>JALIGW010000002.1:141023533-141649366 GCA_023053685.1 Diadophis punctatus similis | reverse complement strand
GGGTGTGGGCACGTACTCGCTATCGCTCACATGCGCACCCTTTTGGCACCAAACCGAAAAAGGTTCACCATCACTGATATAGCAGATAATGAGAAGTGGGGTTTGTAGACGTCATTCTTACAAGTTGAAATAATAGGAAGTGGGTAATTGCTAAGTTCAAGCTTACAAAACTTCGGAAACTGCCTCTGTGACAAAGTTCATAATCATCAGAAGTGATACACTGTATCAATATGTCTATCAAGACCCATGTGATATTTCCCATAGTTTGCTTTAATTCAGAGATATAGCGTATTGGGAATGATTATGGGATGAGGTTCCAACAGTACGCTGATGATACTCAGCTGTACATATCCACCCCATGCCAATTCAGTGAGGCAGTTGATGTGATGTGCCGGTGTCTGGACACTGTAAGGGTCTGGATGGGGGTAAACAGGCTCAAGCTCAACCCGGACAAGACCGAGTGGCTCTGGATGTTGCCTCCCAAGGACTTGGACATCTGTCCCTCCTTGGTTCGGGGGGGGAGAATTGATCCCCTCAGAATGGTCTCACAACTTGGGGGTCCTTCTGGATCCACAGCTAAAATTGGAACAACATCTAACAGCTGTGGCCAGAGGGACCTTTGCACAAGTTCGTCTTGTGCACCAGTTGCGCCCTTTTTTGGACCGGGAGGCACTACTCACAGTCACTCACGCCCTTGTTACCTCACGTCTTGACTACTGCAACGCACTTTACATGGGGCTACCCTTGAAGAACGTTCGGAGACTACAGCTAGTGCAGAATGCGGCGGTGCGTATGGTGATGGGTGTCCCTAGATCAGTGATAGCGAACCTTTTTTTCCTCGGGTGCCGAAAGTGTGTGCACGCACGCTATCGCGCATGCGCGAGTGCCCACACCCATAATTCAATGCCTGGGGAGGGTGAAAACGGCCTCCCCCGCCCCTCTGGAGGCTGGAAACAGCCCATTTCCCAACTTCTGGTGGGCCGTCCCCCCAGAGGCCCTCCGGAAGCTGAAAACGCCCTCCCAGAGTCTCCGTGCGAGCCGAAAATCAGCTGTCCAGTGCGCTGGAGCTGAGCTAGGGCAACGGCTCGTGTGCAGGCAGATATGGCTACGCGTGCCACCTGTGGCACGCGTGCCATAGGTTCGCCATCACTGCCCTAGATACACCCATGTGACACCCATCCTTCGCGAACTGCACTGGCTGCCCATAGGTCTCCGAGCGCAATTCAAGGTGTTGGTGATTACCTTTAAAGCCCTACATGGCTTAGGACCAGTTTACCTCCGAGACCGCCTTCTTCAACATACCTCCCTAAGACCGATTAGAGCCCAGAGTTGGTCTGCTGGTGGTCCCGTCAGCCAAACAATGCCGGCTGGCGGCCCCACGAGCAAGGGCCTTCTCTGTGGCAGCACCGGCTCTCTGGAATACACTTCCCCTGGAGATCCGCATTATTCCCACCCTGCCAGTCTTCAGAAAAGCGCTAAAAACCTGGCTTTGTCAACAGGCCTGGTGCCAATGATTTTAATATAACATCGAGCATTCTTGGCCCCATGAATGAAGCAATTGTATGGGACTTTTAAATTGTTGTTTTTAATGTTTTTAATAATTACTGTTTTTAATGTCTTTTTCCTATATTTATTGTTTGCATGTAGATTTATTGTTGTGAGCCGCCCAGCGTCTCATACAAGTGTGAATAATAATATAATAACAACAACAACAACAATAATAATAATAATAATTTATTTATTATTTATTATTTATTTATTATTTATTTATTATTATAATACATGGACTATATTAAATTTAAAATGAGTGAGTTATTAGACCTTACTGCTACAGCGTAATATAAATATACTCGCAGAGGCCTGCAGAGAGTAGGGTGGTTTTTATTTACAGTTTTACAGTCTTATATAATACAGACACAGAATAAAGTAATAATTGAAACAATACAATTATAATTTTATAATCTATATAAATAAAAATGTAACTGTTCGTTTGGGAATGATCTAAGATCTCCGAAAGTACTTCACCGATTGCTTTGAAATTTTGACACAACGTTGCATTCGAATACGAGAGTGTTTTTATATACCTATATTATATAGATGTCACACCTGTGACAGGTAAAAACACACGATTTTCTTGAAAAACAGGTAAAAACATGATTTTGTTGAAAACCAGCGCCCTCTGCTGGACACATGCTGTACTAATTGACTATTCCCTTCCAACGTTTCTGAGCGAAGCTGAGGGAAATAAGGGAATAGAATAGCAGAGGCTTTTATGGGGAAACCATGACATGCCTGCTGAGAGGAGGCTGACACCCACCCCATCGCGTGACCCTGGCAAGTACCTCAGAGAAATAAAGGGATAAGATAGCAGAGGTTTAAACACAATTTAAACCTCCAAGACCCTGGCAAGTACCTCAGAGAAATAAAGGGATAAGATTTTATTTATTTATTTATTTATTTATTTATTTATTTATTTATTTATTTATTTATTTATTTATTTATTTATTTATTTATTTATTTATTGAGTTGGAAGGGACCTTGTAGGTCATCTAGTCCAACCCCCTGCTCAAGCAGATAGCAGAGGTTTAAACACAATTTGAACCTCAAAAAATAAAGGGGAAATTGGCATCAATGTTTACCATAATTCTGAGATGTTAATGAGCATAAGGTTGCCTGAATAATACCACCCACCATTGTGACATTAAACATATTAGAAACGTGCGCATACTCTTTTCTTTCTTTCCCATTTAAGCAGACTGAGCCATAGCAACGCGTGGCCGGGTACGCTAGTTTAAAATAAATCTTTGAACATGTGAACAGTGAGGAGTCTTCTTATACTCTTATGTTTATGGAATGTTTTGGGCCAAAATAAGAAATACAAACCAAACATTGTGGTTCAATAGAGCAGAATATTTGTAGCTCAGGGTTGAGCTGTGGGGTCCTTGGTGCTCTCTGAGCTTGGTTGCTTTCTTGCAAACGTTTCATTACCCAATTAGGTGACATCATCTTATTTTCTCCATGAAATAAAAGTTTAAGATTTCTACCAGGATTCTTGCTCAGTGATATAGAACTGGTCCAAATGCAGTGATCAAAAGTTGTGGCTTTTAAAAGTAAAAACAAGAATCATTGATTGCACGCATATGTAGCATACTTATCAGAACATCCAGATTTCTTGCGGTATTAATTTTAAAGGTTGCCATTTCTTACTACGATGGGAAAAGAAAGCCGTGTCTTGATGAGAAATTTCTTGCCCAACTCAGAACCTGATGTCTTAGAGTCCTGAGCAATTTCATCATTGCTGTACACATAAATCAAATGTAACTGCTAAAACTAGCCTAATTGGAGATCTTCCAACATAAAAGAAATTGCTTCACTTCTCAATAATTTGGTTAGATTTAATTAGTGAGTTTTGCTCCATTAGAAAACGTGTTGCTGACTTTCAGTGATAGCCATACACAGCATTCTTGAAATCCTGCAGCTGTGCACTTTTTAAAAAGGGACAAGTTTACTTTCCAATATTCTAGTTTTAGGATACTTGTTGTATGGGGCATGTCTATACTATGTAAAAGTTAATAGGAAACTGAAAGTATTAATAAGCAACTATAGGCAGCTATTTTTGGCACATTTTATAAGTGTCCTAAGTGGAGATAGAGATAAGAGTTCTGACCTATGACATGTGTAGAGCTTTTATCTTCATTGTTTACAGTCTCTCATTTTCCCTCAATACTTTCTAGAACAAAGTATTAAACTCATATTAAATTTTCAATCAAGTATCAATTCTCCATAAACCTTATATTCTGGAGTTAATAAGTAAGAGATTTTAATAAGATAAAGAAAGATCCAGTATCTTTGGGACTGAGTACACATATAAGTATTAATGTACCACTATACCACGCTACAAACTTTACTGTAGAACAGGGGTCCCCAACCCCCTGCATGCCAGAAACCAGGCTGCACAGACAAGCGAAGCCCCATCCGGGGATGTGGGCAGCACGTGAAACCACACCCCCTCCGGTCCACAGAAAAACCTCTCTCCACGGAACTGGTCCCTGGTGCCTAAAAGGTTGGGGCCGCTACTGTAGAAGAAAATCAGGCAGAGTTGGGGGGGGGGGGCAGCGGCAGAATTAAGCACATCATCAGGTTAGAGTTTTTGCATTCCCACAAGTGCTCCAAGTAAAACCCCTCCTGAATTCTGATGATCTTTATGTAGCATCAATTTAGTGTTGAACTTTAATTGAACAGGTTCTTGTGTATAGGCTTGAATAAATGTTCAATCAATGTCCTGATTGTTTGCCCCTGACATTATCCTGGTTATTCAAACCTACATTTGACCGTATCTTTGAATTATTGTATATGCTAGAATAAAATTAAAGTACAAGACACATTCTCTAATTTACTTGTGTAATGATTTTTATATGAAGTATATTTACATAATTTTGACTTCTGTATAAATGAACATCTCCCCCCCCCCTTCTCAATGTTTAAAAGAAACTGTCAAAAGGTGTAGATTTTTTATTGACTGGTTTTAAAAAATCCCATGGTGGGGGGTAAGGACAGTATTTGTGGGTGGAATTCTTACGCTTTTCAATTAGCAAGATATGCATTTACAATATCCCTTTGGGGCATGTAGTAAAAATAAGTGAATTGCTTTGTCATAGGAAAATACTCTGTGGACGTTTTAGGTAGGGGGAGAGGGAAGACACTAGACTTGAAAGAAGCATGTGTTTAAGATTGGAGCTGTACAGCTTGATCGAGGGGTGACTGTAATATAAATATGTTCTACATATAGATTCTTGGTATTAGAAACTCATATGTGTGCGACGCACTCAGGCCCTTATCCTCCTGAAATAGTGAAGCTGTGTTCTTATTAACTTGCTAACTCAGTGTTTCATGGTGAGTTCCAGAATAAAGTTTGACATTTAAACATCTGATTTACTTTAACCAAACTCTTAAATGGTGAAGCTGAAAGACTAAATATGGAACTGGCAAATTGGGTGTGTACTTAATTATCCCATAAATACAATCTTAGAAAGTTAAGTTATTTTCTCTCCTTTACTTCTGCCCATTTCAACAATTAGATTTTTCTTTAAAACTAGCTGGCTCTTAGCAAAATAAACCTGAAATGATGTGTATTGTTGGTTAGCATGTTATCCAGAAATAGAACCTGTCTTCCTTTCCCCTTTTTCCAGGTTTTGAATGAAGAATGCGATCAAAATTGGTACAAGGCAGAACTCAATGGCAAAGATGGCTTCATTCCCAAAAATTATATTGAAATGAAACCACATCCGTAAGTAAAGTATTACTGTTTCCTCAATTATTTGGCACACTTAACTGACTGAGCTGCGGTGAGAGGAATAAGATTCTTTTATTAAATTACAATGCAGAGAACAATATAAAAGCAACTTTGTGAGTAAATAAATGCATAGTTGCTTATAAATCTGAGACAAGACTGACCAATGTACAGACAGTCCTTGTCTTACAACCAGAATTGAGCCCAAAATTTCTGTTGCTAAGTGAGACATTTGTTAAGTGAGTTTTGCCTCAGTTTACGAGCTTTTTTGCCACAGGTGTTAAGTAAATTCACTGTAGCTTTTAAGTTAGTACGTAACACGGCTGTTAAGTGAATCTGGCTTCCTCATTGACTTTGCTTGTCAGAAGGTTATAAAGAGGATCACATGATCCTGGGACACTGCATAAATATGAGTCAGTTGCCAAGCATCTGAATTTTGATCATGTGACCATGGGGATACTGTAGTGGTCAGAAGTGTGAAAAGCAGTCATAAATCACTTCAGTTCAGTAACTTGGAATGGTCACTAAATGAACTGTTTTAAGTCGAGGACTACCTGTAGTAGAGTAATTATTGTTTTATAAAACATATAGTTCATTGCCACAAACTTTAGATCTATGTTTAACATAGATAAGCAACAGTGCCCTCAAAATATTTTGAACTACAACTCTCTCAATAACTGGTCACTTGCTATGCTTGCTATGACTCATGGAAATTCTAGTCTAGGAGGGAATCTGATTTTCTACGATTAAAGCTTAAGTTTTAGGTGATAACTCCAGCCAAAAATGCATTTGAAAACACTTTTAAGTTAAAAAGGTGAGGATTGCATCTTCTGACTTGTATCTCTAAAGAAAAACATCTTCAATCTCATGAGAAAAATTATGATCTAATGCACTACGCAATTTTTGAAAAGAAGGTGCCATCACGCTAGTAGCAGAGTTGGTTGTTTACATTGGCAGCAGAGAAGTCGATCATGTGAAGCTGGGTTCCTTGTTAGTGCATTCATAGCTAGTATTGCAGAATCAGCACTTAAGCCCAGGTTGTTTGCTTTTGCTGCAGTATTGGCTATTCATCCAGTACAACATTTGATTCTGGTCTAGTGACGGAGGAGATGTAACTATTCGAAAGAAAGCCTGGGTGGGGTGGGGAACACACTTTTGGGCTAAAATTCTTTCTGGTGCTTATTTCTTTCCTTCATCAGTGACAACATTATTCTTGGTACGCCTACACAAAGCCTACAGAAAATCTTAGTTTCTCAGAAAGTTTGTGTGACACGTCAGCAATAACAAAAGCGTAGGGTGTTTTGTCTTGATGTGAGTAGTGCAATGTAAGCATGGCCGTGGTCTCTGTTCTGAAAAATGTTAATAGCAGCTTCACACTCATTAAACTGTTAATAGAAATTGCATCATTATGGGGGGGAAATTAATATGACCTGCCTAAAAAAATGGTGCAGTAATCACTCCAAAGCTTTCATTGAAAAATGATTCCAGGGGAGAGTTAATATTGAACTTTTCATTTTTGTTCTTACTGCTTATATTTTGCTCTTTCTTTTGTTCATTCTCATCTCTGATTCTCTTAAGCTTTAGGGTGCTTATTGTCTTGCTTTCCCTGCTACCGTTTTTTCCACTGATTTCTTGCTGCCGCAAGTGTTGATTACTCTAAGAAATACTGTACTACTACAATACCCAGAAATTATCTGTTATTGAAGATGGAATAAATTGTAGAAAGTGATATTTTAAAATTTTCCGATTAACATTTCTTATAGCTGTTTCTTAATTCATATGTATAATGAAATCGAAACTGAATATTAAATCAGAACTAGGCATCTTTTTTTCCTATACTTTTTCTTCAGAGGTGACACCAGAAGAATACAGAGCAATCCATGAAATCATTCTCTTTCCTTTTGTTTTTGCCACCTTCAGCCTTTCATTCTCTACAACCCATATTCTCCTGAAATAATATTTTGGGGGGGAGGGTTGCTTTCAGATCGACTTCTGGTGAAGCCTGCAACTAAACCCTGCAATTATTTGGCAAGGGTTTTTTTTGTGTGTGTGGGGGGGGGGGGGAGGTTTGCCATTGCCTCCTTCCTAGGGTGGGAAAGTGGGTGACTGGCCAAGGGTCACCCAGCTGGTTTCACGCCTAAGGCGATACTACAACTCGGAGTCTCCCAGTTTCTAGCCTGATGCCTTAACCACTACACCAAACTCACTCTCTAAGTTATTTTTCCCCCTTCCCCCAAACCCCCCACTAATACCTCGGTGATCCAAAATCTAATAACTCTACTCTAAAGTAATATGTCATCTAAATCCAAGTCTTCTCAAAGATAAGAATAGCGTTTTGGCAGTGGAACAAAGAAGGTGGTAGGCTCCACGCCTCCACCCTTTCATTGCACCTGTTCAGGCAGAGGCCTCTGTCTATCTGGTTTAATGTGCACTAAATGGAGAATGGGAATTGAGCTAACTAGCCCCTTCCAACTATCTGATTCAATCTTACAGAAGAATAAGTCCAGACTAATTTGCCCCCTCCTCAAAATAACTTTCAGTGTAACTCCAGAGCCTGAAAATCAAGAAAGAAAGAAAAATACTGCCTTCAGAGAACTTGAAAGAAACAATTTAGTGGCACAGAAACATGAAGCAAATATTCCCTGGTCTTACAGGTAGTCCTCGACTTAACGACCACAATTGAGCCCAAAATTTCTGTTGTTAATTGAAAAGTTAAGTGAGTTTTGCCCCCATTTTATGACCTTTAATGCCACAGTCGTTAAGTGAACCACTGCAGTTGTTAAGTCAGTAGCACGGTTGTTAAGTGAATCTGGCTTCTCCGTTGACTTTGCTTGTCAGAAGGTCACGAAAGGTGATCACATGACCCTGGGAGACTGCAACCGTCATAAATATATGCCAGTTACCAAATTTTGATCATGTGACCATGGAGATGCTGCAACAGTCGTTAGTATGAAAAGCGGTCATAAGTCACTTTTTTTCAGTGTTGTTGTGACTTTGAATGGTTACAACTAAATGAAACTGTTATAAGTCGAGGACTACCTATATTTTTCTTTTTTACCTTTACCTTTCTCAGATTAGCGCAACCAGAGAAGAAGATTTTGTAGGCATAAGAATAAAGCCAGAGGTAGGGTCCTCCCTTCATTTCTGAAATTGGAACATGTTGGCTGGGGTTGATGGGAAATTGGGAGCTCAGGAACACCCGAAACAGCTACAAATTCTCTATCTCTGGGTTAGAGTTTTGCTTCTCTTGTCAAGGAGAACGAAGGGCGAAGAAAGAGCAGGTAGAAAAGGAAGGGGGATATTTTCCAGTCCCGTAGGCAAAAGGGAGACTCATGAACTACTCCACCGCACTCCAGAATGATTGTCTTCATCCCATATTCAGTAAACAATTGGAATGGCGGGTGATAGGAAAAGGAAACTGTAGCTACTTCTGCTTCTAAACAGCTTGTTCCCAGGCAATCTCTCAGGATCGTACACAAGCACATGCGCACATGCATGCTTGCACATGCACGCCCATTCTTCTATTAAAGGAAGATTTTTCAGAAGCAACGGGCAGTTCTTGCAAAGCAAGGTCAGAGAGATTGCTCAGATTTGTTCCAGGGCCCAGGGAGGAAGGGGCTAGGTTTGAAAGGGGAGACTAGGGCCAAATGAGAAATATTGATGGCCAAATGTGGCCAGTAGGCTAACATTTCCAGTTACCTGTTTTAGCTCTTTCTCAGATGATTCAGGAGGTAATTGCAAAGCACAAGAAACAGTGAGGTTAACGGAGGCAAATTACAAGTTGAAATTAGGTTACAAAGGGCCAGTATCTGTAGGGTGCCATACTATCATTGTTAGCTAATTAAGCACTTGTTTTATTAATCAATGGCTTTAACAGCCATTAATTTGTTAACCATTTATGCCACCCAAAATTTAAATGTAGGAGATTACTTAAGATGTCAAAGTTCAATAATTTTAAAAAGTATAAACTTTATAATTATATATATTTAAATAAATAAATGTTAATACTATTTATATAAGCAATCCTTTATTTTTATACTTTCCCAATAATGCATTAGAGTAAAATATATACAGAGGTAGTCCTCAATTAGGAACCACAATTGGGACCAACAACTCAGTCCTTAAGCAAAATGGTTGCTAAGTGAAACTATGACAGTGCTTTTGATCTTACTTCAGCTTTCCTTTGCTTTACGATCCTGTGAAGGTCATACATGGAAGAATTGAATGAAATGCCACTTTTTCCTCACTATCATGACTGCAAGCAGTCACTGTCCAAGGCTGTTGTTAAATATGGAATACCTATACTCTCAATTTAAAAAAAAACATTGTTTCCTCCTTTCTAATTCTGACTTCTAAAATACATATTTAAAATGGCTCTCAACTGACCGATTTTGTTCTGCTGCCAATCATTCTGGAAAACTATAGTTCTAGAGTACAGTTAGATAGGTCTTGTTTTACCTAGGCTAATAAAAAAGCAAAGTGCTGTTTATAGATGCCTCTTTTCAGCCAGGTTGAAAATAATTGTATGCACATCAAAACCCAAAATTATAAATACGTTTTTTATTTGCTTAATTCCAAAGTTCCAACGAAAAAGGAAGAGCTCCTCAAAGGTAAAGACATTTCCTTCTTAATAAGCTTTGAGCAACTATAGAGCTCCTACATTTTATACTGGGTTAAAATTTGATATGAGGAGAAATAGATTTTAGGCACTACTATAAAAATGCTGAATGGATCATAAACTCAGCATCTTTTTATTTAATGCAATTAAATTGCAGTGAGTAATTCTTGGCTTTCAGTTAGTTTGCTTTCCTCATTGGTAAAATAGTGTGGTGTGGTTTTGAATTGGCTGACTCCAGTAATAAATAGCATGCCTAAAATTACATTCTATTGACATGCTTCACATGCTGAATGTGAATCAAATTGAGCCCTGCATAATGTGGCACCATAGTGACTGACCACAAACAGATTCAGAGGTTCTTTGGTGGTGATTAGAATAAATAATAATTGCTACATTTTGGAGCCAAAAGCTTAGGTCAGTGTGCAGGCTGAAACATTTTTTTTTGCTAAAGCTGTAAATACCCAATCTGTATATGCCCTTAGATTTGCTTAGACAACAAATCACACAATTAAGTTTATATATTTGCCAAATTATTTGATGGTTATTTGAAAGATCATCTTCTCCTGCTCACATCTACCAGAGTGGGGAGGCAAGAAATACTGTGATTCCTCTCTCCTAAAGAGTTTCCCCCCCAAATAAGACATCCCCTGATAATAAGCCCAATCGGGCTTTTGAATACATGGCAATAAGGCCAAGTGCTTATTTCAGGGTTCAAAAAAATATAAGACAGGGTCTTATTTTCGGGGAAACACGGTACTACTAGTAGGACTAAGAAGAAGAGCCTTCTCCATGGTAGCTTCCTCCCTATGATCCATGGATCATCCCTATGGAGCTAAGATTGGCCCCCACTTTCACGCTCTCACAAGGCCCCGAAGACCTAGTTTTGCCACTGGGCCAAGGATCACAGAGTGGGATTGAGCCCATCAAGCGGCTTATTTGATTGACTGACTGTTGTTAGGGTGTGGGGTGGGCTGTAGTTATCACTTTTTGTTATTATTTTATATGAGATTTTTATCTTTGTAAGCTGCTTGGAGTCACAGAGTGAGTCATAGAAATTTTAAAAATAAAATAAAGTAAAATAAAATAAATGATACATTTATTTATTTGGGGGATCTGTAGATCACAGTTCTATTTTGTTTGAATCATTATATATTTGCAAGAGACGGACTTTTTTTTTGCAAGGAAGTTTGTAAGAAAATTCAGTTTATTTCTGAAAAAAGTAAGCTATTATATGGAGCAGATACAAAAATAAACCCAGCTTTTTGGCAATTCCTACAGTTTCTAGCTGTAAACAGACTGAACAAATGCAGTCCTCTTGATGACATAATGTTGGGAAGTAATCCACCAAACGTGTATTTTTGTTTATGTCCAATAAGATCCAGGTTTTTGTAATTCTTAAATCTCTTCTAACAGAAGGCATTTCCTATGGACATAACAACTTTTCAGCTATTAGGGTGCAACCTACCTTCCCTAATTGCGGTCTCTAAAATAAACTTGCAAGCTAATATTAATATCACCCTGTTAGAGATAGGAAGGGACAGAAGCTTCAGGCTGTAAAGAATTCATGATACAATTCATACTGGAGATTTTCTGATTTGTAGCTCGATCATTTTAATCACGATGCCAACCCAAATTAGGTTAACCACTTATAGCTCAATACAGCAAGTGATGATTAGAGTCATTGAGCCATAGAGTTGGAAGGGACCATTTAAACCAGTGGTTCCCAAAGGGGGCGGTACCGCCCCCCAGGGGGCGGTGGGAACCCTTAGGGGGGCGGTGAGAGGTAAGGGTGGCAACAGGGGGGCGGTGAGAGGGTCCAGGGGGGCGGTAGGTAGTTCGCCGGTCCTGTCCCCATGTCCACCCAATCGCCTGCTGCCGCTTTTCCCGCCACTCTTTTCCCGGCGGGGACTGGGCGGGCCGCAAGACGGGCATCTTACTGGCCTTTTAACAGTTCCGTGTATCTGTCATCTGGTCTCTTTGCACTGGTCTCCAACCTTGGCAACTTTAAGACTTGTGGACTTCAACTCCCAGCAAAGCTGGCTGAGGAATTCTGGGAGTTGAAGTCCACAAGTCTTAAAGTTGCCAAGGTTGGAGACCCCTGGAAAGCTTGCAAAATACAGAAACTCTTCTCGCGAGGGTGAGCAATTAACAACTCGCAGCGAGAAGAGTTTCTGTATTTTGCAAGCTTTTTTCCCTAGAGACTAGCCGACAGAAACACGGAGCTGTTAAACCTGTAAGACACAGGATTGGGGGGGGGTGCGGGCAGGGGCTGGGGGGGGGGTTGGGTTGGGGGGGCGGGAGGAGGAGGAGGAGGGAGACCTTGTGGGGAAATCGCAGCTGCCTCTTTTCCGCTCCTTCGGCCAAGAGGCACCGCGGCCGGAAAGTCGTTCCAGAAAGAGGGCAGCGATGGCAGGGGAGATCGGGAACAGTTGCCCGCCAGAGTTTCTGCCGCCTTCGCCTGCCTCCCATTCCTTTCCTTTCCTTTCCTTTCCTTTCCTTTCCTTTCCTTCCTCCCTTTCCTTCCCTTTTTCCTTCCTACTTCCCTTCCCTTCCCTTCCCTCTTTTTCCTTCCTCCGTTCCTTCCCTTCCATTTCCTTCCTTCCTTCTGTCTCTTTCCCTTCCTTCCCTCCTTCCCTTTCCTTCCCCCTCCTTTTCCTTCCTACTTTCCTTCCTTCCCTTTCCTTCCCCCCTTTTTCCTTCCTCCTTCCCTTCCCTTCCTTCCTCCTTCCCTTCCTTTTCCTTCCTCCCTCTCCTTTTCACCTTTAATTTCCCTCCCTCTTTCCTTTCTACTTTCTTTCCTCCCTCCCTCCTTTCCTCCCTCCCTCCCTCCCTCCCTTCCTTCCTCCTTCCATTTCCTTCCCTCTCATTCCTTCCTTTTCTTTCTCTTTCCTTTCCTTTCTTTTCCTTCCTTCCCTCCCTCCCTCCCTCCCTCCCTCTATTTTTCTCTCCCAAACAACCCCAAGTTAAATCCTCCCCTTGGCCATTGTGTGTGCATGTGTGTCTCATCTTCTAAAAATCATAACTCCCCACCCCACCCCAAACACCCAATACCATCCCCTTCTCCATCCCACTGATGATCCCAGGTGCCCAGCCTCCTGTGCCCCCCCCCCCCGCAACCTCTCCGCATGCCTGTCTCACGATGTGGCCTTCGACCTCGCCTCCTCTGCCCACCTAACACACTGCTCTCGTTCGTCCCTGTGATGCCATCTTCTCCTGCCCCCGGATGGATAGCAATTTAGGCAGGCACGACACACCACCAGGTGAGGGGGCTTTCTAGCTGTGCCTGCTGGGTACAGGAGTCCCCCCCTCCACCCGGCCTCTGTGCCAAGGAAGGCAATTTGGAGGGTGCCAGCGCTTCCCACGGGGGAGGGGGTGTATTTCCAGGAAGCCCCTTGAATGTGCCAGTGTGGGGGGAGGGGGAGAAGACCTTCCCCCATGTGCATCTGTCCCACCCACCCCCTCCATTGACCACTTCTGCAGTTTTCTTTCCTTTCCAGGCTCTGTTTGGTCATCCAGTTGAGCCAGCCTTGGCGAGGAACCAAAATGGCTTGTGTGTTTGTTTGTTTGTTTTTGCAACCAAATACAAACCATGTTTGGGGGAACCGGTTTCAAAACCTCCCAGTTTCCCAAACCTGGACGTTTTCGGCCACGCACGCACACACACACTCGCACACACCCAGTGGCTCAATGTGGGATAGATTTCCCACCCACCTCCAGCCCCTCTTTTCAAACATGCCCCTCTTCCTCGCAGACAGAAGCACATTTTAAATTGCCATAGGCAGAGCCCAGAGGAGGCAATGTAGTCCCGCGGTGTGTGCGATACACACACACACACACACACACACACACACACACACACATATACATATATACATATATACATACATACATACATACATACATACATACATACATACATACATATATATATATATATATATAGAGAGAGAGAGAGAGAGAGAGAGAGAGAAAATAAGGAAAGAAAAAGGAAGGAAGGAAGGAAGGAAAGGAAGAAAGAAAGAGAGAAAGAAAGAAAGAAAGAAAGAAAGAAAGAAAGAAAGAAAGAAAGAAAGAAAGAAAGAAAGAAAGAAAGAAAGAAAGAAAGAAAGAAAGAAAGAAAGAAAGATGGTAGGTAGGTAGGAAGACAGACAGAAAAAGAAAGGAGGGAGGGAAGGGAAGGGAGGGATGTAGCAAAGAAAAAGGAAAGAAAGAAAAAGAAAGAAAGAAAGATGGTAGGAAGGAAGGAAGACAGAAAGAAAGAAAAAGAAAGAAAGAAGGGGAAGGGAGGAAAGAAAGAAAGAAAGAGAAAAAGAAAGGAAGAAAGAAAGAAAGAAAGAGAAAAAGAAAGAAAGAAAGAAAGAATTATGACCACAATTGAGCATAACATTTTGGTTGCTAAGCAAGAGCGTTGTTAAGTGAGTTTCACCACATTTTACAAGTTGGCCATGCCCACCGGTCACCTGACCACTAAGCCACGCCCACCTGAGGGGGTGGGGTGGGGGCGGTGAGGATGAGTTTGTAGCACCAAGGGGGCGGTGGACTGAAAAAGTTTGGGAACCACTGATTTAAACCATCATGTCCAAACCTCTCCTCAGTTTGAGAATTCAGGTGAAAGCTGATCCACAGGCTGATGGATATCTAACCTCTGCTTGTACACATTGAGTGAAATAAACCACATTTTCACTGGACCGTTGATTCCTAATCAAACTGCTCTTGCTGTTCAGAATTTTTCCCTAATAATCAGGATCCACTTTCCTATATTTTTTAATTCCATGTCATGTACTCGGGAACAAGAGAAAGCAGCTCTTGATCTTTTTCTGTGGGACATCCCAAGTGTTGGAAAAGTGCTATCTGTCAGACTGCCCTCCTTGTAGTTTGGACTGGAAACGGTTAATCCCAAAACTAGTCTGTCAGAGCTCTTATTGTTAAAAGGAAGGTTATGTTGCAGTACAAGCATTTCAGTGAACACTGTACTTTAATTGTTGATCTTAAAAAGCAGAAGCTATCTACCATTCCAATATCTTCACTGTCAATCCTAAGGCTGTTTGTTTTACCTGTTGTCATTGTTTTTGTCATCTTTATACTTAATTTTGGATCCATTTTTTTCATTGTGCTCCTTTTATTACTAGAGTTTGTAGATTCTTTGCATTTTTGGCAATGGGGTGCTTTATCAGCACAATGCAGATTATTGATGTTTCTTCCTCCAGTTTTAAATCCTCATTTATCCTTTTTCAATCCAGCTTTCCTCAGTATAGTATATATTGAGTATATAGATTGAATAAATAGAGGGACAATATTCTGCTTGTCTCATTCCTTTGCCAACCTGGAGCCAACCTGTTTTGCCGTGTTGGTCTGTACTGTGGCATCCTGATCAGTATATAGGTTTTACATAAAAACAGTGAAATTTTCTGAGATTTCCATTTTCCTAAGTACACTCAACATCTTGACATAATCAACACATCCCAATGAATCAATGAAACATATTCTAACTTCTTTTTGGTATTCTTTGTCTTTCTCAATTATCCAATGTGCATCAACCACAATGTTTTGTCTTCCTTCACTTTTTCTAAAGCCAGATTGAACATCTGTCATCTCCTTTTCCATGTAAAGTCTAACCTGCATTGGATGAATCTAAGAATTATTTTGCTAGTGTTTAAACTAATATAGTGTACAATAGTTTGCACAACCTGTTAAGTCTCCTTTGTTTGTTACTGATATATAGATTGACCTCTTCCAATCTGTGATCAATTTCATCTTTCTTCAGATTCGCTGTCATTGCTTGGTTAGGACGTTTACTGATTCTTTTCCTTGCCATATTTCTGTAGATTTTCCATTATTCCCTACAATGCTGATTTGGTAATCACTGGATTCTTGATATTACTTCATCAACAAAACTGATAAGATAGAGTTTGTTGGAGAATTGAAAACATTTATTAAAACCAAGTATTATGCTGCAACTAGGCAAGAATCTTTTATATTCTTATAATTCCATTTTTCTCAACTTTTAAAATATAGCTTAGGATTTTCTTTTAACATTTTAAGGTTCCATTTGCATGCCATACTGCCTCAGAATTTGTAAGGATACTAGATTATGAATTCTGAACATGGCAGCATGTGCCGCTCAACCATTCCAACATTTCTCAAATCAAACAGTTATGGCCTGTATGCCCATTCCAGAAAGGATTTAGCTGGAGTTATTTGTCAGATTGCTGCTCTGGAACAAGCCTGTCCAAACTTGTTCTTTCCATGTAATTTGAATTGGGCTTAATTTTCAGTTCTGTGTTTGCGCAGGTGGTTTTTTGGGAAGATTCCTCGAGCGAGGGCTGAGGAGATGTTGGGTAAACAAAGACATGATGGTGCCTTCCTCATCAGGGAGAGTGAAAGTGCTCCTGGTGATTTCTCCCTCTCAGTCAAGTGAGTATTACTTTTGGATTGATTTGATCTGATTTGATCGATGGCCTGGCTGCAATCTTGCAAACTTCAGTTATTGGCTGGAACAAAGAAAGAAAGTGAGTTTTAAAACGATTTTAAGCCAGTGCAAGGATGGCCGTATTTAGGCTTTCATAGTCATAAAAAACTTTCTAACTTACCGCAGTTCTGAAGATTTTTGGTTCATGGTCCTCTTTGGATACTGATACACAAGAGGTTATGAAGGAAAAAAAGGTGTCTCAACCCACTGGCGATGAATTTAGTACTGTCAGCAACTCCCTAAAACTCCAGTGCTTTATAGGAGGCAGCCCTAGGAGCCAAAGAAAATGCATTGTGTTAAAAAGTTTCAGATACATGCTATGTTTGTGCCAGAGGATTCAGATCGTCTTTTGCTTTCCAGTCCAAAGTGATACATGATCACACGCATTGGAAATTTTTAAAAAGTTATTCATAGCTACGTACCTGTTTCTAATTCAAGTGCATTCACTACCAAAAGAGGCTTTCAGAATATGTTTTTTTTTTGCTCCCAATCTTGTGGCCTGACAGAAAAATAAGGTACTTTGCTGAATCAACCTTGTGTCGTGCAATGTTTTAAAATGTAAAAAGAAGGCATGATGGGCCTTCTTTTAATATCCAGGCTTAATAGCCTGATCGTGCTTTTGTTTATCCACATTTAGCTGTTGCCTGACTCCTTAGTAGCCATGGGTGGCTTAAAACAACACAGAGATAAAAGTTAAAAAAAAAAAAAGACCTTGGCCAACCAGACTGGACTCATTCTTGGATTTAACTTTAAGTACCGGTAATCAGCAAAAGCTGAACACTGAACACAGATAATAAATGTGTGATAGAAATGAGAATTTCAAGATTCGCAAAAATTAATAGAGCTTTCATTTCACACAATTTATATGCACTTATTTCCTTGACTTATAACATTGACTGCTGGCTTGTACTGCCACCTCATGTTTAGAAATCCTCAAAACCCCAATGTGCATTTCCCTTGGCTGAAGATTAACCCTGTAGATGTGCAAGAAAAGAATATTCCTTTCCTGGGAGAAATGTTAAAGCAGTGAGTACATCTGGAATGTTCTTCCCCTTCTTTTTAGATTCGGAAATGATGTGCAGCACTTCAAGGTGCTTCGAGACGGTGCTGGCAAGTATTTCCTCTGGGTGGTAAAATTCAATTCTCTGAATGAGCTGGTAGACTATCACAGATCAACCTCTGTCTCCAGGAACCAACAGATATTCCTCCGAGACATTGAGCAAGTGCCTCAGGTAAGAATTTTTGGGGGGAGTTTTCCTAATCACAATACTACTTTTATTTTTTATAAATACCTGTAGGAATGTCTTTTTTAGTGTGTGGGGGGGAGGTGTTTCCATGAAGGATAAGTAAAACCTTGGTGACTTACGAGGACAAATTGTGTTAGGCGCTATACCAGGGGTGGCCAAACTATGGCTCTTTGAGGACCTGTGGACTTCAACTCCCAGAATTCCTGAGCCAGCCATGCATGTATGGCTGGCTCAGGAATTCTGGGAGTTGAAGTCCACAGGTCCTCAAAGAGCCATACTGTTTTCAATAACGACACTATTTAAAAAAATATATAACCCATTCTTTAAGCCAAACCCTCAAGGTTTTCTAGAAATTATACAATAAAAAAGTACAACAGAACACACTTTTTCTGAAATAGTTATAAGCTTTTGAGACGTGCATGAAGCTCTGCCGAAGAGAAAAGCAGAAAGGAAATTCCCTTGCATGCACTATTTCTGGTGATGTTAACAGAGGATGCAGCTCAACATGTTTAAATGGCTGGGCAATTTTTTTTCAAAATTTGCCAAGTGCCAAGGAGATACTAAACTTTTCAAGGTTTGTGGAGGAGAGCTTTCTACCTGGGGGCTGGGGGAGCTGAGCAGTACCGCAGGTCAGCTGTTTTTCTCTCAGCTAATTAGCAGAGCAAAGTTGGCTCCCGGAGTCCAGTCGCAGAGGAGGAGATGCAGGGAGGCAGCCACTTGGCTTCTGCTCTCCTTTCTGAGATTGCCCAGGGAAAATTGGAGGTTGAGGAGTCTGGGGCATTTGCAACGAGGTAGTGTGGAAATGATGACAACATGTAGGCAAGTGAGGCCCTTGGGGTAGAGGTCTTTGACAGCCAGTTGATTGCGGAGGCTGAAGCAAGTAAGCAGCTTTGTAGGAGAGTCATCCAGTGTTTGGGGACTGCCTCGTATCCGGTCAGCCTGTAACAAAGCTTCCCTCATCCATAACTTGACTGTGGGTGAGGGGGCTGACTCAGTCTGCAGCACCAAAACCAGGTAGAATATTGGGGGGGGGGTCCGCCCTCTGAAATGTGCCTCCCAGGTACAGCTGTGATGCCAGGGCATGGGTGGGGGTATGGCTGTATTATTTGTAAAACTGGTAGCTGCTAGGACATTGGCCCAGAAATTGGCCAATTGTGAGACCCTCTGTGTGAGACTGGGGTCAGTGAGGATTGTTGCTCACTTGCCTTCCTCATTGCAGGGTTAACATCCCTGCTTTGGCTCTTGGACTCTGTATCTAGGTTGGTGGAGAAGTTCCGTAGGCTTATGGTTTTGAGGGATTTCACTCTTCCTTCCCTGGGCCCAGGGTCTGAGGTAGCACAGGAGTTCAGGACAGCCATGGACCTGGGCTATCTATCATTCATGGCCCAAATCATACAAGGGGCCACACCTTAGATCTGGTTTTTCCTTGGGCCAGTGACGTTGTGATCGGGACTTGAGAGATGTTAATATCAGTCCCTTGTAATGGATGGATCGTCCCCTGTTGGGCCTAGTGTCCTCTGAAGCTGCCCCACTCTACAAGTGGGGCCTATTAGATCGACCCACCCTAGGGACCTGATGGACCCAGTGCAGTTTCAGAGGGAGCTTGGAGTTTTTCCTGAAACTCTAGCACGTGATTTGACCAGTGCCGTCGTGCAACTTGGAATGAACAGTTGACAGGAGTGCTGGAGCAAATTGGGCCTTTCATTTTGTCTATGAATCTCACATACAAAGTTCCTCATCAAGCTATAAAAGAAGGAAGGAAATAGAGGAAGAGGTAGACACATGAATAATGCAAAAGGACTGATTTTCATTTTGACAGCTTAAATTTACATTAGTGTAGCAGATCTATGGCCCTCCAGTTGCTGAATTATATTATCTAATTGCCACAGATACCATAGTCAGTGGTAACTGATGCAGGGAGTTGCCATTCGGTAACTTCTGGAAAGTCGTAGTTTTCTCATCTCTGGATTACATGAATCCTCCTGTCACCATTAAAATTTTACTTGTACAGGTTGTCTTCAACATGTTACCACAATTGGGATCAGAATTTAGATTGCTAAGAAGGTAGTTGTTAAGTGAATCACACAGCTTTTATGAACTTTTTTTTTGCCACTGTTGTTAATTGAATCGCTGCTGCTGTTAAGTGAATCATGCAGTCATTAGGCCAATCCAACTTCCTCCATTGACTTTGCTTGTCGGAAGCAAACTGGGAAGGTTGCAAATGGTGATCACATGATCCCAGGACATTGCAATCGTAATAAAAAATGGCAGCTGCCAAAGTTGGCCGAGTTTTGATCATGTGGCTCTGGGGACATTGTGACATAATTGTGAAGGCTGGTCGTGAGTCATTTTTTTCAGTGCCATTCTAACTTCAAACTGTCACTAAAAATGGTTATAAGTTGAGGACACCTGTAAGATGTGGGTTTTTTAACTTTTTAAAAAATGGGTTCATTTGAATAGCCTTTGTTGTTAAAGCAGCCTCATGCGTATCAAAATCACATCTGCGCAGTAAGATGATAAAGAGTTAATACTTCACTGCCCAATGTTTGTAGATCTATTTCATATTTTAGATACCACCTCAAGAATTCGAAAATGCTCACTTTTTATCATAAGACTTTTTAAAGCTGTAGTTGGTTATAAAATTCAGTCTCGACATTTTAGGTATATCAGAATGAGCGCGGTATAGAAGTAAGAATCGATGCTGTTTCTATGACTGAATGAATTAACTCGCAAACCAAGACGCTATTTATTGTCATCCCTCAGTATCAACAGCTTCAGATGTAGTGACTGTTGGTTAGAGACCATAGTCTGTGCCACAAAAAAAAAAAAAAAAACACGAGCGATTTGGAGGTCTCAATAAATTAATCCCCTGTTCTCTTCTTTACAGCAACCCTCATACGTACAGGCTCTTTTTGATTTCGACCCTCAGGAGGAGGGAGAGCTGGGCTTTCGCCGCGGAGACTTTATCCAGGTCCTTGACAATTCTGACCCCAACTGGTGGAAAGGAGCCTGCCACGGACAAACAGGCATGTTTCCACGCAACTATGTTACCCCCGTGAACCGGAACATCTAGAGCAGATGGCTAAAGATTATTTAAGGAAAGAGGAAAAAACAGTACAGTCCGCATTCAGAAATTAACAGCAGCCAGAGATCTCCAGTCATCAGGCCATAAAACCGAGTCCCCTCAGGTCTGCATGAGGGGGAACACTTTTTTTCACTCAGAATGGAACTTTGTGGGAGGGGACAGGAGAAGGGTCCAACTTACGCACCAAAACTTTAAATTAAAATGGATATTAACAGATTTCTTTGGTTATTTCTGGGGTGGCCCTTTTTGTTCACTGGTCCTTTTTCTCCCCAACACCAGTGCATCAGTGTATGAAGTGTTACTGCTAAATGAAGTCCATGCTATGCCAGGAAGAGAGGAAGCTCTGTTGGTATCTGCTATTCATGCATAAGGTCTTCGGGAAGGGACTGAGAGGAAGCCAAATACATTAGCCAGTTTAAACACACACACACACACACACACACACACAAATTATTCTTCTACCTTCAGTGTTTTGCCTAAGATAAGGTCTTAATTTTTTTCCTCACTGCTTTTCAGTCTGAAAGTTGTTCGGCTGTGGAGCAGAGGGGAAGATGGTAAATAGGTTGTAGGATTTTTCTGAGAAAACCTGCATTACAACCAGATCATGTTTTCATTAACCGTGACAACTTTTAATTTCCTTTTTAATCATGTGACTTTAAGCACGTTCTTCTGTTTTTTAATTAGTGCCTTTTCCCTCGTTTAACAAAAAAACAGTTCACAATTTTCAGTTTGTTTCTGTTTTTTATGTAAATATTTAAGGAATCGAATGAGAGGAATGTAACTTTATTACATAAAAAGATCTCCATTTACCAGATGGAGCTTTAAAATATGTATAAGCATTTGATATTTTTCATACTAGTTGGGGGGAAAAGGCATATAATGTTCCAAAACTCGCAGCCTGGGGTTCTTGAGCAAGAGAGAGAAAATAGCCCCAGTTTGGAGAGGGGGGGAATGGCATTAAGCCTAGAATGAAATTCCAAATTATTTTCCCCAGAGACAGTAAGGCCTCAAGTAATTGGGCTTAATTATAATGAATGGTTGACCCTAATGCTTGGGGAGGAGCAGTCCAGTCCCCCCTCAAGTTGGCTTGACTCACAGTTGCAATCGGTGACTATCTTCCAGCAGTTCCCCATTTTTCTACACCAGTATTACTGTAGCTGGAAGAATCATCTTTCTTACTCTCAAATCCCAGAAGGGAGATTGTATTCAACTTTTTATCCTGATAAAACTCATAGGTGCCATGCATAATATTATGAATGACTTAGACTTTAAGACCAGGGAGAGCAACCTGCAGAGCTCCTGTGCCAACCAGTTACCTTATTTCCTTTTGCTGAGCCGCATACCTGGAACTTCTCTACCTTAGTAACAGACCCCAAAACTACCACAGAGACCTTCCCTTACAGAAAAGCACTGTTCTGCCCAGATAGGGGATAGGGGAGGACCCTGTGTTGGTGGGTGCCTTTTTATACTAAGTGTTACAGGTATTATTCCTGAGATGGACTCTGCCTTATATTTCCATTTCTCTCAGCAGGTGAAAAAAAAGAAAGAAAGCTACCCTGTAGCATATTAATTTCTCATGATTTTCTTGCTAGCTGTCTTTCTCTCCATTCTCCCCGTCCCCACTTTCTTTTTTAAAATTATTGGAAAAGGAATTATGGCATTCTACATTTGGACCATTTGATTGTTTTTCTTATTTTGGAATTGGTGTATATCATGCAGCCTTGCAGACATAATGTCTTGTGTGTATATATATATATTAAATCAGTGTTTAAATAAAACAGCCCTATGTACGTAATCCGTTAACGCAGCAGCATTTGGTAGATAGTAATTAACTGTGAATAATAAATATACAACAAATTCTTCACTTGAATATCAGTGTCTTCTTTATTAACACTTTCAATTAAATAACACATTTAAAGAATCAGTGGGGGTTTGGTTATAGTAACATGCTCTCAGAAATGGGAAGGACCAGATAAAAACTAAACTTTGATTTAAATTAAAATTATTACTCTAGCTTCCCCCTTTGGAGCACATAAAGCAGGGAAAGACTGCTGAGCATATCTCCTTGATAAGCAAGAGTTAAGTGAATTTTGCTCCATTTTACGATCTTTCTTGCCATAAGTGAATCACTCTTATTCACAGCTAAGTGAATTTGGCTTCCCCATTAACTTTGTCAGAAGGTCGTAAAAGGTGATGATGTGACACCAGTGCAACCATCATAAAATACATGCCAGTTGCCAAGCGTCCGAATTTTGATCTTGTGACCATGGGGATACTACAACGGTCATAAGTGTGAAAAACTTACGAGACAAAGTCCTTTTTTTTTTAAGCGCCAGTTGTTACTTCAAGTGGTCACTAAAAGAACTTGTAATCTGTGCATTTTCTCACCAGGGATAATTAGGGCCTGAGTGTATATAGGTGTTTTGTTTGTTTATCTGATCAGGGTGCAAAATTAGCTTCACTATTTGTTATCTTCTGCTTTTAGTGTTCAGTTCCACAGCTCTATATGCTTTCATCCAGAATGATTCCCTGCTGCACACAGCTATCCCTTGGTTTCTCATAGGTCAGTGATGGCGAACCTATGGCACGGGTGCCACAGGTGGCACGCGGAGCCATAACTGCCGGCACGCGAGCCGTTGCCCTAGCTCAGCTGCAGCATGTATGTGTGTGCCCGCCAGCTGATTTTTGGCTTGCGCGGAGGCTCTGGGAGGGCGATTTTGGCCTCCAGAGGGCCTCCAGGGTGGCCGGGGGAGCGTTTTTTGCCCTCCCCAAGCTCCAAGAAAGCCTCTGGAGCCTGTGGAGGGCAAAAAATGGGCCTACAGGGCCCACTGGAAGTCGGGAAATGGGTGAGTGGGGGGGGTTGTGCACGCATGTGCAGGTGGGGTGGGGTGAGTGGGGGGCTTTGAATTATGGGTGTGGGCACGCACGCGCGTGCAATAGCGCACGCACGCACTATTTTGGCACTCGAGGAAAAAAAGGTTCGCCATCACTGTCATAGGTTTTGAAAATGGCTTTGCTAGAACTTTAGCAGTTTTATTGAATGCAGAGGGCTTTCTATTCTGAGAGAAATTTGTTATATCTAAGGACCAGTTTTGGAGGACAGAGGCATCTATTATGGGCCTCACTATGTTATTCAATCTCAGGGGCTGCTTTTTCTGAGTTAATCTTGTATTGAATGTTTTAATCACACAGCTACAATTTTAACAGAATGGCTCAGAAATTAAAAGCATTCTTTTTCTAAAAATTTCCTATTTTTATACAATTAAGATTGTTGTTTATTCCCCAAATAATCAAGTATTACACAGTATGTAGTATGTTATTTCACTGTTTAATTCAACCAGTATTCTGAATTTGCGTAACATACCTAATCATGCAAATAGGGTTTTTTTAACACTTTGCACAACCATGTAGGTTTGTCTATTTGTGATTTTACCAGCTTTCTAACTAAACTTTTTCCAGATTCAAAACAAAGACGATTTTGAGTTCAAGAAATCAGATTATAACCTTGGGTACAGGTTTCTGTAATTCCAAGGTAAAGGCGACAAATATTTTAGTTTGGATGACCAAATGGCTGTGTGTGCACATGACATGCTGAATTGTAAATTAGTTAATCACATTTTATCCAGTTTGTTTTCCACACTCAGGCCATGCACTTGGTTTGTGGATCAGTTGCAATGATGTTAATTGAGTAAATCACTCCCTCCAAAATTCAAATGGGCCCTTCAGACAAATACGTTGGAGAGGTTGTTGTCTGCTTGATTTTGAATTTTTAAAAAAGCCTTTAATTTGGCATTGTTACAGAATGGAATTTATACTTTTTTTATATTTTACCTCACCTCAATTCTAGATCTGCTGCAGGGAAATTAAAAGAGGAGCAAAACTCTTTTGAAACCGTTCTTTCAGTTCACTTGATAACCTGCTACTGATGTGATCTTTGCTGAGTTCTGCTTGCAAATTATGTTCCATTCGGCATGCAAAATGTATTTTAGGCAAATATCATCTCTCTAGATGACATATTCATCCAAGCTTATATTTAAAAAGGAAAAACATGCACTTACCTGTTTCTTAAATTGTTAGCTGTGCAGTAGAAGGCATATGGCTGACATTTAAATCTTGGCTGCCAATGAGCCTATGCTTCCACTACTCTAAATAGATACTAAGTAACCACAGCAACAAAAAACTTGCAATATAGAAGTTCAGGCAGAGTCAGCCTTCTCCAAATCGCATCACTTAAATTTGTCGTCTTACTGGACAATGGAAGCATGCCTTCTCCGTGGCAGCCTCAGCCCTCTGGAATAGCATTCCCAGAGATACAAGGGCTCCCTCTCTCCTCACTTCCTAGAAGTCTCTTAGACTGGCTGTGGTCCCAGGTCTGGGATTGGGGTGGCTGTGGAGCAAAGCTAGGGAGTGTCATTTTGGTCCAGGCAAGTAAAGAGTGAGCCCAGAGTGGGAGCCCAGAGATCAGGTCTTCTCCTGTGGCCTTTCCTGGTCTTAGTTGAACAATAAGATTCTTTTTTTTTTCAAATTTTTATTTTATTTTATCCTCCACCACTTATACAATTCAATACACATATACCTTAAAATGTTACAATAAAATACAGTTTTACATTATAATCCATCATTCAATAGTCAATATCTTATACAACACTTATAGTACATCATCGATCAACAGTTTGTTTTGCTTTTTTCCATTGCACTCCCCTCTCTATCTCCATCGTCTCCTACTTTCTTACTCCTTCACTCCTTCTCTTCCTCCCCTTCTATTTCCTCTTACACCCTCTTTGCCTTCCCCTGAGTACTCTTTTATACTAAGTCTTCTTATGTTTGACAGACTGATGATAAAATCTCAAATTTAAACTCATCGTGTCTCTTCTAAGAAAAAAAAGAATTTTTTATTATTGTTATTATATCATTTCTTTATATATGATACTTTATTCTAGGTATATGCTGCTAACTCCATTTTACTCCAAAAGGAAAAAAAAAGCCTAATTTTGTCATCTGGAATATTCACCAATGAATTTTTCAATTTTCCTTCCGAATTAACCGCTATTGATTTAATTTCCAAAATAGTTACTATTTCTTAATTTTAAACTATATTGCTTCCTCCACTTTGTTGTCTCTTTAGTTATCATTTATATTTTTATCCTATATTCTATCATCAACGAAATGCCCAATTATACATTCCAATTTCTTATATTAATCATCAAAATTCTTCCTAGGTTATTTCCACTCAATGAAATGTTTAACTCTTGAAATATATATTTTTTAAATTTTTCATTTAAACAGATCTCATATATAAAAGAATAGTAGTCAATCATAATATACCTTTTCATATACTATTCATCAAAATTCTTTCTGAATTATTCAATTAAATATTCAACTCTTAAAATAATACATTTTTTTTCTTTTAAAATTTTGCATATAAACAAATCTCGTATATAAAAATAATACACAATCATAATCTATCTTTTAAGCTCTAATATTCATGTTTATCATTCATACTTCTCATATTAATTAACATTGTTTTATCTACAATGCCAAATCTTTTAATTCTTAATATTAATCTGTATAAAAAAACAAAAATTTCTTAACTCTTAATAAGATAATAATACTGGTTATATATCAAAATTCTAAACAATTAACGTTTTTATCATAATTAAATCTAATATAATTATAAAAAGGAAACAAAAATGAATAGAAAGAAAGACATTTCTATAATATTTCAATGCCATCATCCATTTCCTTTTAATTTCTCGACTTTCATTTTTGTATTTTGTATGTCGTGAAACATCAAGTGACGGCAACATCAAATGTCGTGAAACATCAAGCAACCGCCACAAGTTTGACACCCATGCCATATCCCCATGGTCACGTGATCAAAATTCAGACGCTTGGCAACTGACTCATATTTATGACGGTTGTGGTGTTTTGGGGTCATGTGATCGCCTTTTGCGATCTTCTGACAAAGTCAGTAGGGAAGCCAGATTCCATGTTAACAACTGTGTTACTAACTTTGCTGAAGTGATTCACTTAACCACTGTGGTAAAAAAGGTCATAAAATGAGGCAAATTCACCTAACAATCATCTCATCTAGCAGCAGAAATTTTGAGTTGAATTGTGGTTGTAAGTCGAAGACTACCTGTACTTTAACTTAAGCAATGTAAGCATCTTGCTTGAAGCCCTTCAGCTGATGTCACGGAGATATAGGGAAGTACTTACACTATTCTCTATCCTGGTTGGCTCATCATGTATTCATCCGAACCCTTGGATCGAGTTAATAATGTTCAGAAGGGATTTCTCAACCCAGTCTGGTCTGGAAAGATGAAGTTTCACAAACAAAAACATTCACAGGTTTGTGAATGGTGTTTAATCTAGGCTTGTGGTTCAATGTTCAAGTTTAGGTGACTGTGGTAAGCCATAAGGTGTTTTTTTTTGTTTTTGCCTTAGTGTACGCTTATATAAAGCTAGCCACATTGTTCTGTATATCACAGTTTATGGCTCAATGGATAAGATAGCAAAGTTTATATATTGGATTTTTTTGGCTTCTGAAGGCTTCAGGGATTTCTGGGTAGTGAGATAACTGGAGTAAACAGGATATATTTTTTGGCCTCTCTATGGAGAACAGTGGATAGATTTCTTCTAGCACACAAATGCCACACACATACATAAACACACCTCAGATTCTCTCTCCATCTCAGGGACCTTTTTTTTGCCATACATGATTCTGCCCATCCAGTCTGAATTTCAAAGGAGGAGCTACTAAGAACGTTGCCAAAACAAAGTTGTCAGCCAGAACGCAGACTTTTCCAGAGGAAGCCCCAACATTATGGAACTTGCTTCCTCAGGTGAGATGCCAGGCTCCAGCTCTCCTTGTATCCGGAAGTCTCTTAAAAACATTAAAGTGAACCTTTGGTTTATGATGTGGTGAGGTGGCGCAGTGGTTAAAGTGCAGCACTGCAGTTCAGCAGTTCAGCTGTTCAAATCTCATTAGGCTCAAGGTTGACTCAGCCTTCCATCCTTCCGAGGTGGGTAAAATGAGGACCCAGATTGTTGGGGGCAATATGCTGAACTCTGTAAACCGCTTAGAGAGGGCTGTAAAGCACTATGAAGCGGTATATAAGTCTAAGTGCTATTGCTATGTGATTATGGACAGGCATCTGAGCATGCTATGCAGTGGTGGGTTGCCACCGGTTCGGCGAACCGGTACTGACAGCGGGAGCTCCACCCACCCGCCCGGACATCATCAAAAATGCTCTGCGCATGCACAGAAGCATTGCACATGTGCAAAGCGTGCGCACCTGCACACTCCCGTTCTCAAACCGGTAGCAAAGATAAGTGAAACCCACTACTGATGCTATGGTTTCTTTATTAAACTTATCGTTTATTATTAATATTTTCATATTTTTCCCTGTTGCTCATTGTCCAGTCTTTTCTGATTGAAATGATTTACCAATATTGTATACTTCTGAAAAGAAATTTTATGTCCTCTCACAAATCTGTTTGCTATTTTATTTCAATGGTATGGTGTGGTGTGGTGATACTTTGGGACCGCCCCCTCTCCTCAATATGGCACAGGTTTATAGGCAAGTTACACAGCTTCCCCCTTTCCACTTCTTCAAAGCAGCCTGCTATGCGATTGCACAATATCTTTGAAGAAGTACAATTTCTATACTATGTTCAGAGGAAACCTATGGTACATTGTTAGCTAGATTGCCAAAATAGTTCACAGATTCCAGATCATTTTTGAAGGATGTAGCTGCCACACCACCATTACCTGGTAAAAGAGGCTGAGTTCATATATTACTCTGATTTATTTAATAATGGTTTGATGAGTGAGACACAAAAGTCTGGATGGATTTCTAATTATCCTAAGCTAGTTTGTTTAACCATACCTTATTGAATAATGTATTAATATAACAAATTACTCTACAAAATGATAATTTTGTACTAGCTTAGTTTAATGTGTGAATTCAGCCATGTGGTGATTTTGATTTGCACTAGTTTCCCCCAAACTTGGCATCTCCAGATGCCATTGGATTTCAACTCTTTCTTGTATAACAAAATAACAGATTAACAGAGTTGGAAGGTATTATGTATTGATTATATATAGTGGTGTTAAGCCCTGCTAAAGTGAAACTAACCTTTAGATGACCCTAACTGTTAACTCCAACTGTTTTGCAGGGAAACTTAGAACATTCATATTTGGGCGGGCTTTTTCAAGGATTATGATTGGTTAAGGCCTTGTGGGCCTAGAGCAGGGGTTCCTAACCTTTTTTTGGCCATGCCCCACCTAAGCCTCTCTAAAATCCTGATACCTGCCCCTCTCTGTGTCATATAATTCTTACTATTCAAAAAGTGAACTCCTACTCATGCGGAGGAAGCCTAAAAGGCAATTAATTTGGTTTAAACAAGGTTCCAATTGCCCCCATTAAAAATCAAATTGCCCCCCTGTAGGGCGTGGGCCCCACGTTGGGAACCACTCCCCTAGAGTAAAGTGACCAGATTATTTTTTTTTAAGCGGGACACTGATGGGGGGGGGCGCCCATTTGAGTTTTGCCCTCTGCGCATGCGCAGAACGCTGCGCATGCGCAGAGGGCAAAAGACCGCCAATGTCGGCGTCCAGGTGGGGGGGGGGAGACGGGAGGCCTTTCCTCGCCTCCCGCCTTCCCTTCGGGAGCCGGCAGTGGCTTGGGCGCAGCCGCGTTTCTTTCTTTGCATCCTATTTGCTCTAGTTTTTAACTCTTCGGGGATCTCTCCCCCCTCCTATTTTACTACTCTCCCCTCACCTGCATTATTAGAGGAACTGAGGAAGAGTCGTCCGGAGCTGTTCCAAGGATGAGGAAGAGAGAAAACCGGGCTTTCTAATTTGCATGCCCCAGGTAGCGGTCATTGGCTCCCTGGTCACTGTGGCTGTACCGGGGAGCCCGCGTGCTTGTCATCAATGGAGACGCGCGCGCGGAAGGCACCACGGAGCAGAGGCACCTGGCGAGCGAGCGGGCAGGCGGGCAGGAGACGCGGGCAGGAGCCTGCCGCCGATGCCGCCACTCGCCTCGCTCGCCAGGTGCCTCTGCTCCGTGGTGCCTTCCGCGCGCGCGTCTCCATTGATGACAAGCACGCGGGCTCCCCGGTACAGCCACAGTGATCCTATTTGCTCTAGTTTTTAACTCTTCGGGGAGTTCAATGGAGACGCGCGCGCGGAAGGCACCACGGAGCAGAGGCACCTGGCGAGCGAGCGGGCAGGCGGGCAGGAGACGCGGGCAGGAGCCTGCCGCCGATGCCGCCTGCCCGCTCGCTCGCCAGGTGCCTCTGCTCCGTGGTGCCTTCCGCGCGCGCGTCTCCATTGAACTCCCCGAAGAGTTAAAAACTAGAGCAAATAGGATCACTGTGGCTGTACCGGGGAGCCCGCGTGCTTGTCATCAATGGAGACGCGCGCGCGGAAGGCACCACGGAGCAGAGGCACCTGGCGAGCGAGCGGGCAGGCGGGCAGGAGACGCGGGCAGGAGCCTGCCGCCGATGCCGCCTGCCCGCTCGCTCGCCAGGTGCCTCTGCTCCGTGGTGCCTTCCGCGCGCGCGTCTCCATTGAACTCCCCGAAGAGTTAAAAACTAGAGCAAATAGGATCACTGTGGCTGTACCGGGGAGCCCGCGTGCTTGTCATCAATGGAGACGCGCGCGCGGAAGGCACCACGGAGCAGAGGCACCTGGCGAGCGAGGCGAGTGGCGGCATCGGCGGCAGGCTCCTGCCCGCGTCTCCTGCCCGCCTGCCCGCTCGCTCGCCAGGTGCCTCTGCTCCGTGGTGCCTTCCGCGCGCGCGTCTCCATTGATGACAAGCACGCGGGCTCCCCGGTACAGCCACAGTGACCGGGGAGCCAATGACCGCTACCTGGGGCATGCAAATTAGAAAGCCCGGTTTTCTCTCTTCCTCATCCTTGGAACAGCTCCGGACGACTCTTCCTCAGTTCCTCTAATAATGCAGGTGAGGGGAGAGTAGTAAAATAGGAGGGGGGAGAGATCCCCGAAGAGTTAAAAACTAGAGCAAATAGGATCACTGTGGCTGTACCGGGGAGCCCACGTGCTTGTCATCAATGGAGACGCGCGCGCGGAAGGCACCACGGAAACAAGGAGGAATCTAGTAACAATCAAGCTAAAAAGATATATTCAGTTTAATTTTTTTAAAAATCTCGCCTCGTTATTTTTTTATAACTGATGGCAGCAAACATACCCAATACCGCTTCCGCCTATTTTCGCCCCACAACATCAACTCTGCAAGATAATAAGTTGGGCTGAGAAAGAATGATTGGCTGCCTTTCTTAAAGAGAAACGAGAGCGGGGTTTTTGCACGTATTTCTTCCTACTCTGCGATAGGCCGGAGGTCTGCAAAAAGCCATGCCCTCCCTGCTTACTGGAGGGAGATTTAAAGCCGCATTTCATGCTGGCCATTAGGGTTTTTGGAAGGGGTGCTCAGGTTCGGCGGCCAATCATGCAATTTCCGAATTCTTTGTCGGACTCCTCAACTGCCGTAACTGGCCGGTAGTTGCCTTTAGATTTTGGGCGTTGGGTGTTGGGTGGAGCTTCATTTTAAACTGCTGGTATCTCTGCCTTCTCCCGTCGGAGGTTTAAAAATCGGGACTTTTTAAGAGGGCGGGCGGGACGCGGGACAAATTGCGAAAAAGCGGGTGTGTCCCGCCAAAATCGGGACGTCTGGTCACCTTACCCTAGAGTATAAATTATAGGCATTTGCCTGTTGTTCCTCAGTTCCAGTTTTGAGTCAATAAATGCTGTTGTAGAAGCTGGTCTGCTTCTTGCCTACTGAAGCCCACTACACAATAGTGGCGACGAGGGTGGGATGATGACCCTGCTGCCCCACAGTACACATCCCTTGTGGGCTGACAGTTCATTTTTCCAAGAAGCATAGTGCTGGAACTCAGGGTCTGGCCAGGCCTCTGGCCATCCATGCCAGATCAGGATTATCCACAGAATTCCTGGGTTTTTGCATCGACGCTGTCGGAATCCACCCATCTGAAACAAAGCTAAAGGCAATTCAGCAAGCCCCCACATCAAAATCCAAGGGGGACCTTCAAGCATTCCTGGGCTTGCTCAATTTTTACCACTCCTTACCGCATAAGGCTGCCCTGGCAGAACCGCTACCGGTACACCGCCTACTGGACAGAAAAGCACCCTGGGTCTGGTCAAGCACTCAAGACAAAGCGTTCAAGGCAGTAAAATTATTGCTATCCTCGGACTTCGTCCTAGCTCATTTCAACGAAACCCTACCAGTAACACTAGCCTGTGACGCTTCGCCATACGGCATTGGGGCAGTACTAAGCCACAGGATGCCAGATGGTAGAGTAGCCCCCATTGCATACTATTATAGAACGTTATCATCGGCTGAAAGGAACTATGCCCAGAGAGACAAGGAAATCCTCGCCATAGTGGCTGGCATTAAGAAGTTCCACGACTTCTTATATGGATGACCTTTCACCATCTTTACAGACCACAAACCTCTGCTTGGTCACTTCACGGCTGACAAACAGACACTGCAGATCCTGTCACCGTGAATGCTATGCTAGTCCATTTTCATGGCTGCATACTCGTACTGGCTAGTCCCCAAGCTGGGCAAGGAAATGGGTCACGCCAACGCTCTCAGCCGACTGCCTCTATCGCAGACTGAGCCGGATCCGGCCCCAGCTTGTCATATTCTGGCGATCCAGGACCTGCCTGAAGCACCCCTACATGCAGGGGACGTGGCCACTGAAACCACCACGGACAGGACGCTTAGCCGCGTTCTGAACTGGGTGTTAAGGGGATGGCCAGAGATCCGGTCAGGCCCTGAGTTGCAGCACTATGCGTCTCGGAAAAATGAACTGTCGTCCCACAAGGGATGTGTGCTGTGGGGCAGCAGTGTCATCATTCCACCCTCATCGCCACTATTGTGTAGTGGGCTTCAGTAGGCAAGAAGATGACCAGCATAGGTACAACAGCATTTATTGACTCAAAATTGGAACTGAGGAACAGCAGGCAAATCCCTGTAATTTATACTCTGGGCCCAAAGGGCCTTAACCAATCATAATCCTTGAAAAAGCCCGCCCAAATATGAATGTTCTAAGTTTCCCTCCAAAACAGTTAGAGTTAACAGTTAGTCATCTAAAGGTTAGTTTCACTTTAGCAGGGCTTAACACCACTATATATATTCAATATATAACAGAAGGGATGTTGATGTTGTAACATCAGATCTTATTAAAATCAAACACAGTTGAAGATCAGGTTCAACTACACAAATTATGCACAGCTAATTTAAATAAATAAAATAAAAATTACTAAATAAAAAAACACAAATTATGCACAGCTATAACATACGAAGAGTGGTTGCAGAAACTGGGCATGGTCAGTCTAGCGAAGAGAAGGACCAGGGGTGACATGATAACAGTGTTCCAATATTTGTGGAGCTGCCACAGAGAAGAGGGGGTCAGGCTGTTTTCCAAAGCACCGGAAGGCCAGACAAGGAATAATGGATGGAAGCTGACCAAGGAGAGATTCAACCTGGAAATAAGGAGAAACTTTTTGACGGTGAGAGCAATCAACCAGTGGAACAGCTTGCCTGCGGAGGTTGTGAGAGCTCCAACACTTGAGACTTTCAAAGGGAGATTGGACTGCCATTTGTCCGAAATGGTGTAGGGCAGTGATGGCGAACCTATGGCACGGGTGCCACAAGTGGCACGCGGAGCTATATCGGTGGACACGCGAGCTGAGGTCCGGAGCGCATGTGTGTGCCAGCCAGCTGATTTTCGGGCCTTCTGGGCCTACTGGGAGTGGGGAAACAGGCTGTTTCCAGCCTCCAGAGTGGGTGGGGAAGGCTGTTTTCGCCCTCCCCAGGCTCCTAAAAAGGCTCTGGAGCCTTGGGAGAGCGAAAAATGGGTGTGCCAGGAGTGGGGGGGGGAAGGGGAGGGTCACGCGGGCATGTGCGGGGGGGCATGGAATTATGGGTGTGGGCATGCACATGCGTGACCCCCCGGACTCCCCCCCCCCTTTTGGCACGCGAACCAAAAAAGGTTCGCCATCACTGGTGTAGGGACTCCTGCTTGAGCCGGGGGGGGGGGAGGGGGGTTGGACTAAATGACCTACAAGGTCCCTTCCAACTCTAATAAAATCTGTAACCTGTAAATACTTTTTTGGGGGGGTACCCAACCTGACTCAAACTCTGATAGGGTAAGATTGGGGCTACTTGTTGAAGTAGTTTCACCAGGTAATACAAACGGTGGAAACGACAGGAAAACTCGTTTCGTTCATCCTCTGAACAGATGTTATCCTTTGATAGACATGGGACTAAATTATGCGTGCAAATTTATATATGCACCGCTATGTGGAGTGGGGGCCGGGGGAAAAAGCTTCTTCAAAAGTTGTGCATGGTTGCCACGCCTTAATAAAAAGCGCACAAGAAACAGGGAATTTTTTCCCCATCCCTGCAACTAGAAAATCGGAAAGGTTTGCTGTGCCGTCCCAAGTACAGATGTTTCCAGAGAAAAACGAGACTTCTTTACCGAAGATCGTCGACGAGAATAAATTACAGGCGAGTGGCGTCCAGCAGTCCAGAAGGATCTTTTTTAGTTCTTTTCCGGGTTGTGCGGTTTCTTTGGCTATTTTTAAAGAAATCTATCCCAGACCACATAAAATGCGCCCGCCTATGCCCGTTCATCAGAGCCTTTTTAAAGAAAACCTTCGCTTCCCCCTTTTCTCCCGCCTCAATCCTCAGCCATCACGGCATCGCAGACTACATTTCCCAGAGAGCCCGGCGGCTGTCATGCCGAGCGAGAGCCGCGTGAGGTCGTCCTTCAAGACCTGCCGCCGGGTCCTCGGGTGGAGCCGGGTTGAATCCTCGCCAAGCCGCCGATTGGTCGCCGCATTTCGTTGCCGTGGGAAGCCGCGGTCTGGGTGAGCTTCGCTGGAGCCGAAGGAGGGTCCCGTGGTGGGGAGGGAGAGTCGCGATGCCCGGGGAGGGTCGCAGAGGGGAAACCTGGGCCGAGTGATGCCGCCGCGTCTATTTCTCAAGGCAGCCACAAAATTAGCCGCCGGGCAGGCTGATTGAGGAGGACACGTGCTCGGTTCACAGCCATGCAAAGTCGGCGCGCGGCTCTTCAGTGCTGCGGGGGATGCAACTTTAAACATGCTCAGATGCGCTCTTTTCTCTTTGTAAAGACACTTTCCCCACCCCCGGGTGTCAGCTGTGCCTGAAGCTCTCCGGCGTCCGCTCTCGATCCGAGTCCTTCTCCCCCCCCCACCCTTTGCCTCCAGTGTTGGTGCCCGTGGGGGTCGTGCATGGAGAGCAAGGTCCGAAGACCTTGTAGGGATGGTTGGCTATGATCCGGATTCCGAGTGTAGCTCCCTTTCGACTCTGAAGGTAGCAGCGGCAGGATCCGCTTCCGGATTGGTCACTCGGGCAATGATCGGCCCTTTTGATGTGCTGAAGATTCGATTTCAGGTATTATCTTTATGACTGTTGGACAATCAAGAGGAAGGTGGTTAAAGGACCCTCCGTTCTTCTAAGGAGCTGATTTGGCCATTAGCTTTGCATTTCCAGAGGTTATATAATTTAATGACAGAGCCCGCTATTTTTTTCCCCTCCGCTGTTTGCATAATGTTTGCATCAAGGCAGAAACGCAGCTGTCTTGTTCCTTCACCTGAAGATGTTGGCCCCGTTTAAAGGAAGAGAAGAGGGTTCTTTAGTTGAAGGCACTGACGCAGCTATCCAGAGCTACTACAGTAGTTATGATAGTTGTATGGAATCAGAGGCAGGTGGCTTCTAGGAGAAGGTTAGGGGAAGGCAATCTTCCTGACATATCTGGCTTGTGAGATGGACTTCCACAAGCATTTGAGGAGCCCCGTGGGAAGAGTGTACTAGAAAGCCTCCCCACCTGCCCTAGCATAGTTGCTCCTGTGCTTGTATTGTGCAACTCAGTGTAGCTGTTTTCCTTAAATGTTGCAGCTTTGGCAAGGAAGCTCGATTATTACCTTCAAACCTGTTTGAAGGTTTGCTTTTTACTCCAGGATTTTTTATTTTTTAAAAAAGTTTGCCCCTTTAAAAGATTATTAACCTTTTCCTTCTACATATTCTAAGCTTTTGAGAAGATGTTGTAGTAGTCTAATATTTTCCTTTTCGAATTGGCACATCATTTGGGATGAACCTTCTGAAATTAGAGGCCAGTGTTGTGTGTGCGACCTTTCCAGGTGACAGAAGTTACTGGAAGGCTAAGTGGGGCCTATGCCTATTCTAAAGTAGCAAAATAATTACAGGTCCTCAACTTATGATCACAACTGAGGCCAGAATTTATGTTCCTAAGTGAGAAATGTGTTAAGTGAGGTTGTGTTCCATTTTATGATTTTTCTTGCCACATTTGTTAAGTGAATTGCTGCAGTTGTTAAATTAATAACACTGTGATTATGTGATTCTGCCTTCCCCATTGATTTGCTTGTTAGAAGGTCACAAAAGATGATCACATGACATTGGGACACTGCAACTTTCATAAATATGAACCAGTTGTCAATCATCTGAATGTAAATCACGTGACCATGGGGCTGCTGCAGCAGTCATAAGTGTAAATAATAAAGGGCACTTTTTAAAGGGCTCTTGTAACTTTAAACAGTCTTTAAATGAACTGTTGTAAGTTGAGGACTACCTGTATTTATATATTTCCTGCATGGATAAATAGTGATTATTTTCAGATAAGTAATTATATATCAGACAATATGGTAGCCTAAGACACTCTTTCTGATTATACTATCATGACCCTAAGATATTTTGGAGTTTTAAATTTTCCACATAAGAATTAGAAATTTACTCATGCTGTCATTTTTCAGCTTCAGATAGAGCAACTTTCCTCCAAAAATCCACATGCGAAGTATCATGGTATTTGGCAGGCTGCTGGTAAGATTTTTCAGGAGGAAGGGGTCACTGCATTTTGGAAAGGTCATGTCCCCGCTCAATTTCTTTCCGTCACATATGGGGCTGTCCAGGTGAGAATCAAACAATATTTTATTTATTCAGCCTGAAAACTGACACTTTACTTAACTTCCAGAGTGATTTATTTATTTTATTTTATTTAGGATTCTTATATGCCTTCCTACTCCCTGGGGACTCAGAGTGATCTGTTTAGCTGCCTTCTTGTGTTTCTTTTAAAAAACTGATTTTACTTTTTTTAGAATTAATATGACACAATTGAGTTGTTAACATGGAATGTTATGATTCTGGGATTAAATATGCTTAGCAAAACTTGGGGTTTCATATTAACTTTTCTTCATATACTTTCTGTTCAGGTAATGAGTTAATTTAAGTAATTTTAAATATTAATTCAGAATCTTCATGCTTACACAAGAGTAATACCCTATTTTCTTTTGTCCTGTCTTTGTGTTCTGTCAATCCCATTCTTAGAGCCAAAAAAACTCTTTACTCTGTTTTCTCTCAGTTCACTTTCCTGCTACAACTTTTCATCCCAGATCTTGAAATGCAAAATAAAATCTATTAATTTTTTGCCAAATGATGAGAAGCACATCAGCTGCTTCTTCATGTTTTGATTATTTAATGATAATCTATCTTGGATACTAGTTTGTAAACTGATGTAATTCTGAGGAGTCTAAATTGTTTTTTCTCAGATGTTGGGTATGTTCACATAGAATGCTAACTCAGTATAAATTGAGGCAGGGTTTACCCAATTATTAAGGTTCAGCTATTGTAACATTCAACCATAAACTAACTATACAGTATTAACTGGATCCACGCAATCCATTGAGCCATAAATTAGCCAACTATGCCACTCTACTGATACTTGCACACTTCCAGAGACATCTACCATCCTAAATCCTATAAATGAAATAAGTGAAAAAATGAATCAGTTTAATAATTAGTAAGCAATTAATTACTTCAGAGATGCAAAACCAGAATTGTTGGACCATATGTATTAACAGAAATTATTCTTTTAAGATTGGTGGCCCTCCTAAATCAAATATGTACATTTCTGATTGTTTTGGTTTTCTTTTACCAGTTTGTCAGCTTTGAATTTCTGACAAGGCTGGTGCACCATGGCACAACTTATGATGCCCGTGACTTCACTGTGCACTTTATCTGTGGCGGTCTGTCTGCTTGTGCTGCTACTGTGACAGTTCAGCCTCTTGACACATTGCGCACTCGCTTGGCTGCCCAAGGAGAACCGAAGGTAAGAGATGGATGAAAGATTTTCCACCACCACCACCCCAGTGCTTCCAGATTAATTCTGCTCTTGCTACCTGGAGAATATACTGGTTTCTTACTTTACACCAACAGTATTTATTTAATGAGTATTCTGACTGGTTTCTAACTTACTTAGGGTCTTAGGGTGTCTTAGATATTAAAACATTTATTATGGCATAAGCTTTCATAGGAGGGATTGTCTTCTTTATGTGTCATAAGATTCTTGGTTGATCTGTCAGGGAACTGACAGGCAAGGTTAGGACGGGTGCTTGAGGCTGATGAAGAAATAACAGAGAGAGTCCCAAAAGGTGAGGGTCATGTGATAGGGATGAGTGAGGGGAAGACTTTGATAAACAGCTGCATCTTGAGAAAAGCTATACACCTTTTCTATAAACCTAAGGAAGCAACCTGACAAATAGACAACCACCATCCATCAAGGTTTACAGTATGTGGGAATTAGATCAATATGACTTGTTTACCAAAGCAGAGTTATTTTGGCTTAATATGTTTGAATCCAGCCATTTTAGTATGCAGTATTCAGGTGCAAACTGGAAGAGGTGCTTCAGATCCAGGATGGTCACGGCCTCTTTACCTGTCAGCAGCTCTGTAAAAGAAGTTGCTTCTTTTCCTGGTCTGTCCCTGTTCACCCACGAAAATATGTGCTTTAACTTAAGAAGCTCCTTATACGTGTTAAATTTCCTCTCAGACATTAAGTTTCCTGTGGGAACAGTCTTTGCTTCTCTTACACGAATTTGAAATTCGGTGCTCAGAAATGCTTTCTTTTGCACAGAAAAATTATTATGCATGCAGAATAAGCTATGCAAATCTATATATTATTGTGCAGATAGGCATCATAGAAACCATACTTTGCATAATAGATCATTTTGCTTTCCAGTACCCCGTTGAGAAGGCAGCTGTGTGGGTGGAGCAAAGGGTAGCATGGGGATTGTCTGGTCATGACAAAAAGGCACAGGGCCTCTGCTGCCAGAGATCTATGTCTGGCACATGGGAGAGGTGCTTTCCTCAGATCAATCTTTAGGAAATCAGTAGAGATGCTTCCCTCTCTCTCCCTCTCCCTCTCCCTCTCCCTCTCCCTCTCCCTCTCCCTCTCTCTCTCTTTTAACTGGTTAATTGCTTTTAATAATATTTTATTGTGATGTGTTTTTGAAGTTTTATATTCTTTAAAAAAATTCTTTGCCAACTTGAGTGCTCTTCAGAGCAGAAAAGTGAATAATAATAGCCATACTGCTAGGATCTTCCAATATTTTATTTTATTTTATTTATTTATTTGTCAAACATGTATAGGATAGTAGTTGTTTGTATAAACATAAGTAAAAAGTTCTGATAAAAGAGGACGATAGGACAGTAGGATAGGGACGGTAGGCACAGTGGTGCGCTTATGCACGCCCCTTACAGACCTCTTAGAAATGGGGAGAGGTCTACTATATTAAAACATCCTATGTTCTTGGGAAGAACTCAATGAGTAATGAAGGCCAACAGCAGCTAATGAACTGATAGCTGTGATTTCACATGTTGTGCCTATGATAATAACATCTTTAAGAACATCAAACAACAATATCTGCCTATCTTGGGTCCTTGGGAAGGATTCAGTAGGTGGAGAAAAATGCCAAATCCAGTCTAAACATACCGTGATGACCAGAAGTGTTAAGGGACAGATAGATAGCCAGTTGAAAGCATAGCTGAAATCTGGCTTCCATACTGAGAGAAAAATGTGCATCATGGTCAAGGAAAGATGCTCCTCATTAAATTGTTTTAGATTTACAGGAACCTCCGTCACGCTGTGGTCAGCATGTACCAGAAGGAAGGGCTGCTGACTTTCTATAGGGGGCTGAGCCCAACCATCATTGCCATTGTCCCTTATGCCGGCTTCCAGTTTTCCTTCTACAGTCTCCTGAAGAGAATGTATGACTGGATTGCTCCAAGGGAAGAGATGAAGAAAGGTTGGTGCCAATGGTGGGGCTGGGCAGGGAAAAGGGGGCAGGTCTAAGCTGGGCTTAGAAAGTCTGCTGCCTCAAGGTTGGAAATCAGTTGGCGGCAAAATTGTAAGTGTGAAATCAGTAAGTAAATAGGAACCCATTGAGAGCCTTTCATAAAAATAATCTTACCCCTGTGACTCGTGACTCTCCTATGTTGGACCAGTCCAGGGCTTTGAAGGGCAGGATCAGAGTTAGCTTTGGAGTGCTTCTCTCCACTTCTAACCTCTTGGTTTTTCAGGTAATATTAGAAACTTAGTGTGCGGCAGCTGTGCTGGTGTCCTCAGCAAAACCCTGACTTATCCCTTTGACCTGTTCAAGAAACGACTGCAAGTGGGTGGCTTTGAACAAGCCAGGGCGGCCTTTGGGCAGGTGAGAGGGGATTTGGCTTGTGGAAATCTTTCTTGTTCCCCTTCCTCTCTTTCTCTTTTTTTCTATGCCAAATATATCAGGCAGTAGGGTGTATCTGCTGAAACAACCAGACTTTCCCCTTTAATGCACTATCTAAATGAGGAGTTCTGCCTCACCTGCTCTCCTCCCCTTATTTTAGTGTTTCTCAACCATGGCAATTTCCAGGTGTGTGGATTTCAACTCACAGAATTCTCCTCAATGGTCATGTGGGCTGTGGGATTCTGGGAGTCGAAGTCCACCCGCCTGGAAGTTGCTATGGTTGGGAAACACTGCCTTTGATGATGACATTACTAGGAGTATGTTCTGCCCACCACTGAGAATTTGTAGCTCTGGTGCTTGTAGCCTCCAAGTGTATGCTGGATGCATTGCTTGTAATGGAGCCACTGCTGCCCGTTTCCCCTTCTATTACTAGATGAGAACCTGGAACCAATGCTTTCCCTCCTCCCCTTTTTTTCCTGTTTCATGCAGAAGGATGGCGGTTTATCACATTGTGTTTTTGTTCAGCTTGCAGTTGAATGAGTTACAGTTTGTGCAAACCACAGTTGCCCATATTTTGACAGAGATGGCTTTGTTATACACAGAGCCTAGTAGTTTTAAAGTGTGTGCAAAGAAGAGAGGAAGATATTAAAGTTTGTTGCAAAATCAAAACCAGAAGCACACACAGATGACTTATTCAGCTGGATTCAATAACTTCTTTATAAACATAATAATATATATATTTACAATACCATTAGCAGAGTTCTTATTCAATGTAGAAACAGTTAAAAGTAAAACACAAGCAGCAGAGTTAGTTTCATTTCAGCAGAGTTCAGAATGAAAGAGTACAGAGTGGACAAGAGAGCAGAGTGGACACTGGAGCCACACCCAGCCTTAAGCTAAAGCTTCCAGTTTCAATTCTCTGCACAGACTCAGAAGTGGTTAGCTCCCATTGGCTGACTTAGTTGCTATGCCTATTCATTGGCTGACCTTGTTACCATTGGCTCTCCCAGTTCATGAATATTCTAACAGAAGAGGAAATGGGAGCACCTGAACTCAAGGCTTCTCAAATCTTGTTCAAGTAAAAATAAGGCACAGCTTAGATTTGCCTCTAGTTCAGCGGTTCTCAACCTGGGGGTCGAATGACCCTTTCACAGGGGTCGGGAGACTTCGCCTGGACGCCACCATTTGGGTTCTTTTATCCTCTGCGCATGCGCAGAACGCTTTGCACATGCGCAGAGGGTAAAATAACCCAAATGGCGGCGGCAGGGCGGAGGTCGTGGCGGCAGGCGCGGCAGCAGGGTGGGTCGCGGTGGGGGGGGCGGGTCGTGGGTCGCGGCATTAGGAAGGTTGAGAACCACTGCTCTAGTTGGTGCCCCCTTATTCAACCTTCTTTCGAAGTATTGAACATACACCCTTTCACAATAAAACTCTGTTATAAATGTTTGTGCTGGGTTTCTTTTTTGTTCAACAAGCCAGTTTTTGGTGGCTTTTTTTTCCTAAATCTCAATCCATAGATTTGAGTATAGTTATGTATACTGTTCCTGATCCTTTTTCTCATTTTCTGTCTGGAGACCAATATGCATAATCTGGCTATGCGGGGCTTCAGAGTCAGGTTCCATGAGAGAGCACTAACATAGCACTTCTTGCCATGACTTTTCCCCCATGATTACATGAGACTGAAACCAACGTCCTGTTATGCCTAGGAGAAAAGACTTTGTATCCAGCCTGAATCTCTGCTCCGGCTCACTCACTTCTTGTGTCTGCAGGTTCGAACATACACTAGCATCACGGACTGTGCCCGACAGATAGTCTTGGATGAGGGACCCAGAGGATTCTTCAAGGGCCTCTCCCCAAGCTTGTTGAAGGCTGCTTTCTCCACCGGCTTCACCTTTTTCTGGTATGAGCTCTTTTGCAGTCTTCTGCTAACAATGCAAGACTCCGGTGGTTCCAAGAAGCAAAAAGGCTAATGTAAGCAAGAGTTGCTGCCTGCCGCCAGTGGATGTTCTTGGAGTATAATTCTGGCAGCTGCAGTCGTCATCGTTGGGGACTCTGAGGGGTGAGGCAGGGCATATGGGATTGGAGAGTCGAGACAGGTGACTCTTTCCCCAAGCCCAGGATGCACATCGCTCATTGGTTTGGTTCAAAACAGAAACGATGGCTCACCTCAACACCTGCTCAGGTTGCCTCTTTAGTCTGCAGGTGCAGCATTTGTGAGTCTTGATGAGGTTCATCATTAAGGCCTCTGAAGATCTTTGTTGCGAAGGTGTGTCTACTTTTTCTATTGTTTCATAACAGAGGGTTTGAATCAGACCCCGGTTCACATATCAAAATCCCCTTTTGTGACCCTGAAAACTTGGTACCCTTAAACAGAACCATATATTGACTAGGGGATGGCCAGACTCCTCCAGCATGGCCATTTTGCAATGCCTGTGACAAGCTGGAGGTCCTGGCATTCAGTAGTGCCGATGGGACATTTGCTTAATAGACAACTACCTGCCTTGACCATTCAGCCCCGGCAGTAAAAATGCAATAGCTGTTTTGTCAGGTCATTCCCCCATTCCTTTGCCTCTTGGCTGAGATTCTTGCAGGCCTTGTGATTTTGCAGTGTTTCATTAGTGAGTCTGTGGAAATTGTCTGTTGCCAAAATCCTAAACAAAGTAGAGGAAGCTCTGCATGCATAGCTTTCCCTTCTGTGTTAGCAGGGCCATTAGTGTTCATGGTTCCTTTTGCCCTACCCATACATAAATATATTTTGCCACTACTCCAAATTAAAAATAGAGGGCAAGCATACAAGGGGCCTGTAAATTAAACACTTATATTTTTGCACTATGAACTTCTCCTCTCTTACTAAAACACACATGCTGGATCTAAATTCTTAAGAAGTTTTCATTTTAAACGTTTTCATTTTGAATCAAAGTGATGAAAAAATAGTGTCGACTATACAATTATTCATTTTCATTTTGTGATAGGATATATCTTTTAAATTATTGTAATGATTTTTCTTAAAACAATGTTATCCCCTGATAGCTTTCCCCCCCCCTGCCCCGCCCCAAGAAAAAGCTCTGAAATACCAATGGATCCTTTTTTTCAGCAAACTCTTAACATTTAGTGAAAAAACAGTTGAAGAGGACCATTTGCCTGGCTGAATTTGTCCAATTTTAAATATGATGAAAGCTAGAAAGAAAATTAAGCAATTGCTGCAATCTTGTTGAAGTTTACTCAGAAATAAATGCACATTTAGAATTGCAGCCTTTACTTTCCAAGTCATTGATAGATTTTTCACTTTTCTGGTACATGCTCTGTATTTACATTAAAAAGTTCACAGCAATTGGGTAAGTAAGTTTGCTTTAAGGCAGAGGTCTTCAAACTTGGCAACTTTAAGACTTGTGGACTTCAACTCCCAGAATTCCTCAGCCAGCATAGCTTAGTCTTAAAAGTTGCCAAGTTTGGGGACCCCTGCTTTAAGGCTTTGTCCTCACAAGCTGAATATTCTTGGACTAATTCAGTTCTGCCTGATATAAAATATATGAGTTGTTATGGTCTCAGTTTCACACATAGGAAGAAGCTGATTCTCTATTCCCTGCCCGTTTTCTATGCACTTATCTGTAAAATGTAAATGTAAAAGCATAAAAATAATGTATATTTATTTATTTAGATATTTTTTGTACTCTATAATCTTTGCATGGTATCTGGGGAAAAAGCAACCTGACAGGATAAGAAGAGTTGGGAAATCACCAAATTTCTTACAACAATCAAGTTGATTTCCACTCCATGACCTCCTTTCAGCATAGGACAATCCACGTTCAGATACTGTAGTAATACACAAGAACACTCCAGTTTGCTATATACCTGAGAGATATATAAGCAAAGCTTCTGAAAAGAGAGAGGTTTAAAAAATAGATGTGATTCCAGCAGTATCTGCAAATTCTTTTTATAAAACTTCCAGTACTGGCAGGATGGATTTGAATTCTTTTGGTATCAAATCATGCTGAATCAGTAGAATCGGAGCCCTTGGTGTTTGGAAGCACAGAGATTGCAAAGAGGAAAGTTTCAAGTTACTTTCTTTTGCTTACCTACTGGGTCAGGTTGATCCTTGTACTCTTATCTGTATTTATTTTCATAAGAGCTGTGAAAGTCACATTCCAGCTACATTGCATACCATTGGAAGCGCCCTGATTTGTGCAAACTTTGCCTTATGTACCCTAAGAACAAAGGTTGCTTTGTATTGCTCTGAAATGTTTGTTTTGGACAGGTGGGTTCTCTTCCCAAAGTGTTCCTAGGCCTTTCCTTCTTTTGTTGTGTAAGATTGGAATTGCTGATTCAGATTCTTTCTTAAAATGCACTTAGGGTAGGCTCCTTTGTCAAAAGGCAAACAACAGGTTCGCCAGAAGCGCAGCAACAACTGTCCTTGACTCACAGTGTTTTTTATTATTATTTTATTTATCAAATTTTGAGACCATTGACTCCTTAATGAATCTGGATAGATTACAGACAAAAAACAATAAATATGAGTAAGAACGCTACTGAGTAGAGTAGACCAGTGTTTCTCAACCTTGACAACTTTAAAATGGGTGGACTTCAACTCCCATAATCCCCCAGTCAGCATACTCCCAGAATTTCACTCCTGACCCAGCATGCTGGCTGAGGAATTATGGGCATTAAAGTTCATCTTAAAATTATCAAGTTTGAGAATCACTGGACTGGAAGAACAGAACACCGGTTATGAACCAACCATAACTAAAGGAGGTTCCACAATTGCCCTGCCCTCAAGGGGTCTTGTGTGTTTCCCCACCTATACAATAAAGACATTATTAGGGATGTCAAACTGGCGGCCCGCGGGCCGGATGCGTCACACACAGGCCACGCCCACCCCAGCTCTGTGAAGGGGGGAAATGTCGCGATACATCACGTGACGGCAACGTGATGCCACGAGTTTGACACCCATGCATTAGTTCATTAAACCTGCCTTTCTGTCAGAATTATCCTCTTTTTAAGCATGCAAGCTAGCAAGCTTAAAAGGCAAGCATGAAATCACAGCAATCCAAAGAAAGAAGGAACACCTGACATTTGTAGTCCCCAAATATAAGGTAGGTCACTTATCTTTCAGTTCTCCTTTATCCTTCAGTGCCTCCTTCAATCTGCTTCCTCAAATATGTTAATTTTAAGATATTGTGCCTTATGACAGTGCCAAAATCAGTGTATACTTTAATACTTCAGGGTTTACATTGATAGGCCCACCTGCAAGTCGCTACTACCAGTTCGCCTGAATACCACCCCTGCTATGCCAATGAGAACCCAGACAGACTTGTACTCCTAGTACTGTAATCTAAATGATCTTTGTTGACATCTAGGGTTGTACAAGGTTTCAGATTCCATTACTGAGATTTTTGTTCATTCTCTGTGTTTAACACGAATGCTTAATCTGTAACACTGTACCTGTATTTTTCATATAAAGATTTATTTTTTGTGGCTGAGACAGTTTGGACCATCCAGTTTTCTAGTCCATAGAACATGTGTCTATCTTGAAAGAAAAATAAATATATAAATATATTTATCATAAATTTGTGGATTATTTTTTTCTTTTTGCAATCGCCACTCTTCTTCTGAGAATCCAATGGAGGAACAGCATGTAAACATTCCTTTTCATTTTACTGCAGTAAAAAACAGTACCTAGGAAGGACTTGGGAAAAGCAACTGGTGTTTGGCAGGGAAAGACTATTAATGCTTTTTATAAACAGTGCCCTTAATGTCTGGTTATTGTATTTGGGAGTCTGTTACAAAGAAAAAGGTCTCATTTGAGTGCCTGCAGGTGTTGGAAACCTGGAGGGAAGGAAGAGGCCAAGTTCAACGTTGATAAGACTGGATGGTCGTGTGGTTTTGTGCCCCTCCTCCAGAGACAGGGATATTTTATCTTTAGTCCTGAACTGGGTTGCACTTGCTCATTCAGGGTTTATGCATAGCTTCATGAACGCACAGCTTCTGCTCATGGCTGAAAAATCTTCACCCAAATCCAGTCTATGTCCCAATTGTAGCTCTCTCTTTTAGAAGCCACTCATGCTTTAAGTCACCTTACGCTTGGGCTACTGCAATGTGATGTACATGGAGTTGCCATTAACTACAGTTGGCTATAGATGCAGTGACACAGGCAATTATGGGCATGCCACATGTTGTTCATGTAGCACCTTTGCTCTATGAGCTGCACTGAATATTGGCAGGTTTCCGAGGCAATTCAAGGTTATAAAGCCTTTGTGACCTGGTTATCTAAAAGACTGTTTCTCTTTCATAGTTCAGCTCAACCAGTACAATTGGGCAGAGCAGGCATATTCCACCTGCTTATGGAAACCCTGTCTGTTCCATTTCTGATTTCTCCTTTTGCAGAACATTCTTTAAATGGGGCATTATCTCCATAGAAAGGGAATTCTGATGTCCAATGACTGGTATAATGTAGTGTTCCTTCTAAATTCAGGTACTGTAATGTAGCACATTATAGTAGAGGATGTAGTCCCTGGCCTCCATGGTGATTCAAGATCCGGAGACTTCAGTTGGTGCAAAATGCGGCTGCGCGTGCTGTGGTGGGTGTGCCAAGGTACACCCACGTGACACCTATACTCCGCCAGCTGCACTGGTTGCCCATCGGTCTCCGGGTACAATTCAAGGTGTTGATCATCATCTTTAAAGCCCTTCATGGCTTAGGACCAGGCTATCTCCGGGACCGCATTCTGCCTCATACTTCCCTTCGACCGGTTAGGGCCCGCAGAGTTGGCCTCCTCCAGGTCCCGTCAGCCAAGCAATGCCGGCTGGCGGGCCCTAGGGGGAGAGCCTTCTCTGTGGGGGGGCCCCGCGCTCTGGAACCAACTTCCCCCAGAGACCCGAACCATCCCCACCCTGCTGGCCTTCCGAAAAGCCGTCAAGACATGGCTTTTCCTGCAGGCAGGGGGTTAGAGACTAATCCATCTGAGCTCTCCCCCGGGTATGTTTGGTGGATGGATGTTTTTTTGTAATATTGAATTTTTAATTTTTGTATTTGTTTTTAATTATGTTTATTGTTGGTTTCTTGTATCCTCTCTGCTGTACGCCGCCCTGAGTCCCTCGGGAGTAGGGCGGCATATAAGAAAACCTAAATAAATAAATAAATAAATAAATAAATAAATAAATAAATAAATAAATAAATAAATAAATAAATAAATAAATAAATAAATAAATAAATAAGAAAACCATTTGAAAGTATGCAGCAATAGATGTGGAGATGTGGTGACACATGAGAAGATTTTAAAAAGGACTTTGAAAGTATGGTGCATATAGCCAGCACTCCAAATCCCTTACTTTGTCTCCGACTTTGTGTGTTTAACTGGTGTTCCTTATTTCTGGCTCAGGCTTTAGCCGCTGGATCGAAGATTCTAGTACTGAAAGGCAACCAAACAGGTTAACTCTTGCAGGATCCAATCTGAATCGGTCACCGGGACCAGATAGATAGTTCTTCCGAACCTTCGGACTCACGTTGGAGCTCATCCTGGAGCCTTCTGGTCCTGGTGACCGACCGAGATTGAATCCTGCAACGTTATCCCGAGACGATGCTTGTACTATTACATATATATTCAATCATGTATTACTGTTAATACTTTGCTTATAATCATATACGCTTGACAAATAAACAAATACAAATACACGTAATATTTTGCCTTCATTCGTGACTCTTGCAAGCCTCTTCAAACCTTGGTTTAAAGGAGGGTACCTCCATTTGCCAGTAGGAGGCGCTGCTCGCCGGTATACTGTCACCGTCTTTCTCCCTCCTTCCACTCACCCTGGCGAGGAAATGACCTAAGAGGAAACCTCCGGCTGTGTAAACAAGGGGGAAGGGGGGGAAACGCACCCCACTCAGCAGCTGAGTTTTAGGAGTTGCCGTCGGACCCCAAAGTGAGTGAAAAGCCAGAGCGGCCTGCCTGCCGGAGGGACGCGCGACGGCTGCTCGGGTCGGGTCAGCTGGGCGCTTCTGCCGGTGTCGGGGGCCACCGGGGCCAATACCCGAAGGATGCCCATCCTGCACTTGCACTCCATGCTTGAGCTGCTGCCTTTCTTGCTGCTGCTGCTGCTCTTTTTGGTGGTGGGCTTTTTTCTGATCTATCTCCAGCGACCCGAGCCGGACCCCAAAAAGGTTTAGGGGTCGCGGGGGCGTTTTCCCGCAGCAAGATGCCGGCGCGCCCCTGCTGACATCGGAGGCGTGAAAGGCGAGAGCAGGTGGGTGTCCTTCCGACTTCTCCTTCTCGCTCTCTCGGGTCTCCCTGAGAAATTCGTGGTGCGGGTCTCTTTGAGGGGGCGGGGCGTTTCCCTCCCCCCTTGATAAATTGGCTTCCCTGTTGGAAAAACTGGTTTTAAAAGCATAGGTAATCCTTGATTTAACCACCACAATTGAGCCCAAAATGTATGTTTGCTAAGTGACATTGGTTAAGTGAGCTTTGCCCCATTTTACCACCTTTCTTGCCACACTTGTTAAGCGAATCCCTGCAGTTGTTAAATTAGTAACACGGTTGTTAAGTGAATCTGGTTTCCCTAGTGACTTTGTCAGATGATCTCAAAAGGTGATCACGTGATTCCGGGATACAGCGACAACCATCATAACTATCAATCACTTGCCAAACAATTTAATTTTGATCATGTGACAGTGGAAATGCTGCAATGTTTGTATGTGTGACAAATGCTCATAAGTTACTTTTTTCAGTGCCATTATAACTTTGAATGGTCACTAAATGAACTGTTGTAAGTTGAGGACGACCTGTAGAGCCATCCACCCACACTCAAAGTCTTTGTAGTTGCTTTGCTGGACTGTGTCAGTCAATGTTTTATGGGTAGGTATAAAAAAGAAATGAAGAGTCTCTCCGGTTTTGCTCCTTTCCAAGGACTTGGTGAAAATATATTTGTGTCATATCCAATATTGAAGTGGTTTGCCATTAGTTTTTTTCCCTTTATTCCAAAAGTTACTTTCAGGAGTTAGAATAGAACCAGATTTATCATTTATTTAATCTGTGTAGGCACCAATTTCAAATACATGACTCTAAGAGTGACGTACAATGCTAAAATGAATAAAAATGTATACATAACACAGCTGGGAAAATAATAAAAAGACATTAACATGGTGAGGAGGAAGGCACAGAATCAGGTCTTCAAGTCTTTGTGAAAGGCCATTCTGGGTTGGGGCCAGTCTGGTCTCTGGAGGGATGATGTTCCAGAGGTCGGGCACCAGGCAACAGTAGCTTTGGTTTCTATACATGTCTGAACTGTCACGGAACAATCAGCAGCCATACTGACTGCTGACTGCTATGCAGAGAAGTAATTGACCTTGAAACCTAACTAGAGATCACATGCTCTGAATAAGACAAAGATTGGTATGACTGCTGTGGTATGTGTTGAAACTGACTTATCAGTTGGGAATTCTCCATGCAATAACAAAACTGGTTGTGCTCTCCCAGTAATAGCATTGCTGTGTAATGACAGCAGTTGTCGTAAAAGGGGAGTTGTCATACCCTTAGTAAGTTCATGGCACTGCATATTGATTGACTGTCCATCAGGGCTGTCAAACTCGCGGCCCGCGGGCCAGATGCGTCATGCGCTGGCCACGCCCATGCCCGGTTTAGCAAAGGGGGGGAAAGTCCCAATACGAGTTTGACACCCCTGCTGTACATGGAGGCTGCTGTACCTTTGGCCAGTTCCCTAATTTTACACAGGTAAGTTTTTTCTTTTTTCTTTTGTTTGATTGATTGCCTGCCTTTTTATTCAAGAAATACACCCACAGCTAGGTGTCACACTAGACTCTACACACCTAAACTCTGGTTTTCCATATAGAGACAACAGTAAAGCAACAGATTCCTGTGAGAGAGACTGCCTTCCATAAAGTAAAAAATTGAGGCAAGACCCCAATCCACTCAGAAGCTCAATTCAGGGCTCTAATTTGAAGATCTCCATGGTTTGAAGATCTGCTTGTCTCCTTGTGCATTTCTTTATATATTGACAAGTGACCGTTGTGGACTCTCAAAAATAGAGATCTCCCATTAGAACGCCTCAGTTACAGAAAGTTTTCTGAGACAGAAAGGTTTGGTGTGTGTCTCTCTGATTATATCTTGTTGCTTAAGGAAGATTTTATTTTCTCAAACCTTTGGATTTTTTAAACTCTTATCTGTTTTATCTTTGCTAAGGAATTCATACTCTGCTTTTTCATCTCCTGTTTCAAATGATAACTTTTTAAAATTGTGGACTTTTTTTGGGGGGGGAAGCTATTTGAATAATGGTTTGTTTATCAGTAATTCAGTATAATTATGATTAATAATAGCTGCTATGAAGCATAAAAACTAGAGAATATTAACAACAGTGCTTTTTAAAATAATTGTTGTGTTTTGATGATACCATAATGCTATCCAAAAGCAGGCTTTTGAATGCTGCCTCCAACTATTCCTTTTTGGAATTGAGTTCACTGAATTAGACCGTAATTTGTTTAATTCATACTTTGAATACATTCCATTTATCTTGGTTCATGCAACATACTAAGCCAGAACTAAACCACCTCTATTATGGCTTAGTATGGTGTGTGTCTTCCTGCGCTAAAGTATCTCCCTATTTTTCTCAGTTCACTGGTAGCAAACCTCTTGCTGGATTTTCTTATTGCATTATTGCAAATCAAGAGGGATCAAGCAGAGCATCTCATACTATGAAGCTGTGAATTCCTGGGCGAATCTGGGGGAGATTACTTTGTCTTTTTTAGGCTTGCACAAGAAAATGCTTTTCCAGACAGAATACAGGTGTGATCTGAAAGACTTCCAGCTTTGCACATATCACTCTATCTCCAGCAGATGGCAGAGCTTTACTTTTTCCCAGTGCTTTGTTTCTTTGAAGGGGGGGCTTGGTGGGCAAGGAGTAATCAGAGTTATAAGTATGAAAAAGAGGAAATACTGGCTCACCTTTCTTCTCTCGTTTTCTCTCTTCCCTTGGCCCAACTGGAAAAAGTCAAGGAGCAGGGCAGGGCAGGGTAAGGAATATTCCTGTTGTTCCACATTTGTCTTTAATAGAAAGAGATGTACATGTTCAATTAGTATGATAGTAGCGGAAATAAGTACATATATAGCTTGCCTGTCAGCCTTTTGAGGGTGCTGACCCCAGCGTTCCTCCCTCTTAGCCAGATAGGCTGGAGCTGCTGAAAGTTGCAATTTTGCAGCTTCTGAAGGATTACAGAGATTCATTTATTGTTTTAGGGAGTCATTCATGATACCAGAATGATCGGGAATTCCTGATATCCTATCAGAGGTGGGTTGCTCCCAGTTTGGACCGGTTCTATAGAACCGGTAGCGGGAATTTCCCCCCGCTCGCCGAACCAGGATTGATGGCCGGCTGGCCAAGCCCCCAAACCGGTTTTCTTGACAGCACCATAGGTGCCGCCATCTTGTTTTTGGCTTCTGTGCACGCGCAGAAGATGTTTTTGGCTTCTGTGCATGCGTAGAAGCTGGGTTTTTGGCACTGCACATGCGCCCATGCGAAGCGCGCCCATGCGGCGCAGGAGGAAGCAAACCAGCGGCGAGGTAAGTTAGAACCCACCCCTGTATCCTACCCTAACTCAAAAATGTTAAATGGGAAAGGCAGCGGTTAGGTAGCAGAAGCAAGGGTTTCATTAAGTTAAAGGAGAATTCAAGACAAGGGGGAACATATTGATGGATGGATTTCAGGAATGATACTTTACAAAGAATTGTTAACCTTTGGGGAGGAAATGTGAATAAATGAACAGACGAAATTGAACAAGGAAAATGAAACAGAGATACTGTAACTAGGGGCTTAGCGATGTAGGGACCAACAAGTAAGAACGCTCAGGATCCCCCAATACCAGATGTTAACTGGAAAGTTAATAGACTATCAACACAATTGCTCTTCTTCTTCTTTGAACGTACCTTCCAACCTCTATTCTTTGAGTAGATTCCAGATCTCCAAAATGTTTTCCATGGATTCCTGTCATGTCTTGTCAACTCACTTTTGCCTGACTGAGCAAAAACTGAGGGATTTTGATGACTGAGCAGTCTGCTTGGCCCTGGATTCAGAAACACTGCATTTGGCTTACTGGAGTAGGGGAGCCAATGATGTTAGGATTGTTTTGCACACTGAAGCACCTTATTTTCAAATAATAGAGGAAGGAGAGATAGCTTTATAGGGACAGCAATTACTCAATTGGGAGTACTAGCTGCCTGTATTGGAAGAGAATCTTCCCCAGGTTTGTTTTTTCTTCATTTGTTATCCAAGGGTTTTATTCCCTTTTATCAACTCCAGTAGTACTGTTTTTCTCTTTGCATGGGTTATAGAGCCTCATCTAGGGAAGAACCAATGCACATCTATCCCTGGTTCAAAGAAACTGTTTATGGTCTCTCCTCTCTCCACAGGTCCTGCTAACTCAGCAGCTTCCCTGACCTAGTAGCACTTGAAAGAGGGAAAGGGATGGAGGAGACAAGCAAAGAGGACTATACAATATATTCATTTGATTCAGAAGTTCAGCAGTTACTGAAAACAGCACTCAAAGGTTGGTAGCTCTTTTTCTCTCCCCCCCCCCACTTTGCCTTTCCATTTCTTCCTTGGCCCCCAAGCACACAATCTTTGTAGAGTTTATAAACAAACGAAGAGATTGTCTGCTGCCATGAAAATCTTCTGATTCCTCAAACTCTGCCCCAGAGGCTCTTTCTTCAAGGAGCTAAGGAGGGCACACACATATGTAAGACTTTTTCCGCAGTTGCACCCAATTGTTGACTAATCTAATCCAAAATACACACTTGGCATTTATTTTATTGAACTATTGGCCACTGTGTACTTCAGCACACTTGTAGGGCATGCAAGTAGGGAAAACTGGCATATCCCAGTTCCTATTTTTGCCCACTGAACTTTTTGGTACGTGTCTCCAAGTTCACTTGGAATGGTGTTTGATGTGGCACTGCTGATGTAATTTCTGCCAAATGGATTTACATTTCTTTCGATCTAGAATTGAGTGTTGCCTCTTCTTCTGTAGATCCCAGCAACGTGGATCTGGAGAAAGTGGCCAATATAATTGTGGACCAATCCTTAAAAGACTGTGTATTCAGTAAAGAGGCAGGGCGCATCTGTTATGCCATCATTCAGGTGAGAGATCAAATAGACCTTCTTCTGAGAATTAGTAAGACGTTTAATGCCATTTTCCCCATTCAACTACGGTATACCTTGGATTCTGTTTGTTGATACTCAGCGTTGTTTTCATGCCTGTGAATGGGGTGGGATGATGTTCCCATTTCTAGTTTGAGATGGACTTGTATAATGTAATATAGTATAAGATAGTAATAATACAATAATGCTATCCTCCCCTCATAATATGATATATATACATAATATACTATAATAATATAACACCACACAGTGTAATTAATTAATTCCATATAAAGGAGCCTGTAGGTTGCATTAAAGCAGGGTTCCGGGCATGCCTGTCATTCAGCAGCCACGCTTCCTTTCCACAGATGGAGCTTGGCTTGGCCTAACCCGCAGAACATGTTTGGCATCCAGCCCAGAGGAGAGGATAGAAGCTGAATCTATCCCTTCAACTACAGCCCCTGACTTGGTGAGCAAAACTCATTAAATAACCCATTTAAGTTTTGCCTCCCTCCACATTTTGTGCCTCTAGAGCAGTGTTTCTCAACCTTGGCAGTTTGAAGATGTGTGGACTTCAACTCCCAGAATTCCCCAGCCAGCGTTGCTGGCTGTGGAATTCTGGGAGTTGAAGTCCACACATCTTCAAACTGCCAAGGTTGAGAAACACTGCTCTAGAGGCTCCTGCTTCTTCAGGCACATTTTGTCTTCCTATGGATGGGGTTTGAACAGTGTGGGTGAGAGACAGAAATGTAGGTAGACCACAGATCTCCTTTCCAAGCCCAGTAGAACGGAAATAGCGAAAGGCGGGCAGATTTCTATTGTATTCAAGTACATGGGACAGGATTGTATTACAATCACATGTGTTTTGTCACTTGCTTTTCCTCACCACTGTACAAATGCCTATGAGATAAAAATCCTGTGCTACCACCAATGTTCCCTCACGACCGGGAAGCAGATGTGCAAGATACGATATCTACTGGCTATGAGGCAGTTTATAGGAAATTTTGCTGGAGTATCTTGAACCTAGTTCTTCCTTCCCAGTCTCCTAATTTCACGACTTACAGGCATAGGAAAAATACTGGATTCTTCCTCTACGCCTGGGCCTGTTGAGCTGGGAGATAGTCCAAGCAAATCAAGGAGAGAAACTTCAGAGGCCCCAATTGTACATGTCGGGTGCTTTCAAATTTCAGTTCCAATAGGAATGGAGAAGCATCTGGTGTATGTCGCTCTCTTTTGACAGCTGGGGATCACTAGTTCCCTTCACCATCCCTTTCCTCACTGACCCCTTTCTTGGTCTCTGTTTGTGTTCGCGGACTGTCTGGGTCAGACTTGTGCGCAACAACTGCTGTGATGCTGTACATGTGAGCTATGTAAAGGGAACATGGACAGCGATTTATTTTGATTGCATATAGCAGTGATGGCGAACCTATGGCACGCATGCCACAGGTGGTACGTGGAGCCATATCTGAGGGCACGCGAGGTATTGCCCTATGTCAGCTCCAGGGTGCATGCGCGCGCTGGCCAGCTGATTTTCGGCCTTCTTTTCAGCCATTTTCACTCTCCCCAGGGTTTAGAAAGCCTCCTGAAGCCTGGGGACAGCGAAAAACAGCCCACGGGCCTACCAGAAGTCTGGAGGCTTCAGTGAGGCCTGTGCACATGCGCGGGGGGAGAAGTGCGGGGGGGTTGTGCACATGCGTGTGGGGCCGCGGGTGTGTGTGTGCACATGCGTGGGGGGGATTGCATTATGGGTATGGGCACGCACGCTATCGCGCAAGTGCACCCTTTTGGCACCTGAGCTGAAAAAGGTTCGCCATCACTGGCATATAGCCTCTATAGCTTTCCCTTGGGTTTAACAGCTTGATGTTTATCACAGGTGGAAAGCAAACAAACAGGCCAAAGTATCTTCCGGCGGTGCCTTCTCAACCGACTGCAGCAAGAGTATAAGGACCGTGATGAGTTGCGAGCCCATTCCCTCCAAGCCTGGATCTGCTTTGTCACTTTTATCTGTAACATCTTTGACTACCTGAGGGTAAGGGGATCCTATTGAGAACACCCAGATGCCTCAGATCAATATTCAGAGTTGGCCTGATATTGGTTCATGTCTCTCTTTTTCCAAAACTTACCTTAAGTAACTTCAGTATACAGTAGTCCACAACCTATGACCATAACTGAGTTCAGAATTTCAGTCATAAGTCGTTGCAACCGTAAGTCAAGGCATCATATGACCAGAGCCATTTTTTTTACACTTTTTGTTGTGATCATTAAGCAAACATCTAAATCAGTGAAAAATACCATGAGCTTTTTTTCTGCACTGCTTTTAGTTAACAATACATTTACGTGCTTAGTTTTTTTAAAAAAATCTCCCAAGTGGTGATAAGAAGTTGAAGATTTTCAACTAAATAAGATTTCCTTATGTGTATATATATATGTGTGTGTGTATATATATATATATATATATATATGTAGGATTTTTTGCTGATAAATGAAAATAAATAAAATAAAGGGAGACTATTATAGATCTATTTCGAGCTTATTTTGCTCTCGTCAGATAGCCATACCCCTTACTGGGATTTGAACCCAGGCCGGCTGCCTTGCAGGGCAGCAACTTAACCACTCGGCCATAGGCTATGTTCCCAATCAGCTCTTTCACCAGGAAAGGGTTATATATTTTTTTCTGTCGTGTTATCCTGGTGTACCCAAAGCTTATATATATATATATATATATATATATATATATATATATATATATATATATAAGCTTAGACTATACTGTTTATGAAATTATATATTGCTATATATGCTTGATTTGTATATATATATATATATATATGTATGTATGTATGTATGTATGTATGTATGTATGTATGTATGTATATATGTATATATGTATATATGTATATATGTATATATGTATATATGTGTATATGTGTATATATGTGTATATATGTGTATATATATATATGTATGTATATATGTGTGTATATATATATGTGTGTGTATATATACACATATATATGTATGTATATATACATATATATATATATATATATATATATATATATATATATATATATATATATATATACTTTTTTGTATGTCCTTTTTGTATGTCTTTTTCGTATTATGTGTTTTTGTATATTTTAAAACAACTTAATAAAAATTATTTTTTAAAAAAAGAAGTTGAAGATTGGGGGTGGAGGTTAAACATTTCAAAATGTCCACAATCTGTTAACAGGTCAACAATATGCCCATGATGGCATTGGTGAATCCTGTTTATGACTGCCTCTTCCGATTGGCACAGCCTGATAGTCTGCAGAAAGAGGAAGAGGTGAGTTTTCTTGGAACATACCATGGATAACATGGACTCTGTTAAATCACAGCTTGGGTGAATAATTAAAACTAAAAGAAAAGGGAAAGGTGGAATAAACTTAAATGAAGAAAGTCTTGTCTTATGGAGTGGAGTTGGGGATTACATGCAAGGAAGTCAAGGTGTAAGATAGTTACGAATCAAGGGGGTTACAGTGTATGTTAGAAAGTATGAATTGGTGTCAAGTAGGTTGTTGTGGGCGCATATGAAAGTAAGGATCAATTGGTTAGTGTCAGATGCATGTTACATTCCAATGAATTGGAATTCCAATGAAAGAATCAGAACTTTTGGATGCAATTCGAAAAATATTTTGAATAGAATAGAATAGAATAGAATAGAATAGAATAGAATAGAATAGAATAGAATAGAATAGAATAACAGAGTTGGAAGGGACCTTGGAGGTTTTCTAATCCAACCCCCTGCTTAGGCAGGAAACCCTACACCATTTCAGACAAATGGTTATCCAACATCTTCTTAAAAACTTCCAGTGTTGGAGCATTCACAACTTCTGGAGGCAAGCTGTTCCACTGATTAATTGTTCTAACTGTCAGGAAATTTCTCCTTAGTTCTAGGTTGGTTCTCCCCTTGATTAGTTTCCACCCATTGCTTCTTGTCATACCCTCAGGTGCTTTGGAGAATAGCTTGACTCCCTCTTCTTTGTGGCAGCCCCTGAGATATTGGAACACTGCTATCATGTCTTCCCTAGTCCTTCTTTTCATTAAACTAGACATACCCAGTTCCTGTAACCGTTCTTCATATGTTTTAGCCTCCAGTCCCCTAATCATCTTTGTTGCTCTTCTCTGCACTCTTTCTAGTCTCTAGACTGTACTGTATACTGTAACAAGAGTACTGAAAAAGTTATTGAACCATTCAGAGTCCCAAGAAGGAATGAGAATGGGTATTGTTTAATGAGAATATGTTTAGAAGTACATACTTTAAGTATAAAACTATTCCTATATGCACCTGGAAAAGAACAATTGCCATAATCCTTGGCCGGAATGGCCACATCTGGATGGCACTAGCTTGAAGACAGGTGAGGTAGGCCTTGAACTGCATTTATTTTTGTGGGTGGTTAATGGGCTGGAAGAGAAGCCTCAAGGACATGTGTGGTAATGCTCCCAATTCTTCAAGATGTTCGTTGCTTTCTTGCCTTAAGGTGGACTGCCTAGTGCTGCAGCTGCACCGCATTGGTGAACAGCTGGAAAAGATGAACAGTCAGAGGATGGATGAGCTCTTTTCCCTTCTGCGTGATGGATTCCTCTTGCAGGAGGGTCTCAGTTCCCTGTCCCAATTGCTACTCCTGGAGATCATTGAGTTCCGGGCCACTGATTGGAAAATGACAGACGCAGCCCAGAAGTATTATTACAGTGAGGTCACTGACTGAACACTTGAACCACCAGCAAAGCCTGCATTCGCGCCATTTTCACCAGCAAACTTTACACCAAAGCTGCAACTTGTATAATGTTTTCTTTTTAAATTCCTAAACCTTTTGCTATTGAACATGTGCCCTGCTCCTTTGTGCCAGGGAACTGCTGCCTAAAACTGAGGAGCTGAGAGAACACTTAAAAAAAAAAAGTAGCAGATACTTGGCCACTGCTGCTCCTGTTGTATTGCACTAAATACTGGCTTGTATTATTGTCCTTTTGCAAGCTAGGCTGATATTTTACGCAGGGAGGTTTTCTCTCCCTTACTTTCAATTTAGCAACATAAATGGCAGGTTTTATTTCACATAAACTTCAAAGAAATACCAACACTTTCTGGCCTGTATTGGTAAGGCTTTGTTTCTCTTAATATTTGGTAACTGGCCTGTTTATCCTTTTTTGAAAAAGGAAAAAATAATTCTGTGATCAAAGCTCAAGTGTTATTTGCTTCTTTGTAACCAAGCTTTCTCCAATGGAACTGTTAATCACTCTGGAATCCAAGCGGTGCCTAGACAAGACTAGTCTTTTTGCTCAGCTATAGGAAACTAGTCTGACAGGGAGAGGTTAATATTGCATAATAAGGGAGATTCTGATGGACAATCTTTATCACTTCCAACCAGCATATAAAATGGCATAATCCAAGAAGGGCTACTTTGATAGTTAATCCTTACCTACTTAGATGCAAAATCTATCACAATACAAAAGGCTTATCTTATGGAAAAAAAATTAGGATGAGAAAGGAGTTTTTCTCTCCCTTTTCCACCTCCCCCCTTAAGCAAAACAACCCTGGTAATTAAACATGTAATTTAGATTCCTTAAAGCAGTGGTTCCCAACCTTTTTGTGATCGAGTACCACTTGGAGGTCCCGTACAGTCGCCGCGTATCACCTGGTTCCAGAGAAACTAAATTCGATCAGATATCACTTTATTTCCATAATTGTACCGTTCCTTTTTTGGCCCCGCGCCACTGGGACCAGGTGGGTGGCGTGTGGCAACAGTTGCAAATCGTTGCCAGATTATCTTGTGTTAGGCAGTAAACATTTTTGTGAAGTAAAAAATAACTAACTAAAAATCGTTCATGACCCCGAAAGTGTTCGCGTACCACCTGGAAGGCCCTCGCGTACCACTAGTGGTACACGTACCACAGGTTGGGAACCACTGCCTTAAAGGCTACAGAGTTCTCTCCTTGAATATAGGGGCAAATCTTTTTATTAATGTGGGTTCCAATGCCTTTCAGATGTGAATTTTAACCCTATGGAAGTTCAAATCCAAAGCATCTGGTAGGCACCAGATTGTGGAATTCCATCAAAGTATAGTATGCCCTAAGAAGCTACTGCCCAGCAATTCTTGAGGCTTCAGAAGGATATCTCTGGTTTCTAACTGACCCTGCAACAGCACTTTTTTTAAATAAGAGGCTATCATTGGGTACTTTGATCTTTCTCCAAGTATAGGAAAATACTATGCAAATATTTTCCCGCTTGCAGCCCTCAGCTTTCTTCCAAGCTAGGTCAGATTTTAGCTAAGGTGGCATCTTCTGCCTCCAGAAGATGCAAAGCAGCAGACTTTTACAAAGACACAGCAGAATTAGCCCTTTTGGGGAATAGGTAACAATTTTATTTTGTAACATTTCTCTCCAACAATACTTTAAACCAATGTACTTTAAATTTCTCTTAGGAGAATTGGTTCTCTTTGGAACTTTTATAAAATACTTTACACTTCTGCCTCCACTTTTTTTTTATTCTAGACCAAATTAAATCAGGGAATAATCATTCAGCTAGAGGCATCAGATGACCTTTCATCAGATAGAAACCATATGGAGCAGCAAAACATGTTGCTACCTGAAGTGCTTATTATTCAAGATTCTAGCCTTTCAGCTTATTCATTTTGTCTTTCTACATCAGAGGTCTTCAAACCTGGCAACTTTAAGACTTGTGGACTTCAACTCCCAGAATTCTCCAGTCAGCATAGCTGACTGGAGAATTCTGGGAGTTGAAGTCCACAAGTCTTAAAGTTGCCAAGTTTGGGGACCCCTGTTCTACATCATCATGAAGGGGTTTCTCCAAGAATACTATACTTACAAAGAGTTGAACTGACAACTCATACATAGTGGTATGTCAACTTTATGTACTATTCTTTGAAAAGTAGTTGTTTTGCCATGGAAACACTTGATATAAGGGTATTAGTATGTAGAACAACATTTATCAATTCACTAGTTTTATCATCTTTATCATTCTCAAAACATCATACAACTACTCATCCTCACCCCGTTCTGTATGTGGAAAAATTAAAAGATCAGAAAGTATCCAATTAATACATGGTATGTTGCTGAATAGATACAACTGGATTATAGGCTAGTTCAATCATGTCAGAGGACAATCAAATTGTATTCCAAAGATAAATGGGTATCCTCCATGCCTAACTAAGACATATCTGTATTTTTGCAAATCACATTAATAGGGTTTCAGCATAGTCTCTTTACAAATTTATGTCTCTTTACCACTATCAAGAAAAGAACAAAGGCTGACTAAAATTGTGAGGATATTTACTCTCCAAAGAGAAAATAGGGCTGTGTACATATGAAATTGTGACAGAAATATGGGAAGTAATCAGAAAAGAATAACGGTTCTAAAGCTATGCCAGCAGATCTGAAAACTGGCATAATGCCTAGGAGGCTGGAAGTGGTCTGATTACATTCCAATAGCAAATAAAGGGGATTTAACTGTGCAATTATTATACACTATCCCTAATTTGATATGCTACAGAAATAACACTTATGAATATCCAATATAGAGTTCTACATGAAAAATAGATGCCAGATATTCAAGCTGGCTTTAGAAAAGGCCAAGGAATACAAGACATTATTCCTCATGTACTCTGCATAATGGAGAAAGGCAAAGCATACTGAAAAGCAATTGGTATTTCCACTGATTAAAGAAAGGCCATTGATTCTGTTGTGTCAAGCTATGCAATGAGCTTAGAAAAATAGGAAACCCAGAACATTTCACTGTCCTCATGAGAAACCTGTTCACAGATCAATAAGCCACAAAATGGTCAGGACATGGTGAAACAGACTGGCTCTAGATTGGCAAAAGAGCGAGGCAAATCTGTATATTCCTGTCTTATTTATTCAACCTACATGCTGAATATTTATTGAGGCAAGCTAGATTGGAAAATGCTATATGTGTTTTTAACACTAGGGGAAGAGACATAAATAACCAGTATGCTAATAATACCATTCTGATTAGGAAAAATGCAAAGGATCTACAAGCTCTAGCAATAAGGGTCAAGGAGCACAGTAAGAATCTGGAACTAAAATATAAAGAATACCAAGCTAATGACAACAGGTGGAACAATCAACCTTAGAATTGACTGGGATAAGGAAGTATCTTCCGCCTTTTAGGATCAGCCCAATAAAATAAACAAAAAATAAGAAATAGGTTGTAGACTAGAGCAAGCCATGAAGATATTGGAAAAGATATTCAGATGCTGTGATGTGTCAACATGTGTGTCACATCACACATTTGTACGCCGCCCTGAGTCCTTCGGGAGTTGGGCGGCATATAAGAATAACAAAATAAAATAAATAAAATAAATAAAACACCTACAGAATAGTGCAGCAATGCTATTCCCTGTGACTTTAGGGAAAAAATAGGGGAACCTTGAAGAAGCAGAAGAACATTGACACTTTTGAAGGTTGGTTATTGGAGATAATTTCTGAGAATACCATAGATAGCCCAAAACCAATGGATCTTTGAATAAATCAACCCAGAGTTCTCATATGAAGCACACATGATCACAATCAAATAATTCTAGTTTGGACAAATTATGCAAAAACCTAGTTCTGGAGAAGGCTCCAATGCTGGGAAAGATAGGACAACGGAAAAAATGACCACCATTCAGCAAAGTCCACTTAGTTACAGTGACACTGAATGCATTGCTGGAAAACCTGAAGAATCAGGTTAGGAACAAATCAATACGGGGAAAATTTATGTGGCCACAAAGAGCTGAAACTAACTGGATGGCACATATTTAATCAATCACACATTAAATGCCTGCAGGAAAAGGTTAAGGCAGCAACATATTTATAGTAACAATTATATGCTTTTTCCACAATGAATACTTACAATGCAACTCCTCAGATGATGACAATCTGGCCCTATTAAATGATTCATGGTATACACTTCATCTAGACCAGAGGTGTCAAACTTGCGGCCTGTGGGCCGGATGCGTCACGTTCTGGCCACGCCCACCCCGTTTTAGCGAAGGGGGGAAAGTTGCGATATGTCATGTGACGATGCGAATTTGACACCCCTGATCTAGATTCTCCAAGAAAAGAATTGCCTTGACATTTTTAAGCTTGGCTCCCCATTCCCCAAATTAACTTATCAATGATAAGTTCAGAACACAATTGTCATATCCTTAGTAGCTAGTAGAGAAGATGGGGGGATTCTATACTTTAAAAAACCTAGAAACTCAGCATTTTCCAATTTTTGAGAAGGACTAAATATGATAATTCCAAGATAGCCCATAAAGGCACATTTCTGTTTGCCATTTTTAATTCAAGGAAAACAATATACTTTGTGATAAGAGCTGGAGTTTTCTTTTACGGGAATGAGAATTTGCCACTTCAGAAGGCCACCTATTACACTGGTTGACCATAGAACAAAGTTATGTCCAACCCTGAGAGAGATTTCTGGGGTTTTGAATGTATAAGAAACTTATTTCTGGGACCTGATGACTCATGATTTTTACCAGAGGTAAATTATTTTCCCCCAAATACTATTTTTAATTCCATCTATTTATTTTATTTATTTATTTTGCTGTTCTTATATGCCGCCCTACTCCCTAGGGCAGTGATGGCGAACCTTTTTTTCCTCGGGTGCCGAAATAGTGCGTGTGCGCGCTATTACATGCGCGTGCGTGCCCACACCCATAATTTAAAGCGCCTCACTTGCCCCACCCTCCTGCACATGCGTGCACGACTCCCCCATTTCCCGATTTCCCGACTTCAAGTGGGCCCAGTAGGCCCATTTTTCGCCCTCCCCAGGTTCCAGAGGCTTTTGGGGGGCTTGGGGAGGGCAAAAACACTCCCCCCGCCATCCTGGAGGCCCTCCGGAGGCCAAAATCGCCCTCCCAGAGCCTCCGCGGGAGCCAAAAATCAGCTGGCAGGCACGTACATGCGCACTGGAGCTGAGCTAGGGCAACGGCTCGCGTGCCGGCAGATATGGCTCCGCGTGCCACCTGTGGCACCCGTGCCATAGGTTCGCCATCACTGCCCTAGGGACTCAGGGCGGCGTACAACAGATTCCAATTCTGTTGCTAATACTACTTTAAATTCAGTTTGATAATTTATCTCTAGGTATCGCTGATGCCACTGAAACCACTCAGATGCAGATGAAAAAATCCAATCACTAAATGCAGCCAAGCAAATTAATATTACCTAAAAATAAAAAGGGTTATAATCTAATAATTTATTATTTATTAAGTTCATTATTGCTGTAATTCCTACACCAGGTTCAGGTCTTATGTGTTGTATATATTTTATTAATAAATGGAAATATTAAAATGTTTGGCATTCTTACTTGCTACGTCCAGAAGGTATCAGCAAGCTTGAAACATTTCAATCAAGTAGAATTTGCATGTTGTAGATAAGGGGCTTATAATTTAAAATTAGTATGTTATTTAAATAGAAATGAGGTAGAATAAGCTATATAGTAATTATTATACTGGATACAGACAGAGAAGACGTTTGGCAACCCACCACCACTCATTGTATTTTAAGGATAAAAATTGTGTCATTTATTTTTGCCCATGAGATAACAGATATGTAAACAGAGACAAATATTCATTCTACTGATCTCTCATTCATGTTATTTTCAGCAAAGAATCTACAATATTAAGGTTTTTCTTCACCAGATATACAAGGAACAAATGAGAAAGTAGTTTCCATTTTTACTATTTTTTCAGCTCTGATCACCTTCAATCACCTGCTTCTTTGTTAGTTTTCCAGAACAGGAATGGAAATTTGATGAACACAAGAGTTAGAAATGAACGACGATTTGTACTGATGATATCATTTGGGACGTGACATACTCAAAACTGCTCCCTAGGTGAGCTTGAAAAGGGGGACTCTGATTTTCTTCCGCTCATATTCTTTGATGAGAGTTGAATGAGAAGCAGGCAATTCTCTGCTCAGATTAGTGATATGCAAAGAAAAGCACATGGAATTAAAATAACGAAAAGTTGTCTTTTCTAGTAGCAAAAGCCATAAGTCATCATACACGGGATCCAACAGCACATTCTTTACCCCCATCGATAATGAGCAAAGGCCCGGTTAGCTTCTGCCATTTTGTGCAACTCATGCTTTTTTTTAATCACGTTGCCAGTATTGTTGGAGGCTTCCAGCAGCTCATTTGAGAGCTTTTCAGGCATTAATGTTCGCCTGTGCTTGTTTTCTCTGCATTCTGTGATCATCCACTTCATGGCTAAGAATCTCCGCCGACTAATCTTTAAAGGAGTTGGTACCTGAAAAAAAGCAAAAGGCAGGGTTCAATATACTTTACTATCATAGCATGCTAATTAAATTTACAACAAACCCACATATTTGTCTTCAAAAAATGTTGAAATCAAGAGTTCTATTACAAAAACTATTTAATGTTGTGTGAATATTTTGCATGTGTTATATGGTTTGCTTTTGGTGTATGCCACCCAGAGTCACATTGCATTTGATGTATGCCACCCAGATACAAAACACGCAATGCAACATCAGGGTGGCCCTCTAAATCAGTGGAACAATTCTGGGATCTCAACTTAGAACTAAAGTGGATGAAGACTGTTTTCCACAATGTTATGAAGTTTTCAAAATGCAAGAGGAAATTCTCAGAAATGTTTTGCCTTATATATAAATATTGCAGAAATGTGTGCAAGAATCTGGGTCCACTGAAAATGATGCCATGCAATTTTAAGGCAACTCAAAAGAAAAAAAATGCAAGTAAACTTTTGTCTCAATAAAATTTAGGTAGCACAAATTCAGCGTAGGATGCTTTTTCTGACAGCAAAAAACCTGCCAATCCATAGATGGAAACAGAAGTATCTTGAATCCCAACGGAACCATGAATTTTTATACTACTGATCTATTATAATTTCATATTTAAGTTACAAAACATGCAAACCCAACTAGGTTGAGTTGGAAGAAATTAGATGTGCCTGACACCAGTGTGTTAATTCTTTAAAGGACTCATTACCTATTTTACAAGCAATCATATTGTTTGGTTTTGGCTTGGCTTGGCTTGGCTGGAGGGTGATTGTGGTTTATAAGCTGGTATTTATAACTATGTATTATGTGCAAAATTGGTCATTGTGCCACAGTCACTAAACAATGGTTTTAAAAACTCAATGCATTCCGTTAATTCAACATTTTCCATTTATACCTTACCTGATACTTTTTACCTCCTCTTATGATACCTACAAGCCCAATTACAGGTTGGCAGTTTTCGATTGCTTGATGGAAGATTTTGTAAGGGTTGCACTCAATTTTTTCTTTCATTTCCTCATCTGCTTCATGATATTTCGCAAGTTGCTTCCTTTTAATAGCCTCTAAAGTCTTAATCCCAAACAAAAGTAAAGGACTGTTCACTCAGCAATACGATTTATTCAACATGGAAATAATTTACATATGCAGATGGACACTAATCAGTGTTACATCACTACATCTTGTTTTACACAGAGTATGCAATTTACAAATCCATGACATTTGAGAGAGATTCAAATATCAAAACCCCAACCTCTCCTTGGCTCTACTAGATGTAACAAAGATTTTCGCAGTTCTCAAAGCTATTGACTTCTAAAATTATACTGTCTATCAGAAGGGCCTTAAAAAGCATAATTATAAATTAAAATGAATATACAGTGACACACATACATACACTTATATGTCTGCTTTAGATAATTATATATACTGTACAATTGTACAGTACATTCTATTTGTTTCTGTATTTTTTCAATTACTTTTTAAGCACTTGTTATGGCTTTTTTTTTGACAATGTACTGTATCTTTGTTTTTTGTTACTTCTGTCTTTTTGTTTTCCTGTTATCTTTTAAAAGCAATAAAAATTACCAAAAAAAAAGAAAATAAGAAAATAAGAAAATTAAAAAGGCCTTAGAAAAATTCCGACCCTGCTTCCACAATAATTCTGAAAGGCAGGTTTTAAAATATGGTGCACACAGGCCTACATATAATTTATGATTCTTTTGACATTTGGTAATAAGCAAACCGAGGAAATAACTATATGCAATAGATTTTTAAAAGAAGGTTAAGCACTTTTTAATATAACCATAAAATAGGGATATTATTTCTTTCCCATATGGGCAATAATCAAGGAAAAGCATGTGAAACATGAATTGTACCTGATTCATGATGGTACGTGCCAAAATTTTATCACCTTCTTTCATCATCATGTTAATGAATCTGCTGTAATGACAAAATAGAAATGTGATAGTCTTCAACTGAAACCATCTGTTTAATAATGTTTGAAGTTATGGCGACACTGAAAAAAGTGACTTGTGGCTAGTCCTCAGACTGATGACTGTTGCACCTCCCCCCACCTTCCATCACATAATCAAAATTTGGGCACTTGGCAACCACTATGTATTTATTACAGTTACAGTGTTCCAGGGTCATATGAGCACTATTTCCAATGTTCCCATCTGGCTTCCAACAATCAAAGTAGAAATCTGGATTCACTTAATGACAATGTGGTGCACTTAAGAACTGCAATGGTTTGTTTAATCACCATGGCAAAAAGGTCATAAATCAGGTGCAACTCATTTAACAACCTCCTTCCTTTGCAATGGAAATTCTGTTCCCAATTGTGGTCATAAGTTAAGGACTACCTGTAATACTCAGTCATCTAAGTATCATTCCATAACATAAAACTTTCATAATTAAGTAACTAATACTGTCCAACTTATAGATATTATTTGAAAACATAAACAAAAAATTGGATGGATCAACGGCTGTGCAAACTCAAGATAATATTCAAAAGCAGGAAATAACAGTTGGATTGATTTGCAACTTGATGAATTGGAATCTGATTTGGAACCTGAGCTGCTGCTGTCAGATATGAAAAAGAAAGCACTTGGTTTGAAAAATGCACATCTGCCACAAAAGATTAAAAGGAATGTGAATACTAAAAATTCTGAAATAATGGAATTGATGAAGGATGGACTGGACTTTCTTGGCAAGAGAAATGCTGTGTTTTTAAGGAGAATTTGTCAACAATGAATGCTACAGAGACATTTACAACAGAGACTAATGAACTTTGGAAATGAGATGCAATTGTTGGGAAAGTTCCCAATTAAAAACCTAAGGAAAAGTTTCATTATTAAGAACCAAATGGGGGTATCTGACCCTGGACAAATCAGAGATAATGACTGGGGTAATTTATGGTATATAAAAAACTCTTGTAAACTTTCTTACAAGTAATTTACAGGAAACAGATTATTAATAGAAGGCCCTGAATTCTAACTTTCTGTTGTTTAACCTGTTAACTATTTTTTTCTTTCAAGTATATAAACTATGACAGGTCAATTGGGTTGCAAATAGATGTAGAAACTTATAAATTTTGGACTTGCTGCAAACAATTTGTCAGTATTTAATTAGGAGGGATAATGTTTTTGTTTTTTGATGTTTTTATTTCACTTTTTTAATGTTCTTATTTAGTTTTGTCTCTATTAATTTTTTCTTTTAAATTATGTATTTTTATCTTTTGAATAAATTATTAAACTATAAATTATGTTTTATTCTTTTTCTATTTTTTAATAATTTTCCTGCACCATTTTTTATTTTTAGTTTGTACTAGTTTTATCATTATAAATGTAATTTTTAATAAAATTGGTATTAAGACAATAAAAAACCCAAACCTGATCGCGGGATCATAAAACACAGAAGTGGTGATGCTGGATTCGGTGGCTTTTACTGGCTGGATTGTTTTCAACTGCCATTTATTTTTTTCCTCCTCTGACATTTCCTCTGGAGATTTACGATAACTTTCTTTATTCAATTCTGGATCAATATATGCAGGATTGTATCGGCTCCACCTGACTTGAGTCAGCCTACAAAGGATTTGATGAGCAGAAAACGGTTGTCAACACCAATATTTTAAACCTCGAGGGCATGAAAATTTAGAATGCTGCATGTAAGCTCCCTTTCTCACATGCAAGTCTCCCTGGTCCAGTCTCTCGGGTGCAACGCAATCACTTCAGCCCAACGCTAGCTCGAACAAACCGAGCAGAAATAAAACCCCGTTGGTCCCGATGAGTTTAGACATTGCATGCAACTTGGCTGACCTTGAAAAGCTTAAAAAGGAAAAGCAGCAACGCAAACCGCTTGCAGAACATTGCATGATTGTGGCCACGTAGGAGACGAGGGTAATTTAATTTTAATTTCAAAACAGGCATTTGAGGATTTCCTCCCACCGTTTCTATGCACGTTCCCGCCTGGCATGCATGCTTCTTGGAGGAGCCATAATGCTAAGTGTCATTCTGGTTAGGGAACCAACATTAAACCCAACCCTCCTCTCTCCATTACATGGCATCGTCTCAAGGCTTTCACTTTCTTTGCTGTTCCTCCTTTCCTTACCCGGGTAGCCAGAGCTTCCGAGAGCCACGGAGCTGCCGGACCAGGCGCCCCACTTTCTCCACCACGGGGGACGCCATCTTCCTTCAGGACCTCGTCGAGGGCTGTCCAAAGGACCGCCTGGGGAAGGAAGGGGAGGAGCGCCGTTGCTCTGGAAACGGCCTTCCCCATTCCACGAGCCTTTGTGACGTAGTAATCAGCGGGGAAGTTCTGCAAAAAAAAAAAAAAAAACCACCCAAAACCCAGGCGGCCGATTCCTTCTTCGCTTTTTAACGTGCTTAAGCGAGAGAGTTATCCCTGCTGAGACATCCGGATATGCTAACGTTCCCTTCTTGGTGTATCTGTAAAAAAGTGCAACAACAAGTTTTACTTGCTTGTGTAATCGTCTCAATTTCTTGCTGAGGTAGTGCGAGTGGACATAAGGGGTTACCACCTCCTTCCAATCCTAGGCAAGTGCTCCTCTCTTTTTCAAGCGGTAAGAAACAAAGCGCTGGTTGGCACAGTAAGCCAAGCGTGAGACACCAAAAATGGGGCTAATAGTGTCCAAAAATGCTCATCCCCTGAAGAAGCGGTTCTAGGGAAAACGCAACTGAGCAAGTCGGCTAGGACGGAACTTGGAACTACAGCTCCCAAAATGCCAAGCGGCAGGAGTTGTAACTCTCCCCTCTTTGGAAGCCGCCGTACTGTGGGAGGCTGGGCCACGCTAGGAATAAAGACTCGTTGCTAGTTTGCCCTATGGTTGCGGGGAGATGGCTCTCGAAAAAACGTGGAAAAATACATCCCGTGCAAAAGGGTCATTCCATGTCAAGTGGTCTGGGGCTCCCTGCTCGATCATCACGGATTTCGATGAAATTTTGTGTGAATATGCACACGTGTACCCAATGAACATTGGGAAAGTGTTATGTGTGCCGATGCAATACTTGCGGAGATAGTCATTTGTGTGACTCCATACCGCAGCCTTCTACAGTATGACTCTAAGGTTTCAGCAACTTTGAGACATAATATCTCCGGCAATATTTTGTTGAGAGAAACAAAACTTGGCCATCTTGTACAACTTTTTGTGCTCTATTAAACAAAATAATAAAAACATTCTCATGAGCGATCTCCATCTAGATAATTTAGAGCAAACTTGGCCGAAAATTACAGCGGCTCGAAAAAAGGTTAAAAGTTTGGCTTTTATATCTCTGGAATGAAAGGTATGAGAAACGTGAAACTTTGAGTGTAATAACTTAGCAATGCAAAGTTTTCGAATATAAAATTTCATTCTGCTTTCCAATAGTTCACAAATTGAGTGTAAAGTTGATGGTTTTTGTAAAAACGCCAAATATATGGTATTTTCAGTCTGCTTTTACAAAAAAAAAGACCTGGAAACTGTTAAATCATTCTCATTAGAAAGAGCATGTTTCAACCTCTTAAAAAAGTAGGATTGGTTTTTCATCGCTGACATATAAAGCCCTAAAAATAGGGACAAAGTTGAGGACGTTGCTATGGCAATGTCACATGCATTCTATTATTGTTTCGTCTTGTTTCTTTATATAGACATCATTACTACTATTATATTGCATTGGTCCATGGTGACATCGTCACTACCAGTTCAGCCACTTGAACCAGCAACACCATCGCCATAGGGGGCATGCCCGATAGCTGTTCAATACCAGCCACGGGTGGGTTTCTTGGTTCAGGATCCCAAGCCTGTAGGTTGGTTTCTTCCTTGAGATTCCAAAGCCTTGTATCTGTCCAGTTCCCAAGCTGACAATTGGGCAGCTTATCCTAGGTTCCCAAGCCTAAAGTGGGTATCATATGGTTCCCAAGCCGAAGTCTGTACAGTTCATATGAACTGCCAAATTCCAACGATTGCTTATTTATTATTGAATTTATGCGCCACATTCTTTAGCGTCACTTCTGGGAATTGATACTGTTGACCTGACGATGTAACTGAAGGCGCTGGAAGCACGCAAATAAGATGTGGTTCTGGAACCCAACAAACATCTTAACCCTATGGCGATGGGGTTGCTGGTTCAAGTGGTAGTGACAATGTCACCATGGACCAACGCAATATAATAGTAGTAATGATGTCTATATAAAACAAGATGAAACAATAATATAATGCATGTGACGTTGCCATAGCAAAGTCCTCAACTTTGTCCCTATTTTTAGGGCTTTATATGTCAGTGATGAAAAACCAATCCTACTTTTTTAGAGGGTTTGTGTGTGTTCACACAAAATTTGATCAAAATCCATGATGGTCGAGCAGGGCACTTTTCTGAAATCAGACCACTTGACATGGAATGACCCAAAATATGTTTTGTAAGCCACCTTTTATCAGTTTTGGATCAACTATGCTGTAATTGGTGTGCATACTGCACAGTGTATTTATTCCAGAGGGCAGTGAAAATGGTTTTGTCCATCACTGAAGGACTCTGAAAAGCATGCAGAAAAAAAAGCAAATAAATAAATAAATAAATAAATGAAAATGGTGACTAAAATTACAAACAGCCCGGGAAAAATCTTGAATGCAGAATGTTCAGAAAACTTGGTTCTTATTTTTAGTTTTAGGAGAAAAAAAGGGAGTATGAAATTCTATTTTCTGCTTAAAATTAAGAATTTGGGGTCATCCAATAAATTTGAAAGGCGATTCAGGAAAAGAAAAGACTTCACATGATATGCTATAGATTTATGGAATTCATGGCTACAGTACAAGATGACCCTACACTAGCGGGAATACACTAGGAAGAAGAAGAAGATGACTACAGTACAAGCTGAGGTATGTTAATCTGTTAGTTCAGATGGCTTTAAATATGAGTTAGTCATGGGAAAAAATCGTTGGCTAGTATAGAAGAAAACTGGGGAAGGCAGTTGAAGACCATCTCAGAGCCTGTTCAAACTAACATCTTCCCTTCTTCCCTTAGGACTCTTCGTCCCATAGAAACAATTGATTTTTAAATGATTTTTTAAATTGAACAATTATATTATTTTAATATGAATTGGAAAGATTTGTACTGTAGGTTATTGTCAATTATTGTCAACGATATGGAACACCGATCTTGACTATCTTGACTAAACACTCTGCTCTCTGTTTTATTTAAGGTAAAGGTTACTTACTCAGCTCTTTCTATTGTTCTATTTAAGAGTAAAGGTTAAACTAGCACAATATAATCATGCGCTCACCTATACGCTTGACATGATCTGTCTGTATATTAACCAATTATCGCATTGTTACTAGTTAGCTATCTTTGGGGTAAACCAATCATTGTAATTGTGTGCACAAGAAGATTACTATAAGAATAAACACAGCTGACCGAGAAGAGAGACTTCTTAGCTGGGGAAGCTTTGCTTAAGAATCATGTCTATGTGTCCATGATTACTACATTGTACCTGGAAAAGCAGGCTGTTATAACTGAATATAGCTACCAAATTTACAAATAGGATGTAGCATTGGCAGTCAAAAAAATAACAGTGATAAACCTTGTTCTCATAGACATTTGTCTTATCATATTGCTAAATTTCAGTGTTTATTTTGTTCTAATCTCATTTTATTGTATTTGTTCTACCATTTCCTTCCATTACTTTATAACTTTTTTAAATAGCTAAAGTTTTTAAAAATACTAAAATGGATAGAAATTTGTGTCCTGTAAAAATGCTAATAAATGCCAGTGGTGGGAAAGGTAGACAACGGAATTATGGTTTTAATAGCCTGAATGCAAAATTCGAGAAGGCATCTGATTTAGAAAATATTAAGAAAATATTTCATGCGGGTGGATGGGTCTATGCAGGTTCTTCTAAGTCCTTATAGAGATGAAGATCTATTAACTATTTCATTGTCACAGCTCCTGTGCTACTGCAAGAGAGCCAGTGGTACATATTCCTGGGATCTCAACTTTTTGAATCAGAGTGCACATTTGGAATCTTAAGAATGTGTGACTGCAAATTCTCACAACAGTTGCCATGGTAGGCGTGGCCAATCACAAAGCAACATCAGCAAACCTCTGGATTACAACTTACCTATTCTATTTTATTTTCCTAGGAATGTCTCTATATAGAAGGACAGCTTTATGTAAGCTGGGTTGTGATCTTGAAGAAAAACTCTGGCCTTTTAGGATCATTGCGCTATACAGGTGGAAATTTTTTAAAAAGTGTTTTAAGATAATTTGCTGAATTAGTCCTACAGTAAGCAGGACATACAATCTTGATTTTTATTATCAGCTTTGGGGTCTAATTTGCCAAAAGTGGAAGCAGGGATTTAGGGGACATCTTCCTGCTTTTTCTTAAGTAGAATACATTTTTTTTCCAATCACACCCGACGTACTTGAAAAGGCGACCGCACAAGCGAACCGGAGATGCAGGAATGTCAATCCTAGCAAGAATAAGGATAACCTGGTCACAGAAAAAGAGGTAGTGAGCGACGCCCGCCGCCAGAGGCCGCTGCAAAAGGACGAGACGCGGACCTTCTCCTCCCCCCCGCCCTCCCCCCACCCTCCCCCCACCTTCCGAAGGTTAGGCGGCGCCTGGTCGGCTCGGCGCAGCCGTGGCGTAACCTGATCGAAGTGGGGCGGAGTCTCCGAGCCAGCCGGCAACATGGCGGAGGCGGAAGGGGAAAGCTTGGAATCCTGGCTGAGTGAGTAACCCTTGCCCTCTTTCCTGCCGCCGGGCAAGGGTGGGGGGGCGGCTGCCGAGGTGGCAGGAGTCTCGCTTTGCCTCGGAAGGAGGGCGCGTTAGGAATGGGTGGCGGGCGGGTGAAAGGCTGGGGAAGCGTTTGCAGCGCTGGAGAGGAAGGCGAGTGGGGGATCATGACCAGCCGTGGAGGGGAAGTCTGAGCGGGTGGAGGAGGGCGACATAGCCGGCTGTCTTTGACCCCGATCGGCTGACCATCGGGGAATCGGGGCTGGAAACGGCGGCGGGATCGGGTTGAAAAGCTGCGGCGGGGCTGTTCTGTTGCCTCCAAGGGTTCATCAGGTGGAGAGCTCGGGGGGAGCTCGGGGGGCGCTGCTAGTTGTCATTTACCTCCGCCCACCTTGGCTTCTCAAGCTTTGGACCAGTGGCCTCTTGCAATCCGGCCTTTTGGTTCCTTCTGATCCAGAGCTGTTGTGTTGTTTCTTCTAGCTATAGGAATGTCCTTAATAAATGGAACACTTCCTCTTCTCTGGGACAAAGTGTTATTTACTTCTCTGGCAGCATGCAAATTATTATAATATTCCGTGGGTGACAAATTAGATCAATTGTATAGCAATAGCACTTACACTTATATACCGCTTCATAGTGCTTTACAGCCCTCTCTAAGCGGTTTACAGAGTTCAGCATATTGCCCCCAACAATCTGGGTCCTCATTTTATCGACCTTGGAAGGATGGAAGGCTGAGTCAACCTTGAGCCGGTGAGATTTGAACTGCTGAACTGCTGAACTAGCAATAGCCTGCAGTGCTGCATTTAACCACTGCACCATCTCGGCTCTAATTTGGGCCAGTGGAGCTTATCCTTTAGGACAGACACATGCAATCCTCAAATTAGGACTTGAATTGGGACGGGAATTGCCATTGCTAAGTGATGCGGTCGTAAAGCGATGTGGTCATCATGTGACCGAATCACTTAGAGACGACATTCCAAGCAGTCCTGATGGTTGTGATAGCTCCAGTAGTGTGGGTCATTAAGTGGGATGTGAAGAGAGTCTGCCTGTGCAGGAATGCTTGCAAGCCGGTCAGAGAGAGAGGCCTTGTGAAAGACTTGTGATCTTTCCTTCCAGTTTCCCCCATTGACTTTGCTTGTAGAAAAGGCAGCAGGGAAGGTGGCAAATGGCAGTCATGTGACTGCAGGATTCTGCAACCAGTCATAAGTGCAAGCTGGTTGCCAAGCCCTTCAGTTTTGTTCACCAGACTCTGGGGTTCTGCAATGTCTGGAACTTTGAGAACCAGTCATAAGTCCCTTTGTTCAGCACCATCATAACTTCAAATGGTCCCTGAACAAATGGTTGTAAGTCAAGAACTACCTGTAATTTTACAGTACTGTTTTTAATTCATTTACTTCAGAATATACCCAAATCGCTTTTTTCCTTTTACTTTAATTGTTATAAAAAGTTCCCATTTCCTGAAATATACACTTTATTTCTACTGTCCTCTTAGTTATCTCCTCTTTCCATTCACTTATTTGTAAGTTATTCATTAGTACTGATTTTGGCTTTGTCGCAATTTTCTAGTGTTGTAATTTCCTATCTAGCTCTTTTCAGAGTCTGTTGTACAGTTTTAAAATGCTACTGGAAAAAAATCCTTTTCCCCTCTTTCTTCATTGAACTGCCAGTGAGGTGTTATGTTTTGCCTGTTGCAATAAAGTAAGGAAGACCGTGCATTTCAATACACAATATACACACTCAGTTAAAAAGAAACTCTGAGTTGCATTGGCAGTTGTTGAAAGTTCCTGCAGGTTGGCTCCATTAAGAAGTGATTTGTTTTCAAGAGGGGGAAAGTAAAATATTCTATGTGCATTTCTGTTAAATAACTATAATATTTCGCTTGGGCTTTCTATGGGTTTGCATTTTCAAGTTTTCTAAGTAAATGGTTTTATTGTTCAACATAGAAGGGGGCACGATGGCTCAGCGGTTAAAGACATTGAGCTTGTCAGCTGGAAAACTGACAGCCTGGGTTTGAAACCTGAGTGCCCCACCACAAGGCGAGCTCCCGTTCCTGCCCCAGCTCCTGCCCCAGCTCCTGCCCACCTAGCACTTCAAAAGCATGCAGATGCAAGTAGATTAATAGGTACCACTTTGGTGGGAAGTAACTGTGTTCCATATGCCTTTGATGTATAGCCATGTTGGCCACATGACCACAGAGAATGTCTTGGGACAATGCTGGCTACCTTGGCCAAGAAACAGAGATGAGCACCACACCCTAGAGTCAGCTATGACTGGATAGGAAACCTTTATCTTTACCTGTTCAGCATATATTCATATTACATCATTCTTCCAGACATATTTTAAATTGTAGAAATGGCATAAGGATGGGGAACAAATGGATGAGAGGTTTAAGAATCCAAGAAGAGCTTTGGTTAGTCTGACCAAAAGTCGGTCTGGTTCAGCATTCTATTTGTTACAGTAGCGATACCAACAAGTAATACCACATGACAGTACCTTTTTCAATTGTTACTCCCAGTGATTGATAGCCTTACTGTTATTAATATTGTAGATAGTGGCGCTTGGTAGACTTTGAAGGGCATTGCCTGTATGTTGTATGTCCTTAGTTTGCTCCAAATGCTTCACATACATTATGTCAAAGTGAAAAAAGATTAATGCTGTTATTCTCATATAGCAGACAGAAGTCTGATGCTGAGAGATAATTGTTTGCCGGTTAGTACTTGAATGGGAGATCAAATCACCAGAGAATAATAAAGCTGTAAGTTAGACAATTCTGGGAAAAAAGCAATTGCAAACTGGTTTTGTATTGTTGCCAAGAAGAAAACCCTGCATAGTTTTGTCCAGGTATTCACCAAATTGGCATTCTTAACTCAAAAACTGCTTTATCATTTTTAAGGCTGCATTGCAAATGTACTGTAAAAATGGGGTGGGAAGGCATGAATTTACATTGTTCAGCCTTAGCCAATATTCTTTATCACTCCTTTTATATATTGTGTCATGGGTAACCGGTAGAGTGATTAAGATGAAGTTCCTTTATTGGGTAGGCCTCAGGAGGCAGATACTGGAACATCAGTATCATTTATTGGAGCAGTTCTGACTTGCTTTGAGTTGGCATATAAAATTAACTTCCATTAATTTTGATAGGAAGAAAGAATAAATTTGAGAAAACTCCACTTGATTAAAAAAACCTTTCTAGTTCCCACACCAGTCCCTCTCTTTCCTCTTATGATTCTTTTGTTTTAATCCCACCTTTATCACAGGTAGTCCTCATCTTACGACCACAATTGAGCCCAAAATTTATGTTGCTAAGTGAGACATTTGTTAAGTGAGTTTTGTCCCATTTTACGACCTTTCATGCCATAGTTGTTAGGGAAACCATGGCAGTTGCTACCATAGTTGTTAAGTGAATCTGGCTTCCCCGTGGACTTTGCTTCTCAGAAGGTCACAAAAGCTGTTCATACGATCTCAAGACGCTGCAAACGTCATAAATATGAACCAGTCGCCAAGCATCTGAATTTTGATCATGGGGATGCTGCAGCGAAAATGGTCATAAGTCACTTTTTTCAGTGCCATTGTAACTTTGTAAGTCTGTTGTAAGTCGAGGACTACCTGTTTTTTTATAAATAACTCAAGGCGGCAAACATGTCTTATACTTCTTTCTGTTTATCTCACAACAACAATCCTGTCAGGTGAGTTGGGTTGAGAGAGTGTAACTGACCCAGTTACCCAGCTGGCTTCCATACCTAAGGTGGGATTTAAAATAGCAGATTGCAAGTCTTTTTTTTGTTCAAGTCAAACATGGAAATAGGTGTTAATGCTTCGCATAATCTAAAGCAGGGGTCCCCAAACTTTGCAACTTTAAGACTTGTGGACTTCAACTCCCAGAATTCTCCAGCCAGCTTCTCCTGGCTGGAGAATTCTGGGAGTTGAAGTCCACAAGTCTTAAAGTTGCCGAGTTTGAAGACCTCTGATCTAAAGTATTATAATGTATATATGTGAACCAATTATCACAATTAAAGATCACAAATATATTGTTCATATTTTCTTAAGAAAATACTTGATGTCAGAGTCTAATACAGATGAACATCTGTATTGGACTCTGACATCAAGTATTAATTGTTCTTTTACTGCTGCTAGTCTATGTTGCTTGCCTTAAATATTTCATTTTTTAACAAAGTGTCCTTTATTTGGATTTCTAATTACTGGCAAATAATTTTGGGTTGTAATTGGAATAGGAATTCACTAGATTAAAAGCGAATGAATGTTTTTCATATTCTCATAACTTCATTTTTGATAACTAAATTATGTTAACTAAAATGATTACATAATTTGCTTTGGCATTCCTTATTCCTTGCATCTACCTTTTAAGCTAATAACTAGAAAATAATTACTGACGTCAAAGATTAAAGAGAAAGGAAAAGAAAAGATGTACAAAAAAGGGGCCCAGTTTCTCTGCCTTACCATAGTTCCTTTTAAACCAATCTTGAATTCTGGTTCACACTTTCTCTGTGTCGGAAACAACACTCCCAAAAAGTTATGGCTGTGACAAAAACAGAATGTCTGATTTAAATTAATTGCTTATAAAAATAATTTACCTCACAAAATTAATAAAATCTCCTAACATCAAATATTCTGCCTCTCACCCACAAACCACTGTGACATAAGACACATGCCCACATTCTCCTCCTCTTTTCCAGCAGAAGCAGCCAAGAAGAAGAAGGAAAAAAAGCAGAATTGAAATGGGGTGAACAGTTGCTGCTTTGGAAGGCAAGAGAAAGATGGGAGGAGGGGAAACTAAACTGGACGGAGATGGGAAAGGAGAAATCAGTAACCGGATAGGGAAGGAAATAAGGAAGCCATGCTTTAGTGTTATGAAAGAGTTATATTCACCAAACACAGTCTTTCTCAAGTCATCTTCAAACTGTCCAGTATTTTCAGCAGAACTGTTTCCTATGTACCGGAGCTTCTCTTTGTATAACTGAACGTAGTTATTTTGTCCTGACTTCCGGTTCAGAAAATATGTAGATCAGTGTTTCCCAACCGTGGCAACTTGAAGATGTCTGGACTTCAACTCCCAGAATTCCCTAGCCAGCTTTGCTGGCTGGGGAATTCTGGGAGTTGAAGTCCAGACATCTTCAAGTTGCCAAGGTTGGGAAACACTGATGTAGATGATATTGTTACACATCCAAAAAATTGTTACTGTGACCACTAAAGCTGTGTTGAGGGAGTGTGCAGAAACACTGGTATTTTTAAAACAAAAACGCTTTTGGATTCATTGCATCCATGTTCTAATATTGAAGTTTTAAAATAAATAAGCAAATGAAGAGCAAAAAGAGGTTAAAAAAATTGTGATCCCTTTAAATTATTTTTCTGGCATAGACATATCTGCTTGTTGTTGTTTTTTTGTGCATACTAATTTCATTCACAATTATTCTCTTAAAAGGCCCAGGATTATATATGCTCTGTGGCTGTTTTTTTTTTCTTATTATCATTTTGTTCTTCATGCTTAAAATTTAATCCCATTAATCTCCAAAGGATCTGTGACTTTTGCTGCCATCACCAAATTGTTTCATGGTGTTTGAATTATGTCTTTTTCTCCTGTATTTCATGATATATATAAGGCAATATAAATAGGTGGATTTGAGGGAAGATATAGAACAACATAACTTTGTTAATGTTTAAATAAGACTTGAACTAAACGTAATCATTTAAATCACTTAAAATGGTTTATAATGAGATTCTTTTAATATCACAAAATAACTGGGCTGTCAAATCCTTGCTTTACCTGCATTAAATACAGTATATACTCATAAACCTCTCACTTTGACAGATGGAGATTTTCTAGGACTAGGATTTGAAGTTTTCCTCAGATACTGACCTTCCACCCACAGCTCCCAAATCCCTCTCTTCTGTTTTCATCTCCCTCTGGAATAAAAGCCCTGCCTTATCATGAATTGACTGAATTTCTCCTACCCATTGATCACATTCTGCAGACTTGATACAGTACGTCTCTGTTCTGCATTCATGGTCTGATTTTCAGTGCCAATTGTCTTTCGAAACCACAGTTACTTAGAATTGGTTTCTTTTTATTGCGGGTTTTCTGCATATGAACATGAAATGTCAATTATATTTCAAATTTAGGGCTGGCTACTGCTCAGTCATCTTTTTGTAATTTAGGAAGGCACCTTTTAATCACAGGTATCTGCATTATAATTTGCTTGCTCAAAATATTAAATATTTCTTGTTTTACCCACAGTAACATAAGGTTTGTGATGACTGTAGCTTTTCCCTTTTTTGGTACATAATGGACTTCTTATGTCCTATGAATTCTCAAGGTTTATAGGGCAAGTTGATATTGTCTAATGGATATCATTCAGGATAGAAAAATGAAGTACCGGTAGTAGATAAGGTTTCTGCAGGCCAAGGCTAAACTCTTATGATACAGGGACCTTGGAGTGTTCCAAAAGATCCCTCCTGACTGGAATCTGTTTAAAAACAACATGGAGATTTTCTGGATTTTAGCAAATCTCACCAGAGATTGATTACACTTCCTGCCAAAGTCATTGGATATGTTTTATCCCCGATGGGCCCTGCAGCTACATAGCTTCAGATGTTTTCCAAGCCTCTTTTTAAATCCACACGTCATAGAGATTTCTTGAGCTTATGTGCCGGGTTGGGTGATGTTAAAAATGACGTTAAGCATATGATTCTGTAGTGGCATGTCTAAAGTGTGCCTGTTCTTTCAGCCAGGCTTCCATTTAAGCAGGCAACTGATTGCCTCGATCCAAGATTTTTTACTTTGTATATTTATTTTTTACAAAATATTTATCTTGCCCCAATTGATTGACTCAATGCCAGTATGACATTCACATAACATAACTAAAAAAAATGGTCAGCCAGTCGCCATCAACTTAATTAATTAATTTCAGGTGGAATATCCTGTCTGTATTGGTGTTGTCTTTCGTACTCCACTTTTTATTATACTACACACTAGGAGCCCCTAATTTTTGAAAGTCCATGGTCACGTATACAATTCTGAAGGTGTTGTTTGTATGCGTTCTCTCAACATTGATCCTACCATGGCATTTCTATCAAAATCCTGGGCTATAGCCACCCACAATTTTATTTTGTAAAAGTGCTTCTGGAGGTTTGATTGGAGTCATTGAAAACTCAGGTTATGCTTGAGGCTAGTGCTTTGCTTTACAACATTCCAGCATTCATTTTTTAAAAAATTAAAATTACTGGGGGAGAAAAGAAAATGAGGTAGGGCAGAAAGACTGGTTGTCTCCAGGAAACATTTTAATAGGTGTATTGATGCTCCTCAGATGCCAGCTGTGACAGAATAAAAATCCTCCTGGAAACACCTGGTGTTATTTTTTTTCCCTTCCTCTATACACATATAGCTCAAATTATTTCAAACAACTTCCAACTAGCTTTCTATATCTCAAGAGAATGATGTTTTGGGGAAATGGTTTCTTGCTAATATTTTTTGTAGGGGTGTGTGTGTTGTGGCAAATGCTGTTGAATATTGTGTAAAGCACTGAAAGAAAAGTGCTTCAAGACACATGGAAGTCCATGTGAAGCACTTCATTTTCAAATATTTGAAGCAGTGGTATCTTCTGAAGGGCTTGCATCGCTGCCTTGGGTGATACTCTGGCATTCTCTTCATGCATGTTGATGCCCAACCGGTTTGCTTTGGTGGGAAGAAAATGAAGCAATCAGTTGCACATCCACAGGTGTTTGGAAAATGGGGAACAACTTCTAAATCAGCTGCGTGAGCTGATTCAGGCAGCTGATTCACTATTTCCCTTTATTTGTTATATTTATATCCTGCCTTTCCTCTAGAACAGCAGCCCTCAACCATTTATTTATTTATTTGTTTGTTTGTTTGTTTGTTTGTTTGTTTGTTTGTGAGATTTATATACCGCCTCATAGCGCAAGCACTCTCTAAGCGGTTTACACCATTAAGCAATGTATATTTATATATTGCCCCCAACAATCTGGTCCTCATTTTACCTACCTCGAAAGGATGGAAGGCTGAGTCAACCCTGAGCCGGTGAGATTTGAACAGCTGAGCTGCTGATCACAGTCAGCTAAACTAGCCTGCAGTACAGAGGGGTTTTTCCACGGACTGGAGGGGGCGTGGTTTTGCATGCTGCCTGCATCCCATGGGTGGGGCTTTGCTTCTTTGCGCAGCCCAGTTTCTGGCATGCCGCGGACTGGTGCCGGTCCATGGACCGGGGCTTGGGGACTAGCGGTGGGTTGCTCCCAGTTCAGCCCGGTTCTTAGAACCGGTAGTGGTGGCGGCGGGAGGCTCCACACACCCACCCGGGACGCTTCTGCGCATGTGCAGAAGTGTTGCGCGCGCGAGCACGAACAAACCAGTAGTAAAGGGTTTTAGAACCCACTACTGTTGGGGAACCCTGCTGTAGAAGCTGAAGAGGCTATACATAACATCCCTTTCTAGTTTTTGTGATTGATAGTTTGGACTAAAAGACAGGCACAGTGTCGGCCAGTAAGTTTTCATGATTACCATGGATTTGGAGCTGATATCCCTGGTTCTTAGTCACTACGCTATATGAAATGTTTTTGTTTTTCCCAAGGCCTTTCTGAAGGAGAAAGGGAAATAAGTGTACTAGCATATTACTCACCAACCACTACAGGTCAGAAGGAAGTTTTGGCATTATTATTTTTTTAAACCATTAACACCTTTGCTTTTTCTTTTTAACCAGACAAAGCCACCAACCCCTTGAATAGACAGGAAGATTGGGAGTATATTATTGGCTTCTGTGATCAGATCAACAAAGAACTTGAAGGGTTCGTATCCAATACTATCCAGACTGCATCACGAGGTTTTATTGAAGAAGGAATTTTTTTTGGAAAGCTGCAGGATTTGATCCTTAGTTTAATACAGTTCATGCGATAAGTAATACTTGGATTTTGACAGATACTAATAGAGGTAATCATCGACATACAACCATTAGTTTAGCAATCATTCAAAGCTAGAACGGCACTGAAAAAAGTGACTGATGACCAGTCCTTATACTTAAAGCTGCCATAGCACACCATGGTCACGTGATCAAAATTTGGGCGCAGGGCAATTGGCATGCATTTATGACGGTTGCAGCATTCTGAGGTCCTATGATCACCATTTGTGTCTTTCCCAGCCGGCTTCTGACAAGCAGAGTCAATGGGAGAAGCCGGATTTGCTTAACGACCTGATGTGATTTGCTTAATGACCGTGGCAAAAATGGTTGTGAAAACAGGCACAAGTCATTTAATAGTCACTTTGCTTATTAACAATGGAAAATTTCAGTCCCAATTGTGGTTGTAAGTCGAGGACCACCTGTTACTTTGCAGTCTCAAACATGAAAACTGCAGGGAATATTTTTTTATAGGGTGTGTGACAAAGCATCCTCAATTAATATGGCTGGTGGCTGGTTTTAAATCCAGGGGATAAACTTCAATTTTTTTTATTTCATTTCATTTTTGATTCTGAAATCAGAATAGCTTTTGGAACATGAAGTATGTTAGTTGCTCGTTTCAACCGTTTCCTCCTCAAAATACTGCCGTCATTCTAAACGTTAGTGGGCATGTGGGATTTAAATGTTTTTTGGGGGGAAATAGTTTTCTGTCGACAAATGTAATAAATGATAGCTGTTGGAATGACTGGAAAATGTTATCTTTCCAATGTTGAGGAAATGAAGGGCGTTAAAACAGCTTTCTCCAGTCCTTAAAGAGTTTGCCTTGGGTTGGTCCAAGATGGCTGCCTTTTCTTTGCCCAATACCTGAGAACCCTGCTGAAGCAATAAACACAACCCTGGTAGAGAATTTGGAGGCCTTGTTTCGACTGCATCCTTGTCTATGTCATTTTATAACACTACATCGGGTTGAGAAGTTGACATACCAGTGATCGCTCTGTTGTTTTTGCATCATAAATCTTGGAAGTTCCAGCTTTTTTCTTTCTCCCCTCTGAAGTTAGATTTAACATTTGTATTTAAGAATAGTACTCTGAAAATGAGATTGCTGCATATTGCAGGGGTAAGCTATGAAAATGAAACATTTTCTATTGTTCTATATTTCCCAAACCTTAGTGTGAATAAACAGAAGTATCTGAAAAAATCACAGATTGTTTCTCCTGTTTAAACTTAGTACTCTTTCTCTTATATCTTCTCTCAAATTTGAGATAGCTTTTTTTTTTCAGGGACAAAGAACAATGGTCTCCTATCTTTCTCTGTAGGTGACCAGGTACTTGGGGAATGTTATTTAAATTAGTAACCTATTTATTTCAGTCCACAGATTGCTGTTAGATTGCTGGCTCATAAAATCCAGTCACCACAAGAATGGGAAGCAGTCCAGGCCTTGACAGTAGGTCTTCCTTACCTCTCTTTTGAAATTCTGGATTTGCCTGCAGATTAATACCTTCATGAAGTAGAATTAACAATGGTGCTACAAAGAGTTATTTAGATTAAGGAAAATTGTCTCATTGAATCATAAGCCTCTTCTGTGGCAAACTTTAGATTATTTTTCTTATTGTATTTCTCTCTAGCTTTTTAACTATGGAACAGAGATCTCAATACTGGCTTCACTTATGAGGAAATGTATAGGATTAGACTATGTTTGCCTTAACATCTTGCTTACAAAAGGTTTTTACTCTTTATGATTTTGAAGTAAAGTATAAGAATATACAATTGTGGTTATGTCTAAAGCAGCGGTGAAATCTACTTACCTTCCCTACCGGTTCGGAAGTGCATGCTCCGCCCATGTGCTTTTTCACCTGCGCTCCGCTCGCGCATGCACTTTTTCACTCTCTGCGCATGCGCAGAATGCTTTGCGCATGCGCAGAGGGTTAAAAAAAAGAAAATGGCGACGTCCAGGCAGGTGGGTGGAGCCTCACGCTACCGGTTCTCCGAACCACGCGCCGCCGCCACTACCAGTACGCCAATACTGGGCTGAACCGGTAGCATTTCACCCCTGGTCTAAAGTCACTGACTTAGTTGGCATTAGTTAGGAAAGGATAGCCTAAACAACTATCTGTTAAGTCTTGTGGGCTGATACGAATTCAGTCCTCTTTCTTAAATGCATAACCTGGAAGGTCAGAAGTCAGTTCTTCCAGATGTAAAATGCATGTTTTCCTGAGATATAATGCATTAAAATGGTTTAATAATGTCTAATTGGTATCTTCATTTCATATTGCTGAATTGTGTCACTTATGGGCTATGTTCCATAACATGCTTAGCTAGGCCAGGGAAGATGGATCACTGTTTATATAGTAATATAAAAAAGTAGTCTTCTGACCCAGTTAATTAACTCTGAATGGGTTACTTACTCTATTCTTTGGAGTTAGATTACTTCCACCTAGTTATCTAATAGTACTCCATCCATATTATTAACTCTTTTAGTGTCCACAACTGAGACAGTGGTAGCAGATCCTCATAAAAAGGGGATTTCTCTGGGCACTTCAATTCTTACAGATCCATGCACAATTCTTATGACCATATCAAAATGTCATTTCACACTGCGTTCTCTGCAAGCTGCTGCTTGGAGGAAAAAAGTCAATGTTAGATTTAGAAGAGGTGGGAAAAGCTATTGACTTATTTAAAGCTATTAGCAAGGGGAATATATTTCCATGCACACTATCTTTGGTTCTCTTCACAAGGAGGTCCCCAGCCTGAAGGAATGGGATTGTCAGAAGAAAACATTAGCCACTTTTGTCTTACATGAAACCTTGATGGTATAAATACCATTGGGTGATTTCATAGGCAACCTGTGACTTCTTGGAGGGCTTCTTTCAGGTAGACCCAGGGGTGAAATTCAGTAAGTTCTGACAGGTTCTGGAGAACCGGTAACGGAAATTTTGAGTAGTTCAGAGAACTGGCAAATACCACCTCTGGCTGGCCCCAGAGTGGGGTGGGAACGGAGATTTTGCAGTATCCTTCCCCTGCCACGCCCACCAAGCCACGCCAACATAACTGGTTGGGAAAATTTTTGAATTTCACCCCTGAGTAGACCCATCCTGATTCTTGATACTTATCTCATGTCTGTTTGCTTGACTTGTAGGTGCTGGAAGCTTGTATGAAGAACTGTGGGCACAGATTTCATAATGAAGTAGGGAAGTTTCGTTTTTTAAATGAGCTAATAAAAGTTGTATCTCCCAAGGTTGGTATTAGTTCTGTTTTCTTCATTTGTATCTGTATGTGGATTGTTCATATCCCCAAACAAAGTTTTTTCAGTCACATCCTTCAAAGATGCATCAGGCTGTAAATAATTGAATTGCATCTACACTTTAAAAGTGCTTCTCCCTATTTGAGCTGTTTTTAGTATACAAGGCACAACTTGGTAGGCAGAGGAATAATGCAGAGATAGGAATCATTCAAGGAGGATATGTGCAATTCAGATAATTAAAGAATTTTACATTGCAGTTCTATGTGTTTTAACCTGGGATTAAGTTCCATTGAATTTAGTGATGCTTACTTCTGACACACACACACACACACCCGCGCGCACACACACACGCACACACTGTTTTCAGTTGACAGAAGTTATTCTTGGAAATTTGTTGTAGCCAAGTAGTTGTCAAAACAAATATATGATTTATTGATGTACAGTTTCTTAAGCTACTGCATCTGAAATTATTAAAAAACCCATTTGTAATGTAGTTGACCTTAAAGAAATCTTATAGTTCAAAAATGATTATTTCATTTGAGGGCAGAAAAACTGAAATCTTTTATCTTCTTGGGCGTTCTTGCAGTACTTGGGAGACAGAGTGTCAGAAAAGGTCAAAACCAAAATAATTGAGCTGCTGTACAGCTGGACAGTTGCTTTGCCAGATGAGTCCAAAATCAAAGATGCCTACTACATGTTGAAAAGACAAGGTAGAGAATTGTTTCCTGTATTGCCTTTTTTTCTCCTTTGTAGCTTGACAGAATTGTGTAATAATGTAATAGCGGGAGTATACAGTTGTTGGAAGAAATGTCCATCTGGGTTCAGTTCCAAGTGGGAAGAAAGACACTGGAAACATGGAGACTGCTTGGGAAGATTGTTTAATGGTGAACAGGACCACATGGTTTTGAGGTCCTGGACAAAAAGAGCACATGGTGAGAGAGGGAGAGAGATTTATACCCTCTCTTGGGCCCTGCCTTGGAGCTTCCTGTTCCTGTGAAAGAAATTATTCTGATTGGTTGTCAGACTCCCATGGGGCCATACAGGTGTAACTTTGTAGTGTCTTGAGTCCCTGGTTGAATCTTGCTGGGTGATGTAATCTCCCCAGGTGCCATGTGGTGAGTTCTATTGCTAGATGGGTAGAAGGCTAATCCTATAATGTCCTGAGGGCCATGTCTTTTGTATTGTAGATAAGCTGGCCCACCCTTTCTGGGGCTATTAGCAAAGGTGGGGGCTGCTTTCCAAGAGCATGTTTCTCCTTTTCTCACCCAGGGAGGTATAATATTCTGCCTTTTTAATATTTCCTAGAATATTTCATTCTTCTAGGAGAGAGGTGGGTGCTAACTTCCTATACCATCATACATTATGTAGTTAGGAACTTTATATGTTATAGAATAGTAAAGAAAACCTTCCCTCCACAAAATGCTATGGAGTTCTCACTGCTATCATGATGCAGTTCTGGATAGCGTTAACAGCCAATCCACACACTGAATACTAATTAAATTTTTGTCATTTAGATGGCATTTTTTACATTTAGATGTAAAGCTTTGGAGTTTTAGATCAGATGATATACAAAATAAACAAGTTAAATGAAGCGTGCTTAATCTAATTCAACCTTCCCCAAATTACTACTCTTCGGATATGTAGATTTACAGCTCTTATCATCCCTTAATAAAATTACATTGAGCATTGTGGGTCAGATGATGAAAGTGCTAGTTGCACCAACCAGATACCATGAGGTTAAGGAAGGATGGCCTGTATCAGATTTCCCCAACCTGAGCATCTTCCAGTCTCTAGATTTCAACTTTCAAAATTCCCCTAGCCAAGAATGGCCCGCCAGGTTAGAAAGCAGGAGGCTGTGAGTTCAAGTCCTGCCTTAGCCATAAGAGCCAGCTGGGTGACTTTGGTCTAGTCACTCTCTCTCTCTCAGCCCAATCCACCTCACAGAGTTGCAGTTGTGGAGAAAATAGGAGGAGGAGGAATATGTGTTGGATATGTTCACCACTTTGGGTTGTTTGTAAAAATAAAGTGGGAAATCAAATCAATTCTGAGGTTTGCAATTCACACATCTGGCAGGAAGCTAGTTTAGGGGAAACTGACGTGGACAAAGAGAGAAAAACTGTATTAAAGCAGAAATGTTGCATGATGATGAGTTGCAAAGATTCAAACACATGAGTCCCCCTGAAGGTGATCTGGCTACTATTATTCAAAAGCAGGAGGTTAGCAGGAGGTAGAAAGAGAGAAGCAGACTCAAGCCTTTCCGAGACCTTGGTATATAACATTCCTGTTGTTTTCTGTTTGCTTTCAGGCATTGTCTTGTCTGATCCTGTTATTCCTGTGGAGAAAACCCTTATTCCCTCTCCGCCACCTCGTCCCAAGAACCCCGTGTTTGATGATGAAGAGAAATCCAAGGTAAACTTGAAGCCTCAGCTATAATAATGTGCACAGGCAAGTTCCATTGGGCTGCTTTTCATAGGCTAGAGCAGTGTTTCTCAACCTTGGCCGTTTAATGGCTGGCTGGGATATTCTGGGAATTGAAGTCCACACATTTTCAAGTGGTCAAGGTTGAGAAACACTGGGATAGAAAATGTAAAACTGGGATTTAGAAGCTTTCTTGCTCCCTCTCCATCTGCAGCTTTAAAAATATTCAAGAGTGAATGTTTCTTATTTCCCATGAATGTTGTAGCACAACAACTCTGATTTTTGGAAGCAATTGCAGATACTTCTGGGTGCACAGCAAAATTTCATGCTTCTTGATCTTGCTTGTTCCGAGTATAGGAACATCAAGAATTGCATTATTTTTTTTAATTGAAAAAGTTTTATTAGTACAGAGTACAAACATTTTTTAATTTTTCTCCCCCCCCCACCCCCTTCCCTCCCCCCCTCCCCCCCCCCCCCGGACTTCCCAGAGAGAACACAGGGCATAATATCAGTAATTACAGAAGAAAAAAGAAAAAGGAAAAACCCCTCAACTCCAAATTACACATTGCTAACATCAAATTTCTATATTTTATATTATTTCCCATATAATTCTAAAAAATAAAAAATAAAAGTTAAAGATATATTAATTATATAATCTGAGTTATACAAAGGAAGGAAAACAGTTTCTCCCTCCTCCTTTCAATCATCTTTCTAGATCTATAAAAATTATTAATAATACTAAATCTTTAAAAAAAACATTAATAATAATAATAATAATCTCGTAATTAACTAAAACCGAAAAAATTTTACATAGCTAATATCAAGATATTAAATAATAATACCTTTAAATTTCATCATAACAACATATTACTCTAAAGAAACCTATTAACTCAAATAAAACTAAAAAAATATTACATGTCTACATATTAAATAATAAAACTTTTAAATTTCATCATAACATAATATTATTATACAACAACTTTAATTCATAATAAAAAATATTAAATAATAATACCTCTAAGTTTCTCATAATAACATTATTATACAGCAACTTATTAGCTCAGATAAAAAAAAAATATTACATGTACTAAATATTAAAGCCTTTAAATTTCATCATAACCACATAATATTATTATTCAACAACTTGTCAATTCATAATAAAAAAATATCCTTAAAGGTAATATTGATAATAATAATAATAATAATAACAATAACAACAATAACAACAACAATAATAATAACAATAACCATAAAAACAATAACAATAGTAATAATAATAATAATAATAATAATAATAATAATAATAATAATAATAATAATAATAATAATAATAATAATAATAATAATAATAATAGTAAAAATCTAGAAAAGAGAGAGAGAAAAACAAAAACCTGGAAAGGAAAAAAAAAAGACCTTTAAATTTTAAAAATCTAATTGTAATAATTTAAAGCTCAATAGTTTTAATTAAAAATTAAGAATTCCAATTCTTAAAGAATTATTAAAAAAGAGGAAAAAAAAATCTTCTCTTTCTCTTTCCCCCTTAAAAAAAAAGAAGGAAAGAGAAAAAAAAAGGGGGGGAGAAGAAGAAAATACAATTATATTATCTCCATCCATCTAATACATATCAACACTACTTCTCTTTATATCTTATTGGTTGCCTCCTTTTGTATCTTGATGATTTTGAAATTGTCAGCTCCTCTTCCATCTGATCCCAATACTCCATCTCCTTTTTCACATCTTTCTAGCTCTGCAATTCACTTTGAGTCTTTGAGATTATTTCATTTTGATCCAATAAGAATGACTTTTCCTCCTTGTCTTCTTCTACATTCATACGTTTTTCTTCTGGAATTTTAGATATATCAGCCTTTAAAATATTGATATAAAATTCGGTAGCTTTGTTTATCGTATTCAGCCGGTATCTTTTCTCCAAAAATTTCACCGTAACTCCTGTTGGTGCTTCCCATTTATATTGTAAATTCAATCTTTTAAGTTCATCAATCAAAAAAGTAAATTCTTTTCTAGCTTTAAGCATTTTAAAGGGAATTTCTTTCCAAATCTTAAGTTCCTGACCATTCACCTGAAGATTTTTCTTAAATGTCGCCTGGATAATTCTGTTTCGTAAAACTCTTGTAGTAAAATATATAACAATATCCCTTGGTAAATGTTTTTGTTTTGCATACCACGAATTGACCCTGTATAACTTTTCAATTTGTATAGCCAGCTCATCTTTAGAAATTCCAGAAACCTGCGCCAAGGCCTCAATCATTCTTCCCTTCGAATCGTCATATGAACCTTCTTTCAACCCCCTTACTCTAATAGCGAATTGCGTTCTTCTAAACTGTGACATCAACACCTCTGTTTCAAAATTTGCAATATCCTTTTTAAATTTGTTTATATATTCCACCGAGGTTGCCAATGCTTGTTTATTTGTTTCAATACAATCCTCCAAAAAATCAACATTTGTTGCTAAACCTTTGCAAACCTCTAACATGTCCATCCGTAGCTGCTTTCCCATAGTCTTCAAAGCTTCCTGCATTTTATTTTCTATTTCAGTGATTTTTTGATTAAATTCCAAAATTAAGTCTTGTTTCATAATCTTTAAAGTATTTAATAAATTTTCCGATGTCAAAACTTGTGGAGGTGTTGGTTCAGTAGCAAGTTGCATTTTAGAAGTAAAAGCAGAGGGGTAAATAGGCCTTTTATTCGAAGCAATCATTCCATATTTTGAGGCCATTGTTATAGTTCCAAAAAATTAAACTAAAAACGCCAAATCACTATCAGTTTTTATAATCCAAAATTGAGAATCAAAAATAAAAACCAGTTTTCAAATTCAAAAATTTCCCAAAGTCCAAAAACCACAAACAAAACACAAATAACTTTCACTTCTTCTTTATTATACTTCCAAAGAGGTGCAAAAAAGAGTCAAATCTGTAAAAATAAAAATAATAATAAAAAAAAAATTCTTGCAATTTCCAGGGTAAATAATCTTTTATAATTTATTTATATTAATAAAATTATCAATTACTGTTATAATCCAAAGTCACGGAGCAAAGAATAAAAATCAGTTTTCAAAATTTCCACAAGAGAAAAGCCAGGGGAAAAAAAATCAATCCTTCCAAACTTGAAACCATTTTTATATTTCCAGAAAAGTATGGGAAAAAGCCATAACTCTAAATAAAATTCTTTCCAATGTAAAGGATAGAAAGTTTTTTAATTTCGAAAGTCAGGAGACAGAGGAAAAAAAAATCAGTCTTCAAAGTTGTAATTTTCCATAAGAAAAAGAGCCACAAGCAAACAAGGCAAAAATCACCTTCACTTCTCTTCCCAACTTCTTCAAAACGCCTTAAAAAGCCAGATCTCTAAAAAGATACTTTCCACTTTCAAAGGCAAATAATCCTTATTTTTGTCAGTTATCAGAAAATATAAGAAGGACAGCCAGTTTTCAGTTTTCAGAACAAAGAGTTTCCATAAGAGAAAAAAAAACCACAAGCAAAACGGAAATCACTTTCACTTCTCCTCCTTCAAACGCCATATTGTTGCATATTAAATGTTACTTTGTTTCTTCAAATAGAAGTTAGCCGAGGGTTTAAAAAAAAAAGAAAAAAAAATCCATACTTGCCCAGCAAAGCCCCTGGTTCTCTCTGTCTGCCTCTTTAACTGCACAGAAAAAAAAAGTTTTAAAAATCCTCTTCTAGAGGCAGCGGCGGCTTCGGCGTCTAGAATTGCATTTTTAAGTGTAAAGAAAACCCACTCAGGTGAAGTGTTCATAAATTCTGACTTGTTATGTGATATAAATCTTACTTTTGTTCTGAACAAGGTAGTACGGTTTTCCCTATTTGTGGATGATTTCTCTATTTCTTTGTGGGTGTAGAAAATCTTTCACTTTGGTCATCCTCTGAATTTAGGGCTGAATTGAATGGCTTAGGTTGTTTGGCATCGTAGTAATTTCACATCTTACAGTTATGTACTATGAATATGATTTGTTTTTCTTTTAAGGAAGGAAAATGTGGAAGTAGCTGAGCCGAGTCATTAAAGGGTCATCCACACATCTTACTCTACTCTAGTCTATTTATTTAATTCATTAGCAATAGCACTTAGACTTACCGTGTTTCCCCGAAAATAAGACAGGGTCTTATATTTTTCTGAACCCCGAAATATGGCCTTGGCCTTATTATCAGGGGGGGGGGCTTATTATTTTTGGGGTACAGGAGGCGGGGCGGGCCGCGAGACACGCGTCTTACTGGAATCTGGCAGCTCCGTGGTGTCTCTCAGCTGGTCTGTTTAGTTCCAGTTCCAGCCGTCACCATAGAGCAGGAAGCGCACTCGCAGAGCAGCCGCTGCCCTGGCTGGGGTTTGGAAGCCGCAAAGCCGGAGTTTGGGGGAGAGAAAGAAAGACTTCTGATGCTTCTGCTTTTGGCTGCACGTTTCCCCCCAAACTCCGGTTCTGCGGCTTCCAAACCCCAGCCAGGGCAACGGCTACTCTTTGAGTGCGCTTCCTGCTCTATGGTGACGGTCATTGGAGGCCTCCTCTTCCCCCTGCTCCTCTCCGCTCCAATCTCTCTGTGGTCCCCCCACCTGAGCGCTGACTGACCGGAGCGCCCAACGGCATGTCCGGGAAGCCCCTCCGCCTTGGGAGTCACCAGACAGGACGGCAATTGAGCCGGACTCTTCCTGGGGAGGGGAGCCTCGCAGGAGCCTTGCCTGGACTCCCTTCCTCCCGCAGGCCCCGCTTACTCTTCCCAGGCCCTCGGCAGCGACACACCAGGCAGCCACACCGAGGGCAGCCCCGACAGACGCAGCTCGGTCGGCCCGGCCACGGCCAGTGCTCCCTGCCCGCAGCTGAGTTTGGCCTGCAGGGGGCCGGCCGGGCCTCCGTAGGCAGCGGCAGTGAGGGCAGCAGCAACACCCGCAGTGCCTCAGCTATCCCCACCGAGCAGAAGCAGCCGGTGACCAAACTTCTCGGGCGGTGGGGGGAGAGTGCATGTAAGACACAGCACTGGGACAAGGAACCAGACTCATTTCTGGCCGAGTTTGAAAGAGAGAAAGATTTCTTGCATGCAGCGTGCAGCCAAAAGGTTCCTTGTTCTGGTGGTGTGTCTTCCCCCTCCCCACCGAAAGAGAGGGGGGGAGGGAAGGAAGGAGAAAGGCAGTTGCTTTGCCTCAGGCAGCCTGCGAGAGTTTCTTCCCCCTCCTGCTTCGCTCGATAGCCGGAGGCGGGGGAGAGTCAGTGGACACAACACCAAGGAACGCGACGGAGCTACAAGTCCCAGGTAGGATGCGCGTCTGACGGTGGGACACAATTTGGCGGTGGCAGGCGGGGTGGGGTGGGCCGCGAGATGCGTGTCCTACCTGACACTTGTAGCTCCATCGCGTTCCTCGGTGTTGTGTCCAGGGAAGGAAGCCCATTGTAAAAGAAAACTTCTCGCGAGTTCAATCAAACTTCTCGAACTTGCGTCCTACCTGGGACTTGTAGCTCCGTCACGTTCCTTGGAGAGAGAGAGAGAGAGAGAGAGCGCAAATGAGAGGCAGGTGCACGCACATGCCGCGGGACTGGCTCGGCTCCTCTGGGCTCTGCCTCCAGTGGCGTTTTCAAATGCGCTCCTCCTGCAAGGAAGAGGAGGCGAGCCTCGATCCCTGCCTCGCTGCCTCCTCACAGGCAGAAGCGTGTTTCAAAACTCCGCTGGAGGCAGAGCCCAGAGGAGCCGAGCCAGTCCCGCGGGGTGTGCGTGCACCTGCGTCTCACTTGCTCTCTCTCTCTCTCTCTCTCTCTCTCTCTCTCTCTCCCAGCCAAAAGAGTGCCCGCCGCAAAAAGAGCGGCTCCTGGTATGTCCTCCCCTTTCCCCGGAAAATAGTTGGGGGGGCTTATTTTTTGGGGGGGCTTATTTCAGCGCATGCGCTGAAAAGCCTGATTGTCCTTATTATGGGGACATGTATTATTTTCGGGGAAACACGGTATATACTGCTTCATAGTGCTTTACAGCACTTTCTGAGTGGTTGACAGTATCAGTATATTGCCCCCAACAATCTGGGTCCTCATTTTACCAACCTCATTTTACCAAAGGATGGAAGGATAAGTCAATCTTGAGCTGGTCAGAATAGAACTCCTGGAGTGAACAGTGAGTTAGCCTGCTGTACTACTGTACATTCTAACCACTGGGCCATCATAGGTTTGTTGGTTTTTAGCTTGGTTTTTATTAAAGATAATTCCAAAGTTGAGTACAATCAGACAGTCCAATAAAATATGTGGAATTCAAAACTTAAGACTCATTAAAAGTTACAAGCATCTTTCTCCTGTTAGCAAAATCTTGCCCTCGTTTACTTGTTATAGTTCCAGGTCTCTAGACCTAACGTTCTCCAGAAATTATGGCAACCCAGAAGTGGCTTTGTCAACTCCGGTGCTGACTCTGAAGACTTGGTTGTTCTTTTTATTAAAGAGCGTAGATACATTCCAACAAGTTCAATGGGTTTTGCTGTTGTTTATAGGCCACATTTCACCCCAAACAGTATTCCAGAAGGTTGAGATCAGAATGCCAAAAGTCAGAATTTGATGCTTCAAATATGCATCAGGTATAAGATTTTCAGGGTTCCTTCAATGAATTTTTGCAAAAGAAGGGGCGGGGAAAATGAGCCAGTGATTTTATTTACTTATCTTTTCCTTTTTGCAGCTTTTAGCTAAACTGTTGAAAAGCAAAAACCCAGATGATTTACAAGAAGCAAACAAGCTTATTAAATCTATGGTGAAAGAGGTGAGACTGAGCACTTAATAATACTGTAGAGGTGATGATTGCTTGGAATTTGTTTTACAGATTCAGATATTTTAGAATCTTTTTAACCCAGGCCATTAGTTACCAGAAAATTAAATGTGCTGACCCTCTAGTAAAAAGATTTTTGTTTTCCTTATCACCAAGTTCTTATCTCTCTGTTAAATTCTATCAGGAGGTTGTGTAACAAATAAGACAAGCTAGTCAATGATTTGTAGCTCCACTCAGGCTCCCAACTCTTAAATTAGAGAGTTAATAGGTTCTATTATCTTCGGTTCACTGGCTCACGTGTTTACCAATATCTGTATCATATGACAGAGAGCCAGTTTGGTGTAGCGATTAAGGCGCCAGGCTAGGAGACTGCGAGTTCTAGTTCTGCACAAAGCCAGCTGGATAGCCACAAGCCAGTTACTCTCAGCTCCAGGAAGGACTCAAACTTCTTCCAAAAATCTTGCTAAGGAAACTGATATCACCAGGAATCCTCAGTAGCAACCCCGTCTCCACTGTCAAGTGACAAGATAGATGTGCTTCCATTAGTTCAATCAATGATTTATGCCATTATTTCATAACTTGGTACCCTGCAGATATGTTGGACTACAACACTCATTCCCAGCCAGCATGGGATTTTCCTTGCCAAAATATCCCCTCCTCCCTTTCCTTTTTGTTATGACACTCTCTCTTGATTAATGTCATGTAGTTCCTTGCTTTTATCCTTGGTTCCCCCCCCCCCGCATATTGTGTAGTATAGTATTTATCCTTTCCTTCTCAAATCTCTTAGCTCTATGACGAAATTCTTATCTTAAATAACTAAACGTGATCTAGATAGATCAGTCAAAACTAAAATTTTCTGCTGTTTTATATACTGCTATGAACAGAGTGGTTCTTATTGTTTGTGTTAAGATTTGTCTGTCTACGTAAAATATTCCTAAAAGCTTTTTTCAGGACCATGTCAAATAGCGAGACTTTGTAGCCAGAATTCTAGAAATAGTCATGGGAAATATGTGATCTCTTGAGCTCTTCAATCAGCCTGCTCTGAATTATATAAGGTGAAATGAAAAGAATAAACTTAATTTTAGCTCTTTTGTTTCAAAACTGAAGGATGAGGCACGAATACAGAAAGTAACAAAGCGCATGCATACTTTGGAGGAGGTGAACAACAATGTGAAATTGTTGAATGAGATGTTGGTCCACTACAGCAAGGAAGACTCTTCCGAGGCCGATAAAGAGCTCATGAAGGTTGGTATGAATCTTTTCCTTATACAATAGCTAGTTCTTGTCATGTGAGAGAGCTGCCAGCGTCACTCACACTTAACTCACTCCATGGGTACATATGAATATCCTTTTTGTGTGTGTGTGTGTGTGGCTTAATCACCTCTTTTCTCTTGTCCTTGCTGCACACAGGAGCTCTATGACAGATGTGAAACCAAGAGGCGGACATTATTCAAGCTTGCCAGTGAAACAGAAGATAATGACAGCAGTTTGGGTAACTGGGACTGTTTCTTTGCAGGAAAAGAAATGACTGTGTTTTCCCCCAGTAACTGACCAAAAACACCCCCAGGCCACTGGAAAACTCCTTCATTTTAAACATCTCTGGAGCTTTACAAGAGATTAACATTTTGGAAGGGTCCTTACATTAAAAAGCAGGAAACCTGTAGCTGCACACTCTCTTTATACTTTTTTTAATGTAGTGAACTTGCAATGGTAGAAGGAGAACCGCAGGGGAGAGCCTTCTCGGTGGCTGCCCTGGCTCTCTGGAATCAGCTACCTCCCGAGATCCGCACTACTCCCACCTTATTGGCCTTCCGGAAAGACCTGGCTTTTCCGACAGGCCTGGGGCCATTGACCTTTGGCGATGACCAGCGAGGTCGGCCCATGAATGTATGGATGGCTGAAAATATTTTAAACTGAGAATGTGTTTTTAATCTGTTTTTTTAATGTTTTTTATATTGATTTATGTTTGCTCCTGTTGTGAGCCGCCCAGAGTCCCTAGGGAGTTGGGCGGCATAGAAATATGAATGAATGAATCAATCAATCAATCAATCAATCAATCAATCAATCAATCAATCAATCAATCATCTTAAGAAAGAGCCACAACTGAAACAGTGGTAAAAAAAAAATCTGAGTTGGAGCAGAGGCAGAATTTAAGTAAGCATCTCAGACAGGACCCTCCCTAGTTCTCATCAAGGACCAAGTGGGGAGGGGGATTCAGACCTGCAAAATCTGTTATTTTAACCCAGGGGTGTCAAACTCGCATTGTCACATGGTCACATGACGTATTGCAATTGTCAACTCCCGAAGCTTCCCTAACTTGCTCCCGAATTGCCATAGGCAGGGGGCTTTTATTAGGGCATCAGTCGTAACTCTGACAGCGACTTTTTTCCCTTTCACTAAGCCGGGGGTGGGCGTGGCCAGCATGTGATGCATCCGGCCTACGGGCCATGAGTTTGACACTCCCGTTGTAACTTTATAAAAACCAGAAAGTTAGCTTTCATAACTTTGGTTTCCTTACCTGATCAACATTGACAGAATTATAGAATGAAAAGTTGTGAAACGGTGGATACTCTTCTTCTATTACTAAATTACGCAGGTTCTTTTACAAAAGCCTTAACCAGAACTACGAATTCAGTGAACAAAGCGCTTAGAATTGATAAGGAAGAATACCTTCACTTGTTATTAACTGCTCACTGGACTCATGCATTTTACAGTCCATTTTAGCCAATTTAAATGGCCTTCTTTCAACCTCATTTTCCACTTGGTATAAGGTGGAAAGGAAAAGAGGGAGCAATATATGTTGGAAGCATTGAACGAAATGATAGTATGCTAAGTGATTAGGGTGAAAAAAAGATCACTGATATAAATTTCATCTTGTGGATAGAAAATTTGTTTCAGCATCAGCTAACTATATAAGAAAACAAATGGTATGTTTATATATGTGTGTGTATGCGCGTATGTGTGTGTTTGTGTGACTTCTTCCCTATTTTTTTTAAATGAAGCAGTTTATTCTAAAAAAAACTTAAATGTGATGCTTAAATTATGAGCTTGCACATTGCTTGATTAAAATGGTAGGTTTTAAAAAATACCATAGATCAGTGTCGGCGAATCTTTTCGGCACTGAGTGCCGAAACAGGAGCACGTGTGCATGTGCCGAAAACTGGAAGAGCAGCCACCCAGTGCTCATGCGTGCACCAGGAAGATGATCTTCCTGTTTCCGACATGCGCAATGGCCACCTGGTCTTCCGGTTTCTGGCGTGCATGCGCACATGAAGAACAGCTGGCTGGTGCGCATGCGCATGCCAGAAACCGGAAGAGCAACCACCCGGTGCGCATGCGTGTGCCGGGAAGATGCTCTTCCGGTTTCTGGCACGTGCATGCGCACTAGGCGACTGCTTTTCCGGTTTCTGGCATGCATGCACGGGCGAAGACTAGCTGGGTGGTGCGCATGTGCACGCCAGAAATCAGAATATCATCTTCCAGCGCGCACATGCGCGCCGGGCGGCTGCTGTTCCAGTTTCCAGTGCTCCTGCGCGTGTGAAGACCAGCTGGCTTGCGCACTGGAACTCAGAAGATCAACAGGCGACAGCTTGCATGCCTGGAGAGATGGCTCTGCATGCCACTTCCGGCAGGCGTGCCATAGGTTCGCCATCACAGCCATAGATTAATATTAGAAGATGGAGCTAATGCTACAGGTGCTAATTATATTCAATTATACTTAGTTTCAGGAAGCTGCTGCCTTAAGTGCCTAACCCACAATAATTAAAAAGAAAAAATCTTCAAATGAAACTCAGTTGGCAGTGTTGTTTTTAATATACCAGTTCTTCATAACACATTTCTGAATATTCAAAGCCTAAACCAGTGATGGCGAACCTTTTTTGGTTCGCGTGCCAAAAAGGGGGGGGGGATGCGTGGGATCACGTGTGTGCGTGCCCACACCCATAATTCCATGCACCCCCGCGCATGCGCGTATGACCCCCCCCCACTCCCAGCATGCAATGGCACGCCCATTTTTTGCTCTCTCCAGGCTTCTAGGAGCCTGGGGAGGGCGAAAACGGCCTTCCCCACCCCCTCTGGAGGCTGGAAACAGCCTGTTTCCTGACTCCCAGTGGGCCCAGAAGGCCCGAAAATCAGCCGGCCGGTGCGCACATGCGCGCCGGACCTGAGCTCGCGTGCCCACTGATATGGCTCCGCGTGCCACTTGTGGCACCCGTGCCATAGGTTCGCCATCACGGGCCTAAACTATAAAGCTAGTCAGCAGGGCATACTGTTAGAATGGCACGAATCAGATGGGCTGATTATTTATTTGTTTATGGATACATGAACCTCTTCAGGCAACCGTAACCTGTGTAAAGAAACAACAGTCATAGCAGTAATGCAATATAATAATACACATACAGTACATGCAACATTAAATTACGGGAGGAATTATGGCACCAGGAGCTCTATGACAGGTTGATCCCAAAGATAGGTTGATAATGTTTCTAGACAGAAGAAGCATTCTTGAAAACTCAGTGGGTTATATCTACGCTATATGTTTTTTCCCTTACAGGAGATATTCTTCAGGCTAGTGACAACTTATCACGAGTAATAAACTCCTACAAAAAAATTATTGAAGGCCAAGTCATCAATGGTGAAGTAGATCTTTCAATGCTGCCTACAACAGAAGGTGAGTCCTATTTCTCAGAAGATACTTAGTTTGTTCCTTTAATGACTCTGCTTCTTCTTTTATGTAATTTTAAAATAGTATGCAATTTGGAAGGAGGTTTTTTTTAATATCCGTAGTATAAATACACATCAGAATCTGTCATATACTGAAATACTGGCAAGAGAACATTTCAGGCTCCTAAAACATTATTACTTCCCATGTAATGGCTGGTCTTAAACTTGAGAACTTCAAAGGGAAATCCCAGCCTAAAAGCCCTGAACTAGGAAGTAAGTTACTTCTATCAGTAATGACCTCAATTACAGTAATAGATTTTTCCCATAATAGGTTACTATTAAGACTAACTGATGGATAATCATTATAATTATTTTAGACAAATTAACCTTCAGTGTTGTCAGCTTGTATTTCCCTGTGTTTTTCTCTCTCTCTGCTAATCTTACTGCTTAAAGACACTCTCTTTACAACTCAAGGTTCATATTCCTGCTGATTTAGAATAACACTCTGTTGTAATTGATAAAGTGAATTTTAGTTGTGAGATAGGCAGATTTCAAGCTTTGGAATTTCTTTTGTTTCTATTGGAATCCAAAAGTCCCTGCAAAATAGTAATGGGTAAGGGAACTAGATATCAAATTATGTAATCTATGAGCTATGGTTGTGCCGTTGTATATAAAAATGTATGTGAAAATTATTGCCATTGGATTTTAATCTGTTTTCCTCTTACCATTATTTTAATCTATGGAAGCTTCAACCTTTAAAACCAATTAGCCTTTAAGGTGCCCTAAGAGTTATTTATTTTGTTACATTTGTCATGTTTTGCTGGCTGTCCTGAACTTGAATATTCCTAGCCATATTCATAATAATAGGGCACATTTCTCAGTAATGCTGAATGACAAAGAATAGTTGTGAGGTACAAGAGAAAGAACTCATTCCCAGATCAGGCCAAAACATGGCAGAAGATAATGCAACCAAATATACTCTTGGCATGGAAGTTTCAGCTCTTGTCTGTTGAAGAAATGGACAAGGCTGGAAATCTGCCTTGAGAGTTGACTCTTGATTTCTTGGGCAAGCATCCAAGTATTAAAGCAATGCCCTTGTTGCTTAAAAGCAACTATCCGGTATTGTGATGTATTTGCTGAAAACTGTTGTATCCTTTGGCATCTTTTTCAATTCTCTCTTTTCCTTCCAGGAAGCAATTCTGCCGATAACGTCAATACCCTCATTGATTTGGGGGAACTGGAGGTTTCGAATGTGCCCCCACAACCACAACCACCACCACCACCACCACTCCTTCCATCAGCCTTGAACGCAACACCAACCCTAACTCCAGCTCCAGCCTTATCAGAAATCCCCATCCTCCCACCCCCACCTCAGGCGGCCGGTCACTCCCGGAGTCATTCAGTCGGCCATGCTGAATCCATTGCTACTCAGCCAACTAGTGCAGCCAATTCCTTCTCTCTGCTTGATGAGGAACTCCTGTGTTTAGGTCAGTTGGATGCGGTTTGATGGTGTTTAATGTGGAGCTAGGGAGCCCGCTGCTATTGATACTTTTCCCACAATCTGGAAAACGGAAGGTCTTCGTCACAATCCATTAAACAAGCCTGTTTTCTGGACTAGATTATCACTGAGAGCTTAAGGAAGACAGCATAGGAAACGTAGTAATCTCTTTTGAATGCTGCCACTGTATTGAGATAAGAAAGACAGAGAGAGAGAGAGATGGAATGCCATAAGCTAAATGGAAACGTTATGATTCCTCTTTTCCCAACTGCTGTATCTACAGCAGGCGTGTCAAACTCGATTTCATTGAGGGCCACATCAGGGTTGTGCTTTAAGAGCCGAGTTGGCGCAGTGGTTAAAGTGCAGCACTGCAGGCTACTTCAGCTGACTGCTAGTTCAGCAGTTCAGCTGTTCAAATCTCACCGGCTCAAGGTTGACTCAGCCTTCCATCCTTCTGAGGTGGGTAAAATGAGGACCCAGATTGTTGGGGGCAATATGCTGAACTCTGTAAACCACTTAGAGAGGGCTGTAAAGCACTATGAAGCAGTATATAAGTCTAAGTGCTATTGCTATTGTTATTGACCTCAGAGGGCATGGCCAGGAGGCATGGCCAGCTCAACATTACTCGTGTTGGGGGCATCTGTGGTGGCCCGAGTGCTCTGCCAGCGAAAACGGAATTGCGGCCTTCCCGAGCTCCATTTTTGCTGGCACAGGCACCGCGGGCCGGTTCTTCGCTGTTCCCAGGGCAGCCCCGTGAGCCAGATCTAAGCACCCCATGGGCCAGATTCGGCCCACAGGCCTTGAGTTTGATACCCCTGATCTACAGTAATTGGGTAGTGTCCATGGATAGCGTATGTACGTGTGTATTTAATAAATGTATATAGGGTACCCATCTCATATACACCGCTCTGGGCAGCTCACAATGAAAATGGAATATAAAGCACAACAGCCAGAATAAAAAAACCAATAAAAATATCATAAAAATGGCATCTGAGAACACTCATAAACACTCAAATTAGCCATGAAACAAGCTCACTCGTTTTATCCAAGCCCTGGGCTTGAAAGTAAAGTCTAGGTTAGCGTTAGGATTGGAGCGGGTCTAATTTGGGGGGGGGGGGTTGATGTTCCTGAGGACAGGCACCATGGCAGAAAAGGCTTTTCTACTGGGTCGAGACAGTATTCTCCCACAGACAGGATCTGGAATATGCCTCCCCTGCACGGGTAGATGACACTGGGGTCTTTTGAGAAAACATATGATAGTATTTATTTGTTTGAATGAGCTGGGAGCAGTAAATTTATTCATACTCTCGGAAGAACATCTGTAACTTGCCCTGCTTGCTTCTGCTCCTGATTGTTGAGTAACAAATGCAGTCTAAACAATAATAGTTGTGCAGTTAAAGAGCAGTAAAAAAAATTAAGAAACGTCTGTGTGAATTGGCCCAATGTCTATTTTTTAACAGGTTTTCAAAGAGTCGCTGAGCCGAATGTAAGCATGACATCTGTCAGGGAGAGGGTGATATTGCAATTAACTCCCCACCCCCACCTCTGTCCTTCATCTCACAACACAGCACTCTTGGATACAGTCTTAGAGAATGAGGGTTTGTTCAAGTCCCCCCAGGATAAAATGTACCTAAACTTGAATTTGTACTTGGGTTTCCACAACCTAAATGCAAAATATTGCATGCTGCTTTCTCACAGGAACCTCATCAGCTTACTTAAGAGTTTTTCCCTACTAAAATGTGACTTGCATTTATCGCTTCCCATTCCTAATACTGTTTTTTTCCCCCCCACTCAGGCCTCAATGACCCTGCTCCAAGTTTAGTAAAAGAATCAACTGAAAGCAATCAGTGGAACCTGCTCCAGGTATTTTGTTTTCTGTACTGTACTGTACTAGGTTTTAGGGCCGTTTAGATTCGGTTCCAAAGAGATGCACTGAATTTGGCAGGCAGATAAATATAGAGTTCTTGGATACGAGATGGGCAGCAAATACATTTTATAATAAATAAATAAAATACAACACCTATCTGCAGTTCTTTAAAGCAACCACACCTTTTCCTGAGGTTTGTGACTATAAAGCAGGGGTGTCAAACTCGTGTCATCACGGCGGTGTCACGTGACATATTGGGACTTTTTCCCCCTTCACTAAACTGGGCGTGGCCAGCGCATGACGCATCTGGCCCGCAGGCCAGGAGTTTGAAAGCCCTGCTATAAAGAGTTACAGATAGATGCCCTCTTCGTTCCTTTTTGTGCTCAGAGGCACATTTTTGAATTAAATTTGAAATGTTGTATAACTTCCTCTGTTTATACTTCAGAAGATTTTTAGGAAAGTATCCAGAATGAATCGGTCCTAAATAGAATTGTCCTTTTATTTTTCTGGCTTAATTCTATTGTTAGAGGATGCAGTAATGAAGAGCATCCTATTTTCCGTAGGAGATACAGATCAGATTTATTTTCCATAATGATTTCTATAACGAGGCAAGCCGTTTGAAATGGAGAAGAGCCGTTTTAAAACCTGTTGTGCCCTTGGCCCCCTTCTCCTCATCCTTTGTATAGAGCAGGGGTGTCAAACTCAAGGCCCGTGGGGTGCTTAGATCTGGCCCATGTCACTCGTGTCGGGGGTGCCTGTGGCTGCCCGAGTGCTCTGCCAGCGAAAACTGTCACGCAGTGATTTTATATTGCCTGTTACATGTATATGCAGGGAGATGCATCCCCATCAAATATAATGGTTTATTCCTGAGCACGTGATTAATATGTTCCTAGTACGCATGTGTACATTCCTTTCTTTTGATCTTTCCTTTTGTCTTCTGCTTCTCCACGAAGCAACACCTATATTTATAGCCAGGATGTGATTTATTTTTTTTGTAACGAAATAAATATCTTATACCTTAGAATTATACTGCGGTTTATTTTGATAATGTCAGAGTTTCAGGAAAAGATTCATTTCGCCTCTGATGAGAGTAATTCTTATCTTAACAAAAACGGAGCTCGGGAGGCTGCGACGGCCTCCTGCAACCCTCTGCCCATAGCTCGGGAGGGCCGCACACACAGGGTTGCAGGAGACCGTCGCAACCCCCCGAGCTCCGTTTTTGCTGGCAGAGCGCTCAGGCAGCCACAGGCACCCCCAACACGAGTGTACGTTGAGCTGGCCATGCCCACCCTGCCCACGCCCACCCAAGATCAAACACAACCCTGATGCAGCCCTCAGTGAAATCGAGTTTGACACCCCTGGTATAGAGGAATACGCCCCAGCTGATGAAGGCCCTTCTAGAGTGTGATAACAGAAGAGAGGTGAAATATTGCAGCGGTACATCTCTTTCCTGTGTTGCAGAATGAGCCAGTAGATCTGGACTTCTTGAATCCAAAGCCAGTTTCTGTTCCTTGCAACTCTGCAGTGAACCCGCTATTTTCGTCTGTGTCACAGCCCGGATGTGGAGCATCAGTACCTCTTCCTTCTACCTTCACAGCCCCTCAGCCTGTTTCCAGTATCTCTGCTCCTACCTCAACCTCTTTCATCTTCTCTACCGGACCTCCACTTGGCCCTTTAAGTACAATGCCTGTAGCTTCAGGCTACTTTGGCTCAGCAATGGGAACGAATGAATTGCACAAGATAGACCCATTAAATCATCTTCTGGATGAAAACAAAGGGTAAGGGGTTTTTTTTTTTTGGCCTGTTCTCTCCGCTTGTTAATGACTCTTCCTCTCTCTTAAATTAAAAATGGGGAATGGGGGCATTTCCTTTAATGTCAATTTTCAATATTTGGGACTATTTTACTAAATGTTTTCTTAAAATAAGCCTCTGGGCTTGGCACACAAATTACAAGTACAGATAGTACTCGACTTGCAACCTCTGTCGGAAGCAGAATTTTCATTGTAAGTTGGTGCAGTCAAAAGTGAGTTATCACATGCCTGGACTCAATTTTGCAACCATTTTTACCATGGTGGTTAAGCGAATTACATAAGGGTTAAGTGATGTTTTTTGTTGGAAACGGGCTGGGATGGTCGCAAATTGTGAAGATGTGACCGCAGGAGGCTGCGACCGGTCAGAAATGTGAGCAGATTGCCAAGCTCCCAAATTGCATAAGTGGAGGATTACCAGTATTCCTGGCTTAACATCCACTCAGTCAGTGATTTTGAAGTTACAATGGTGCTGAATCAGAGGGACTGATAATTAGGTCCTCATAGTTGCAGCCGTTGCAGTGTTCCCATGATCATGTGATTGTGATCGAAGCGCTTAGAAACTGGCTTGCGGTTACAACATCACAGCATTCTGCGGCAGTGGTGAAATCCAAATTTTTTTTACTACTGGTTCTGTGGGTGTGGCTTGGTGGCCGTGGCTTGATGGGCATGACGGGAAGGATACTGCAAAATCTCCATTCCCACCCCCAGGAGTGGGTTCCACTTACCTTCGCCACCGGTTCGCATCATGACGTTTCACATGCAGCCCCTCATGCAATTCTGCTTTCGCGCATGCTCAGTAGCTATAATCAGCCCAAAACACAGCTGAGGAGCTGATCAGCTGTGCTTCGGGTGAAGGAATAAAGGTAAGTATAAACCTGGGGGCTGGTGGGAGGGCCCTTTTTCAAGCAGCAGCAGAGGAAAAAACAGTAAAACATTCGGAAAAAATTCCCCAAAAAAGATGGCGGTGCCCACGGACTGGCATCGACCGAACTGGATGCATGACATCACCAGCGGGTCGCTACTGGTTTGGGCAATCCGCTCCGAATGGGGAGGAACCCACCCCTGCCCACCCCACTCTGGGGCCAGCCAGAGGTGGTATTTGCCAGTTCTCTGAATACTCAAAATTTCCGCTACTGGTTCTCCAGAACCTGTCAGAACCTGCTGGATTTCACCCCTGTTTTAAATCTGCAGTCATGTTAGCGCCATCTACGACCTTTACTGCCAACCTCTGACAAACAAAGTCATTGGGGAAGCCAGCAGGAGATCACAAATGGTGATTGTGCAGCTGCAGGATGCTGAGATCATGCAGCGTTTCCCTAATGACAACTGGGATTGTCAGAACTGCTGTTGCATGTCAGTGCAATCCCATGACATTGTACCTTATGACCACTTTGTTTAGCATTGGAGTTCCTGGTCCCAAATGCCATCGGTAAGCAAGCACTACCTGTAATTATGAAACTCACAAACAGATGTTTATCTACAGTGGATTTCTGGGTGGCTTACAAGCAACTCGAAAAAGACATACTATACAGTCATGATTGTACTGCAAAAATAGAGGCATAGAAACTGGCAAACAAACTACATAATGTAATGCGCACACAACATGTCTAGACAAAATCAACCCTTTTGCTATTTCATAGCATGCACTTGGGTAAAATGATAATTATTTAACTACGTATCAAACTATCCCAGTTAAATTAATATTGAAACCAAATTTCAGAACAAGACAAAACCTTGATTGTGTAAGTGGGATCCCACAGCCTTTATTCTAGTGCGATGACTTTTTAATCTTCCTGTTGCTGTGGTTCAGCTCCTGCGCTACTGAAAAGATTGGGGGGGGTCAATTCTCCATCCATCTTCCCCATCAGCTAAGGATATATTTCATTGAGCATCACTGATGAAGATACAATACAGCAGTCGTGGGCAGGGTTTTATCTTCAAAGGGCCATATTCTGTTACAGGAATTGATACTAACCATAAGCATTTCCAATGATTTGTCCTTCCCTCTCCCCATTAAGCAATATATGAACAGAGAATGACAATAGGTGTCCTATCTATATTTTAAATTGAGATTCAAGATGCCTTGAGTCCAGTTTGGTGGCCTTATACTTTAAATAAATAAGTGTTACTATTATTAGCCTGTGCGTTCATTTGGTAATTATCTGGAATCCTTCTTTCAGGTCTTCAGCTCCAGCAGCCGTAATGGCCTCTACAGTCCCTGCTGCTACTTCTGCACTTCTGACATCTGCTACAGGATTGCCGCTCGCTGGTCCAGGAGTCCCTCCAGTTCCATATCCAGGAAGTCCCATCTTCCAATCAGCTCTGTTCCAGCAACAAGGAAGTCCCTTGAAAGGACCTGAGATCTCCTTGGCCAATGTCCATGTTCCACTGGAATCAATTAAGCCAAGTAGGGGTCTTTGCTGGCCAGTATCTGTTTAATGGTGAAGTAAAGGGTGCATATTTTTATTCTCAGGAAAAAAAACCATAGTTCTTCACATACACGCAGGGGTGGGTTCCTACCGGTGCGGTCCGGTGCTGGTGCTCCGGTAGCAGCCCGCTGATGACGCAATTTAGGCGTGATGGCTCCGGTGCCGTCTTTCCCAGTCCGTGCGCGCCACCATCTTTTTTCGGCTTGAAATGTCCTCCTGCGCATGCGCAAAAGTAGAATTGGTGCTTTTTTCCTGGTTTGGATGGCTTCTCAGCTGTGTTTCGGCTTCAAATTTACTTCTGCGCATGCGCGGAAGTAGAATTGTGTGGCGGGATGCGCGAAACATCGCGATGCGCACCGGTAGTGAAAGGTAAGTGGAAACCGCCCCTGCATACACACACCTTCTGTCTGTGTCAATGTGATGTCCTTCATTCTAAGCAATGAATGCATGGATTATTTTATTTTTAACCTGGTTTATCCTTTTAGTTTCCAAAAACATAAACCTGTTATAGTAGGAGCAAATGCTGGAAATAATCCTGTATGCACTCCCCTGCCTCTTTATTGCAGTTCAACACTAAATGGCCATTACAGGTGGTTGTTTTTTAAACATTTTGCTGGACCAAATGGAAGCAAAAGAAATTTATAGTAAAGTGATGCTATATTTAGGGAAATTTAGAAAAATAAATGTTGTCCAGCTAACCTTTTTGCAACATTTATCCTTAAATTTGTAATGAGTGAGAGCGATTTATTTATTGAGGATGGTGGGGTGGGGTGGGGACACGGGGACAGTGACCAGCCAGTGTCACCAAATTAGCTGCTGAATTTGGTTTTGTGGCAGCCTCTTTTCCCTTGTAGTGAGACTAAGGACTCTTTAAGCATGACATTCTAAGTCCTTGAATCTTAATACTCAACTGAATAATTATTTCTTGCCTTTATGCAAAAGGCTTAGTGCTTTCGCTGTTAGGCGGACTATGCTATCTCTCCATCACTTTTTCCAACCTTATTTTCAGGATTTAAAGATAGTGGCACTAAGGACAGAGGTTCAAATCACATGCAGCTACTTGAGATGCCCTACCCCACTCACAACACTGAACTACATGCCTCTCTAGAGTCATATGTTGATCTGTTGGTGCCTATTCTTGGTTTAAGCCCCTAGCATTCAGGCTGATGGCTGCCGCTGGGTTGGACTCTCGGATAAAATAGCAATAGTAATAGTACCTAGACTTATATACCGCTTCATAGTGCTTTGTAGCCCTCTGTAAGCAGTTTACAGAGTCAACATATTGCCCCCAACATCTGGGTCCTCATTTTACCGACCTTGGAAGGATGGAAAGCTGAGACAAATTTGAGCCAGTGAGGATCGAACTGCTGGCAGTCGGTATTATTATGATTAACAGGATGTAAAAACTATATTGGAAAAAATATATTTTTAAGGACTATAAATTCAGGGGACTTAGAGATATAATCTTGGGACTGATTAAATCTTATTGACAACTGGTTGTATTGGTGTTTATAGAAAGTTGAGATATTGAAGAGGTAGTGGAACACTGAGTGATATTTATAATATTAAAATGTTAGGAGTTAATAAGTATATTGTATAAAGATAGATTATTGATGTTTACATATACTTTTGGAGAAAGTGATAAAAAATCACAAAGAGAAAATAGTATTGTTTAAAGATAATGAGGTAAGAACCCCAACAAATGGGATAAAGAAATAAGTGTAAAGTGGGAAAATAGTATAATATAGATTGATACATAAAATAATATATTATAATTATAATGAGCACATTAAGGTTAGAAGTTGGAAGATAAAAATCCTGCATATGTAATTATATTATTACTGTGAGCACTGTGTGAAAAATACATTAACCCAGTCATTACACTGTCCACAAAAAATGTTGGTTGTTAAAGAAAAACTGCAAATAAAACATATTTTTAAAAAAAGAACTGCTGACAGTCGGCAGAATTAGTCTGCAATACTGCAGTACTAATCTGCACCACCAGGGCTCAAGGCTATATGAGATTAACATATTCTGGACTGATTACATACCATTTCTGTTTACTTAGGAATGGAGAATGACCCTCAAGCCATAACAATAGTGAAGGGTTGACTGGCCAAGGAGGGAGAATGGTATTATATGTAGTCCTCAACTTACGACCACAATTGAGCCCAAAATTTATTGCTAAACAAGACAATTGAGTTTTGTTCCATTTTATGACCTTTCTTGCCACTGTTGTTAAGTGAATCACTGCAGTTATTAAGTTAAGTGAATGTGTCTTCTCCATTGACTTTGCTTGTCAGAAAGTCGCAAAAGGTGATCATATGACCCCAGGACACTGCAACCGTCATAGATTTTGTTGTTAGTTGTGAAGTCGTGTCTGACCCATCGCAGCCCCATGGACAACGTTCCTCCAGGCCTTCCTGTCCTCTACCATCCTCTGGAGTCCATTTAGTGCTTCAGTGACTCCATCCAGCCACCTCATTCTCTGCCGTCCCCTCCTTCTTTTGCCCTCAATCGTTCCCAGCATTAGACTCTTCTCCAGTGAGTCCTTCCTTCTCATTAGGTTGCTAAAGTATTTGAGTTTCATCTTCAGCATCTGGCCTTCTAAAAAGCAGTCAGGGTTTATCTCCTCTAGGACTGACCGGTTTGATCGCCTTGCAGTCCAAGGGACTCGCAGGAGTCTTCTCCAGCACCATAGTTCAAAGGCCTCAATTCTTTGGCACTCATGGTCCAACTTTCTTATGGTCCAACTTTCACAGCCATACATTGCAACTAGGAAAACCATAGTCTTGACTATACACACTTTTGTTGGCAGGATGATGGCTCTGCTTTTTAGTATGCTGTCTAGCTTTGCCATAGCTTTCCTCCCCAGGAGCAAGCGTCTTTTAATTTCTTGGCTGCATAGATACATGCCAGTTAACAAGTGTCTTTTGATCACATGGCCGTGGGGTTGCTGCAACGGCTGTGAAAGTGTAAAAAAAAAGGTCATAAGTCACTTTTTTCAATGCCATTGGTAATTTTGAACAGTCACTAAATGAATGGTTATAAGTTGAGGACTATGTGTATAGAAGGCACAGGGAATGGCTTTGAAGGAGGAGGAAAAGTTGCTATCAAAGCAACGGGCAAATAAAAAGGGTTTAGAAAGTAACTTGAGAGTTTGTTTCAGACTAGCCTCTCCCTGGTTCACATGAAGATAAAGGGGGACAGTGGGAAGCACTTTGAGATTGCAAGATTCTGTTATGACTGTTTAATAATAATAGTCCTGACCTTCATGGCATTGGTTTCTTAGTCTAGTCGCCCTCATAGGACCGACAGGCATGAGAGGAGAGCATGGGCTGCTGTAATCCTTATGAGATGAAGACTTTATGGTGATTAGCATGTCTGCTCTTCAGGAATGATACGCGTTCCTCAAGGATGAGTGATAGCATTGACATCTAGTAGGGGAGGGGGAAACTCAGATCCCCATGGAGGCCCCAGCTTAATTTTTTTTAAACAACCATCTCATTAGAACTAGCTATGGAATGCAAGTTTGAAAGCTGGGTTGCAACTTCTGTTATGACACAATCACCCTGTCAAAGTCCATACTGTTTATTCTGTCGATGGCATGTTGCTTTTCTACCATGTAAACACTTCCTTCGCCTTGCAGGCAGTGTTCTTCCCGTGACTGCTTACGACAAGAACGGTTTGCGTATTCTGCTGCACTTTGCAAAGGAGTGTCCTCCCGGGAGGCCTGACGTGTTGGTGGTGGTGGTATCGATGCTGAATACAGCACCTCTTCCTATCAAGAATATTGTGCTACAAGCTGCGGTGCCAAAGGTGGGGGAAAGAAGATAACAGTTGGCCAAGAACCAACTGGAGGAAGAATGTAGGATTATTTTATTGGTGCAGGCAGAAGCTAAGGCATCCCAGCAAGGAATCCCTCTGGATTACAGGGCTAAATGAAAGATAGATACTCCTAAGGAGAAGCAAGATGCTTTGTGTTACCATTTTGCAGGCTTCTTGTTCCCAATTACTGCCTTAGGAAGTCTTTGGAAAATGTTGATTTTCACTGAATCTCTAAGAATCTCTTCAGCTGATCCTAAATTAATTATATGAAGGCAGTTACAGTACACTAGACAGTTGAGTGGTTTGGCCTTCTCTTAGAAAATATTCCCATTTTTCTAAATACGCTTACGATAAAATGTGCTAGGTGTCTAGTGCTATTTCTACAGAAGCAGGCATTGTCTTAACTTTTGTTTTTGGTGTTTTCCTTACAGTCCATGAAAGTAAAGTTGCAGCCACCTTCAGGGACAGAGTTAGTTCCATTCAATCCCATCAAGCCACCAGCTGCTATTACCCAGGTCATGTTGCTTGCAAATCCTAGAAAGGTGGGAAGACTTGTGTTCCAGATCCTCCTCCTCCTCTTCTTAAAAGATATAGTCATTTTCCTTATACCGGGTCATGTTTTGTATATCTCATCACTGTTTTCTTGGACTGATGTAATGGGTAGCAAACAGACTTCGATACTTTTCAAGGTTAGGATAAATAAGAAATAGAGCATGAAGTATTATTTAATTGGGCTAGACCTTGTTTTTCTTTCCCCTATGCTTCACTAAGACAACTTTGAGTAAATCTGTGAAATTAGGGGACATACCTCAACCTCTCAATTTTCTGTAGCATCACTGGAACTGTTAATGTCACAGTAATTATGTTAGGCTGAAAGTGGAGGAGGATGGGTTGGCTTTTTCATTTTTTTATGGGTGGGATCAGGGGTGGGTTCCGGATTCTGCTACTGCCGGTTCACTCAAGGACACGCTGCGCGGGCGGGCGTTGTGCGCCATGCGCACAGTACTAGAAAAAAGCTGCGCATATGCAGAAGCAAAAAACAAGATGGCGGCGCCATCGAGAACCAGCTCAGGGGCATGGCAGGCCTGGGTCACTGCCTGTTCCAGCGACCCAGGCCGCCAAGTTACTAACGGTTCTAAAAAACCGATCAGAACCGGTAGGAACCCACCTCTGGGTGGGACTAGAAAGCCCCTAGAAAGTAATAGTCCTTTACATTTCCTCCATAGAAGAGGCCAAAATCATTTGGGGAGGGGGTGGGCATCAGATTTAAAGGTGGGAAAATTATCCCACCAAAAGTCCTTTTATCCTCAGTCCTTTTATCCGAGAATCAGACACAATTGAGTGGAAGAAAAAAAATCTTGGAATATTAGGATATCCAAGGCAGAGATGGGTTCCTTCTGGTTCGCCCGACCCGCTGGTGACGTCACAGATCCAGTTCAGTCGGTGCAGGTCCATGGGTGCCGCCATCTTTTTAAATTTTTTTTAAATATTTTTTTTCTTCTGCGCATGTGCAGAAGCAGAGTTTTCGGCACTGCGCATGCGTCACCATCTTGTTTTCAGCTTTTTTTTTGGAATTTTTTTTTTAAATTGCACACGCGCAAAGGAAGCAAACTGGCAGCGAGATAAGTTAGAACCCACCCCTGATCCAAGGGCTCTCCATCCCTGACTTAAAGACTGATATGGCATGTATCATGTACTCTTATTTAAGTGCTCTTTTACTCTATATTCTGTGCCTGGCTGCTATGTTTGGTTTTCCTTTTTCGTTGCAGGAGAAAGTGAGGCTGAGGTATCGACTGACTTTCACATTGGGAGACACGCCCAGCACCGAAGTGGGGGAAGTAGACCAGTTTCCTCCAGTTGATAATTGGGGAAAGCTATGACCCAGAGCTATTTCATGGGGACTGGAATGAATGCGACATGACAAAGGCACAGGCGGTATCAGTTAGTGATATTTAGCTTTGTTTACATGTCCCGTCCACTCCACTTGTAGCCGTAGTCCAGAATGTTTCCTGCACTCTGGGACGATAGTCTGGCGCGTAAATGCCAAGTGTAAACTTGTGGGAACATCCAGGAACAGAGACCTGGTTGGTTTCTTTACCTTGGCCAATCCAATTCTATCTTCCACTTCATTAAAACTTGAAATATAAATGTTCTGGAGAATTTGATGAGCAGAAATTGAATACACTGGAACATTATTTCAGTTAGGCTAGAGGTCTACCAAAGGCTATGATGCCTTTGCAAATTCTTTTGGGGTAGTCCTAATGACCTTCCTGTACCCGATTTTTTTTACCTCTGTGGGATCAGAACTAGAATAACCTATAGGCTTGCTGAGCAATAAGATACACTTCAAGAAATGGAGGTTTTTGCCATGATCAAGCACTCCATTTACAGAATATCTGTTCCAAGAGCCAGCAGAGCCCATACAGATATTTTACACTTGCCACTTGAGAACATCAACAACACACAGGTCTCAAGTTGCTGCCTTCTAATTTTATACTTGTAGCTGACTTGCTCGTGTGCTTTCCCAGTAGCTGCGGAGTTTTGTATGCACACAGCTCTGTGTTTTTCCTCTACGTACACAATTGTCTCATTTTTGTGAATTAGCTACAATAAAGATCCACATATAGTTTATACACTGCTCAAGTGGGAAGCATGGAGCAATGGAAATACAAATAGTATTGAGAAGGAGCATCCATTCAGGTGCAGTTGCTAATTGGGCTCAAAGGAGGAAGTGATGGAGCTAAGGCTCTGAGGCTTCTCCTGAAAGCACTATTGTTAGTTAAAAGTATATGTATATTAAGCTATAGGAATGTACCAGATCTGCAGACCAGGGAAAAGAGGAGCCATGGCCATGCATGTGCAGGGATGATACACTCCGGTTTTATTCTTTTTAGGTAATAGGTGGGTAAGTGCAATTGTCTATAGGAATAGAGATCTTTTATGTTGAGACAGACAGGCTTTTCTAAACAGTGATAGACACAATACGGTTCAAAAGCCATAGAGGGAAGTCACTGCTTTGAGTAATTACTTTCTCCTGTGTGTAACACAGTTTTGGTTTAACTATGTGCTCATCTGGAACAAATTGTTTTGTTCCCTAATGAAGAGAAGACCATGAAAATCTATGCTACACTATAACCCATGACTTTTTGGTGTGGGAGTTTAAAATTTCGCAATTAAAATTTTGGTATTAAAAGAGATCGTGGGACGATCAGACCTCCGTTACAATGGCTGTGACTTCTTTGCGTTAAGCTTCTGTAGACAAGATACAGTTAACGGTCACAACAGAAAGAACCTCATTGGCTTTTGAAGGGATCCAGTTTCAAGTGTGTGAGGAGATAGTCCCTGATTAGCCAAACTCGTATCAGGGCCGCATTAATTATGTAAAGCTGATGGGAACCCAGCAGTATTTTTCTGCTCTTGATCTCGTCCTCTCTAATATTATAGTCTCCCTACTATCAGCGTTTTACTTAAGCTTCTAAGTCTGCCCCAGTGCCATACTTATTTGTACAGAGCAGATTTCACTGTTAGATTCACTGTCTGCAAATCACTCCAATTGAGGAAAACACACACAAAGCACAAGGGCTTTCTGCCAAATTGCTTTCATGCCACTCTGTCCATGCTGTATAATCCAACAGAAAGATCTCATAGTCTCACTGTGTGGAAATGTACTACTACAAGCTTTAGAAATTATTTATGAATGTTCCTGTTCATAGGCTGAAGTTGCAGCTTTCTATCAAACACTCAAGATTGTAAATATATCTCGGAAGCATTTGTTATTCTGCACGCTCAATAAAAATACTTTCTCTACTCTGCTTTAGCTACCTTGCAGCCACTTCATACTAAAATGTATTTTGTCTGAAAATTATTGGAATTAACCACCTGTCCTATGTTTCTTTACAGTAGCTGTGATGTAAACAGAAAGCGCTATGGCTAAATATCAATTACTATATGTACCCAGACAAATATCTTTTGGTTTGTTTTTAAACCCTTGAGTAAGGAGAAATCAAGATTTATTGCAAGGATATCAGATTGCCCCTAGGTTTAAAACAAGCAAATGAAATGGTTTGTTTCAACTTGCATGAATAAAACAATGTGGGTTATTTTAATGACAAGATGGGTTTTCCATCTTATAAGATTGTAAAAGTCTCAGTTTGCAAAAACTGAGTCTCTTTCTTGAAATTTACCACAAAAAGAGTGATAAAAGAAATGCAAAATATGAAATTTATTTTTATCAAAATAATAACAACCCTGGTATGTACACTAAGTTAACAAAGTAAAGTTTAAGAACTATTTTAATTTGCTGCTCTCATGATTCTTCCAGTGTGCCCTCTTTAATGATAGCTCTTGCTAAGTTTCGTGCCAGAGCAAGTCTTAGCATTTCCACCTTCATTATCTCTGCATCATCATCCTAGAAACAAGAAAAAAGGGGGAAAGAATGGAATAACATAACCTGAAATCAGTTTTAGAAATATAAGAATATTTTATAAGTCAGAGCATACCTACACAGTCATGGCCACGTTACTTCTCATATTTAGTATGTAACTCAGTGGAGTCCCTAAAAGGATAGCCCAAAGGCTACTGAATTTTTCAGAGTTCTTCCTCCACGACTAGAAACAGTTCCATCTTAAATATTAATTTAGCATGATGCAATACGTATTCAGGATGGAATTAAAAAGTATTAATTTAGAACGAAGCTGCTTGCTCATCAGTCTTGGAGGAAGAACCCAGAATTTATTCATTCAAAACACATCCAAAATATCACAAGCCACTTCCAGAAATGCATTAAACTTATCTAGATTGGTCCTTCTCAGTCCACTCAATCGTGGAATATTCTGCACACCTCTAGTAGACATCAGTAATTCTCTGCCATTCCCAGAGAGCATTTGCAGCTATTTTTATTGCTTGGTCAGAACAATGAAAAGCGCGCGCACCCTTCCCACTAGCATCCTGAAATGTAGAGAAGCAGTGCTGGGAAGGGCTTCTGGTAACACTTTCATACCATTAGAAACAATATTTTATCTTATGCTCCTTTCCACAGGTTTCAGGGAATCAGTGGATGAAACACAACCAGGAAAAGCAGGCATTAGAAGCAATAAAACTCTGAAATGGGGAGGATTGTCCCCTTGATTTAAAGGACAAATTTTCTGTCTGATACAACACTAATTCTTATGTGTAATCTGTTCTTTAAACACAGAAAACACCCCTTTTCCCAGTTTCAGGTTTCACTAAAATACATATTTGTAACAAAGCAATTTAGTCAAGTTAACAAGATAAAAAAAGTTACAATTAACTTAAGTGTATCCTTATGAGTATGCACAAACGTACATAAGGAAAATATACAAAGAGATAAAAACACCTAATTGAGTTAGTGATGCAGGCTCCAATCTGGGTTGGTCACCGGGACCAGAGGTTTTGTCTTCCGAGCTTTCGGACTCATGCTGGAGCCCATCCACAGGGAACTTCTCTGTATGCTCTGGGCTGTTGTGTGTGTGGTCTTTATATGGTGGCTGTTGTGTGTAGCTTTTTAGATGCAGATTGGGTTTTTGATGGCTGGCTATTAAGTCATTGGCTGTAATTTCCTTGTGCTGCCAAGCCCCCACCCCCACCTCTTAACCATAAGTACTTGATAAGCAGGAGGTAAATCAGCACTCCTGTTGATGGGTGTATTACCATATAAATACCACACACACAACAGCCCAGAGCGCACACACAAGTTCCCTGAGGGTGGGCTCCAGCATGAGTCCAAAAGCTCGGAAGACAAAACCTCTGATCCCGGGGACCGACCCGGATTGGATCCTGCAACATTATCCTGGGACACGTATATTCGCCTTCATTTGTGAGTTAATGTTCTCCCCCAATGCACTGATCTCAACAAAAACAATAACTTCTCTAAATTACAGTGGGGCTAATTTATGCTCTGTCCTCACATGCTGAAATTGTAATGTATCAGGCCCTTAAACCAGCGTACTTAGATAAGATTACCTGGAGCTTCTCTTTTTTTGGCTCTGCTGCCATCACATCTTCTAAGCATTTCATCAATTCATATGTCTGATCAGCAGAAAATATCACCTGCAGAAAATTGACTGTAAACTTCATTTAATGGCAATTTCTCTCCCCCCCCCCCCCCGCAAACATTTATTTTTGGAAGTGGGATTTTAAATTTGATATTTTGGCAGGTTTGAACCCTAAGCATGTATGGTTATCCCATTAACAGCTAGAAAGAATCCTGAAATCTTTATCTTTTTTGGTCTATGTTTAGCTTTAAGAAAAAATTAATACAACTTGTATGAACTCAAGGATTGTTTACATTTGTGGCCGCTGTAAATATTACAAGGCAGGACCAGATAAAGATCACTACTTACATTATTCATCTACTCTTGAAAAAGATTCCATTAAACAATGTTGCTGGAATTGAGAAACTGGCACATACAAATTAAACGAATCAAATCAAATCATGAACTTCATTTTAGAGCAGGCATCAAACTTAATGGATCCTACCTATCTGCAGTAAGGCTAACCTCGTCTACTTACAAACCCTTCTTTTTGAAGGAGTAAACAATCAGAGTGCAATACACACACACTCTTTTTAGACCAATATTCTTGTGATTACTGAGACTTGTACTCTACCATCATTACTTGATAACAATATAGCACTGAAGCTCTTAGGATCACACAAATTCTGGCTCAACGTTGTCTTTCTTAGTTTAGATTAATACCACTGCCTAGCTGGTATCAATCAATTCATGTTGTATACAGGTAGTCCTCGACTTATGACCACAATTGAGCCCAAAATTTATAATGCTAAGTGAGAAATTTGTTAAGTGAGTTTTGCCCCATTTTACGACTTTTCTTGCCACAGTTGTTAAGTGAATCATTGCGGTTGTTAAATAACACGTTTGTTACTGGCTTCCTCATTGACTTTGCTTGTCAGAAGGTTGCAAAAGGTGATCACATGAACCCCGGACACTGCAATGGTCATACGTATGAAACAGCTGCCAAGCATCTGAATTTTGATCACATGTTCATGGGGATACTGCAAAGGTTGTAACTGTGAAAAACAGTCATGTGTCACTTTTTTCTGTGCCGTTATAACTTTGAATGGTCACTAAATGAACTGTTGTAGGTTGATGACTACCTGTATTGTATTTCAACACCAACTCCCATCAGTTAACAAAAATACATAATCCACAGAAATGCCACACTTGCCTCTTTATGTTCTAGGAGAGGAAGTGCATCGGTCAACAAAGTCATCCAGAAGGAGCAAGGAGCGATACGAGCTGTCATCAGCATTAATAGGAGTTTGGCTGCTGCAAAGAACTTCTTCTCCCCATACATGCGATGAAATTCCCGGTACTTTCCTGTAAAAGATGTAAAGGCAGTCCTTTCATATTTAGAACACCCATCAATTCTCAATCTTTGATCCTACACAATTGCAAAAAAGTTGTCCTGTATTATTTATTTTATTTATTTATTTGTGTAGCAATTTTATTTGTGCTAACTAGGACAGCTTTGAAATAAAAGTCTAGCTTTTATTTGGAAATGAAAATGTATCTTGTTAACGCAATAGCCTTTGAAAAGGCAAGAAAAAGACAGTGATATAATCAAAGTAAAATGTTTAGATCAAGGACTGTTTCTCCATCCTATGGGCAACATACCGTCCCTGCCCAGCATAATATCTGAGGCTTTGAAACCCTCCCTTCCAGTTCAGGAAAACAGGAGGGATATTTGCGAGGTTGGTGTTTTTCAGTTTTGGAAGTTTTAAGTGGGAAGTGGGAACCTTTAAAGTTTGAGTAAATGCTTCAAAAATCAAGGATTTTAAAATTTTAGTTCCACCCACTCTAAACAACTTCCAGTCAGGACAAAAAGAGAAAGTGACTCCCAAGCCAAACAAAATCGCACCCTAATGTCAAAAGATGGAATCACTCACCAAGAAACGTTAGTCGATCGCTAAGCAACATGGATGGACCCAAGTTGTCAATGAGGTCCAAGTCTGAGAAAGTACCTCTTTCACAATATTCTCTCAAAAATCTAGATAACAATATGGGTAAAATGGCAGATTAGCACATACAGCCATTAGTATGTACTGTATATACTATGAATTCTTTATGAAAGTTACTTCCTTATAAGCAAAGATTGTAAGGATTTAGATGTGAAGCATTTCCCAAGTTCTAATCAAGTAATCTATTTTTATCTGCATGAAATTACATAACATTTCCCCGAAATTTTATATAATTGTAGTCAATGAGTACCAAAAAAATTGAAAAATAAAATAAAATAACATATAGCTCAAGTTCCTAATTATATTTTAGGGGGAAGAAAAACCACAAAGTTATTCTGTAGGCAATCTCTCCTGTATCTAATTATTTTTCTCACAGAGCGTAGAGAAAGGGATTACAAGAGAATAAGGCACACAATGATAAGTATACAAGACTCTCTGCATAGCCAAATTGCTTCCAATGTGTATTCCCCAGTGGATACCTGCTTACCCTATTGTAATATTTTCCTCTCTAATATATGTAAATACAAACATTAATTCCCTTCTTATTAGTCCAGGGCCAGAGTCAGCATTCCAAAGAACAGGAGTGTGGGAAAGAAGAAGCAAAGCAGATATTAAAGTAGAAATAACATTAGCAATGCAGTTGCCAGTCACAACTGTGGTAACTAAGTGAGGGTTAGCTGCAAAACATTTTAATAAGGACAGCAGCAGTAATTCTCTGAAATGTAAAATGCTTCTCTTATATATTAAATACTACAGATCATTGATGGAAATTGACATATTAACTGGTATCAACTTTTTACCTATTCCGTTTCACCATTCTACTATTTAGAGTGTACTTATGAGCACAAATAATCCAACACTAACGATCACAATATCATCATTTATTAGGATTGCCAAATTCAAAGGAAGCATTGTCTCTAGCAATTATATTATCCTAAACCTTTAGATATCTGTAGTAATTTGCTGTTTCTGCAAACAAATCCTGCTTCCCCAAATCCTACCTGTCTGATATGAGGGTAGCAAAAGCAGCATCTTTGGCTCGGATGCTCCAGGATAGTGCTGAGCCAAGGCGATTGTTCCGGACAGCCTTCATGGACATGATTTTACAGATGCTACGAACTGGGGTGGGAAATGATGGAAGCATACTTGGTAACTGATTCTTTAGAAATGATTACATTTTTAAAAATTTTTTTAGGGAAAGTCACCTTGTTCAGTCATCGTTCTCTGTTCACAAATCCTCAGTACTTTCAGGGCTTTATGCTCCGTATCCAAGGAAATCCGTTCAATATGATGCTCCAGGTATGCTTTACCATATTCTGGGCAATAGTCAAAATAGTCAACTGCAAGTTGCCATAAGCTGCAAAGATGGAACCATAAATATTGAATTGCCTCTTCTGCATAGAGTAACTACTTCAGCCACTAGCCTACACAACACACACTAAAAAGGTGAATCTCCTATTAGTTTTGTACATACCCTTTACAGTTCCCTTTACCTAACTCTGTGATGGCGAACCTATGGCACATGTGCCGGAAGTGGCATGCAGAGCCATCTCTCCGGGCATGTGAACCGTCGCTCGTTGCTCTTCCATGTTCCGGCGCGCCGGCCAGCTGGTCTTCACACACATGGGAGCGCCGGAAACCAGAAGAGCAGCCGCCCGGTGTGCATGCACACGCCGGGAAGATGATCTTCTTGTTTCCGGCACGCGCAGGCGCACCGGCCACCTGGTCTTCCAGGTTTCTGGCGCTCATGCACATGTGAAGACCAGGTGCCCAGTGCACATGCACGCACCGGAAACAGGAAGATCATCTTCCCGGCGTGCACATGCGCACCGGGCGGCTGGTCTTCTGGTTTTGCGCACACGCTCCTGTTTCAGCACTCGGTACGGAAAAGGTTCGCCAACACTGACTTAACTGCTTTTAGAGAAGCCTAAGATCAGTAAGAAATTTATTGGAAAAGCCTTTTAAAATTGAGAAATTAAGTCAATATAATGCATGAACATTTTGTTTAAACAATCTTATTTTTTTCACTTTTTAATTCAACAGATTAAATAAAACAGCCAGAGTCTGAGAATAACATCTAAAAGATCTGAGGGAAAAGGGATATATATGTACAGTATATGTATATACTACTTGAGCATGGTCACTGACCATTGATATATTTTTGGCCAAGTGATTTTTGTGAAAAATCACTTAATATTAATATTGGTTAAAGAAATGATGAACTTCATAACACTGCTTTCCCTAAAATATTCAGAGAAGTCAGACATCAGTAGGGAAGCACTACAGACATCAGCAGCCTACCAGGCTCCTACAGAGGGGACAGAAGTAAAAAATAGGCATTCTTTGTGGGGAAGGCTAAGAGGGTGTAAGAGGAAGTAGAAGGGGAGGAAGAGAAGGAGTAGAGAGAGTAGAGGAGTAAGAAAGTAGGAGGAGATGATGGAGGTAGAGAGGGTGAGTGCAACAGGGGGGGAAAGCAAAATAGACTGATGATTGACGATATAAGCATATGTATAAGATATTAACTTTTGAATGATGGAGTATAAATATAAAACTGTATTTTATTGTAATAATTTAAGGTATATGTTTATTGAACTGTAAAAATGGTGGAGGAAAAAACAAAAAACTTTTTGAAAAAAAATGATGAACTTCATAACACTGCTTTCCCTAAAATATTCAGAGAAGTCAGACATCAGTAGGGAAGCACTACAGACACCAGCAGCCTACCAGGCTCCTACAGAGGGGACAGAAGTAAAAAAAATAGGCATTCTTTGTGGGAGAGTTTTATTGTTTTGTTCAATGTTGGTTTATATTTTTATTTTACTCATTCTGGGAACATGAAGGTCTGGAATATGATCCACCCATTTGAGATTGCCACTTTACCCTCTTTTAACCAGCCCTAATATCAGAGAAATGGTGGCCACTCAACTTTCTACAGTAGCTGGAAGTGGGGGAGTGTTTCAAATTTATCCTGTGTTGCTGCAGGATATTTTCCTGAGGAGCACAATCTCAATGCCTCAGCTAAATAAAATTATGTCTCATTGAACAAATGAGATTATTAGACTTAACTTACTGAATCAGAACCATTATGTTTACTTATATCAGATACTTAATGAAATTGATTGTTTTATCATTCCAGCTAATTAAGAATTAGATATGTTTCTCTATTCTTTAGTATCAGGAGATTCTAATTAGTGCTAAAAATAACAACCCATTTTGTTCTTTTGGACGGTTGTAAGGATGATATCAACTAGCCTTAAGCATGAAACATTAGGAATTCAAATAAAGCTGAAAACCTTCAATCGAGAAAAACAACTAGTAAATAAAAAAAGCATTTGCACATTTACACTTTGATGATTAAGTGATACGAAATGTTAATACATTATTTCAATTTCACTCAGCAGGGAACCCTTAGTAAATTAGAATAGAGATTAAATGTCTTTTATTCTTATCTTGAAGCCATTTGGGAAAACTATCCAAATACTGCCTAGCCTTCATTACAGATTTACCATATGCATCGTTTAAAACAAGCAGATTCTATTCTTCTGGATTAGATATTCTTCATTGTTTTTACATTTTACATTGTGTTTATTCTTCATTGATAAGAGCTGAGGTGGCGCAGCGGTTAGAGGCAGTACTGCAGGCCACTTTAGCTGACTGTAATCTGCAGGTCAGCGGTTCAAATCTCACCGGCTCAAAGTTGACTCAGCCTTCCATCCTTCCGAGGTAGGTAAAATGAGGACCCAGATTGTTGGGGGCAATGTAAATATACATTGCTTACTGGTGTAAACCGCTTAGAGAGTGCTTGCACTATGAGGCGGTATATAAGTCTCACAAATAAATAAATAAATAAATAAAATTGTTCTCTTCCACTCCATTTCCCTCCCTTTTAAATCAATGGGACAGGATGTATCACTGCCTGCTCTAAGGTTTACAAGATTCCATGCCAGTTTGGAAGTGCAGTGGAGCCAGTAGACTTAGGATATCCATGATCCACTTTATGGCACTTTTTCAGGGGAGAGGTAGGTACGTTTTCCAGTATACATATCAGCTTTCTTTATTTGAAGTCAGAGCCCATATCCAATTTCAGAAGAGGAAATCTGACACATCAAAAGATGCTTGTGATACTTTCCCAAAAACTAGAATTGTAGGGCTCCTACTATTATCAGGACCAATGACTCTTTGTGAATCATATGGCTTTTTCCCCTTGCCTTTTCATTACTGGCAAAACAATACTGTCTATAGATGTGTGAGCGTGTATAGATATAAACAAAAACTCTTACCTGTGATGGGCAAAGAGCCCAGAAGCATATTCTAGCAGGAGGTATTCACGCATATTGGAACCAAAGCTAAGGAATAACAGAGTATATCAATTTTCTAACTGACATATAATATTTGTGACATGATTTCTTTCAATATCAAATATTTTAAGCCTCAGTAAAAAAAATTAATTAAAACAGAAATTAGTGGAATATCATCATCAGAAACATGATAATTATTTTCAGTTCAGTCACACATACATTAAATGAAATTCACTCAACCTCAGCCTTGCTTCTGTAAAATGGCAATAATACTGTCACTTCTCTTTCAGGAATTACCACAATAATGTATATAGAATCCCTATGGACAGTTTGGAGGATTACATAAACTATTCTAAAAAAGGAATTTAAAATTAAGGCAGTTTTAAAACTGAGCCCGATAATGAGAAGAAAGGGAAACTTACTAAAGATTGTGGGACTGGAGTAGATTGCAATGGTCCAAGAGATCTGTCAGATGAGCTACAAACCACCAGTTGCTCAAGGCAATGCTGCAAGTACAAAATCAGAAGGAATCTAGGATTGCAATATAACACATGATATAAAATGTATTTACATTCTCAGAAAAACAATAACCCATATTTTATTACACCTGCAGAATCCTACTTGTTCACTGCATACTTTTGCCACATTTTATTTTTAAAAGCTTTCCAGCTTTTTGGTTTGTATGTTGCTTTGTTTCAAATCATGACGTCAATCATATTACAAATTAAGAATTCAAAACACCAAGACGACAAAAATCACCTGCATTCTTTAATCACTTGGTGGATATCAAATTCAAAAGCTGCCAATAAGATGATGTCTAATGGTTCCGGGCTGCTTTCTCCTCCCAGAAACATGTCCAGGCTGGACTGTGGAATACATAAAGATGTAAAACACTGAGGTTGTGTCTAGCTATTACCAGATATGTTCTCTCAATAAAGGACCACCAAGATTTCTCAAAAATAACAAACAGATTACTTAAAATGCACACTCAACTGCTTTTTTAATTGGAATTGGCTATTTTCAATCACTGGGAAAGTCAGAGCAGTACTAGCATTTCCCAAATCAAAGCTAGAGCATTGATACCATGATCTGATAGCTGTTTTGATAAGACTGAACTTAGTCCAATACAATGGGTGTCCCGTTCTGGAGGTTTTACAAGATTTGCTACTTTGTAAATGCCATGCAAAACTATCAACCTTCCACATAAAAGGGCACTACTCAGACAGACCCTGAAAGCTGCATCATCTTTCCCCTGTACAAGGTATAATCACTTGCCTTCCAATTGGATGGCAAAAGGATGGAGGCAACCCTGCTTTAATGGCAAAGTATGTCACCTGTGCATAAAGATGGAGTTCTACGTGCTTCACGGTAGGATGACAATATAATAGCCGGGTCACAAGGAAATGGTACCAGGTTGTCATTAGCTCTTTCTTTTCCAAAATAGCATTCTCATCTCCAAGTAGGATCTAAAAAAAATGAACAAGAGTCCTTAAGGATTCAGTTTTGACCTAAAAAAACCCTCCCATCAGCTCAGGGTTTTAATATATAGTATGTCAATTGAGAAGTTATCAGGCTGAAAATGATCATCTATGCCTCTGTTATCTAACAGCTGAATAAATATAATTCACGTGCTTACCAGACATTTGTACTACAAGTAGTCCTCATTTAACAACCATTTGTTCAGCAACCATTCAAAGTTATTGCAGCGAACAAATGGTAGTTACAACTGGTCCTTGTAACTACAAGTTCCAACCTGTAGCACACCCAGAATCACATGATCAAAATTTGGGTGCTTGGTAACCTCTTGGCCCACAGCTAAACTACATACATAAAGACACTATATTCCAAATCCCATCACTGGCTGACCAGATAACCTCATCCTTTAAGACCATATACATAGCCTACACATACACATACACACACCTTACAGAGAACTTCCATGTGAGAATTAGAAGCAAATGTTCCATCTTTCAGAAACCTCTCACATTCCTCATGCCAGTGCTGCCATTTCAACTCCATCTCTGTCAAAGTCTGGTTACTGCTAGGCTGCAAAGCGATATATAATGAAAAGGTTTTTGAAATTCTTATTGCAGTGTTTCTTTTACTAATTTTCCATAAAAACAAAACGGTTTTGGTATATGTTTATCAAGAGTTTCAAGAGATTTGTGCAGAATAAAAGATAAAGTTTATCCAAGTAATGGAATATTTAAATTGGAACTTGGAAGAATACATAGTGTTACAGGTATTTCTATAGTAGAGCAGGATAACATGCTGGTGACAAGTATCATTAACTTACAGGAAATTAATTTTTACAATTTAAATGGAAATTTTTTCTAAATATGTTGGTTCAGGAGTACAAAACTACAGAAATAGCATTCTTCTTAATGCCCTGTTAATGATTTTATAACATTATTTGGCTGATACAAGACACTCATCTTCATAGTAGTATGAAAAAAATGAACTAATCCACATGGAAAGATCTCTCTTGGAGACCTTCAACCACTCAAAACAAGAGTACTGAAAACTGAGTAATACAAACCAATGATCAGAGTCCGAATTAAGCAAGTTTTATGTGTTTTTGAAAATATATTTTTACTATATCATTACAAATCACCCAGGTAATATTACAAAGAAAACTGCAAACATACACTGAGAACAGGCATCTTCTTCATCAGCTCATCTAAAACTTTGCACATGTGCACTGAAGTGGGATTGGTACTAGCTTCTTTAGAAAGTAATTGCCGAGCCTCATCCATTCTACCCTGAAGCACATAACCAGTTACCTGAAAAATATAAAAATGGTTTTACATATTAAAACTATCATCCAAACCATGCATGTATGGTTACACTGACACATGCCACTTCATAAAAAAAGAGATATAAAACTGCAACTTAAGTAAAACAGGTTTAAAGTGACAGAATTAAATATGATGCCTGAAAGGCCATTTTTCCTGTTGACGAAAAAAAATACAGATTGTTATTACACAGAGCTAAGCACTAATACATTAAGCTCCATTCTAGGTCTACAATAACTGTAAATACAAAGTTACATAAGGCAGCCTTACAGTCAACTTTTAAGCTGATTTTGATGGGAGAAGTTTTTTTTCCCAAACTACAGATACTACATAGGTGGCTCAAACACTATAAACTTTCTGTCATCGTTGATTCAGTGTAATAACTTGGGGAAAAACCTTACATTTTACACTGGATTCAATTAAACAGCTTTCTGAGCAAAAATGAATAAAAACATGCCTTACCACATTCCAGAAATTTTCATGTTTTGCTGGATTCTCACTCCTCAGAACTTCGCAAACCATGTCGTCTATTTCACACACATGAAGACGGACCCAATCAAGCAGGTGACATAACACCAAACCCGCTGGAAAAAATAAAATAAAGATACATGCCTATGAGCCCAAAGAACTGTCTGAGATACTATTTTTAGAAGATATAATCCCATTTCTATATGCTGGTCCATTGCAGACAACATCACAAATGTTATTTCCTATACTGATGGTATCATATTATAGAGAAGATGTAGTTATGATTATACGGTGGGATGATATCATACAGATTTATCTGACAATTACAATTACGGCACCTAGAAACTAGCTGCTGAATCAGAGCATGATAGGAAGTAGTTCAAGACAAAAGTCCCCTGGGACGATGCAATGCTGCTCCCGCTTCCTTGCTCTCTTGCATGTTGGTGGGGGAGGGCTGCTCAGTTTGTAGTGGCAAGGACCAGATCCAGAAAATCAGGCCTGTGAGCTGTTGCAACCTGGGCTCAGCCAAATAACAGCTCAATGCATCATGCATCCTTTTTGTGATACATTGTAAACTTCCAGTTCTCATACTACAAATAAATTATTTTGTTGCACTAGGTCAGCAACCAAAATGAAAAGTCAGCACCAGAAATTAATCATGTCTCCACCCCAGTAACAGTATGGTCTGTCAGCAACAACAGCCTTTTCCTCACAACTGTTGCAAACAGTTTTGTCCTTAAATAATAAAGGAAAAAGCCATTGTCTTCAATGTGAGAAATGTGAAGGCAGAGAGGTATTTCTTTCTCAACTCAGAAAGATATTATGAAGATACCTAATTAGAAAAGCAGCACATGAATTCTAACAGAATATGTGAAAAACATAAAAGTAATCTTGATTTCATTATAATTCAACATTCACCTGGAGTGCTGAATTTATATTAACCAATTTTTGGTGTTGAATTTATATTTACCGAATACCAAATTTACACACACTTACACACACACACACACACACACACACACACACACACACACACCACACACACACACACCACACACACACACACACACACACACACACACACACACACACACACGTGGACCAGGTTGCCGTGATAGACCGGTCTCACCAGAAGGAAAAAAACAACATTCACCTGGAGCAGCTTCAATAAACATGATTTCACACAGATTCCAGATCAGCTCCATTGCTGACAAAACAGAGACCTAAGAAAGATAAACATCAATTTACTAGAGATTTCCATTATAAAGCTTTATCCTTGAACTCTTCCTAACATGAAAAATAACAGTCAAAAAAGTGAATACTTAAATTGAATTTGCTGCAAATAGACAGGATATTATTAAAATAAGTCTTTTAGAGTCTATTATTTAGTAGCTGAAGAGCCATTTTGGTGTAATGGTTAAGGTATTGGGTTATAAACCAGAAGACTGTACATTCTAGCCCACCTTAGGCACAAAACCTCAGGCGAGTCACTCTCTGAAGATAACCTCAGGCGAGTCTCTCTCTCTCAGCCCTAGAAAAGAGGCCCCTTCCATAATATTGCCAAGAAAACTGCAGCGACCAGTCAACAAATGACTCAAAGGCTCACCACTCCAAAAACAAAAATACAAGCAGGCTCAGAATGTTCAAGCTCAACATTTAAACTCTTTATTCCGATGAGTATGAACTTCTCGGTATTTATATTTTTCCATAACCTGGAGCAGAAAAGAGGGATTATGTTCTTTGGAAGTGGTATAGAAATTCAGCATTAAGCAAAATTCCCATCTCCCTCAAGTGAGAAATGGAATCAGTTGAGAGCATACAAATCTATGAATCTTTGAAAACGGCACCTACCATACTGCAATAGTAATACCATAATAATAGAATATGACATCAATTCCCCCCCTAGTATATTCTCTGTTTCCGAAAGAATTTTTTACGGCCACAAAATGTTTTAAATAAAACAAAATAGAAATAGCATTGAAATGGCATTCTAGGCAAAACAGGCTTCAATCTGCCCTATGGAACATAACTCACAATTTAGGATCGTATTTACTGTATGACTAGCAGAAAGCAACGGTTTATTCTGTTAGTTCAGGGGTGTCAAACTCAATTTCATTGAGGGCCACATCAGGATTGGGTTTGACTTGGAGGGCCGGGTGTGGGTGTGGGATGGGCGTAGCTATGGTGGGCGTGACACGGAACCACACCTCCGCAGATATGGTTTTACAAACTTATAAAAATAGGGAGGCATACATTTCTGTGATTTTGTTTTTTAATACTTACTTGATCTATTTGATCACCTTATGAGAGAGACCAGATCAAGAAACTGACTCCATAGGAAGACTAGAACTATAAATTATTGACATAGGCTAGTAGCAGAATCCTGCAAGCCCGAAAGGTAAAATATTTTACTTTTCTTCCCTTTTATAACCTTCTGAGTCAAACAGTCTCCTGCAGTACTCCGGAGGCCCCGTTTTGGGCCTGGAAGGCCTCCTGGGCCACTCCAGAGGCCAAAAGCTGTTGCTGGGGGGGGGGGGGCGCCCACGCTCCATTTTTGCTAGCAGAGGCACCGCAGGCCAGTCCTTTGCTATTTTCAGACCGGCCCCGCAGGCTAGATCTAAGCAGTCCGCGGGCCGGATCCGGCCCGGGGTCTTGAGTTTGACACCCCTGTGTTAGTGGTAGGAACAATACCCATCCTTCCACCAAAAACGTTTTGGGTGCAGTTAGTTTAGAGTTAAAATCAATGGAAGAAATACATCTATAAGAAAAACAGTTGCTTTTCCATATGAAAGCAACTTTTAGAAATAAGAGTTGGAGCAGTATAAAAGTATTGTGTAGCCTTTTACTTCATGACATTACTCCAAAATCACCTGCAAGAAGCGTATTCATTCCCACAGGACAGCAGAAACATTTTGAAAAGAGTAAACACAGATTGGCAAATGCATGTACATACAAACCCACAAGTGGGCAAATAACCTGGAGACAGAATTCAGAAAAATAACAATTTGGGTAATAATTAAGCCTCTACCATGTTTTACTACTTCTCCATTATCTTTGGAATATAAACACAACTGACTAGCTATCCAAAGTTACATTAGCATTTATAGTTATACTCGGGACATTCGATTTTTGAAATTAATTGATATTATAAAAGACACATCAGTGGAATCTATAGACAATTATTGGAATGTTACGAAAATCAAGGACTAAATATTGTTGGACAAAATAACAGAGATGATATAAATTTAGAACTACGATTAAGAAGTAGACACATTCCTGAACAAGCACAATTTAATTCTAAGCAGATTGTGGCATTGTGCCTGCTATTGTAGATAGCAAATATTCTACCAGAACTCCAAAATAAATTCAATGGGCTGCATCGAAACTAAATAATGGAAAATACTAGTAGTAAATTGTTCTCCAATACTCTAACAAAATAAAACTATACACATTACCTGAGTACTGTAGTGCATGTGCATTGCAGGATCCCGTGCAGATACTAAATCAAAGAAAAATACAGAAATCAATACTTATACATCGTTGTTATTCAGCTTCACCAAACCAAAACCATTTTTATTCCAGCTCTACTATACATTGCAAAAAGATTTTTACATTGTTCATTTACCATTTTTACTAGTTACATTCAAAACACTATAACTTTTCATCAGATGTCTAAGCAATTATAGCAAATACAAAAATCTTAATGGGTTGGTTAACTGTTCATTTTTGGAACCAACTCTACAGCCAAATTTCACAAGCAGTTTTGCAAGTACTTGTTCAGACTATGAATCATTCTGATTTGTTTTAAAACAGTCTGTTGTAGACTCGGTTCCAGAGGCTTCCATTTAATAAAAAGTAGAAAACTTACTAGCCATCTGATGTGAATCTTCCATGCAGGCTCTTATAACTGATCGATAACTTTTGCTTACTCCAACCAATCTATCCAAAAAAGGAGAATAGTTTGAATTTGTTTTAAGCATCATGTCACCTCGACAAATGCCAGGTTCTTAAGTACAAATAAGCGATATCAAATCCGAACAGCCTGTAGACACTGGGACAGGACACCATAGCATCACTCAAATGGTTTGGGTGGGTATCAGTGGCTACAACTGTACAGGTAGTCCTCAATGTATAGCCATTCTATTGCAATGATGCTGAACAAATGGTGGTTACAACTCAGTTGTAATGATGTACAATTACATCATTACAACTGAGGTGTCCTCAGAATTCCAGCTTCCACAGCATCAACATGATAGCAATCTGAGTGCTTCGCAATCTGCTTGTGCTTACAACTGGTTGCAATACCCCACAATTATGTGATCACCATTTGCAAATTTCTCTGCCAACTTCTCCAGAAACTCAATGAGGAAAGGTTGCAAGTTGCTGGAGTATATCTCCATCACTCACACATCCTCCTCAGACCCTTAGAACTCATGCTGCACCAGCCATACACACACCATCTCCAATGATCACTCTGCCTTCCTTGCACATCCCCGTGGACCCTCCCTATCCTCCCTTGCAGCCTTGAGCACCCTTGCTGAGCTTTGCTTCTATCGCACCCCCTTTGCACCCTCCTCGCTGACCCATGCCACACCTCCCTTCTACACTCATGCACCGTGAGCATCCTCCCCAACTGTAGCTGTGCCTCTCGCACACTCTTCCCAGGCCTTGCCTCCCTCATACTCTGGTGTCCCTCTTTGCATTTTTCCTCTCCCCAACTCTTGCCATGCCTCCCTCGTGTCCCATCCCTTGCTGCACCTCCCTCACACTCCTACTCACCCTTCCCAAGCCTCACCTTCCTCGTACACCCACCCTAAGTGGTGCTCATCTGCCTTGCCTCTTCACACACCCCTTGCACCCTCTTACACCTGGCAGCCGCCTGTTAAATGCCTGCTGGCCTACTTGCAAACCACCTGCGACTTGCAACTTTCTGCTGGCTCTCACAGTGATTTGGTTGTGGGAGGTTGCCCTGCCTAATGACAGTAGGATTCAGTTAATGACAGTAACTGGGACTGCAGGTATTGCTGTGATCGCTGTGATACAATTATGCTTTATGACGTTGCTTAGCAATGTAAATTGCCATCATAAATCAAAGGCTACCTATATTCTGAAACATATATGAATGTTTCTTTCATGCCAACAAATAATTACATACAGTAAGGCTTAAAAGTTTGTGAACACTTAAATTTTCAATATTTCTGTAAAAATGTGACTTAAAATGTGATTTGAGTTCAATTCCTCCAAGTCAATAGGCAGGAATGATCTAGTAATTGGAAACATATTGCTACCTAAGATGGACATACCAATTACTGGAAGGAAAGCTTCACGTATTTTTGCCACACACAAATATATAGCTTTGGATCATTTTCCTCAATAAATAAATGAACAAGTATAATGTTTTTGACTCATTTTGTTCAATTGGGTTCGCTTTATCTAATTTTAGGATCTGTGTGGAGAAGAGGTCAACCTTTAGGTCACACTGATGCAGAAATATTGAAAATTTAGAAGTATTCCCAAACTTTTAAACACTTCAGTGCACCAAAATACAGAAAGCACTGCAAAATACTTTTTAAAACTCAATAATACTTTAGATAATTACTGTGCAGTTTTTGACTTTCCAGCCTTTTCTTTCTCATTCTTCTGGAGTCCAACAAAGATCCCATGTGATTCATTGAAAAGCTTCCGCAAAGTCTGAGAATAAACATCTTGATCTTTTCGTACCACATAGACAAAAGGACAACCTGGAGTCTTCTCTTTAGCCTCTGAAACAAATGATGTAGAAGTTTCTATTTTAATTGTGCAGTAAATACTTTTATTTAAAATTGGAATTCTAAATATATTGCAAATTGATATTATATGGCAAAGCAAAATTTGAAGAAAATAATATAGAGATTAAGTTGGTATCCTCATTGTTGGCTGTTAAAGAGATAGTAATTCTGTAGGGCCTTTAGGGAATATTCAGTTACATTCACAGTTTCATATCTGTGTTCTTATTGATATTTATATTTTGGTGTTTTTATACTGTATTGTAAATCGCCAAAATCATTTTGGTTAAATGTGGTGGCATATATTCAAAACATTTATATAACCAAATAAAATAAACATGTTATTAACAATATTCTAGAAAACTGATATTACAACAAGAGTAAGATATATTCCACAGGTAAATAAAGCAGAAACAAATAAGCAAAGGTTTAGAGCCCTACTATCACACCATGCAGGCTTTTCTAATAAAATCTGTGTATTGCATAAAGAGACATAAGTATTATGAGGCAAAACAAAAATGAGTAAGATCTAACATAAACAATGATCTTTACAATCAGTTAATAACATAATGGTAAATCTGGAGATTACTGATAATGGAAGACCATCTATTTCTATATCTTCCTTTTCTTTCTAATTTTACTTTTAAAAAACCTCTCTTCCATGCCCCAAATGCTTCTGTATCTTCCAATCAGAAATAGTCAAATATTAGAGACAGCACTATTGGCAGCAAATGTTGGTCTATGCCTCAGAATAGTCCAACACTGACCCTTTAACTGTCTATGGTAATATGGAGGCATGCCTGATGAGGAAGCAACCCTCTACTTCCATCAGGAACTGCTTTGGCTTTTTATGATTGTCAACTGTGGGCGTAATAGAGGAATTTCCTTGAAAGAGAGTCCAAGAGAACTCATGCAACTATGGATAGCTTTTGAAGCAGTCAAACGAATCTTGCAAAGAATATCATTGTTTTAGCACACCAAAGAGAGAACTTTTAAGGTGCCTTGCAAAAACTACATTCAAAAATGTTATATTGTCCTAGAAAGATGTGGTTAAGAAGGAGCTGTGAAATTCTCATAAATTGCATCTCCAGTAACCAAACCTACTTCATACAAGCTCCCATATTCTCAGGAGGCTTAATATCCGAATAATATCTTTAAAAATGTGACCTTCATTATTACATCCTCCAGGATACACCGGACCACACTGTTATTAATATTATTAATAATTTATATGCTATCTAACTCCCAGGGACTCTGAGTAGTTTACAAATTGTTAAAGATTTTTAAAAGTAAATAATGATACAAGAAATATTTAAAAAGAAAAAAGATAGCAGAAACAATCTGGATGGAAATAAGAAAAAGTAAGAAAAGAGGTATCATTAATACAAATACCATTTAAGCACTAAAATTTTAAATTTATTTTTGGTAAACTTTTTGCTTCATGTTTTAACAATCACTTGTGTGATAAAGGTGCCCATTTTATTTTTCCAATACCCGTGTTTCCCCGAAAATAAGACCCTGTCTTATATTTTTTTGAACCCTGAAATAAGCACTTGGCCTTATTGCCATGCACTCAAAAGCCCGATTGGGCTTATTATCAGGGGGTGTCTTATTTTGGGGGAAACAGGGTATTCATTTCCTTTTAAAGACAGAAGGGCTAGGGTTAGGGGAAATGTTAAAAAAGGAATGTAGTTAGAGGAGAAAAGATATCAAAAAGGTCACTGACAACCATTTGCTCAAAGCTGAGAAAACTGGAGCTTCAGTTCAAACTAGTTCCAACAGTTAATCTACTCCAATATCTTGCTTTAATCTATTCATATCATGAGCATATTAAACAAACAAAACTACATTTAATAAAACACATTGCCAACCTGTTGGCCTAAACAAGGTTTCGCACACCAACATCTCTGTGGGTCCCCATGTAAAGCATAACTGTTTCTGGTCAGAGTTCACTCCTGGAATAAGCTGTTTAATTAAAAAAAGAGAAAGAATTGTACAATAATTGATATTGATGCAATCAAAAGCTATTTAAGTCACCAATAAACATTTGAAAAGCAGTAACTACAGCTGAAAGTATATACATTGCTGTAACCAAAAGGAACAGGTATAGATGATCTGTCATCCACGTGATCTCCAAGAAAGACAAGCTATAGTTATATGGTAAGCATAGAGGATTCTATTAGGTTATGATCCATGAGATCGCTTAGCAATCGCAATGTGAAGTGCTGGGATCAGAGTCAAAGTGATCACATGGCATCTCACATCAACCATTTCACTCAATGATGGAGACTCTGGTCCCAATTATGGTCATTAAGCGAGGACTACCTGTAAACCATTTCAGAAGAACATTCCATAACTTGAGCTAAGCTGTGTCAAGCAATTTCGGGAAAGCTAAATTATCCCGACATGCACAAACTGAAAACTACAGGACAAAATCTTTCATGTCTGTACCTATATTGAAGAAATCTGATGATGCAAGACAACATAGTATATCTAAAGCTTTTATCAGCTCCACACAGCATGAGCTACATTTATGTTTATCCACAGCTTGAGAGTTGCTACTTAGGTATTAAGTCAGCTTTCTGTGTAAAACTAAAACCTTGGTTAGACACAGCCTGTCACTCAAAAGTTTTTATTCATTTTTATTCCACCCCACCTTTATTCTCTTGAAATTTAACAAGGATGCCATGACATACGAGTTGCAAAAGAAGTCTCTTCTAGACATAAGCGTTCATACACTGCATAACTGAAACAATTCATGTCGTTAAAAACTGCTTACACCTAATATTCCATATGTGAAATACACTGAGAGCATATGCACAAAAAACAAATTCCTTGTGTGTCCAATCACACTTGGCCAATAAAGAATTGTCTTCGCTTCGCTTCTTCTATTCTATTCTACATGTTTTCACAGCTTACAATGCAGACAACCGCAACTTTTTTTATAAAGACGTTCAGATGTCTTCTTTCTGGTCCCCACAAGGTCGATCAGAAAGGTCGGCAGTTCGAATCCCCAGTAGAGGTCTCTTGCGTGAGCAGGGGGTTGGACTAGATGACCTCCAAGGTCCCTTCCAACTCTGTTACTGTTAAGGTTCTCTATTCTTATCAGCTTTGCTTTTCCAACAAGTTTTGTTTAGCAGGTGGTCCTGCCTGGTATTGCCTATTTACGGCATCTCCTAGGATTGTCCATCCACGACTGCGTCAAAAGCAACAATACCAATAACAGGCCTTCGATTCCTTCAGTGATGGTTGAGCAGAGGGCCCTGCAGTGGCTTTCCGTCCCTAACGGGGAAACCGCCTCAAGCGAAGCTTTCCCTTCCGACGGTGGAGGGCGCCTCCCTGCAGCCTCTAATTCTTCCCCCAGTGCTCCTCTACGACGGTTCCCTGAGCGCCATGCGCCAGGCCCCGGGCACAGAAGGGCCCCCCTGAAACTCACCGTGACCGACGGCTCCACATCCAACTCCTCCATGCCGTCCAGCGGGAAAAGGCCGCGCTCCGGCCTCCCTCGATTTGTTCTCGTCCTCCGCGCCTCGGCGGCGGCGCTCTCAGCCAATCGCCGGCCGATGCAGGTCCCGCGCGCGCGCCCGAGCCGAAGGACCCCATTTTCTCTTTCTCCGACGCTAGAGTTAGGAAAAGAAGAAGTGTCCGCCCCGCCTGTTTTTTAAACTCCAGAGCCGATTGCTCGTATTTTCCCGTGTACCGATTGCGGGCAAGTTGTTGAGCTGGCTGCATCTCTCAAAAATTGCTAAGAGATGGGTTTCTTGCTGCCCAATTCCTTTACAGCAGCCCCAACAAGAAAATCGAGCTGCGGAATGAAATAAACTCCAACTTCATGGTTTTAGGAACTGAATGATCTCTTCAGAGGCATTCTGTCTTTAATTTTAATGGATATCCTTTTTCAAAATGTTCATGGCTCGGACAGAACTTACAAAATCAGGAAATAAATAAATGATATGAACCTGAAAAGCCTTACGTTAGCCATCGGTCTTTTGAACTCCTCTCTCTGTGCTCCACAATCGAACATATTTTGCAAAACAACGAAGCACATTCGATTGTGTTGGGTCACTCCCGAATCCAGCAAAAAAGAAAAAAGCAGCAAGAAACAGAAACTGCAGCTTCTCCTGTCTTTCTCACTCAGATCCATGTGCTGTATGCTTGTGAAAATTGGAGCTGAGAGTGTCAAAGGACACTGTTACACGAATCACATTTCTAACGCAGAGGATTCGTTTTCCGTTCCATCCCCTTTAACAAAACCTCCTTCATCGTGCAGCGAATAATAGTTCATCTAAAAAAATCTTCTCACAGCTCAAAGCTAATACTTGCTTGCAAGAAGCCATTTGAGATCTCTCTTTCGCCTTACATTTTTCATACGATGGAAAAGTTTGCCGCAGAAGTTTCTTTGCTTTCAAGTTAATTAGTTGAGCCACTGTGCCCCATCCCAACAATGCCGGAATCCTGGGATTGTTTTCTGTACGACTGACACTTCCACCTGCGCCCAGAGGAGGACCCGAGCTTCAATTGAAACGCATTATTATGTACACGTGACTCCATCATTCACGTTTCTTTCCCCGCCTTTGTGGCTCTCTATCAGAGTGCCTGACGGGTTGTGAAGTTACTGGTACAACGCTCAATGTCAAGTTCTTGCGGTGATCCTCGGTGTCTCTTTCGTAAAGTTTGTGTTTGATAGGTTTCGGATTTGAATCGAGGCGCGGAACTGCGCATGGGAGACTGGCGTTTCATTGCACATCGAGGGCAAAGGCTTTTATCCCCAAAGCTAAATTGACTGAGCGACAAACTGTGGGGAGTTGATGCTGCATCACTGCGAGTGGTTTTCTCAAGTAATGCCGATGAATTGAAAAAAAAAAAAGCTTCTCCATCACGATGGCTAATAGTTTTCCTGTAGCAAGAACACTAAGAGCAGAAGTCTTCAAACTTGGCAACTTTAAGACTTGTGAACTTCAACTCCCAGAATTCTCCAGCCAGCATGGCTGGAGAATTCTGGGAGTTGAAGTCCACAAGTCTTACAGTTGCCAAGTTTGGGGACCCCTGACTAAGAGCCTCGCCACCAAGCAGGGGGGAAAAGCAAATTGAAAGAATTCCTAACAGCAAGGCTGCTACCTTCCTGATTGGTTTTGACTTTAGACAGCCTCTAAAGCTTATTAGGAATAAAATGTTACATTTTATTCCTGACATTCTTCCAAGGTATTCTGAATTTCAATTGCATGCAAAGAGTTTTTGCGTTGTGCTGGTTCCGTCTACAGACAAACTATCATGCTTTTTAATGATATATTGTATGATAAAGACTGGCAAGGTTTCCTGAAGAATATCTTTGAATTGTTTCCTTCTGGTGTTTGAAGAGGAGGGAACAATCTCAGCTGCTCAGGAAGGAAGATGTAAAATTCATATCAAATTACGAAATGTTAATAGAGTCTGTATGATAGACCTGTAAGTATCCTGCTGCCCCAGAATCTGGATTATTGTTGGAGTGCTTGTATTTTAATCACTTCAGCTTTGGTTCAGATAGTGATTCTCTTCTCTCTGAAAAGTACATGATTGGGAGAGTTCAGGCAAATTGAAATAAACACATGAGAAAAATGAGTGGATATGAATCTAATTTTTGTTAAAGATTTCACTGCATACCCTGGTTCATTATGAGCAACTTGGTTCATAATACTGTAATATTCATTTCTGAGCAAACCTGAAATTGTACTTGAATGTCATTTTCTTCAAAAATTAAAGATATGGTTTACTACAGATGTAATTAGGAGCAAACTTCATTATATTATCTAACACCTCTGACTAAACATACACAGGTTCATTTTGGATAGGCAACATTTTGCTCATTTTTGTCAGGTGGGTCATTTTATTTCAGAGAGAAATGTTCCTACACAGTATCAATAATACATGTCTAAAAGTTAGCTCTGTTGAATGCAGTGGAACTCAGGTATACAGTAATAGAAGTTGAGCTGTTAGCAGTTAACTTTAGTTTGCTGTAACTTTAACTTGTAGTAGTTACGAATTTCACATTCTAGATACAATATTTTTCAAATACTGACATTTAATCACTATTGTCTGACAAATTATGATACATGTCTTTACCTTATGTGCATCTAAGGGTAAAAAGCAGTAGATATGTACTACATACCAGAAGTCAGCATGTGAAAATTGGGGGGCTAATCCTTCTTTCAGCATCATTGCTTCATGAAGATAATGGTGTTCAGGTATCTAGGAAGTCCAGATAACTTTTTGGAGAAAACATGAAATAATGATATAATTATATCAATCAAATGAATGGGTTGCCATTTCCTTTGAGGAGGGATTAGGGCTGTGGAGACATTTTAGGGGCTCTATAATAATCCTGCAGATAAGGTTTAGCATGTCTTATTTCTTCTGAAAAGAGGTTATGTGATCACAAAACATATTGTGGGGAGGAGTACACATCTTCAGTGGATGGGTCAGCACACAATAGTTATGCCAGACATGAGATAAACTAGAAGTCTGTATTATGATTTAAATAAATTTAGAAGTGTTCTAGTTTGAATCTTTATTTTATAGAAGTCAGAGGAAAAATGGCAATAGAACCCTTGTAACGCTTCTGAGCAGATTTATCCAGCTAGTTCTTCAAAAGTTTTTTTTTTAATGTCTCTAAAGACATGACTAGGTTTATGGAAGGAAAGGATCAGAGTGCTTTGAAGATGTCTCCAGTTTGCTATTGGGAATATCCTTAGAATCTTGTCTGTGGCTCCAAAGTTTATGCAGATTTAGAAGTTTCAAATAATAAGTATGACAAAATAAGAGCCAGTTTGGTGCACTAGTGGTTAAGGCATCAGGTTACAAACTGGGAGAGCGTGAGTTCTAGTCCCACTTTAGAACAAAACCAGCTGGGTGACCTTGCGCCAGTCTTTCTCTCTCAGCCTTAGAAAGGAGGCAATGGCAAACCACTTCTGAAAAACCTTACTAAGAAAATTGCAGGGACTTGTCCAAGAAATTGCCAAAAATCAACATTGACTCAAAGCCTCCTCATTCAGAAAAATACAAAATATTGGTATACGCTTGAGGGTTGTTTAGTTTATAGAAGATGGTCATTAGGATATTTGAGAATTAGGATATTTGAGATATAAGGATATTAGAGATATTTGATAGGATTTTTGTTTTCTATGCTACATTTTCCTCTGATTATTTATTATTGTCCTGAGTCTCTAATTCATAGATGTATGAAATAATATTTCAGAGCAGTACACTATGCATCTGATCAAATCAGCCATAATCTAGAAAATATTTTTGCTTATGTGTTCATCTTCAAAATTCTGTTCTTGCTGTAGCAGACTATCAGTATTCCAATCTAAACTGAATATTCAGGATTAACTACTGTATATAACTTGTTTTGTGAAGGATTGTGAAGGATTAGAACTTCGCCGACCTAAGCATAGTAGATAAAATTATCTGCTACAATGTCCTACCTGTCAATGAATACTTCAGCTTCAACCACAATACACGAGCACATAATAGATACAAACTTATGGTAAACCGCACCAAACTTGATTGCAGAAAATACTTCAGTAACAGAGTCATTAATGCTTGGAATGCACTAACTGACCCCCCAAAACTTTACCCTTAGGCTGTCTACAGTCGACCTCACCCCATTCCTAAGAGGTCTTTAAGGGCATGCATAAGCGCACCAGCGTGCCTACCATCCCTGTCCTAATGTTCCCTTTTATTCGTATCCATTTGATGTATTCATAGTTATGTTTATACTTATATCTGTTATCTAATACATGCTTGATGAAATAAATATAAATAAACAAAAAATATAAATAAATAAATAAATAAATAAATAAATAAATAAATAAATAAATAAATTGTGGATGTACACTGGAAGGTCAAAGGAAAATGACAAATCCTATTGCATAAGAATGTCTATTTGAAAACATCATATTGTTGGAAGAAATGTCCATCTGGGTTCAGTTCCAAGTGGGGAGAAAGACACTAGAAACATCGAAGCTGCTTCGAAGGATGGTTTAATGGTGAACAGGAACACATGGGTTTTAGGTCCTGGGCAGCTGAACACATGGAGTGGAAAGTGAGTGTTATTTATACCCTCTCTTGGGCTTTCAACTTGAGCTTCCTGTTCCTGTGGCAAGGGCAAGTATCCTATTGGCTGACAGACTCCCAGGGTGCGGGGGTCTTACCTAACTTTGTAGGCTGTCTGTGTCCCAGGCTTGGTTGAATCTTGCTGGGTGATGTAATGAAGGGACTTTGGGCAATTCCTATTGTGGCTGAGGGCTAATCCTACCTTTGTTGGATCTTGGGTGAGGGTATTTGCTTATGAATAGACCTAGCCAGCTCTTTATCTCTTAAGTGCTGACATCTGCTGTGGGGTATTGAGGAGGGTGGGGGCTATTAAGAGTGAGTCTGCTTCCTGCCTCAAAAAACATGTTTCTCCATTTCTCATCCAGGGAAATATAATATTCTGCCTTTTTAATATTTCCTAGAATATTTCATTCTTCTAGGAGAGGGGTGGGTGCTAACTTTCTACAATATGTATATATGGTATTATTTATTTAATATAACATGTTTTCCCTTGCCCTACTTATTCATTGTTATTAGCCTCTTATTCTATGATGGTAAGATAGATATAAACTGAGATTTTAACTCAGTATCTCATAACTGGCCTCATAGAACAACCCATTTCCTAAAAAGGAATGCTTATTACAAACAGGGACTTGGACTAGATAAGCTCTAAGGTGTCCTCCAAGAAAAGGGTCTGTCAAGTGGTCAAACCAGTAGGGCAGCTCTATATTCTACATTTATTTGTTAAGCAAATTGATGGTTAGAACGTTGCTATGGAAACTAATTTTGCTGATTGAATTCAATTGACTTCCCAATGGGCCCCAAATATCTGAAGGGGAAGGTGTTTCCCTTATTTCCCAGCTGGGGATAATGTAATTAAGCTATTGGCCTTTGGAAAAAATACATTTGGAATGAGAGATCATTCCAAATCATGCTATGACGTGGTTTGTTGAATTTGGTTGGCTGGGTTCATACTTTCTGTTAACTCAAAGCCAGCAAACCACATGATACTGCTTGAAGTACAAATTAGACTTACACGCTGGAGAAAGAGCTCCTCTATGCTCAGCAGCAGGGGTGGCTGCCTTAGCACTTGTAAGGGAAACCACTAACTTCCAAGAAAGTAGATTACATTGCAAAGGTTGTTTTTTTTTAAATCAGAGAAGACCACATCTGTTTTGGCAAAAAAAAAACACCTGCATAAAAGCATCCATATAGTCACAATGAATTGGGCTCAATTAAAAGAGAGAGAGATACCTGAATATCTCTTGGAATGTTTAAGTTGTGCATTTATTTATACATAGCCTATATGTCTGTATATGAACTAAGTATTATAAAATTCCTGGCAACTTCTAAGGCCTTTCAAAAGTGGTTGATTACATCCACTTGATAAAAATGGAATGTACACATAAAATACTTATATGTCACAAATAAAATACCTGTACAGGTAGTCCTCAACTTATGATCACAATTGAGCCCAACATTTGTTGCTAAGTGAGATATTTGTGAATTTCTGCATTTTACAGCCTTTCTTGCCAGAGTTGTTAAGTGAATTACTGCAGTTGTTAAGATAGTAACATGATTGTTAAGTGAATCTGGCTTCCCCATTGACTTGCTTGTCAGAAGGCTGCAAAAAGTGATCACATGACCTTGGGCCACTGCAACCATCACAGATATGACCCGATTGCCAAGTGTCCAAATTTTGATCATGTGACCATGGGGATGCTGGAAGGGTCATAAGTATGAAAAACAGTCATAAGTCACTTTTTTCAGTGTGTTGTAGCTTCAAATTGTCACTAAACAAACTCTTGTAAGTTGAGGACTACCTGTATACCACAAAGTTAGTTCATGTACCCCTTGCATCCTGGACATAAACTGTTTCAACTCCTACCCTCAAAACGATGCTATAGAGCACTGCACACCAAGACAACTAGACACAAGAACAGTTTTTTCCCGAACGCCATCACTCTGCTAAACAAATAATTCCCTCAACACTGTTAAACTATTCACTAAGTCTGCATTACTATTAGTCTTCTCATTGTTCCTATCACCCATCTCCTCCCACTTATAACTTGTTGCTTGTATCCTTATGATTTATATCAATATTGATTGTTTCCTAATTCTTTATTTGTACCCTATGACAATCATTAAGTGTTGTACCTCATGATTCTTGACAAATGTATCTTTTCTTTTATGTACACTGAGAGCATATGCACCTGTTATAAGGAAATATCCTTTTAGGTTCAGTTCCAAGTGGGGAAAAAGACACTGGATTCATGAAGGTTGCTTGGAAGGAAGGTTTAATGGTGGACAGGAGCACATGGCAGGAGCCCCTGTACAGAAAAGGTAACTTACATGGTTCCAGGTGTGGTGAAGAGAAAAAGAGAGAGAGGAATGCTGAGTTCCTGGTTTTTATAGTCTAAGTTGGGTCCCACCTCTTAGATTTCCTTTTCCTGTATAGAAATGTATCCCATTGGCTCTCAGACCCCCCAGGGGCATGCTGGGGTGGCTCTTGGCTTTTGTCTAATCCAGCTTTGGCTGAATGAAAGGGCCTTGGGCAAATCCTATTGTGGTTTTATCATGCAAAAGACTTCCAGTCCAGGTGAGAGGAATATGTGAGCTTAGCAGGGGTGGGGGTTTCCAAGAGGAGTCTTTTGTTTGTTTAAAAGCATGTTTCCAGATGTGTTCCACAGAATTTTTCCTACATTTTAATATCTCCTAGGATATCTCATTTCCTAGGAGAGGGGTGGGTGCTAACTTCCTACAATCCCTCATTTTTTTTTCAAAACATGTGAGTGCAACACATGTTTTGACACAAGCTTCAAATTGATCAGGTCAGGGAGATTTTATGGGTGCTTTCAATTTTCTCTGATGCAGAGGGAAAGACGTTGAAAGAGGCAGTTGAAAGAGGCAGCAGAAGGATTCCTTCAGTGGCTCCCAAAAGGAGAGCTTTCAACCATGATGGTCAATGGCCAGGGCAAAAGTTTACAGTATCCAATTTTCCATGCCAATTATGTTCAGATGTTTGATAACACTTTCGATGAGCTCCCAGACAGGTTTCAAGCAAGCACAGGCCCCACAATATTCCCACAGCCATGGTTTACCTTGAAATCACAGGCTGCCCATTTCCAAGGGATGGTTCTTGAATCTGCCCTAGCTCTTACTTTAGTGCATCTAGGATTTGTGAGTCCAAATTGAAGTTAGCCAGTGTGCAATCTAGGCTTTTCCTTTTTTTTTTTTTTTTTTTTTTAGAATGAGCCCTGGGACTCTTACTCCTGAGACCACCAGTGCAAAATACCCTGCTTTACTGGGCAGCAGTCAGGCCTTGGGTTTTCGAAGATCCTTTCTGCTAGCTCTTCAAGTGGGGAAATTGCCTGAGGGGATCTGCCCCTTCCCCCATGGAATTAGCAGGGAGATATGACTGCCTGGGCTTTAATGCCACCAAGCAGGAGTCAAAACAACAACAACAAAAAACCAGCAAGCTAAAAGCAGCTTTGGGTGGAGGTAGGTGAAAAAGGGATAACCTCAGTCTAATTCTGAATGGCGTGTCTCTGTGTGTTTGTGTATGCAGCTACAAATTTACCTCCCACTAGACAGAAATCTAAAGTGTACAGAACTCACTGTGGCAACCACTCCCAATACAATTCTTACATGAGTACATTAAACTGATTACAATATAGATGAGACAAGAAAGAGAAACGTTACAATGAATTTCAGTGAATGAAGCAAGGAAAGAAAGAAAACAAAGGAAAAACTTTACAATGAATTTCTGTGACTGAAGCAAAGAAAGAAAGAAAAACTTTACAATGAATTTCTGTGACTGAAGCAAAGAAAGAAAAAAACTTTACAATGAATTTCTGTGACTGAAGCAAAGAAAGAAAACTTTACAATGAATTTCTGTGACTGAAGCAAAGAAAGAAAACTTTACAATGAATTTCTGTGACTGAAGCAAAGAAAGAAAACTTTACAATGAAGTCCCCCCCTCCCCCCTAGTCTTTTCAGCTGTCTTCTGGGGATTGAAAATAGATGTTTGGTCTTTATTTGTCCATCTCAGGGTCCTTTCATTCATGTCTGCTGGGTGGCCTTAGGTGTTGGTGGTAAGGCTGGTCAGCCAGGCTTGGAAAGATCTGCTCCACTCTGGTTGCTGTGATGACTAGAGGACTAGATTCAAACCCAATTCTGGCTCAAATGGATGGAATGTCTTTACTGGAGGCAGTTTCTGAGCCCATTTGCTCTGCTTCCATAGGCTTCAGGATCATGTGTGCAGGGCTGAAAGACATAAGAACAGGGTCCCTCCCCCCTTTTGCTGGTAATTCTACCACGAGAGGCATTGTAAAAGGATTAGAGATTTGGGGGGTGGGGTAGATAGCTTGTAGGCAGGATTTGAGGAAAACAAACAACACATCAGTATCGCAGTTAAATCAATTATAACAAAATGGAGACATCACCGGGGAAAAAAATGAACAGACATTTCCATCTTAGCAGAGAATTGGCATCCATTAAACATCACAGAAGAGCAATATTAAAACTGTTTGCATGTACATACAGTAAATGTGAGAATGGAATTTTCCTGTAAATTAACTTAAAACATTGTCCCTTAAATTTTGGCTTTTCTTAAAAACACAGAGAGGAATAGGAAAATTGAACTCTGTTCCTTGTCCCAGACCAGGTTGGCCAGTCCTAACTGGGCAAAGACATTTTCCTTTCTTTTCAGTGCTTTTAATTTTCTAACAATTTGAAATTCATATCTCTAGGAAACAGAGATATTTTACAGTTGCAATTACCTCGAGTGCGCACAAGACAAGACAAAGACGTACACATACACAAAAACATGGACAAAGAGGATGACAGGACACACACACAAGTCCTTCCTGCCATAAATTTCAGTTAAATTAGGGAAGGCACAAATCTTAACAAACAAACCACGTGGTTACATATAAGAGAGAGAAAAGAAGAGAGAGAGAGAGACAAACAAACACCTCAACATTTTTCCTTTTCTGTTTTCTTAAGTACCTTTATTTAGCCAAATTGGCTGTTTTGTTGTGTTTTGTTTTTTCTGTGACATCCCTCAGCAAAGTCCATTTCCTACTTTTGCACATTCCTGTATTCCTGGCGTCCCAGGTTCCAAGCCCTCACAAGGGTACCCGCCACCCTCGAACTAGAGCTTCCCATGATCCTTTAAATGTAAGGTTCACTTTGGCTTAGCTAGTGACGCGCTCACTGTTTTCAGAGGCTAAAAAACTCTGGGAAGGACTTCCGATTCCCTCATGGAAGTAAGGGCCCCTTCCTTGGGGAGTCGTCCGCAGTTTTCAGAGGCTAAAAAACTCTGGGAAGGACTTCCGCTACCCCACAGAAGTATGGGCCCCTTCCTTGGGGAGTCGTCTGCAGTTTTCAGAGGCTAAAAAACTCTGGGAAGGACTTCCGCTACCCCACAGAAGTATGGGCCCCTTCCTTGGGGAATCTCCTTTAGGTTTATCAGATCCAAAAAGGGGATCTGCGAGGACGTAGTCGCCCCTGTACGACTAGTACTAAGACCTCCACTTTCTATTCACGAGCTTCACATTTTAGAACCAAAAATATTATGGGGTTTGCTTTTGGGATGTGCACATAAAAACAACAACAACAACAACAAAATTTGCTTTCCCACCCTTCAATCACACACACACACACACACACACACACACTCTTCCTCCTTCCCTAACAGAAGCTCCTGTGCTCTGTAAACGCTAAACAGAACTTACACAAATCAAAACAGAAAGAGAAGACATTGATACATAGGCTGGTAGATGAGAAAGAAACTCTATACTACCAAATGAGGATAAACAAAAATAATTCAATATTATGAAAAGCTGTATGAGCAAGAAGTTTCAGAAAATAAAATTAAAGAATATTTGAAAAAAATGGAATTGCCTAAAGTACCAGAAAAGGACAAAAACTATTAAATGAATGAATATCAATGATGGAATTATCAGAAGCAGATCAAGAGACAAAAGAACAACCAAACACCAGGACCAGGTGGGCCAGTGGCAGAATTTTACAAAGATTTTACATACTGAGGTATTGATTGATGTAAAGGTACCACATTCCTGAATGGGAGCAAATATTACTTTGATTCCAAAATAAGATTCAGATTTAATGCAGATAAAACTATAGGCCCATCTCTTCACTGAATGCTGACTATAAAATATATACTTCAATAATGGCAGCAAACTAAAAGGTTCCTAAATGAATTTATACATTCAGCTCTCTTAAGCTTTTCTAAGAGACAGATTAAAAACAAAATGAGAATGATTTTAAATACATTAAAAAAAGGCACAAGAAAAGGATGCTATTCATTTTGATACTGGGAGTGCTAAATATAAATATTATGGCAGACACAGAAATTAAAGGCATGGAAACTTTGAAAACTAATTTTGCACCAAGAGAGAAATAAAATATGTTAACCAACCAAGATGAAGTTGTAGAAGGATTTGAAACTGCATCATTAACATAATACCAATCAGAAAAAAAAACAGAAATCCAAGAAACCAGCATGGCTGCACAAAGACCACACTGACAAATTGAATGAATGAAGGACAGATACAAAAAAATAGAAAGAGGGACACATAACTAATGCAGAATATCAGCAGATAGCAAGAATCTGTAAAGAAAAATCAGGAAACAAAAGCCTTGAATGAACAAAAACTTGCAACAAAAGTGAAAGATAATATAAAAGATTCTTCCAATACATAAAAAAAACAAGAAGAAAAATCAAGGAAACAGTTGGACCACTAAGGAGAGAAGGCAACACAGAGAAAGCCATGAGTTGCTTAACTCATTCTTTGCATGTCTTCTTGCAAAAAGAAATGCAACCCAACTAACCAGAAATATAACTGGAAAGGAAAAAATAAAACAGACTGTAAACTAAAGTTAAAATAAGCAAAAACAGTAAGAGAACACCAGGTCCCAGAGTCCTAAAGGAGCTGGTAAATGAAATCTCAGAACCACTGCACATCTTAAAAAAAAAAATCTTGGGACACGGGGACCACCTGAGAAACTGGGAAAAAGCTAATGTGGTTCCCATCTTCAAAAAGAAAGAAAAAAAATTTCCTGAGCCCTATCTAATGCAAAGAAAAGTAAAATCCTACACCTAGGTAAGGGAAACCAAAAATATCGATAACTATTATAAATTGGTGCAACAAATTAAAACAGATTTGGAGAAGTGGAAAAGAACCACCATAAAATGAGTATCCTGCAATGGCTAGCAGACAAAACAGGGCTGGGGGGGGGAAGAAGGGGGGGGAGAAGGGGGGGGAGGAAATATCAAAGGATTTAGGAAGATACATTAACTTGGTTAAACAAAAAGCATGATTATTTTTTCCCTAAAATGATTTGTACCCAGACAACACACTATTCAATTGACATTGGAATTTACATATGCCATAAAGTAAAATTAAAAGCAAAAATTACCCCCACACACACATGCAAACACACATTTCCCAGTTTTCTATGGTTTAAAGTAAAATTTAGAGGTAGGTACTCACCTTCTTTCCAAGCAGCCCTTGAATTTTGAACTCAAAACCCCTTTAAAACCTACTTCCCAATGGCCAAGGCCTAATAAATTTATTTAGGCCAGGATCATTGAAGAGGCTAGCTTGGAATCCATCTGGCTCGCCAATTGTTATAAGGAAATATCCTTTTAGGTTCAGTTCCAAGTGGGGAAAAAGACACTGGATTCATGAAGGTTGCTTGGAAGGAAGGTTTAATGGTGGACAGGAGCACATGGCAGGAGCCCCTGTACAGAAAAGGTAACTTACATGGTTCCAGGGTGGTGAAGAGAAAAAGAGAGAGAGGAATGCTGAGTTCCTGGTTTTTATAGTCTAAGTTGGGTCCCACCTCTTAGATTTCCTTTTCCTGTATAGAAATGTATCCCATTGGCTCTCAGACCCCCCAGGGGCATGCTGGGGTGGCTCTTGGCTTTTGTCTAATCCAGCTTTGGCTGAATGAAAGGGCCTTGGGCAAATCCTATTGTGGTTTTATCATGCAAAAGACTTCCAGTCCAGGTGAGAGGAATATGTGAGCTTAGCAGGGGTGGGGGTTTCCAAGAGGAGTCTTTTGTTTGTTTAAAAGCATGTTTCCAGATGTGTTCCACAGAATTTTTCCTACATTTTAATATCTCCTAGGATATCTCATTTCCTAGGAGAGGGGTGGGTGCTAACTTCCTACACACCAAAGACAAATTCCTTGTGTGTCCAATCACACTTGGCCAATAAAAAAAATATATTCTATTCTATAATTCATAGCTTGCTTCTCCACTGTAAGTAAGCAAGCTTAATTGGCTGGATATACAAAGTAGAATGGCTAGTTTCCTATAATACTGCATGTTAAGTGGAAATGAAACTAATAAGTTACTTCAACAATGTAGCAGCAGGATTGGTTTCCTGTTAAACAGGTTCAATCTCCAAGACACATTCAGACTTTGCACTCTACATGGGGCTACCCTTGAAGAGTATTTGGAGACTTCAACTGATGCAAAATGCGGCTGCATGTGCTGTGGTGGGTGTTCAAGATACACCCACGTAACACACATATTCCGCCAGTTGCATTGGCTGCCCATTGGTCTCTGGGTACAAATCAAGGTGTTGATCATCATCTTTAAAGCCCTACATGGCTTAGGACCAGGTTACCTCCGGGACCGCATTCTACCTCATACTTCACTTCGACCGGTCAGGTCCCACAGAGTGGGTCTCCTCCAGGTCCCGTCAACCAAACAATGTCGGCTGGCGGGGCCTAGGGGGAGGGCCTTCTCTGTGGGGGGCCCTGCTCTCTGGAACCAACTCCCCCCAGAGATACGAATTGTCCCCACCTTGCTGGCCTTCCGAAAAGCCGTGAAGACATGGCTCTTCCGGCAGGCGGGGTTTTGAGACAACTTCATCTTGGTCTCCCCCATGTATGTAAGATTTTGTATGGTTTTTAAAATGTATTATTGTTTAGTGGTTCTTCAAATGTTGTACGCCGCCCTGAGTCCCTAGGGAGTAGGGCGGCATATAAGAATCATAAATAAATAAATAAATAAATAAATAAATAAATAAATAAATAAATAAATAAATAAATAAATAAATAAATAAATAAATAAATAAATAAATAAATAAATACTCAATGGCTTGTGTGCTTTTGTTCTTGCCTTTTTGCCATTTTTATTTTGGTTAACATGTTTCTTTGATCTTCCGAAGTGCAGTGAAAATGGGCATGGAAGATTAAAACAGAAGCTGTTTGGATGAAAGCACAGTCTGCATTGTTAAAATTGGTGACATTAAAGCGCAATGAGTCAAAAAGCAACACATTTTTGGACGCAGTTGTACATTCAGTACTGTACCATCCAGGATGTTCAAAAATGTTCAAGTATAAAAACTTAAATTATCAGTTTTCCTTTCGGTATGTCTTTTTTATATTTTGTGTTATTTTGCACTGAAATATATAGATGTATATCTAATAGTCATATATTAGTACCTTCGCAATCTTCCCAATAACACGTGGCATTCTTCTCTAATTTTTATTAATGAAGTTCCAATAAACTTCCTTACAAAACAATAGCTAAACAGATCATTATTGAGATCACTAATTCATAATTAAGATAATTAAGAATTACTTTTTTTTACTTTAATTGAATACTTAATTAAGAATTACTGATATCAATGCACACTGCACAACTGGGAGGTGTTATGTAACTCATGTTTTTTTAGCTTCCCGTGTAGCTCAATTATATAGGATTCACATAGTGGTTTGATTAGTTCAGCAAATCTAGGAAATGAAGTAAACCATGGTTAAGTTAATCATAGGTAAGTGTGCAAACAAAATCAATAATTATAAGGAAAAAAATTTAAAAGCCAATGCTGGATTTCTCTATAATACTATGCTAAGACCTGTAAAAATTGAATCACCAGCATCTTTCATTCATCACAAAGATAAGATCAAAAATCTAGCCGTTTTTTTTTTTTTTTTTTTTTGCTTCTTGGGATTTGATGTGCTACTTTTAAGGGATCAAAAGGGTAATATAAATCTTGCATATTCTTAAGAAACCTAATTTGCCTTTTAAAATTGAAAACAATATATGAAATGGGTTCTTTCCTACTCACTTTCAGAAAACAACACTTCACATGCCACATGAAGCCTGATAAAAGTCTGATAATGAGATTACAGTATCCCTTCTTCATGGTTATAAAGAGTTTGTAGAGTTCTATTAACTGAAAACTAAACCAAATACCTGCATTTTTATCTTTATTTGCCCTTATTATTTTCATTTGCTTGGTTAATTTTTTAGCAAGTACAATTGTTACCATCTAAAACATCCTTGCTAAACCACACACTAGTAAATCTAACCTTTGTAAATCAGACAATGAGTTCAGGTTTAAAGTATTTGATTTTAGAAAATTGGGCTAAGATGGTGAAATTAACCATGATTAAACACTGTTCAGGTACAAGTTGGTTAAAGCCTCCTGAGAGGTGGCATGTGGCTGAGTCCAAGTGGTGGTTAATGCCTCTTTGAGGATTGGGGTAGTACCACCTGCTTTGATTGATTGATGTGCTGCCCTTCTGCTTTGAAGGAGACAATGGTACACCCGTGTCAAGAAGCCATCTTGGGACCCAACCATTGTAGATAACTCATCCAGTCTCCAATCTTCCCTTCTGGAGAAAGGTTGTTGAGAGGGTAATTGGCATGCAGCTTCAGAGGGCCCTGGATAAAGCAGATTATCTGGACCTTTCTCGGCTGGGGTTCAGGCCGGGTTATAGCACCAAGATGGCATTGGTCATGCTTGCTGATGACCTCTGGAGAGTCTGGGATGGGGGTGGTACAACTGTTCTGAATTTCTCATCAGCTTTTGATACCATCAACCAGGATATCATTCTGGACTGAACTGCAAGGCATGGTTTTCTGGTGGTTCTCCTTTCTCCTTGGCTAATTCCAGCTGGTGTTGGTGGGTGGTCGTACCCTAGGTCTCCACAGCTTGGGATGCCTCAGGGATTAGGTCTCTCCCTTCTCCACTTTAAGGTCCACATGAAAGCAATGGGTGTGTCACCTGATGGCACCAGGTACAGAATCATCAGTATGCTGGTGTTATTCAGTTATACAGCCTGGGCCAGGCAAATGATGCTGTTGCAGGGCTGACCAAGTGCCTGGAAACTATCAGGGTGTGGATGGGGATGAACCAGGGGCGGGTTCCTAATTTTTTTACTACCACTTTGTGGGCATGGCTTATTTTGTGGGTGTGGCTTGCCAGCCATGTGACCGGGTGGGCATGGGCCTCGGGAGCTTGGCAGCGGCCAGAGAAGCAGGGAGGCATTGCCCACCCACAACGCAGCCCCCCGCAGCAGGAGCAGCAAGACTGCGGCAGCTGTTCTTCTAGGAGACTCCGTCCGGCCTGAATGCTTCTCCCCATTCAGTGATCCTAGGCTCCTGCCACCCGTCCCCCCTCCACTCAGCAGCTCGAGAAGCCTTGAATGTGCGAAAATGCCTAGGATCATCACGGTGCATTTGTGGCTTCTCGGATTGCTGAAGGGAGGGGAATGGAGATAGGTCCTGCCGCCTGTTCTTTCAGCGTCTCACGCGCTCCCTCAGCCATCCTCCCCTGCTTGGACTCACTGTGGGGTAGGAAGGCAGCGCATGCGCAGTGCCGGAAGCTCGGCTTCTGCACATGTGCAGAAGAAAAAAAATGTTTTAAATAAAAAAATGTTTTTAAATGGCGGCGCCCAGGCACCGACAACCGACCGCACCTGTACTGTGATGTCACCAGCGGACCGCTACCGGTGCTAAAGAGTGGACCGCACCGGTAGGATCCCACTACTGGGATGAACTAACTTCAGCTCAATCCTAGCAAGATGGAGTAGTTTTGGGTTTTGGAACTTTCCTGGGTCGGGTGACTTCTCAACTTTGACTTTGAGGAGGGTTGCATTTCCCTTGGCCAAGCTGGTATGTGATTTGCAGCTGCTTTTGGACTCATGGCTCTGCTTGATGAGAAGTGGCAGCCATGGCTAGGGATCCTTTGACCAGATTCATCTTGTGTGTCAATTGTGCCCTTGCTTGGGAGGCCTTGCTTACAGTCATTCAGACTTTAGTCACCCCCCTGGCTGGATTACGGCAATGCATTTTATATGAGGCTCCCCTTGAAGATCACTCAGTGTACAACCGATCCAGAAAGCAATGGACACAGTATTGGGTGCCCATGTTACACCTTTATTGTGTGAGTTGCACTGGCTCCCGTTTTTTTTCTGGGTACAGTTCAAGTTGCTGGATATTATCTTTAAAGCCTACTTAGCATGGAACTTGATGATTTGCGGGACTATATTTCCCTAGAATATCCACCTGTCCCACTAGATAAAATAAATAAATTATTTTTAAATAAATAAATATTTTAAATAAATAATAAAATAAATAAAATTTATTTATTTTATTATTTACCCACTAGATAAAATAAATAAATAGAAATAAATAAATAAATAAATAAATAAATAAATAAATAAATAAATAAATAAATAAATAAATAAATCAGATAAGGTAGGCAAGTTCCAAGCCCTCTCTCTGAGATTTTGCCATCTAATGGTACCTGGAAATGTGTCTTTGCCATTGCTGTCCCTGCCTTCTATCTTGTGGAAGGGTGGAGGCCTGTCCAAAATTTGACAAGCCCCTATCCTTTAGCCTTTTGGAAGTCTCTGAAGATCTGGCTTTTTCCTGAGGCTGTGAGAGTGTATGGGTAGAAAATATGGAGGGAGGTTGGCTGTGCCTGCTGTGGGGCATGCCAATGGGTGTGATTACAATGCAGGGATTTTGTTTTATTGTTGTGATTGTTTTCAAGATTGTTTTATTTCAGGGTATTATGTTCTTGAATCTCCTTTAACAAGTGCTATCAAAATTTAATTGTTCAGTTTTTACATATGATTATGAAGCAATGAGATCCTGCCTGTTTGCTCAACATATGTATACAGGTAGTCCTTGACTACACTATAATCATTCATTTATTGACTTTCAAATTTACAACAGCACTAAAAAAACCTGACTTAAAACTGGTCCTCACACAACTGATGCAGCATTTGCATAGTCACATGATCAAAATTTGGGTGCTTGGCAACCAGCATGTATTTACAATGGTTGCAGCATCCTGGAATCATGTAATTTCTATTTGCAACCTTCCCAGCTGGCAAAGTCAATGGGGAAGCCAGGTTTACTTAACGACCACATGATTCACTTAACAACTGCAGTGATTTGCTTAACCATAAAAAATGTAAAATTGGACACGACTCACTTAACACACACCCTACTTAACAAGAGAAATTCTAGTCTCAGTTGTGGTTCTAAATCAAGAACTACCTTAGTAAGTTTGTGGTTTATACAATTTAATTTCCTGAATTTGCATGACATCCTACAAGTTTTTCATATATGCTGAGTTTACACAGCAATCCAAGTTTAAGCACAAATGGTTAATGTGAAGTTTAGCATGTTGGGGGAATATAACCACAACATAAGGTAAGCAGATTAAACAGCAGCCTCCACAAGGTTCTGGTATGGCACCTACACTATTCAACTTACCGTATTTTTCAGAGTATAAGACGCCGAAGTATAAGACGCACCTTAGTTTTGGGGGAGGAAAACAAGGAAAAAAGGCCTCTGCCTCCAAGCAATTTGCCAAACAGCAAACAGCACAGATGATATACACTGTTTGCTGTGTATTTCTGTGCATGTGTGCCTGACCCATAGAAATAGCAAAGAATTGGAGAAATGTACATTATGCCAGAAAGTTTTCTTAAATGTAGTCACACTAACTCCTCCCGATTATTTAAATAGATCTACTCCAAGGTAGCTAAACTCTAATACTAAACAGGACACTGTTACATTTCATACTATACTTGTACAGAGCTGTTAAAATTAATTAAAATTTCTGGAATTTTATTATAAAATTTATAAAATAATAAATAATATTATTTATTATTTTATTATTCTCTATAATTTAAAAGAAGATACAATAGCATTGGGCCTCTTCAGAGCAAGCATTTATTTTAAAAAGCGTCTTTATTTTGTTAAGTTGTCTAGCAGGGATCTCCAACCTTGGCAACTTTAAGACTTGTGGACTTCAACTCCCAGAATTCCACAGCCAGCAAAGCTAACAAAGCTGGCTGTTGAATTCTGGGAGTTGAAGTCCACAAGTCTTAAAGTTGCCAAGGTTGGAGACCCCTGGCTCTAGAACAATAATAAAGCAGTCTTTAAAAAATAATTCTAATAATTTGAACATTCTACAGACATTTATAGTTATTCACTTACCCCTTTGCAGCCAGTTCAGCAAAAATAAAAACCTGCATGTCTAATCTCTCCCAGCTATCTGCCTCTTTGCAGTTAGTTTCACTTTCATTTTTCCACGTGGCAAACCTAATCAGCTGTTCGTGGGGAAACTGCTACTGACTTGCTTGGCTTTAAAGGCTCTTCCCTCTTTCTTGCAAGCAGGTAAATTGCTGGAAGACAGAGGCCAAAGGGTGGGGGTGGCTGGGTGGGTGTGGCTACATTCGGTGTATAAGACGCACCCAAGTTTTCACCCTCTTTTGGGGGGTAAAAAGGTGCGTCTTATACTCCAAAAAATATGATATATGTATCAGATATGCCGGTGTCAAGGGGATGCAAATTTGGATGAAGATTTGGCCATAGCAGTACAAGAAAAACACATGGAGATGTGTTTGGACAGCCTCCTGTCCAAAGATATTAAAATCTGGGGAGATTCTTCATTGGCTGGACTCTGGAGGCTTACTCCTGGCAACAGCAAAATGGTACCTATGTGCTGCCACTTAAGCAACAAACTAGCATATGAAACCTCAAAGGTCGACTTAAACAACAATTTACTCCTCTATATTCCTCATCCAAAGTACCTTGGGGTAACATTGGGCTGGACTCTCTCCTATAAGATACATCTAGAGAATACGGCAGCAAAAATCAATACTAGGAACAACATACTCAGGAAATTATGTGGAAGTAAATGGGGAGCTTCAGCTGGCAGCCCCAGGTCATCAGTTTTAGGGTTGGTCTATTCTGCAGCAGAATACTATGCCCCTGTATGGCTTAACAACTGCCATACTAGTTAAGTTAGAAGTCAGCTCAACAACATCATGAAGATTATTAAAACCACTCTGACTTGCTGGCTCCCTGTTCTGAACCATATAGCACTGCCAGATTTACGAAGGCAAGACGCATTAGTGAGAGAATAGAGAAAAATTATGAACAACTCACTCCTACAGATGAATGCCAACTTTCCTCATTTATTAGCCAGACTCAAATCCAGAAACTTACACAAATCCAGGAACTTGCCCACTAACTTTAACATAATTCCCAATGGAAAGCCAATGGGTTGCTGAACGCTCAGACATAGGATGACATATAAATGACCCCACCAAAAACATGCCATGCTTTGAACTACATCAGCAATGGATGATCCTGAATAGGATTTGCTCCTCACACAACATCTGCCAGGACTCTGTATAAATGGGGCTTAGTAACCTCCTTTCAGTGTGACTTGTGGAGTCCCACATCAAACTGTAGATCACATTGTGACTGGATGTAAGCTGAGGGCATATATTGGTCCAGCATCTGATTTTATTTTTTTTTCATACAAATGATGTTGCGCTTCAAGGGTTAGCCGGCCTAGAAGAAATTGGTATTTAAACATAGATCTTTTTAACATTTATATTTTACGTTTTACTAATCTAGGTGAAATGTTTATATTACTACTCCATGTATGTTATATGCCATATGATAAATGTTTTTTTGTAGCATTACAGGTTAAATAGTATGACTTGACAAGTTTACTATTCCCATAGTGCGTTATAATGGGATATAAGTTGGTGCAACACAATCTAGGCTATGTGGGTCGGTAACCATACCTTGTATTACTTGGGGGTCAGTAGTTAACTTTTGTGGTTTCAAATGGGGGACATAAAACGGAGACAGTGAGAATAAACTTAGTCCAGTAACCAATTAAAGCCAATTATAAGGCAAACACATTATCTGCAATCTGTAATTTACGAAGAACACAAAGTTATTTAGAAGACCATAAAGGGTGACTTCTCCAACCTCACAGGCCCGGCGGCCATTTTGAAAAGACAATGCCCTCTTCGCGAGCGAGAGTAAAGCTCCCTGCGCCCAGCAGGGTGCGCGCACGTTAAACAGGGGCGCGGACGATGCCCCTGGGTGCGCGCACGCACTCCGGCTTTATCCTCGCGCCGCCATTCTCTTCTGAGTTATGTAACGGAGCTGCGCGCTCTCGTAAGCCGAAGCCCAATGGGGAAGCGGCTTAAGGGGGAGGGGAAAGCAGAGCGTGCGCGCTCTCGCAAGCCAAGGCGCGGCCCCGCGGCATTGCGTGCGCGTTCATTCGCCCCCTCCCCCAGTCTTTCTGTCTCGGCCGTTGCGGTCGCTTTTTCATCTTTCCGTCTCCCCACTTGCTCTGAGGTGCTTGGAGCGGAGCGGACCCCGCCGACTCGCTATGGCTGACGAGAAGCCCAAGGTGAGCGAGCGAGGGAGAGAGAGAGAGAGAGAAGAGCTGCGGGCCGGTACGGGGGAGGAGGGGGGGGAGAGGAGGAGGAGGAGGAGAAGAAGAAGGGGAAGAGCGCAGCGCAGGCTCTCCCGCGCCGGGTCTTGCGCGCCATTTTCCTCCCCTCCCCCCTCCTCCCCGTCTCGGTCTGGGCTCTTTCCGGAGGGCGGGGGAGGAATAAGGGCGCTCTTTCGAGAAAATAGGGCTTCCTCCTTTCCCCCTTGGGGGAATCGGGAGCGCTCTTGACTTTGCGAAGCAATGAGGCTTGCTTCGCCTTTCGTGGGATACGCGCTCTCCCTTCCCACGCCTTCCTTCAAAAAAAAAAAGATAGGCGCTAGTCCCTCTTGTGCCGGGTGCCGTTCCCAGCTTATGGACTGGGAACGGGTAGGCCTCTTTGTGTTTTGCTTCTCTCGCAGCCGCTCTACGCGCTTCGTGAGCCGTCCAGTAGCAGGTAATCCCTCCCCCAACCCCCCTCCTCCTTTTATGCCAGCGATAACCGATGATCAGCTTCTCCTCCTCCTCCTCGTTTTAAATACGACTTTGGAGGCGCCAAAATTTTGATGGTTTCGGAGGGCGCTCTCTCTCTCTCTGGGACTCGCGGAAGGTCTGGGAGAAAAGGCTTTGTCGCTGAAGGAAGTGGAAGAAAGGAGGCTTTTCCAAAGGAGACGGGATTTATGAGGTTTGCTTTGTGCATCGCAGTGTGTGGTGCGTAGGGAGGAGAGATCGGGGCGGTGCGTGTTTTCTGGGAGATGGGAGAAGTGCTCCGCAGTGGGAGCGAGTGGTGTTTTTGAACAGAAGTGGTGGCATGCGTGTCTGCGGGGGCAAAATTCTTAGGTCCATTGGAGGGAAGCCATCAATTTTCTTGATGTGGAGCTCTGCATGCTGTGAATAGAGACATAAACAGGATCTACAGAGGCAGGGGATGCTTCTTGAAGTTCTCTGCACGGTCTTGTCTTAAAGAAGGGTTGTACTTATGTTAAACGTTACCTTTTAAACTGAAATGACAGTGTATCTTCCCCTTTCCCCTGGGGTAGCATTGAAGTTTGCTAGAAAAGTTTTTTGTGTGTGTTTTTTTAGAAAGGAGTGTAAAACATTTTTGCATAAAGACTATTCTCAAATTTCTTTATGCTACTCCAAATATTTGGAATTGTTTCCCTTACTTTCATGGTGCGTTGTCTAATGGAAGCTTCAGAGTTTAAGAACCATGTAGAAGGTTTTCGGGCCTTATTTGAATCTTATTAGAATGTTAACTTATTCTCAATCTTAAATCTCACCAGAATTAATAAATTAGGCTTATTTTAAGAGGTAGTAATATAAAGCATTTGGTTAAAAACAAAAACTGGGCTAGTTTTATGTGCTTCCCTTGTTAAAGAGCATAACATTTATGGGCTGTGTTTGAGAATTGTGTACATTAAATATATTCGAATAAGTTAGAATAATAACTTAATGCTTAGCTTATTTTAAAAAATGGTATTGGCAACCAGTGCACTGAACTTAAAATCCAATGAATAAGTTATAGCTTTCCAAGAAATACTACATTGATCGTTTAATTCTGTAAAGCTCAATGTTGCTATCTTTAAAAATTCCCTTTCAAAAACGTCCCAAAGGTGCTTTTTCCAATAGGCAGTTGGACTTTATTGGTTTTTTCTTTGAAAACGTTTCACTTCTCATCCAAGAAGTTTCTTCAGTTCTAACTCAGAAAAAACCAAGGAAGTCCAGATGCCTTTTGAAAAAGCACCTTTGGGACAACTATAACCTGGATGATTGAGAATCTACATAGATGTTCTCCTTAAACAGGGAAATAACTCATTTTACTACATTAGCAATGTCACTCTAGTTTCCAAAACAGCCCTGTGCATGTCCACTATTAATTATTTGTTTTATGGGTTCAGTGGAATTTATTCCCTTATAAGTGTGTGTGACTGTAATGAATCTTGTTAATTTAGCACTGCTGTATATCCACAGTAGTATGTTAATCAAATTAACTCATATTGTTTAAAACATAAAGCATGGGATTTATTGTAATTATCTGACATGGCCTTTTGTTGTTGTAAATTTTGTTTACAAATTGATAACTATCTAATTTTATTTCTGAATTTGAGAATTATAATGATTAGTCCTTCAGTAATCCTACAACTACAAGATGTAATATGAATATTGAACTTGATGACATTTACTAGATGAAATAAATTGCTTTTAATATTTTGTCTCTTTCCCCCTTTACAGGAAGGAGTGAAGACTGAAAATAACGATCATATTAATCTGAAAGTTGCAGGGCAAGATGGATCTGTGGTGCAATTTAAGATTAAAAGGCATACACCACTTAGCAAACTAATGAAAGCTTATTGTGAACGACAGGTGAGAAGCCATATGAAACATATTTTGAACCATTTTTAAAATGATTTGTAGGATATTAAAGCTCTGTAATTACAATGAATATATAGAGTTTAGCATTATATTAAAACATCTGTGTATGTAACTAACCAAAGGTGGGAAAAAGTTATCTCTTTTTTTAGTGCAGGTTTTCTCAGTGGTGTGTATTCTCTTTTATAATTATTGGATAAAAGAAAATGTGATTATAGATCCACTGCAATTGGTACCTTAAACATAATCTGGAAAAATATAGTGCCTCTTCCATGTTGTTTCCAGGAGTTACCAGGATTTGAGTTTCACTTGAGAATCCCTAGCTTCTGTATTAGAAAAATATATTTATTAGTAATATAGTCTATTGGGATCAAGTACTCACATAAAGCAGCTTGTTATAAAGAAAGTCTCTGCTGAACCATACTATCTGTTAGCATGAAAGTTGATAAAAGATTCTCCCCCCCCCTCCCCCAGTTCTGAGTTTGGGAGGACAGATGACAGAAATCTGTATTTTGCTGTGCTTTGTGCTGTAAGAATAACTTTCCTATCAAAGGATGGTTTTTGACTGTTAATGTACAACAAAATTAGGTGTGATGGCAGAAACGGCCAATTTGTATCAATTTGAGTCTGGTCCTGCCTTGTTCAAATTCTGACTGCACAGTACAGTGGATCCAGGAAGGATTTTTAACTCTCTTTTGGTGCAGATATTTTAAACTCTACCTTTGTTTCAAGTCTCAAGTTGGTTTAACTAGGCATCTGGTAAAACTTTTTCCAACTAAAAGGTTATTAAAAAGCATAATGTGTGCTGCAGCTCACTCTATCAGATGCATAGTGTGACTAGACTGATGCAGGATGGAAACTGATGTAACCTAGCCACTCTGTATATGAAATGAGCTGCAGCTCACAAATGTTTGATATCTTTTAATAACCTTTGTTAGTTGGAAAAGGAGCTGCCAGAGTTTTTGCCATTATAGACTAACCTGGCTGTCCTACAAGATAGTCACTAAATATGAGTGCTTTGGCTGAGCTGCTGTGCAATGCTTGCACAAAATTTACATTTGTATTTTTCAGTTAAAATCAGATTATCCAGAGATTATGGAATACTAAACAATATTGCAAAAACTCCCAATTAATGGATCTCAGTTTAGCAGACATAGTAATTAATGGACAAAATCTACTGAAAGGAATTTATGGTGCTAGGATATTGGTAGTGACTCTGGGGGAAGCTGGGAAGATGTGATGAGGGGCAATGGGTTATGCTATTGTGGGAGCTGCCATAGGCACACACCAGCCTTGCTTTGCTTAACAGTCTTGCTTTACTCACGGTTAGGGCAAGGGCAAACCCACAATGGACAATTTTATTGGTCTTTCACCCATTCCCATTCACATATTAAATATGGGAATTTGCTACAATTGACTTTATACATTCCAATAAGCTTCGGTTTCTTTCATTCATGGGTTATTAGCTAAGTTACAGTAGACAGTTTCCCATAACATAGTTTGTTATGATGTGTGAAGTATGTCTGTAAACATTCTTTATTATTTATAAAATTAAAAACAAAAGGTCACCTGTATTTAAGCAATATGAACTTATTATACAGAATACTGTATAAAAATGTTTGGGTTTTTTGATAGGAAGGTCATTTTCAACTTATAAATACAGTACTACTGTGTTTCCCCCAAAATAAGACCCTGTCTTATATTTTTTTGAACCCTGAAATAAGCGCTTGGCCTTATTGCCATGAACTCAAAAGCCCGATTGGGCTTATTATCAGGGGATGTCTTATTTTGGGGGAAACTGTACTAAAGTGTAGTGCTACATCTATGCAGTAGTTTCCTTAGTTTAGGAAAGTTTGATGATTATAAACTCTAATAACATGGCTGCTATCATTTCTCAAAGTTGGTCCTAAATAGCTTTAATCTTGGGTCTCCGTTGATTCTGAGGTCGCTGATGAACACTAATGATGAATAAACTGAACATCTAATCCATTTTTAATAATTTAGATAGGAAGCAGTATGCAGTCTTGGAAGAATTCTGGTTGTTTGCTATTTCAACTGCATATTTTTCTTATTTTTGAATTTATGTAGGGTTTGTCAATGAGGCAAATCAGATTCCGGTTTGATGGACAACCAATCAATGAAACAGATACACCTGCACAGGTAAAAAAAGGGTCATTAAAGTACTTGCTGGTGTGAAAAAGTAAAATTTGGTTAGAAGTATAAATCCCAAGAAATGTTTTAAAATCAATCCTTACATATTTCTTTGTATCTAAACATTGCTTACGTCTGAAAGATGATTGAAGTACAAATGCATGTAAAAGACTTGATGCAGCAGTTAAAAAGGCAATATTGCAATGCCTTTAAAAACAGTTTGAACACCCAGATTTCCTCTTGCGACATGGCTTTCAGGTTGGGAATGGGATATTATTTCTTCCTATTAACAACTGAAGATCCCAATTAGTTTGGATCTAAAAAGTAATAATAATATTAAGTGAAGTACTAAAATTAACTCTGTATAATAAAAATCTATTGACTTGTATCTAAAAATGCTTTTATTCAAAGAAAGAAGCCTGCTCTGAATTCTGTCAGTTCCTCTGCCCTGCTTATAGTAGAGGTATTATTTTTAGCTATTCCAAGGAGACTTAACTGAAAGGAACAGCTTTGGAGGTTTACAAGGGCTTCAGCTAAAGTAAAATTTAAGAAAACCCCATTGGCTGAGATCTTACACCTATATGCTTTCTTGAATTCAGCCAACCAAGGGACAAGCTGAGCAAAATCTTATTGCATAATAAAATGCCTCTTTCCAAATAGAGTTGAATTGGGTGGTGGAGTGTAAACAAACAGAAGAAAATGGAGTATTAGATTTGCATTACTTAGCAATCCAACTACAAGCTGATCTCTAGTTACACTTTTTTTTGTTTTTATACTTTTGGGGGTGTATAAAAAACTAAAGAAAACTTGTTATACTTATGTCACTTACTTCACTTGTCATGTGATAACAATTATATCACTTATCATACTTTGAACTGACTTATAATATTTTTAAATACAGTTGGAAATGGAGGATGAAGATACAATTGATGTGTTCCAGCAGCAGACAGGAGGCATGAACTAAAAGAAAGAACCAAACTTCCTTTCCCACAGGCAACATATTCACAGTTAGAAAAAAAGAGACCTGATTCAGCCACATCTTGACTACTGCAGTATAGCTTTCTCTCTTTGATTTCTTTTCTTATTCCTTCTATTGTACATAAAGTAACTGGTGTATGTGCACAGACATGCATATTTTTTTTAACTAAATAGCCAATTGTATGTTTTGATCAACATCATATGGAGAAAGGGTGGTAAAAACAATCTGGTCTGTGAAAACATCCCATTTCTCCACTAGTGGCATGCTCCTCTAACTTTTATCTTTATATTCCAGTAAGTTATTTTTTGCTCTCATTGTTGGAAAAAAACAAAAAAACCTTACATACTTTGTTTGATTGGACAATTTCATTGTTTTTCTTTTATCGTTGTACAACCAAGGACAATTTTATAACTTTTTTGTACGTAGCTGTTACATGTAGAGCAATCTGTCTTTAAGTAGGGGTAAATTACTCTAAAACAAAAGTTTGATCCTGGATAGTTTTCCCTTCCGTCTTGTTGTTTAAATAAACTTCTTGTTTAAAATAAAACAGCTTATTTTTCTGTGCTGCAATCATGCTCAGCCTAGAACCAATCACCTGGTAAAAAGAGAGAAAAACTTCCTTGCTGTTTCATCAGATTTTAATTTTAGTTTTTATATTTCTGCTGACAGTCCAGACAAGTTTTAAATTACCAATTACAGGGAGGCTGACTGGATGTGAAGGGCACAGTAAATATCACTTCTTGCAGTTAAAATCTTGGCAAGAAATGAGGGTTCTAATGTAAATTGCTTAGATTGAAATGCTATGTTTCTTTTTTAGTGGAAATGTTTGGGATTGAAAGCAACATGTTCTTCCTTTGTAAATGTAAAATTGAGCAGTTATTTGGGAAGACAAGATGATACTGTGCCCAGTGCAGCTGATCTGCAGTCAGATTCTTCTGCTCTTGTATAGATAAGTTATGTGATTAGCTGATCCATATTGCTTTTTCAGGACCGCAGAAGGGGAGTGCATATGGAAACCCTATCCCTACTTGTTTTAATATTGGGATGCGAGAGGCATAAGGTACTGAGGTTGTAGACGGAGCTAATAATCTTAAGGGACTAAAGGGAAATAGTTTGAGAAATATTTGAGGTAACTCTTCTACAGTTTTCAATATATAGAAGTATAGAACTGTAAAATCAATATATATCTTACCTAGTTTGGCACATCAAATATCTCTTTCAGATATCATAATAGAAAGCAATGTGGAAAACAAATACTATTTGTTATAGTAGAGGAACTTGGTTAACTACTGGTGAAGTAAAATTGCTATATTAACAATAGGATAAAAAGATACATTTGAAAATTCTCAGTTCTTGGCTATCTTATGCATTATATTTCTCATCAAGTGTACAGCATTACTTCACATCTATTGGGATGTGTCTTTTAAATACCTAATTGGGTATTGTTGGTTTTTGTCAAGCTTAGAATTAGTAATATAGGTCCAGTACTGGTCTGGAACTCTAGCGGTAATGTGAAAGGCCCATTCATTTTATGTTAATATTTGAGAGTTTGAAAGTTGCCAGAAGTCCCTTACTCATGGTGCAACTCTGCTGCACTTTATGGTTACATTGCTTTGTTCCTTTTGGTTTGGAGGGACTTCCCATAAATATATTGCCAGGATCGCAGAAATGAGACATGCCATTTAGCCAGTAGTTTAGAGCAATCTTCTGTAATATGTTGATAGTTAGACATCAGGTTATATGTGTCCTGCTTCTATTATACTTTTAAACAGAAGAAACTGTCGGGCTAGATACGTAATGCCATGATTGTATTTGGAACACATAATCTACAAAATAAATTTTTTACAACCCTTCCCCATGATGTATGGTAATGCCCTCTAATATATATCAATTGTTAACTTCTGTAACACAATTTCAGAATTTGAGGGGATAGTTTAATCTTACCAATTTTCTAAATTTCCCTGGTGGGACCTAGGAATTCATCCAGTATATTTTAAAAATACCTCAGTCTTAAGGAGTTTACTGAATTGCTTCAAGTAAGAGGCGATGGCTACATTACGAAATTGTGTACTTTCGTTGTTGCAATATAATAATAAAATATTTTTGTTCCAAAAATGGTGCTGCATATCCTACTCTGCGTGTGTGCAGTCCAGGTTTTCAGAACTTGGAAGCAAATTCATACTACTTATAATCTTAAGTATCTGTTGTCAGTATCTGTTCTACCAAGTTTCAGAAATATAGTTTATGCAACATAACTTCAAAGTAAAGTACATGCTGGATAAAGAATCACATGACTTTTATTATGTTTATAATTTGCAACCAACCACCTGCACTGCTGAGTTTTCAGTTCTCTTGAGCACAGAAGGAAAAGAATAAATTATAATGTGGGGATTGTATGTTGGAAAAATACCAAGTTACAATGAATCATGTTTCAAGATCCAAAATGCCAAAGTGTAATTACCTCAAGATATGGTACATGGAAAAAAAATGAACATTCAAGGAACGTAGAATATAATAAACAATTTCAGTTATTTCTCCTTTATGGAAACATCCATGATTCAAGATGATTGTATCACTGAAATCATCTTTTGCCATAATGTGGTTTGTTTGCATATTTCTGTGGATCTGGCTATTGTAACTTGTAAAGATTACTGTTTAACATGAAAACCATGACTTAACATAATATATGAATCAATTTTACCTTTATCTACCAAAACTTCCCCCCCTTTATGATTCCTGTAAATAGAAATTTACCCAAAAGAGCAACAGAAAATTTTGTATGGATAGTCCATGAATGTGGAGATTTTTATCCTATCTAATATCTGCCTTTTTTTGCAATCAATTTCACTGAACACTTTTTATAAGAGAGACTAAGCTTGAGACCATCATGTAACATCTTATTAATTGTTCAGTTTCACTGAGTGTGGTGGTAGGACATGGAGTAACAGGACTTTGAAGCAGTAGAGTAATGCACTTGTTTTCAGTTTTTGTTAATATATTGTTTTATTATACATAGACACATATCTATGATTCTTTTCTGTTCAAACACTCATCAGTTCTCAGGTATAGAGCATAACATGTTTGTTTACGTAAATTTTCAAGTAAAAGATGTTGAAAAATTTAATATCTCCTTCAGCAAAATAGAAATATTTGGATAGCTTTGCTCAGACACAATAATATTGCAGGTATTCACATTTCTAATCAGAAGTATGCCCTGCTGAAGTCATTGAGAATTACTCCCTGGTAAATATGTTTGGATTACCGGGCAACTAGTAGAATGCATACTTTAACATTTAAGCAGGTTTTTTTTTAAAACAGTCTCATTTTATTTTATTTTAAAAAGGGACTTTTAAAACAGCTTCATATGTAGAATGAGAACAGTTTTCTCTGACAGAAAGTGTCATTTCTGATACCTTTCTGAAAAATTGCCTTTGTTTCATGGGTCTCCTGCCATCTACCTGGGGATTTTTCTCCCATATCCAGGTTGATCCATACATCAGTACAAGATACTTGTGTATTTTTCCCGTTCATGGTGTACAGTATATATATACCATAGTTAAATGTGGGGCTGAGGGCATCATTCTCCAGGAAATGATTTGAGGTGCCCTGCTAAAGGAGCGATTTGGTAGCAGTATGTTACATGATATATATTTTGTCACACACTTCGTATTTTACTGCACTGCCGTTAATTTTCATTTGATTCCACTCGGATCCCAAAACGGATTGGAGAGTCCTCACCGGCGGGGCTCGCTGAGCTATGCCACTCCCTTTGACCGGATCTCCTCCAACTGCTACTCCATAAAGAAAGACTGAGGAAGTTGTTGCTGCCTCATGTGCAGTCTAGCCAATGCTAACCCATTTTTATTTAAACGACAGCCTCGTCGTTAAATAGCATGCCAAGAAGCGGGGCAGGGAGTAGCGACCAATGGAGGCGAAGTAACAGTAGCTGTCGACGAATCGACTTCCAACGACGATGGCGAGTAAATGTTGCTGGGCTCGGAGGAGGAGCAACGTCCGGAGTGGCACGAGGCTCCCTTAATCACGTCAGGACAGGGCGTTTAAACTATCCAATGAGGGGATCGAAGGAACGAACCTTATAAAAGAAGCCGCCAGCGCCGAGTGGCTATTGCAGTTGTAGCCGGCAGGAGCTGAACGCGGAAATATCATCTTCCGCTGGCCTTGCACCCGGGCGGTTTCCTCCCAAGTTCTTCCCCATCATGACCACCACCACTACTTATACGGGGATGGACCCCAGTGGCCGAAGTAGCTCCAGGTTCGTGGGTGGGAAAGTGTCTTGTCAGAAGTTGTTTGTTCGTTCACTATTCCTGCCTCCCTTGACGCTGGGCTGCCTTAGCCCTAGATCCCTCGTTTTCTCCGGGAAGGGACCGTGCGGCGAAACACCCTAGATTTCAGGGAGGCGCGCCGTGCTGGGGCTGGCTCCAAAGATGCCCTCAATTCCCGGCTCGGAGAGAGGCGGAGAAGAAACCCCTCTCCTGCCAACCCTGGGTGGGATTTCTTCTCCTGCAGGGAAGGGCTCCCTTTCTTGGGATCGGGGGCCTGCGGATAACGTTTTCCACCGCCGGCCCCTGCTCCCCTGGCCGCCGGAGAGGAGACGAAAGGCCGGAGGGGCTATTGTCACACCGGCGCTCCCGCTTGCCGGCACATGCCCGGCACCTCCATCTGTTGAGTCGGCGAGACAGAGCAGCCTCTCCTTCCTTGTTATCCGCCTGGCAGGCTGGCAGGCGTCATCTGCGCATTGCTTTTGCCTAGGCCTTGGTACGCCGCCGATCCGGTGGCTTTCTCGCCCCTTTGTAGGTGTCGGGAACGGGGCCTGGCGGGGGAAGAAAGAAACCTGTAGCGGACTTCGCCTTTTTCGCCGTCCGCTCTGGGGGCTCGGGAGGGGTTGTTGTGCCTATCCGTCATATCTTTCTGGCTTTCCTTCTGCTTAGCGACACGGCTGCGGGATGCTGGGGGCGTGCTGGCAAGTCTAGGCGATGTTCCTTAGCACCGAGCGCCCTTCGGCTCTGGTCGGAACAAAGGAGACTCTTACTCCGGGTAGTTGAATTACAGGCTTTCAGCCCTTCTCTCTCTGTCTCTCTCTCAGCCCCGGCACGGTTATCGGCTTATCTTTTTTGTCTTGCTGCTCAATGTCTTAGTCTGGCTAGGCTTCCTCTACTAAGTGGTGGTTCTCGCTGGGTGGGGCTAGCCACATTTCTTTTGTCTTGCATCTATCGTTGCCTCTCTCTACCTGTTAACTCAAGCCTTTGGGGTTGGGATTCGGTCAGCAACTTCCAAGCATTCTTTGAAAAGCTGCTTCCTCCTCGGGTCCAACTTCTGCCAGTCAGTTCAGGGGTAGGTACTTCAAGCAAGGCTGGTTAGTAAAACTAAAGGTGTAGGGGTGTGTGTGTAAGCTTGTTGTGTATTATTACTCTAAAGGGATTGGAGTTGAAATACAATGGAGGAGGGGCAGTGGTGTTTATTTGTAGTCTCTTAATGCAGGATGAATTTGCTAGTGTGCATGTTGCAGTGGTTGTCCTTGGGATTGTGGGAGAGTTGGTGGGTGAATGTTTCAATTTGGGTTTTTTTTTTAAAGTTAGCCAATGAATGACTTGTTCTGGAGCAAAGAAAGGTTGAAATATTTTTGAGTTCCTGTGTTATAGTGTGCAACAAACAATAATTAATGTAATAGTAACCGTAATTATACCAAGTGGCTCTAGTCTGAAGAAATGTCACATCAAGTTTTCATAAAGAATTGCCTTGAAATTGGCTTCCCGTAATATACTGTCCAAAAGGCCATAATATATTGCAAAGGTGAAGAACCTCTGTCCAGATGATGATGTGCAGCAGTAACAATTATACTTGGCATGGGAGGTAGTCAGAAATGGTGAGAATTGAAGACTGGGGAAAACTGGATATTAGAGATTTTCCCATACTGATTCCTGAGTAAGGAGGAATGATTGTGCAAATTTCCATAGGTATTGGTAGGGATGTCCATGTTCAATGGCAATCAGAATAGAGCTGGAAGAGACCTTGGAGGTCTTCTAGTCCAACCCCCTGCTCATGCAGGAGACACTTATACCATTTCAGACAGGTGGCTGTCCAGTCTTTTCTTAAAAACCTCCAGTGATTAAGCATCTACAACTTCTGAATGCAAGCTGTTCCACTGGTTAATTGTTCTCACTGTTAGGAAGTTTCTCCTTAATTCCAGGTTGCTTCTTTCTTTGATTAGTTTCCATACATTGTTTCTTGTCTTGCCTTCTAGTGCTTTGGAAAATGAATTGACCCCTTCTTTGTGGCAGCCCCTGAAATACTGGAATATTGCTATCATGTCACCACTAGTCCTTCTTTTCTCTAGACTGGCCATACCCAATTCCTGCAACTGTTCTTAATATGTTTTTGTCTCAGACTCTTAATCATCATAGTTTCTCTTTTTGCACTTTTTCCAAAGTTTGCAGTCTTCGGACACTGCCAGAAATCTGAAGCATCTGTTTATAGGTCTTTTGGATAGTGAATCAAACTATTATGTGGTGCCAAGCATACCTCAATATGGTTGGTATTAAGATTGCATTGAAATGAATCTAGAAAATTGTAATAAATGTTCTTGGGATCTTGTAAATTGTGTGTTCAAATGTTTGTGGTCCTACTTGGTTTTCAAAGAATGATAGGCCTGTTATCTATAGTGCTGCTATCATACTGGAGCTAACTGAAGCAATAATTGGGTGAAAAGCAATTGGGTGACAAATAGGATAAAAACAGCTCTAGGCAACAAAGCCAGAAAATATTTTATTTCTACCATGCATCCTACATTTTCACGACATGATATAATGTGAGCAAATAGGTACACACATCAATTGTAGATATATGATAAAATCCAATTTTACCATATATCTACAACTGGATAGGGTGAGAATTGTCCACTCTTTGTTCTCTGATTAAGATCTCTTTCTGCTGATAGAAACATCATTACATTCCACTCATATAATTAATGCCGTAAAGTAGAAAGTTCTGCAGAAACATTTGCAAGACTGAATTGTTATTTAGTAAAATTCAGTCTGTAAATGCTTTCTTTCTGGGTCTGGTGATCATTATTGAGCTAATCAAATTTACTAAAATATGTAATTGACACCCTTTTTACAACTTGCAGTTGATATAGACCAAGTTTGTATTTTTGCCTCTAGAGCAGGGCTGTCAAACTCCTGGCCCATGGGCCACGGCCACGCCCGATTTAGCGACCGGGGGGGGGGGGGAAGTCCCGATACATCACATGACGACGATATGAGTTTGACACCCTTGTTCTAGAGGAGTAGAGCATAAGGAATAGCCTTCCTGTTCCATATATACAGTCAGGTCCAGAAATATTGGGACATCGACACAATTCTAACATCTTTGGCTCTATATACCACCACAATGGAGTTGGAATGAAACAAACACAATGTGCTTTAACTGCAGACTATCAGCTTTAATGTGAGGGTATGTACATCCAACTCAGGTGAACGGTGTAAGACTTACAGCAGTTTCCATATGTGCATCCCACTTGTTAAGGGACCAAAAGTAATGGGACAACTGGCTTCTCAGCTGTTCCATAGCCAGGTGTGTGATATTTCCTCATTACCCCAATTACAATGTGCAGATAAAAGGCCCAGAGTTCATTTCAAGTGTGCTATTTGCATTTGGAATCTGTTGCTGTCAACTCTCAAGATGAGATCCAAAGAGCTCTATCAGTGCTTCACTATCAGTGAAGCAAGCCATCATTAGGCTGAAGAAAGAAAACAAACCCATCAGAAAGATAGCAAGAACATTAGGCGTGGCCAAAACAACTGTTTGGAACATTCTCAAAAAGCAGGAACCCACTGGTGAGCTCAGCAACACCAAAAGACCCAGGTGACCACAGAAAACAACTGTGGTGGATGACCGAAGAATTCTTTCCCTGGTGAAGAAAACACCCTTCACAACAGTTGGCCAGATCAAGAACACTGTCCAGGATGTAGGTGTATGTGTGTGAAAGTCAACAATCAAGAGAAGACTTCACCAGAGAGAATACAGAGGGTTCACCACAAGATGTAAACCATTGGTGAGCCTCAAAAACAGGAAGGCCAGATTAGAGTTTGCAAAACAACATCTAACAAAGCCTTCACAGTTCTGGAACAAGATCCTATGGACAGATGAGACCAAGATCAACTTGTACCAGAGTGATGGGAAGAGAAGAGTATGGAGAAGGAAAGGAACTGCTCATGATCTTAAACATACCACCTCATCAGTGATGGTGGTGGTAGTGTCATGGCATGGGCATGTATGCTGCCAATGGAACTGGTTCTCTTGTATTTATTGATGATGTGACTGCTGACAAAAGCAGCAGGATGAATTCTGAAGTGTTTCAGGCAATATTATCTGCTCACATTCAGCCAAAAGCTGCAGAACTCATTGGACGGCGCTTCACAGTGCAGATGGACAATGACCCAAAGCATACTGCAAAAGCAACCAAAGAATTGTTGAAGGGACAGAAGTGGAATGTTATGCAATGGCCAAGTCAATCACCTGACCTGAATCCCATTGAGCATGCATTTCACTTGCTGAAGACAAAACTGAAGGGAAAATGCCCCAAGAACAAGCAGGAACTGAAGACGGTTGCAGTGGAGGCCTGGCAGAGCATCTCCAGGGATGAAACCCAGCGTCTGGTGATGTCTATGCGTTCCAGACTTCAGGCTGTGATTGACTGCAAAGGATTTGCAACCAAGTATTAAGAAGAGAAAGTTTGATTTATGATTATTATTCTGTCCCATTACTTTTGGTCCCTTAACAAGTGGGATGCACATATGGAAACTGCTGTAAGTCCTACACCGTTCACCTGAGTTGGATGTACATACCCTCACATTAAAGCTGACAGTCTGCAGTTAAAGCACATTGTGTTTGTTTCATTCCAACTCCATTGTGGTGGTGTATAGAGCCAAAGATGTTAGAATTGTGTCGATGTCCCAATATTTCTGGACCTGACTGTATCTTCAGACTATCTAGCCAGTTCTACTTCAGCATGAAAAGTTTTACAATAAAAAAGGGTTGAATCTTGAGATTTCTATATTTTGAGGCTCTCAGTGTGCCACAATTTTCACTAATGAAGAACGTGCACTTCCATCAACTGCACATATATGGCATTTTTTTCAGTGTGTTGCTACAAATGGTGATGGAAACCTGGATTCATATACACATGGTCTTTGACCTACAACCATTAAAGTGACCATTTGAAATTACAATGACACTGAAAAAGTGACAGTTTTTCACATGATCGTTGCAGCATCCCCATGGTCATGTGATCAACTGGCTTGGCAACTGGTATGTAGTTATGATAGTTTCAGTGTCCTGGAGTCATGTGATCAATTTTTGCGACCTTCTGATAAGCAAAGTCAATGGAGAAGCCAGATTCACTTAACTGTGTTAGTAACTGCAGTGATTTACTTAACAAGTCAAGTGTGGCAAGAAAGATCATAAAATGGAGCAAGACCCACTTAACAACTTTCTTGCTTAGCAATGCAAATTTTGGGCTCAATTGTGGTTATAAGTCAAAGACTACCTGAATAGAACCTGTTGCTTTTTGGTTTTCTTTCTGTAGAATTCCAGCTCTTGTACACAATCTGCTTATCAGCTAAGATGGGCCAGAATGTTAATATTCAGCCCAGATCTTATTTTAAATTTAAGAATACGCTTGGTTTGTAATAGTGCAGCTCACGATCAATCCAAAAGATTTATGGTTGCTATCATGCTTTTTATTACTTACCTTAAATGTTACCATACTGAAAATGACTACTCCAGTTTTCCTGCCTTTCTTTTGTACTAAAGGAATTATCAAATGATTTTTTTAAAAGTTTATGATTAAAAAATTAATTACAAAAACCATGGTGATACTGAGTCTAGAAGCTGTTTGCAGCATATACACCTGTTTGAGCATTACTATAGACTACAACCTATGTAGTGGAAAAAAAGTATTGGAACATAGCTATCACCATAATGATGCAGGGTACTATGATTGTATGATCCCAGACATATAATATTCTGGAGGTCATGGGAATTGGAGAGAAGAAAGTCTTATAGACATCAAGGAGCCCCCTCCCCTCCCCAATTCAGTTTATTTTTCCTGTGGATCCCATGCTATAGTCTTAAAATTAAAAACTTTGTGATTGTATAAACAGTCTCATCTGCAAGAAGGAAATGGATATTGATATCATCTGAATGGCTGGAGATTGCTGCTAAAAGTGAATATAAAATGCTAGTGCATGTATCTAGAACAGTGATGGCGAACCTATGGCACACGTACCACAGGTGGCACGCCGAGCCATATCTGAGGGAAATGAACATCTGGTTGGGCCATTGGCCATTTTTCACCATCCCCAGGCTTCAGAAGGCTTTTCTGAACCCTGAGGACAGCGAAAAATAGCCCAATGGGCCTTCCAGAAGTCCGGAGGCTTCAGTGAGGCCTGTGTGCATGCACGGGGGGCAGCACAGGGGGGTTGTGCATGCGCAGGGGGGCAGTGCGGGGGTTGTGCTCATGCGTAGGGGAAGATGGCATTGCATTATGGGTGTGGGCACACACGCACTATCGCACACACGCACCCTTTTGGCACCCGAGCCAAAAAAGGTTCACCATCACTGACTAGAATGTTGAAAGCATGTGGGGGTGGATTCACAAAATGGCTACCATTGGCTGTTCACAAAAGGACTGACATAATAGGCATGTCCACTCACAAACATCCACATTTCAGAAGTTGCATTAGCCCTATCTCCCAATATGGTCTCCATCATCCACTAAGGCCATTGTGGAGCCCAAGGGCACTCCTGGACATAACTTTGGTACTAGAGATGGTGTTTTGCTTTACATCATGAGAACTTCTCTGTTTAAAGGGGGGGGGATTAAGATGTAAGATGATGTCGACTGTCTACTAAACATCAAGGAGATGTCTGGGATTCATTGTCTCTTTTTTGTAAGTTGTCTGTCTAATAAACTTCACAACAGAAATAATTCTGGAAACACATCTTTGTTTTTAATCAAGCTTTATCTTTGGGATATTGGCTTATCATATAATCTGAAAATAATTATCAATGTAGTCAATGTCTACTTAGCTTAATGCAGTGTTTCTCAAATAGTGGGGCGGGCCACCCTGGGGGGGCACGGAGCGATGCCAGGGGGGTGTGTGACCCCGGGGAACATGCGTGGTCCCTCTCGATCGATTCCCCCGGACAGGGAGTGTTTTCCCAGTTGCACGCTGCTCCGAGCCCAGAAGAGAAGGCGGCCAGGCGGGGCGGGGCGGGGCGGCTGCGTGGATTCTTCTCAGCGGGCGCCACAGTAGTCATAAACAGCATGGCAAACCTGCTGCTGGACAAGGAGGAGCATCCTCTGCAGCTGGGCGAAAGCTTCGAACGGCACCCTAAAGCCTCCTTCCACACCATTTGCTGTGAGTGCCCGGCAGAGGCAGGGCTTATGGGCCAGGCCGGTGATCCCAAAACATCGGCTTGATTAAGCTGGCCTGGCCCTGTGTTAAAAGAGGGCCCTAACCACGGTAACCTATGCCTGCCTAACCGAAAACAGGTTCCACTGAGTTCAGTGTGACTTACTCCCAGGTAAGTGGGTAGAGCAGCCTTCCCCAGCCAATAGTTTGCTTGCAGCTTATAATAAGTAAAATAATAAATATTAACACTAAAATTCCATTGGGGCCCAGATAGTAGAGTTGGGGGGCACGTGAAATGTTTACTTCTTCCTAGGGGGGGGGGGCATAACAGAAAATAATTGAGAAGCACTGGCTTAATGTTTGTTGGAATTACCTATCATGTGCACATGTAGTTCAATGCTTCAGAAAGAATGTAGGAAGCTGCCCTCTACACCTGGTCCATTTGTCCATCTAGTTCACTCTGCTAGATCTGGGACGTGCAGCAATCTGTGTAAATGGTTTCCCCTTTTCATTTGTTCTTTCTCCTTAGTCGTCTTAATCATACAGTACTTTGTGTGGGAATATCTATTAACCGATTTTTGTTTTTTCAGTTTTCTCTGAAAAAAAATTAGGGTCATAGGCCCTTATCTCTTTCCTTCACACGTGATTGTACTTGAGTATTTCAGTCATTTGGTTGGAGCAAAATGGAATTTATGGTTCCTGGCCATATACACTATATTTTATAACATACTAGCTGATTACACGGCGTTGCCCGGGTATTTATCCTAATCTTGTATTAGACAGGAAAAGGAATGAATTACATCTATAGTGTCAAATCAAAGCAATTTTATTTACAGGGTTTTAAAAGTATAAGGACTTTGTTCAAATCCCAGCTACGGAACCTGTGGACAGCTAAGGGGATTTAGAAGTGCCACCCCCCCCCCCTGCCTCTGCCACCACCCGTTTTACCATTTTCTCAAACTGGGCCTGGAACTGGAACATAAATCCCTGAGCTGGGCCATGCTGCACCTCCTCCACCCCTGCTGAAATAGCTGGGTCTCCTCTCTGGCCTTCATACCTGTTTCGCCTTCGTTGGGGTGGTCCTGTCCTTCGTGCGATGAGTTGGGGCGAAGTACGATCCTGGGAACATGGGCTGAAGCTGTGAGGTGGGGTCGGATGATCTGCTTAGTCCACAGCGTGCTCAATCAAAGGTCTCTGTACTGGCCTAATCAGGCTCCCTTCGCTTTATAGGCCTACTGTGTGAGGGAGGCCTAGGCCTGAGTTGGGGCGAAGGACGATTGGGCTACCGCGGTGAGGTGGGGGTGGGTGATCTGCTTAGGCTGTGGCGCGCTTACTCAACACCCTCTCTACTGGCCTAATCAGGCTCCCTTCATAGTCCTACTGTGTGAGGGAGGCCTAGACCTCTTCAGAAAAACGCTGAGCTAAGCTCAGTGTACAGAACACGACCGTTGTTCTGAAAGGCCACCACTAGGGGTGCTAGGGGTGTCTTACCCCCACAGTATTTGTCTCCAGATAGTAAGCCATATGTGTACCAAGTTTGGTTGAAATTGTTCTAGGCGTTCCAGAGTTATGCTGGAACATACATACATCATACATACATACAGCCATTTTTATATAGATTTAATTATATTAGATAGATCATACATACATACATACATACATACATACATACATACATACATACATACATACATACCGTGTTTCCCTGAAAATAAGACCCTATCTTATATTTTTTTGAACTCTGAAATAAGGGCTTGGCCTTATTGCCATGCACTCAAAAGCCCTATTGGGCTTATTATCAGGGGATGTCTTATTTTGGGGAAAACAGGGTACATACATATATACATAGATTCATAGATACATAGATACATACATAGATATAAGAAGATATGTAAGTTCTCCCTGGTACTATTGTTTCCTAATACAACTAAAATGCTTTATTCTTTTTCTAGGGTTCTTCGGCCCCCAGGTGGTGGTTCTAATTTCAACATGGGATTTGATTTGCCAAAAGACCAGCAAGGAGGAAAAAGGAACAAGATGGCATCTTCCATCTTTGGAACTCCAGAAGAAAATCCACCATCTTGGGCTAGGTCAACAGGTAAAAGGTTCCTTTCTTAAGGCAATTGTGGACACTTAAATGTTTACATTTGGATTTAGCTCTTCTATTAAAAATAGACACAATATTGCAGATGAGATGGGCTTAAACAACTTGAACTGGTTCAGAGATTTATATTCCTTCCTTTTATTCCTAACAATCTTGATCTTTAATTCAATCAGATGTTGTCGAATTTGGTCTCTTCTCTTTTCAGTTTTGCCTTCTCCCATCCCAAAGGCTTCTTTGAGGCTTTGGTAAATCCAATGAAGTCATTAATCAGGTTCTTCTCTTGGTTTATGATTTGTATTTCCACATTAATTTTCAAAACTTTAACCATCTTCTTTTCTATATTCAGCAGAAAGTCTTTATCTGTGTCATTCTCTTAGCTGTCATTTGTGTTTCCGCTTTAGCAGCCTTCTTTGTGCAAAAAAACCACACTGTGTTTTTATTATTTACTGTTTCTGGTTGTAATATTTTTACATCAGACAAAATTTGTTTCACATCTGTCACTCCTTCATTAATATTTTTGAGCATAGTCTGTCCATAGTAGCATCATCATTCCCAGCATTGTAGCTGCTAATTTCTGACTCCTTTCGTCAATTTCCTGGGACATTTCAGATATTATAAGCTGATTTCTCCGCATATTAGAATGCTTGCCCTTGTTAAAATGTGTTCACATACACTGTTTTAAATAATAAGTGGCTGAATGATCTCTATTATGCTTTGCTGTACTTGACATATCTCATCCAATGATAACTTGCAGCCAAGGCCACCGAAGTCGAGGATAATTCTGAAGGAGTTGGATCTGAAAGGAGAGATTCTTCTGATGCAAACTCTGGTGACTATGTTATTCCAAAGGTAAGCATTGCTTTCCTTTTAATCATGAATATATCGCAGCGGCTAATTATTGTGCCTGGTAACACATCCCTTGTTCTGTCTTGAATTAGTGTATGTTCTTACTATGAGTTTTAATACTTTATCAACAAGATGAGGAATGGAGAATCTTTGGTCACCAGATGTTGCTGAACTACAGCTGTAAGCTTTGCTCCCCATTGAGCATACTGGCTTTGCTGCTGGGAATTGTAGTTCTGTAAAAGCTGGAAGCCACAAGTTAGTCCATCCCTTTTTTTAAATATCTGTTTAGGTGGGGGAATAAAACAGGAAATCTGTGTTCTGCATGTACTATAGAGCATAACTAAAATGATACACACTTTTCAATTTGTGAGAAATGGTTTTAATCTAGAACTCGCTCTCCTATTAATACAGGTGACCATTTATTCAATAATATCCCTATAATCTATGAAGTCATTTATCACTCCTTGCATTTTTTTAATGCTTGCTATATTTTGCTTTAAATAAACAGATAGCTCACATTAACATTAGCAAGAAGAAGAAGAAGAAATTGGTTGTGTTTTGGGACTTATTAGGACCTGATTTTGGGGAACAAAAAGTAGAAGTGGTATATTGGTCGGTTAAATGTTACTTTGCATCCTTCTAAAACCATTAATTTTTGATAATGCCATTGTACAACATGCCTCTATAGCAGGGGTGTCAAACTGGATTTCTTCGAGGGCCAAATCAGCATTGTAGTTTTCCGCAGGCCGGCTGGGGGCATTTTCACGGACCATTTTTGGCCTTGGCGGCCTCCTGAAGCACTTTAGGGCCAAAATGCCACCACCCTGGAGGCCATCCAGGTTGAAAACGGGCCGCGTGGGGGCCGTGCCCAGTTTTGGCCGGCAAAGTGCTTCAGGAGGCCGTCCAGGCTAAAACACCCCATTTTGGCTGCCAGAGGCACCGCGGACCAGATTTAAGCACCCCACGGGCCGGATGCAGCCATTTGCGGCCTTGAGTTTGACACCCCTGCTCTATCATGTACATTTAGCAACCTGAATTGATAAACTCATTACAATTGGCAACATATTTAATGTTCCTCAAATTAGAGTATGTAATTAAGAATTTGAGTTAGGATTGCTATCAGAACATGGGTCTGTTGTCTGATGACACTATAGCTTTTCTGAAACTAGTGTTCCTTTGGTTATAACAATTTCCAGTTGTTACAATTTATACATTTTAGTATTTCTGTGAACTCTTCAATTCTTTAATGAATCATCTAACATAAAAGTAAAAAAAATTGCCATCATTCTCTCCACTATTCCGATGCACTGATCCAGAAACTGTGAAGGGTAGTTGCTGGCGAAATAGTGAATATTATCTAAACTGAATCTGTATATATTCTCATTTATACATTTAGACTTTATCCCCTCTTCTGTTCAGTTTTAAAATGTTGATTAAATCAAATTTGTGTATGTTTTATTTAAAGTTAGATTGCTTGCTTTCATTATGTAGTTCTTTTTTGTAATTCCTATGAAAATTGTTTTATATGCTAATTCAAACTGTTTGAACACATTATGAAAACATAATATATAGATTGATTTCTCTCTATTCTTAAGTTATAAATATTACATTATTGCCATTAAATGAGATGTTTGCTATTCCAGCTTCAGGGCAATACATTACAATTCCTTGACTATAGTTACTTAAATGGCCTGACCTAGAATTTTGCTATACAAATCCTATAAGCAGCAAAAGTCTAGTATTGTGTCTCTTGTAATTCCCAGAGAATACACTTGAAAAAAATGTATAAGGGCAGAAGAACTCCCTTCAGGAAATCCTTTCCTGCTGCCAGTAGTGGTGATGGTGATTGCATAGCTATGAGGAGTATATCTTTGAATGTAGTACAAGTAGTCCCCATTTAGTGACTGTTTCATTTAGCAACCATTTGTAGCTGTGATGATGAAAAAATAATTTTACAAGTACCGTATTTTTCGGAGTATAAGACGCACCGGAGTATAAGACGCACCTTAGTTTTGGGGGAGGAAAACAAGGAAAAAAGGCCTCTGCCTCCCAGCAATCTGCCAAACAGCAAACAGCAAACAGTACAGATGATATACACTGTTTGCTGTGTATTTCTGTGCATGTGTGCCTGACCCATAGAAATGGCAAAGAATTGGAGAAATGTACATTTATGGCAGTATATTAATCCCAGAAAGTTTTCTTAAATGTAATCACACTAACTCCTCCCAATTATTTAAATAGATCTACTCCAAACATGACTAGTCAGGGTTTCTCAGCTGCCTTTTTTTAATACTAATACTTAATACTAATACTTAATACTAAAACAGGACATTTCAGATTATACTTTTACAGATCTTTAAAATTGATGTGGCTTTCTGGAAGTATTCTCTGCTATTTAAAAGAAGATACAATAGCACTGGGCCTCTTCAGAGCAAGCATTTATTTTAAAAAGCTTCTTCATTTTGTTAAGTTGTCTAGAACAATAATAAGGCAGTCTTTAAAAAATAAGTCTCATAATTTGAACACTCTACAAACATGTAACAAAATTACTTATTAAAAGAATCTGCCTGTACCTAGGATAGAACTCACAACCTCCTGATTGTGAGGCAAGAACTCTAGCTTTGAGCCATAGCAGCTCTAGCTTGCCTCCTTTTGATTTCAGCAGCCTAATGTTGCCAGCAGTTTATCTCCCAGCATTTTGTCTCATTACAGCCAAGGTAGTTAGTTTCATTTTACCACCTGGGCTTGCAAGCCAGTCAGCTGTAGATCGGGAGCAGTTTAGCTCTTCTTGTGCTCTTCTTGTGTTTTGTCCTGTTTGCTGCAAAAAGGTAAATTGCTGGCAGGCAGAGGCCAAAGGGTGGGGGTGGCTGGGTGGGGCTGCATTCGGTGTATAAGACGCACCCAGGTTTTCACCCTCTTTTTGAGGGTAAAAAGGTGCGTCCTATACTCCAAAAAATACGGTAATCCTCTCATTTATGGCCTTCACATGTTGTAAAGCAAAGGAAAACTGAAATAAGCTCATAAACACAGTTAGTTTCATTGAGTGACTGCTTTGCTTAACAACCAAATTACCAGTCCATAAATAATTGTCACTAGTTGAGGATGACCTGTAATGCATTTAGGGAGTGATTGAATGATCCACTGATTCCAAATAGCCTTGGTTGCTCTCAAACAATTGACTGTTAAGAAGATCAGACCAAAGCATAAATTGTACCAAGGCGCAAAGGACAGGTTATCTAAATGTCAGCATTCAAAAATACTTATTCTGTAAATATAAGCAGTTTTCCTGTCTGGCTCAAGTTTTAAAATTAGTAGTCTAAGATTGAAAAACATATGTCCATTTTATGTTGTATGTCTAATTGCACTTTTGGTGTTGTGTTAAAAATTAAGGCATTCAACTGTAAACAATTTCTTTGATAATTAATAGTTACAAAACTTAAGAAATAATTTGTTTTGTTTGCAGGGTATGGAAAGAGAGGCTCCTGGTAAGTATCTCTCCCCCCCTTGCTTCTAAGCTTTTTAAAAGTTCTTCCCAGCTTGAAGAAGTATCACTGATTGAATGCAAGAACTGTAGGGGAGGCTCAAAGAATAAATTTATTAAGACAGTCTGGAAAGAACTCTAAAAGATTGATGTTGTCACATTGCAGTGCTGCCTATCAGCTCTGTGGCCTCTTGGTCATTTACTAGGTAGAAATAAAAGATTTGGAGAAATGCAATAGGTTATTTGCATATTTTAAAATGTAGTATTGGAATCCTTACAAAAAGAAACCATTAGGGAGTTTAATAAGCTATGTTTGAATTAATCCTCTAATGCTTTCAGTGGTAGAATAGCAGAATATATAGTCCGATCACAGTGGGAAAGGATGGTAGGCTACATTAAATCCAAAACAGCACAGCCATTTTTATGACAGACTAGATAGAATGGAATTAGCCCAGTTTTCTATCAAGCAGAACATCTATTTATGAAGTGTAATGACTTAGGCACTTGGGAGCTTTATCAGATGTGAAATAGCATACCTTTCCTCGGGCAGGCAGTTACCATTACTCACTTAGTCCCACTACAGGCCTAATCTTAGTTAGTTTTTGTATGTATGAATGGCTTTCCAAAATGATTGATTTTCAAAATTCCAGCAGAGAGATTTTGCCAATTTCTCGTCTCAAACCAAACACGCTTGACTTTTTTCTCTGTATCCAAAGTTAAAGTATTTCTTACAAAGCTGTATATAACCTGGCATATCGAACTTAGTTTTTTAAATCAAAGTTAAAAGGGCAACCTCACTTAGTTATAAATGTGTAGGATCAAATTCATATCTCATCTCAATATTAATTTCATAGACATAGTTACAATTAAAGAATGTGATTTTAAGTGCTATAGGAAGGGCAGTTCTATATCATTGACCACGAGGCATTACATTAAGACTGATGGTAGAATGGAGAACATTTGGAGAACATTTATTCAGTCAATATATGGTCAGGGAAGAGCTAGGAAGATGGACTGCCAACCTCCTCAACCTGAAAGGAATAGTATTGTATTGTGTGCTAGATTCCAGAAGAAATTACTGCTTGAAGAATCTTCCTTCCTTAAAGATGACATTATCAGTGGTCAGATGTTATTTTGCCCTCATAGCTGAGGAGTTTCAAATGTTTACCATGTTTTGGGAAGTTCCAAGTGAAACTTAATAAAGATCTTAACTTTTGAAAAAATTCTTTGCTATGAAGAATTATATATACCAGTGATGGTGAACCATTTTTTTTCTCGGGTGCCAAAAGGGTGCATGCAATAGCGTGGGTGTGCATGCCCACAACCATAATGCAATGCCCTCCCCCCCCGCATGTGCGCACAACCCCCCATGCTGCCCCCCACCCGCACAGGGCTCACTGAAGCCTCCGGAGCCTGTGGATGGCAAAAAACGGATTCCAGCTTATTTTCGGCCTTCTGGAGGGCTGGGGGGGGGGTCATTTTCACCTTCCCCAGGCTTCAGGAAAGCCTCCAGAGCCTGTGGATGGCAAAAGACGGACCCAACGGCCCAAACGGAAGTTTGGAAACGAACTTCCGATTGGGCCGTTTTTCACCGTCCCCATGCTTCAGGAGGCTTTCGTATTGTATACTTTCTTCTATTTCCCCCACACTATTTTGTATGAACAAGCAAAAATGATTTAGATCTCTCTTCACTTATGAGCAACTGCAACTGGAATTGCATTGGTGCCATAATTTAATAGAGATTTTAATAAGAGGTGAGCCATTCACCCCACCTTAACAAGTAAATATTTGTCCAAAATTGCCTGAGGTCAAGTACAGCTTCAAAAGTTTATGACAAAAACATACAGCTGTAATCGGTTATCTTTTTAGCATCAGCTTAAAAGACTAGATATAGTCATTTGTTGCCACAATTTTCTTCCTCTTTCACTCTTTAAGGTATGTTTGCCAGTGTTAGACCTGCTGGTTGCATTCAGTTTTATAATATAGTACTAATCTCTGCTACATAAAATGTTCTGTTTGGTGGATGTATTTTTACAGCTCCTTGAATCAAGTAAATGGTGGAAACAAGGTTTCTTGTATTAATACCACACACTCGCATATGCTTGTTTGGTTAATATTAGGTAGCTGTGAAATTTAAAAAAAAAATCTGTTCCCAGAGTGGCTCTTTTACAAAAAGTGCTGTGACAAGGTGAACCTATTCACAAATGGAGGATCACAAGAAGCCAGAACTTCAGCATTGCTTTCTTTCAGACAGTGTCTGCACAAATTAGTCTTGCAGTAGATAGCAGTAGCAGCAAGCTTGTCTAAGTGGTTTACAGAGTGTATTGCCCCCAACAATCTGGGTCCTCATTTGGAAGGATAAAAAGGCTGAGTCAACCTTAAGCCAGTCAGGATCGAATTCCTGGCAGCGGGCAGTTATCCTGCAATTCTGCATTCCAACCACTGCGCCACTATGGTTCCTGTTGCAGTTCTATTCTAACCATTGAGCCACCACAGCTCCTATTGCAGTTAAGCTAGTGTATATCTGCAAGATAGAGATTTCAATTAATGTTCCTATTCCTATAAGAATTATTATTTTAAGAGAGTGGTTCAGATACCTTAGGTTCTGAAAAAGACAGGCATACATATAGCATATGAAGATTCAGTAAGTAAACCTGTGATTCTTACTTACTTTGGGACAGTGGTTCCCAACGTGGGGCCCACGCCCCACAGGGGGGCAATTTGATTTTTAATGGGGGCAGTTGGAACCTTGTTTAAACCAAGTTAATGGCCTTTTAGGCTTCCTCCGCGTGAGTAGTAGTTCACTTTTTGAATAGTAATTATATGTCACCGGGAGGGGGGTGCATCAGGATTTTAGAGATGCTTAGGTGGAGCATGGCCAAAAAAAGGTTGGGAATCACTGCTTTAGGAGTTCTGAGGGCTTCCTTATTTCTTGCCAAAAGTGAAACATACTCCGATTACAGAGTGAATGTTTCTATTTCTATACAGCCATTGTCTTGGTTTTTTTTTTCTCAGAAAACACAGAAGAAACTGCTTCAGGCTCAAGTGAAGAAAAGCCCCTGCCAGCTGCGCCTCTTCCTAGCCCAGAAATTCCAGCAGCTAGGAGGAATCCTAGTCCAGTAGCTCCAGCACCATCCAGGAGAAATCCACCAGGGGGGAAGTCTAGCCTAGTGCTCGGTTAAGCTCAATTTTCCTTCACTCCTTAATACTTGGAACTCGTGTCTGTCATCTTTGTTTTTCTTCCATGCTTGTGAACTGCACAACTTGAGCTTGACTGTACTTCTAAAACTACCATTAAAGGAGCACTTTATGTACTTCATATTTTTGTTTTGTTTTGTTTTGTTTTTTACAGCCAATCTTTTCTCAAACTTCTTGTCTCGTCTCTATTGAGTCTAAAAGAAGTGACATGTGTAATTTTTTTTTGTAATGGTAGTCAGTGGTATTTGCTATACAGCCCATGGCTGACAAAATATTTCTGAGGTATATAGTAGTGTCTGAAACTAAGCTGGATTAATTCTGAGTATGCTAAGTGGCATTTTTGTCCTAAAATTGGTAGAACAGTCTTAGTTGACTTAGAAAGGTTGGAAACTGGGATTGTACAAGTAGTGGATGAGTGACAAATGTACTCTTTCTGTACACAACTTTGCAACATATTTTTCCAAGGTACCATTTAATAATTGGTAAACGACTGAAGCCCTGTTGTGCACTGAAGAACTTATCAAGTTGTGATGCTAGAAATTAACCATTCTCCCTTCAACAAGTGGGATCTTGGTTTAGTTATAACAGGATGAGATCAGTGCTGAAGATAAACCTAAAGATGTGAGATTTTGACTATTCTCTGAATATCAGGTCCCATTGTAAATGATGATGGAATGCATCTTGCAAAAGTATTAGTTGGATACAATTTTGGGGACACATTCCCCGCCCAAACGACTCCAGTACTATGCATGATCATGCTGGTGCTTAAACAGAAGGTGAAAAAACTTAGCCTTCTAAATGTGTATTGTACCTTGAAAGCTGGATTGTTGCTTAAAAAAAATAAAAGAGATAGAAATTTTGAATCTGCGTCAGAGCCTTATTTTCAAATTTACTTGGTTTGCTGCTTGAATAATTTCTGAAATGAAAATCCAAAAGAGAAAATGTATGGACTTTTAAAATTGTTTTATAATACAGACATCAGTGTATCAATGGAAGTAATGCTGGTGTGCAGCTAGAGCCTTTCTCACTTATTGGCATGGTCAAAATAATGTATGTCTACATTTTGTACTAAAAATATCTCTGCATACAGGAGTGGAGGACACATTTTTCTGGAAAATAGAGGGGTTTTAAGCAAAATTTTCTCAAATCCTTTTAAACATTAAATAAACCTAACCTACATGTTCTATTATTACCATATGAAAAATTCAGGATTTGTAAGGGTATCCAAGAAAAGAAACTAGGAAAAAGGATGAACGTTCCACAATTCAGAAAGTTCTTTTCCTATATCCCAGCCAAACAATTTAAGTAATGGGATGAAGAAAAATTTATGGAGTGGTCATGTTATATAGGAGAAAGTTACTGTGTTAAGTATCCCAATGCCAAGCTGTTTTGAAGCAGAAAAATACCACCATTTCTGGATACCGTATTTTTTGGAGTGTAAGACGTACCTTTTTACCCCCCCAAGAGGGTGAAAACTTTGGCCCGTCTTATACACCGAATGTAGCCCCACCCAGCCACCCCCACCCTTTGGCCTCTACCTCTCAGCAATTTACCTCTTCGCAGCAAACAGCGCAGAGCCTGATTAGCACAAGGAAGTGATTATCTGCCTCCCGACCTAAAGCTGACAGGCTTGCAAGCCACATGCTAAAATGAAACTAACTACGGTAGCTGCAAGGAGACAAACTGCCTGAAGGTAAACTGCTGGCAATGTTGGACTGCTGAAACTGTAAGGAGGTAAGTTAATAACTATAAATGTTTGTAGAGTGTTCAAATTATTAGACTTATTTTTTAAAGACTGCTTTATTATTGTTCTAGACAACTTAATAAAATGAAGCTTTTTAAAATAAATGCTTGCTCTGAAGAAGCCCAGTGCTTTTGTATCTTCTTTTAAATAGCAGAGAATGTATACTTCCAGAAAGCCACATCAAATTTAAAGATCTGTAAAAGTATAATCTGAAATGTAACAGTGTCCTGTTTAGTAATAAGATAAGGCAGCTGAGTTAAACCCTAGTTTAAATAGTAGATCTATTTAAATAATTGGGAGGAGTTAGTGTGATTACATTTAAGAAAACTTTCTGGCATTATGTACATTTCTCCAATTCTTTGCTATTTCTATGGGTCAGGCACACATGCACAGAAATACACAGCAAACAGTGTATATCATCTGTGCTGTTTGCTGTTTGGCAAATTGCTGGGAGGCAGAGGCCTTTTTTCCTTGTTTTCCTCCCCCAAAACTAAGGTGTGTCTTATACTCCGGTACGTCTTATACTCCGAAAAATACGGTACTTTGTGATTTGACTGCATTGGTTTGCTTTGGGTCCATCAATGCCATCTAATGAAACTCAAGAAAGCAGGCTTCCCTGCCATAGAATCTGCTGTATGGAATAGCTTCCCTCCAAAGATTAGTACAGCCCCATCTTCCCTGCCTTTAAAATCTTTTTTTTCATCTCCCAAATTATAGGATAGACTAGAGGTTGATGTGGTTGGGGATTATGTTGTTCCTTGCACATTGGTATTTTTTTTAACGTTTCATTTAAGTTGGGAAGATGTCCAGCGTCTTTGGAGTTCAATAAATTCAATGAACATCTACTATATTCTGGAACTCCAGACTTGGATACCTGTGTTTTTACACTGCAATATCTTTATTTTGGTCTTTGGTTAGCATGATATAAAAACTAGAGAGCTATGAAATTAACCGTTATAAAACAATCTGTCTAAAAATTTTAAGGACAGTGACTATAGATTTACAAGGCTGAGATAACACAAGACCATAAAATCCGAATCTCTTAAGGTGCTAGTGGTTAACTAAACATGTAAGTTTTAGTGTTGAATAAAATATTATAAGATCATGTTCTGTGCTATCTAAAAAGGCTAAAAAAATAAGCTGTGGCAACAAAAGTACAGGTAGTCCTCGACTTACAATCACAATTGAGCCCAAAATTTCTGTTGTTAAGTAAAGCATTTGTTAAGTGACTTTTGCCCCATTTTACGATCTTTGTTGCCACAGTTGCTAAGTGAATCGCTGCAGTTGATAAGTTACTAACCCGGTTAACTGAATCTGGCTTCCCCATTCACTTTGCTTGTCAAAAGGTGATCACATGACAGTGGGACACAACAACGGTCATAAGTATGAACCAGTTGCCAAGCACCTGAATTTTGATCACATGACCATGGGGCTGCTGCAAGGGTTGTAACTGAAAAATGGCCATAAGGCACTTTTTTCAGTGCCGTTGAAAATTTGAAAGGTCACTAAATGAACTACTGTAAGCCGAGGACTGACTATTGTACAACTGAATAACTGGAGGCTAAAAACAAGCAACAGAAGCTGTGTTGAGATTGAGTAGCTGGCAGTCAATAGTTGCCTGCCTCAATCTTCTCTGTTAAGTTAATCATGCCTAATTCCTTTAGCTGTTCTTTATAGGATTGAGCCACCAGATCCCTTGCTTTTATTGCTCTTCTCTGCACTGTTTCTAGGGTCTCAGCTAGAGATGTAAAATTTCCAGAAATTTTGAAGCTCGGAAAAAAACCCAGTTTTTTCCCATTTTTTTTCAGGGGGGGGGGGAACGGAAATTTTTGGAAAAATTGAAAAAAATGCTACATCAGCACTTTTTTGTCTTTTTAAGATCGAAAGTCATTCTGTTACTTTAGGAACATAAAATATGACTGGACAATTTGACTTGGCATAAAATTATCACAACTAGCATATTAAAAATATAGTGTAGCCAAACAATTATCACAAACAGAATTTACTTTTTTATAATATTTATTTGTAATTGTAACAAAGGGAGCAACAATCTCCTGAACTGCTTACTAGTTTATGTGGAACAGCCAAAAAGCCTCCACAAAACAATTTTCAAAACCAAAAGTAACAATTTTTCATATTTCCTCTCCACAGTATTAAATAAAAATAAAAACCCCATTCTCATAAGTCCCTTTATTCAGCACAGATCCTTTTTGTTGCTCTGTATTTTCTTCCAATGCTTTTGAGGCCTAGTGAAGAGGACAGAACAAACCAAATACACCCACTAAAATGCAAAAGCAAAACTGAAACCTTTTTCTTATTACAATAGCAGCACCTCCTAAAGGAAGAAATGCATACTGTTCTTGCATTGGAGAGTTCAGTTTCTTACCTAGTACTTGCTTGTCCTCAGTGCACAAAAATTAGAATAATCTGATATCATACATTTTTTTTAGAAATAATTTGGAAAATATTTGAAAAAGGTTTTTTCCGAATTTTTCTGGTTTTTTTCCGGGCCTTCACATCTCTAGTCTCAGCATCATTTTTATACTGTGATCAGAAATGGATGCACTACACTGATGGGTGTCAAACTGGCGGCCTGCGGGCCAGATGCATCACGTGCATCAGCGATGGGTTGCTCCCGGTTCAGCCCCGTTCTAAGAATTGGTAACGCCGGCGGTGCGATGCTCCACCCACCTGCCTAGGACGCTTCTGTGCATGCGCACGAACTGGTCGTAAAGGGTTTTGGAGCCCACTACTGAAGTGCATGCCACGCCCACCCCAGCTCCGCAAAGGCAAAAAACATCATGATACGTCACGTGATGTCACGTGATGTGATCGAGTTTCACACCCGTACACTACAGTATTCCAAATGGGGCTTCACCAGTGCAGCATAGAACAGTACTATCACTTCCCTTGGTCTCCATACTGTCCTTCTGTTAATGCAGGCATTGCAAACATCCGTTCACTGCTACAGCATCCATCATAGAACATGCAAACTCTGACTGTCTGGATTATGCAGTGGCTGTACTTTGGATATGACAAAATTGTATTATATAGACTTTCCCCCCCCCCAAACATGGCAACTTTAATTAGTCTGGACTTTGACTCCCAGAATTTTTCAGCCAGCAGGGCAAATTCTGGAATTTGAAGTCCACACATCTTCAAGTTACCAAGTTTGAAAAACACTTAACAGACCAACGATGAAGTTGTACAGTATACAGATTAGGGTAAAATACCGTATAGCAGTGTTTCTCAATCTTAACAAGTTGAAGATGACAACTTGAAGGGGAGTGCATAAGCGCACCAGCATGCCTACCGTCCCTGTCCTAAAATCCCCATGTATTCGTAAAATATCATGTACTCAAAACCATGCTTGTACTTCTTATATATTCGGTTTTTTGTACTTCTTATATATTGTACTTCTTATATATTCATTCATTATATATACTTTGTAATCATATACACACTTGACGAATGAATGAATGAATGAATGAATGAATGAATGAATGAATGAATGAATGAATGCCTGGACCAACTCCCTCAGGGGTCTCCAATCTTGGCAACTTTAAGACTTGTGGACTTCAACTCCCAGAGTTCCTCAGCCAGCAAAGCTGGCTGAGGAACTCTAGGTGTTGAAGTCCACAAGTCTTTAAGTTGCCAAGGTTGGAGACCCCTGCAGCCTAGTTAGTTTTGCTGGCTGAGGAATTCTGGGAGTTGAAGTCCACACATTTTCAAATTGCCAATGTTGAGAAACTGCTGTATAGGGATTCTTTCCATGACTGATTCTTACACACATGGTTGACTAGTTTGTAGCTCTGCGAACTTAACCTGTGACTTTCGCTTCAGTTTTTCTGTTAACTCAGATAACACTGGTTTCAGATGAACCCACCTAAAAATTATACGAAATCAGGAAAATACATGTTTGACTTTAAAGATCAAACCCAGTCCCAGACCTTAGCAAAATCAAAACTGCAATATCACAAAACAAATGTTTAGTATCTGATTTAAGTCTAATTGTTTACCAGTTGATGCCCGCTAATTTTTTTAGGTAAGAAAAAAATATTGAAACAATTTTTTTAGGATTAAAACTGGGAAATCTTTACCTTTTGATGCTATTTACACAAAGTATTCTTGCGTTCTCTTGAAATTATTCAAGGTTTTATATATACGATATATAAAGTCGTCTGGTGGAATAATGCGATCTTTAAAAGGCTCGGTAAATGAACCTCAAAACGGGACTCCTGCCCTGAAGACATGGCAAACGGAGCGAGGCCAATTCCCTTCGGTCATCGATGAAGGGGCTCGGATTTACTCCTTTCCCACAAGGTTCTCGGCTGTTTCTTGCCTGAGCAGAGGGTCGGACTAGAAGACCTCCACTGCCCCTTCCAACTTTTATTGTGCTTCTCCCAGCTTTTTCCGTCTTGATTTACCACCCCGCACTTGAAAAGCTCCTTTGCCCTTCCGTACCGCGACTCCATTCGGCCGGAAAAACCTCGATTCTTCCTCTCTCCTCTTGCTGGCCTTGAATTGAGGACTTGGGGGCGGCGCCGCCGCAGCCTCTTTGCCGCTTGAAAGACATGGCCGGCGGTGGGGCTTCCTCGCTCCGTGTGCTGGTGGACATGGATGGAGTCTTGAGCGACTTCGAGGGCGGGCTGCTCAGCGAATTTGTCGCTTCCTACCCTGGGGAGCCTCACGTGGAATTGGCGCAACGAAAGGGCTTTTCAGTGTTGGATCAGTACCGGCACCTGCGGGAAGACCTAGGGGTGAGCTTCTGGTAGCTGGATCCCGGGGTAGGAGGAACTCTGGACCTCCTTCCCCTTCCGCTTGATTATTCCTGCAGCTAAAGGAGAACGGGCAGAAATACTGTACAGGGCAGATCTCAGGTGTTTTACTTATATGAAGCGTCTAGCACAGAGGTCTTCAAACTTGGCAACTTTAAGACTTGTGGACTTAAACTCCCAGAATTCTCCAGCCAGCTGGCTGGAGAATTCTGGGAGTTTAAGTCCACAAGTCTTAAAGTTGCCAAGTTTGGGGACCCCTGGTCTAGCATTTTAAAAATCCGTAGTTTCTGGTCATGTTGAGATAAACATAGGAACGTTAAGGGACTTTTGCACAAAAAAAATCTCTATCTGCTTTGAAAATGATTTGGAAGATTTCCTATTCAAACCAAACACAGAACTGGTGTTCCTTAACGCTGCCCAACTTTGTCAGGTTCCCATATCTTATCTTTTCTTAAAGTTACAGTTGTTTTAAGGAATCATTCATCAATCCACCTCTTAAAGAAGCGGGGTTTTTTTTTTGAAGCTAGCAAAAGACTGCAAAAGTTTGAGCAGCTCTATTGAGTGCCAGATTACTGCAATATACAAGGCCCAAAGCACTTTTGCCTATAAATGAGTACTGTACAACTATTACAGTATTATGAGGCAGGGAAGAGCATTTCTGCAGTACAGGTAAAGTTGGCAGCTTTAAAGTTTTAAAATAAAGTTTTAGCTGAAGCATTGTAAATCTGCTTCATGTTGTGAGCTTTTAATTGGTGGAGTGCTTAAGAGTGCAACCATGTGTAATTTTTAAAAGCACGGTATTGGCTATATAAAACTCCACTCTTGTTTGAGAACTGATAAAAGCTGTTGCTTCACTGCTGGTATTATTCTGCTGTAAACTTTCCCTTCTAATTTCAGCAGGTGGCAGCCTCCGGCTCTTCTTCTCTGGGTTTGAAAGCTGAGCAGTGTCATCTGCTTAGGATTTAAATCAGAGGCTCCCAGGGCTGTAACTAAACTGGGAAGTCAAGATGCACCCCAAAAGGTGGAAATGCCAAACCACTTTTCAAAACTGTCCAGGAGTTGAGGATGGCTTTTTATGTCACTGGGGAAACATACTCTGAGTTCTTAGGTGCTCTCCCATATCTTCATTTCTGCCAGGAGCTGCATCATTTGCCTTTATATTGAAACAGGAAGAGAAACCAGAACAGGCTTGTAGTAAACTTCCTTCCTGAAGCCTTCAAGATCACAAAGTAAAGGAGTTTGAAATCATATCCTGAAGAGCAAATGCAATCTCTCTCAAAGTCAGGTGTTTTGTCCAAATTAACACAAAAACTTTGGAGAGGAGAGAAATATCCCTGTTTTTTGTTCTTAGCTGGGCATCCTTTTGATACAAGAACCACACAAGGTACCCCCTTTATAAAATATCTGCCCTCTCCCTTCCAGCAGTCCTGGGCTGTTTTCTCAGAGGAAGGGCAAAGGAAAGAGACCATTTCCTTTCTCACCTATACCTTGATCCAGATCACTGATACTCTGCAATCCTGAGAAGTGGCATCAGCAGTTAAACAGCTGGCTGGCAGGAACCAAGCCATTGCATTTTGGGGCATCAGTGGCATTACCTAGCCACGAGGAAAGTGTGAGGAATTCCCTTCCCCATCATAGTTTTGTGTGTGAATGCAGTGTGATGCAACCCATAACACGTTACTAAAAAGAGATGATCTCTAGTTCAGTGTTCTCAATCTTGGAGACTTGAAGATGTGTAGACTTCAGCTTCCAGAATTCCCCAGTCAGCTTCAATTCTGGGAGCTGATGTCCACATATATTCAAGCCGCCAAGTTTAATAAACACTGCTCCGGCAGGTTATCTATGTATGCCTAGTCCTTCCACTGCTTATTCATTCTAATAATTACAAAGCAGTTATAGTTACTTACCTAAGCAATGTTTTGCAAGGTTTGAGAATCATTTTAGTGCCATCCCTCAATTACAACGTTCTTCACTTTACTGAGTTGTTGAGTAAGGAACAGATTCAAGAGTATAAACTTAATTTTATTTGAAAAAGAACAAATGAGATTGAAATATAACAGTGAAGCTAGCTATTTTAAATAACATCTTGCACCAATGACCCATTCTTAGTTTCTTGCTTTAAAAAACAGCTTGGCCTTTAGTGCTCCTTACCTGATACCTTGGAACATGGTTTGAAATGAACTTAAAACATGATGTCTAGTTTCTTTATATGATCTTTAAAGCTACCTGAATTTTAAGCATTAATTAAATTGTCTTAACCATAATTCTAAATATGTGATTTTTTTTAGGACAAAATAGCCAAGGTCTATGAGTCACCTGGATTCTTTTTGAATCTGCAGCCCATCCCAGGAGCTATTGAAGCGATGCATGAGATGATTCAAATGCCCAAGTAAGGACCATTTGACATTAAGAACACTTTGGCATCAGCATACATTTTCTTCTTGTAATGGAGAATATCATGTCTTTTCAGCACTGAAGTTTTTATTTGCACAAGTCCTATACGGAAATATGAATACTGCATTTCAGAAAAGGTTGGCAATTGTCACTCTTCCTTCTTTCACTCTTGACATGCGAAGCACCTATCAATCAAGATGAGGGATTCTGTATGTTTTAAAACTCTTCTCTTTCTTTGGCTTTCTTTCTTTCCTTGCCTCATCACTGGTCAGTGGCTAATAACAAGACAATGTCAGAGCAGGTTTGGGTGGCTTTCATACCATGCCTTGGCTTTAGTTCTTCTGAGATTATAGAAAAGTTCTGTCTTAGTCCAGAATACTAAACTCTTAAGAAGATTACTAGCCATTAAAATCCAAATCCTCCCTTGCCCTACACAAACTGAAATCTTGCCAGTACAAAGCCACTAAAGAATCAGATCAAGTATATTTACTCCTTAATAAACAAAACATATACTCTATTTATCAAAATATTAATAGGGTACTAATCAGAAAGGGTGGCTCTTTCAAATCAGCACAGGCCATCTGGAAAGGCTATTGCTATCTGATTTTAAAACTTGTAAGTGGCGTTTTATAAAGGATTATATTGTCCAAGTTTATACATATGTAATTATACATATGCATCTTATGAAATACGCATAGCTAAGATGCTGAAGCTTAAAATCCTATTTTATCTGATTCATGTAGTAGTTTCCAAAGTTTGTCGCTGCCACCTACCGTGTTTTCCCGAAAATAAGACCCTGTCTTATATTTTTTTGAACCCTGAAATAAGCGCTTGGCCTTATTGCCATGCACTCAAAAGCCCAATTGGGCTTATTATCAGGGGATGTCTTATTTTGGGGGAAACAGGGTAGATATGAAAGACTTGCTTTATTCTCTTCTGCCCACAATATTTATCAATTTATTATGAAGTTTTATGCCACCCTCCATCAAAATTATGAGGATACTAGTATCCTAGTACTAGTGATACTGGACTGGTATCATAGACTAACTATGAGGGTGAGTCAAAAAGTAATGCCATTTTCTTTAGGACAGGTATAATTACCAACACAGGAACATGTAGCATACATCAAAATGAAGCTGGTCCTCTGTGGATCACATCCCTACTTCTCATCATAGTCACCGTTTCTCTCAATAGCAATGTTCCACCTTCGAATGAGAGCATGTATCCCTGCCTCGTAAAATTTTGTTGACTGTTCTTTGAGCCACTTCTTCACTGCAGTTTTCACTTCTCTGTCACTGGAATAATGTTTGCCTCTCAAACCCTCTTTCAAACCCTCTATAATCTAAAGTATTGTCCTCAAACACATTTTGTAACCGTCTGTGAATGTTCACAGGGGTTTCCTCCTCAGCAACAAGGAATTCAATCACTGCTCTTTATTTTTGACGCAACTCTAAGGGGGCAGCCATTTTGAATTTTCCTTGTGAGTCTACAAACCTGAAAAGTAAGAAACAAAATATTTCAGAATGTAAATGATATAATCATTTATAACTGGGAACAATTTCAGGTATTTTTATCAAAAACTTCACCTGAAATAAAGAAAATGGATTTACTTTTTGACTCCCCCTTGTATATAGGAATGATTATTATCTGGAAATCAGTCTTTAAAGAGCTATCTTTCAAAGCTTGGAAAAATCTGTCTGGAAAGTCAAGGAAAGCCAGTTTGTGTGGCTCTCCAGTTTTTGCTGTATTGCAGCTTCTATCACCGCTAGCCAGCCCAGCCCATTATAAGAGATTAGAAGAGTTGCAGGCCAGCCTCTCGAGAAGGAAAAATTAAATTCAAAAATGGGCTGATCTGATTTGGGTGTCCGTAGAAAAACATCCCCCTCCCATGCCCGGAGCATCCCTATGGAAGAGGCAATTGGGTAACAACTTTAAAGACAGCTAATTGCTCTGTTCTAAGCCTCATCCCTTCTTAGTTATGATCTAGAGCAGAGATTTTCAGGGTTTGGAAAATCCAGAAGCCACCTATTCCCTAGCCTTGTTAAGAATATAGTGAAATTAAAGGCTAACACAGTGGAAAAGAACAGAAGGCATGTTGCAATTCTGATAATAAACAAATACAACATTCCTGAAAGACAGTGCTTTGCAACTGCAAAGTCACAAAACACCCTCAAAATTTGAGAGCAAGCCTGCTTCTTAGCAATGCAATTTTCTACATTAGGCCTAATATGTATATATGGCTAAATATTTTTACAACCTCCAGCCAAAAAAGTCATCCATACCTCTTTATATAATCACCTATATCAGGGGTGTCAAACTCGCGGCTCACGGGCCAGATGTGACAACGCGCTGGCCATGCCCACCCCCATTTTAGCAAAGGGGGAAAAAGTTGTGATACGTCACGTGACGATGGGGGTTTGACACCCCTGACCTATATGGTTGAGAGAGACATTTTGGAAAACCAAAGAATAAATTTCATTTGTTCCAGTATGACCCATATCTAAGTAATAATACGTAAGATTGTGTTTTAATTCTTGCATGAGAGAAAAATAGTTACGTTAGGGTTGCTTTTTGACAACTTTGTTCTCTTAATCACTATAAATTTTAATCACCTTTTTTGTGAACCATATAAAAAAATTTTTTAAAAAAATTCTGTTTAAAAAAAAAGTAACAGTAACCTGATGTACTTTCGCCATTAAGGCCAAATTTTCATTTTAAAGGAATTTTTAAGGAAAGGAAAGGAAATTTTAAAGGAAATAGGATGGGCATGCTGCAGATCCTGTCAGCAAAAGAATTGTTAGCTCATGGGGACTAGAAGACAAGCTTTTCCTGCAGCAGCCCCTGTTCTGTGCAAAATCCTCCTTCTGGAGATTAGAATGGCCCCAACCCTGTTAGCCTTCTGTACAACTTTAAAGACCTTACTGGCTATGCTCCCAAGCCTGGGGTGCTACATGTGCCAAGAGTCCCGCCTCCTGGCTATATTGTTAACAGGCCAGATTTCTTGTTCTGAATGTGACTCAAATTAGATGTTTTAATGATTTTTAGAGTTTTAATGGCTTTTACTGTTTTTTGTTGTTTTAAAAGGTTTTAGGATTTTAATTGTAATATAGGTTTCTGAATTGGGAGCAGGCCGAGAGTGATTTGCTGAGATGGGTAGTTATAGAAATCAAATAAATAAGCAAATAAATACATAAGCAAATAAATAAATAATAAATAAATAAGCAAATCAATCACTCAATCAATCAATCAACCAGATCTGTTCTTGGAGCTAGATTACCAGCCTATGCTTGTTTACTCAAAAATAAGATTGATTGTGTTCATGAGTGTGTTCATTGAAACTTAAAGAGACTGGTAAATGTGTAAAGATTTATAATGTAGTGCTTTGCAAAATGAGCAAAGAATTTTGGACGTTTGGAGACTATCAACAGCTTGAGATGCAGTCCAAGCATTCTGTCTTAAAGCCACATAGGATAAGTCTACTAATGTCTTATAGTAAAAAGAGCTTTCTTGAAAGCTAAGTACCTTTCTTCTAATAACTGCTTTCTTAATCACTTGACAGTACATATGGGTTGCACAGCACTTGGGTCCTAAATTTGTGGAGCGACTAATTCTGACTCGAGATAAAACAGTGGTTTCAGCTGATCTGCTCATTGATGACAAGGACACCATTAAAGGTATAAGGATCTGTGCTACCACTTCAACTTTTCATCAAAGTGCTGTATTATATGGTTATATTTTTAATGTCCCTTTCCAATTCTTCTCAGGGGTAGAGCCAAATCCAAACTGGGAACACATCTTGTTCTCTTGCTGTCACAACAAACATCTAAAGCTACAGCCGCCACGGAGGAGACTTGCATCTTGGACTGATGACTGGAAGGCGATACTGGAGAGCAAACGCTCCAAATGAAGCATAAAGAAAAGAACATTTATTTCAGCCACCATCAAAGGCTCTGGGAAGTATTTGCTAATCACCAATCGCAACTGGAAACAGAGACAGGCCCTTCAAGTCAAATGATCCATATGGGAATAGGATTATATCTTAATTCTAAATGCGCTTGAATGATTTGGGTTATTAAAATGTTAAATCCTTGGATGGAATGTTTATTATGTTTGCCAATTAATTAAATGAACAAAAGGGCTCTAAAAATGTAAGACAGCTCTTTGACTCATTATCTTTCCCCTCCCCCCCGCTACTTACTGAAAAATATACTCAGTCAAAGAACATGTATTTCTATTCTCTCAATCTAGAATATTTACCAAGGCCCTTTAGCAACTAGTTTATGGCAACTGGTTCATATTTCTAAATAACCTGAAAATGAATTGAAAAGCACATCAGAGTACGAAAGGAACCCATCCATTCCAAAAGTCCACCGTATGCTTCCCAAGGGAAACTCTCAAGACTATTTACAGTCGTTGTTAAAGCAGAATACCTGTCGCGAATTCTTTCTCTTTTCCTCTGGGATGTGTGTCAGGAAAAAAATCCTGCTCTTCATTCAGGGAGGATCTTGTTGGCTGCCTCCTGGGCTGCCTTCATCCTTGGGCAGTGGAATCCCGACTGCCGTGTGCCTGGTTAGGCTCCTGGCCTGCTCCACCTGAAGGGGGCTGCAATAATCCTCAAGGAAAATAGTGGCCAGGTTTTTCAGCCTTCTGTTGTTTGAGAGGGAGAAGCGCAGCATGCACTCGATCACAGGGAGGGTGGTGATCTCTTGGCGGGACTGGGGTGTGGACAAGTACATCAGAGTTGTAACTGCAGACAGGACCGTCTCTTCGTTGGCACTGGCCAGACAGTTGACAACAGCTGACACTCCACCGGCCTCTAATATATAGTCTTTGTTGATTTTGTCCAGGCAGAGATTACACAGTCCTCCTGAAAAATAAGAGAATGAGGTGGTAAAGATAGTAACAGGGTGGTTTGGTCCATTTCATCTTAATAATAATGTACATTTCGGTAGTTCTAAGACAATTCGGTCTCTTGTTTCTATCCATAAATGATTTGGGGCTAAATCTGATACAAGTACAGTACTGAACTGCTCATTTGGTGACCATTTGAACTTACAGTGACTATAAAAAGGTATTATGACTGATCCTTGGAAGTTGCAGCCATCACAGAATCTTGCAGTTATGTGATCACAATTCAGATGCTAGACAACCATCACACATTTACAATTTAAAATGTGCAGCCAGACAAGCAACGTCAATGGGGAAGCTGGCAGGAAGTCACAAGCCATGGTCACATGGTATTCATATTTCTAAACAACCATGGATAATTCACTTAACGGCTACAGCTGGAACTGATGTTGTAAGTTGGTGTATTCATGTGAAGTTTCAGTTCACAACTGTGTTGTTTAGCAACAGTTGCCAGTCCCAATTGCAGTTGGTACCTCAGGTCTACCAACAGTATATAGCAGGGGCGTCAAACCCGCGGCCCGGATGCATCATGTGCTGGCCCCACCCCCACCCGGTTTAGCAAAGAGGGGAAAAGTCCCGATATGCCATATGACGTGACGATGCAAGTTTGACACCCCTGATATAAAGTATAAACAAACTTGCAAGCATATGAATGCTGTCCATCAAAAATAGCTTTCAGGAGGTGCAAAAACATATCTGCATCTGCAGAATCCTTACATTGGGAAGTTTGAATGAGCATGCTGAGAGCTAAACTGAGAACCGTTACTCACTAGTCACAGTATGGTCATACCTACCAGTAGAACCAGTCATAAATACTGTCCTGTCAAATGGGAAGACACAGCAGAGAAGAACCAAATTTCCTTAGTTCAAATGACCAACTTATAACAAAGATACATTCAGAATCTTAAAAGTCATAAAATACTGCTTGTAGGTTTTATATACAGATTATGAGTTTGTGCAAATGTTGTGGAGAAAGAACAAAACAGTACACCTCATGAATTAGAAATCTATAACACCAGAATTATAAAATATTGTACACATTTGGAAAAACCTGTATTGTATTTGCAAACTAGCCTATACATTTGGATTTTTTTGGGCCCAAAGCAGGAAAGGCAGGTAAGAGAAATGATGCAGAGTTGACAAGCACCCTCTAAGAACCAATATAGTTTATGTTTAACTATTTTGACATTGCCAAAAGTTCCTTTATGCAAAAAAATATTGTTGAATATATAGTTTCTCCTTTTAAAAAAATACTTATTTTTCTAAACCACTCAATTTTGTTATGAGAACCTTATGAGAACCTTTTCTTTAAAATAAACTGGTCAGGCTAATCTCAAACAACACTAGAAACTCCAGTTTGCAACAGTCATTGTGCAAGAGAATGTTATTTTATATTACTGCTCTCAGCTGTACTCTGGCTTATGTTTGCTGGTGTATTTTGCTAGTATCCTCTTGCCATCATTTTCAAAATCTATTTTCTGTAATATCCTACCCAGTTCTTCAACATACTTGCATACCTTTGCCAGAGAGTTCTTAAGCCAAGGATGAGGAAACTAGTCCTCCCACTTCTCTGATCATTGCTTATGCAGAGTAAGGCTTCTGAAACTTTTAGTTTAGCAATAAATTACATAATTACAGGTTCTTCTTCACAGCTTAAAGTGAAGACAGAGTTGAACACTGCAATGGAATAGGCTAGCATGCTAGCTTCTCCTGTGTCCTATAATTATTGAGAAATGATTCTAATTCATGGAAAATGTTGAAATCCAGGCTTTACCAAGTGCAAATTCCACAAGATTGTCATTGTCCTCAGTGAGCATGTCCAGAAACAGATCCAAGACCCTGAGCTGCCGCAGATATTCATAATTTTGGGGGTTATAAGCAAAATTGGCCAGATTAGCCAACACTTGCTCTTTGGCATCTGCAACATAAATAAAAGAACTCTTAATATTTAAAAAGCACCTGTAAAAGTCAATGTGGAAGTAGGAACTGACCAATAAATTACACTCACCTGAACTATCTGTCACTTGGAATTCAGTGACTAAGGCCTGCAAATATTCAAGCCGACTCAGGCCTACCAACTCCTTTTGATTTTTGGACATACCGGTAGATGCTAGATAAATAGAAGATAAAACAGTATTAACATCATTTGGTGTTATGGCAGGTATCAATACTTATTATAAATGTATGCATTTCAATTATCCTGGTGTATGTTATTCAATTCCATCTTCGGAAATACCAATGGTATATAAAAGCATTGCTAGGTAACCGTGCACAATAACAGTAATAATTTTGACATAAAGATTATAATGCTTCTCTTCCAGCAACTTCATCTGACTGGTGGCATTTGTTAGATTTTATTTTATTTTATTTTTAAAGTAGGGTTTCTAATTCTAATTCTTTTTGCTTTTGTTTAGGATCCAAATTTAATTAATTTCTTCAGATTTAGATTTATTTTATATCTTAATTAAATCTTCCTTCCACCTGGATCACAGTAAAGGTGAATCTGCCAAATCTTAGCATGTAGCACATTTCCCCTAAACTAGCTGCACTGCTGTAAATATAAAGAAGACTAATTCTGCTCTATCACTATTTTACAATTTTTACAATCACTATTTTACAAATATGATTGTAACTGCATGTTTAAGAGAACTCTGGTATTCCAACGAATCACAAAAGCAATGTGTCGAGCATTTGATTATGCTAGTGACATTCAAGTTACAAGGATGTGGGGTCACTTCAGGAGGATTTATTAACTTGTTCTGGGAATAGCCACTGATGAATGTTTCCTTTAATAATATCCCATTTAAAATGCAAGCATTGTCACATATTTTATTTATTTATTTATTTATTTATTTATTTATTTATTTATTTATTTATTAGTATCCCGCCTTTATTATTTTTACAAATACTGTAACTCAAGGTGGTAAACATATCCAACACATCTTCCTCCTATTTTCCCTACAACAACATCCCTGTGAAGTGGGTTGGGCTAAAGGAAGAATGAGTGACCCAAAATCACCCAGCTGGTTTTCATGGCTAAGGCAGGACTTGAACTCAAGGCCTGTTTTCTAGCTCTCCGTTTGTTAACTGGTTAACTTGTTAACATGATAGCTCTATAAATTTACCATAACATTGGCATGTTTCTAACAGCGTTCCCTTTGTGTCCATGGCAAATGAAATTTCATTTTCAGCTCCAAGTTTAACATAGCGATATAAGTTTTAATAACAGCAATATACCGCTTCAGAGTGCTTAACAGCCCTCTCTAATCAAACATTCAAACAACAACAACAAAAAGGATTCGGTTATAACCTAACTATGTTAAGACCCAAGGATCTTATTTCTTCATTCAGGCAACTAAGCCAATACAAATATTTACCTTCGTTTGTATATTTTTCATATAAAAAGGAATCACAGTAATTATCAATACTACATTCGTGAGTGTAATGCTAATACCAGGGTCTTCGTCCAAATGACGCCACGAAAAAGTCCCTAAAAGGAAACGGAGCCACCGCTTCTCTCACCTGCTGGATTACCTGAATTTTCCAACTCTGCGCCTCAATTTCCATCAAGCCCTTGGAGGGAGGGGGGGGAGACAAGAAATCAAAACAACATGCCAGCAAAGACCCGCAGAGTTAAAGTTAAAGCGAAACAGGAAGCCGGAAGTTACGTATAGGGACAAAGGGAAAAGTCGCTCCCAACGGCACAGAGAGCCTCGTCCCCACGTGCTGTAGTTCCGTGTTTGGTGCGGGATCCCTCTGAAAGATTCGGTAGGCGGAGCCTCTGCAGCTACTGCGGGCGCCGCCTCTTCTCAGCTGTGGCTGGTCTCTTGATGGTGGGTGCTGTGGGAAGCATCGCTGATGCTCGGGGTGGTCGCTTTGGTGCACGCCTGGCGGGTCGCAAGGAACGCCCAGACCCAGTAGGAAGAAGTTGTGGACCCGCGATGTTTGAAAATAAAGTGTCATACGTATTTAGGAATAAAACCTCTTGGACGGATCGGAGTAAAAGCTCAACTTTCGCTGGAAATTGACCGGGATATCTATGGTGATTCTCAATCATCATCCAGGTCGCGGTTGTACCAAAGGTGCTTTTTCAAGAGGCAATTGGACTTCATTGTTTTTTCTTTGAAGACGTTTCACTTCTCATCCAAGAAGCTTCTTCAGCTCTGACTAGGTGTTGGGGAATGGAAGGATTTATACTCTTTGCAGAGAGCTGGTCATTTGCATTCTTTTATCAAGTCGTTGAGGCCACCTGGAGGTTTATCTCTGTCATCAGGGTCACCTGAGTGGTGCAAATGGGTGTGGAGTCGTCTTGAAACTGTTGAAAGTACTGTCTTTGAATAGCCCTCTCTCAACAGTGAGGGAGGGATAGGACATCATCTATCTCCAGTCTACAACACAGTTCTTTCAACAGTTTCAAGAAGGCTCCACACCCATTTGCACCACTCAAGTGACCCTGACGACCCAGATAAACCTCCAGGTGGCCTCAGCAACTCTCTAAAACACGGGTGTCAAACTCATCGCGTCACATTGCCATCACGTGATGTTTCACGACATTTCCCACTTCGCGGAGCCGGGGTGGATGTGGCCTGTGTGTGACACATCCAGCCCATGGGCCGCCAGTTTGACACCCCTGCTCTAAAAGAATGCAAATGACCTCTGCAAGGTGTATAAATCCTTCCATTCCCCACCATCCAGTCAGAGCTGAAGAAGCTTCTTGGATGAGAAGCAAAGCTTCTTAAAAAAAAACCCAAAGAAGTCCAGTTGCCTCTTGAAAAAGCATCTTTGGGACAAATTCACTGGGAGGCTATCGGAATAAAAAGTTACTCCTGGGAGCCACTTATTCTGAGCATGACTAGGCAAGGGTCCGCATCAGGGTGTCCCTCCAATGCACGTATTTGGGAGCAAACCCCTGGGCGTAGCAGAAAGGGCTGAAGGTATATAGGATGGTGCTGGGAGGAGATCCAAAATAAGGCTCCTTCATTAGAGCTTAAGCTTCTGGGAACTTAATATACCTGTACTTTTCTTGGCAGCAGTTTAGCTGACAATGTCCTTGTGGGTTTGTATCACCATATTAATTAGGTCCCGGTCCTGCTTAGTCCCCCCCCCCCCCGCAAGGTCCTCCCAATCCAATAATTGTAGTCCTACTCAGCTTAATTGGGAGGGGGGGAATAGAAGAAGCGTTCCTTTCTTGCTTTATTTAAAATTCCCCACTCTCCACTACCACCGCTCCTTCCTCACTAGGCATATTTTGCTGATGAGCTGTGAGGGGATAAATCTGGCAGTTTTAGCCCATGGAATTTTCTCCTAGATCCAGAGTATGAATATTATAAGGCGAAACACTAGAAGGTACACTGCAGGGACATCAGCAACTAATTTGGTTGCAGGGGGAGAGAACTGGTCCAGGAAATAACTAATATTTGGACGACAGCTAACTCTATAATTTTTCAAAATGACTTTTTTTAGATTTTCACATAATTATAGGAATACAGTCATGCTAGGAATTGCACCATATAAAGAGTTACTTTAAATAATTTAAATAGTTATTGGATGAGAAATTCTTAATTCTCTATTTTTCCTTTCTCCTTTAAATTTTATTACAAATAGAATAGAATAAAATAGAATAATAGAATAGAATAGAATAGAATAGAATAGAATAGAATAGAATAGAATAGAATAGAATAGAATAGAATAGAATAGAATAATAGAATAGAATAGAATAGAATTCTTTATTGGCCAAGTGTGATTGGACACACAAGGAATTTGTCTTTGGTGCATATGCTCTCAGTGTACATAAAATAAAATACACATTTGTCAAGAATCACGAGGTACACTTAATGATTGATATAGGGTACAAATAAGCAATCAGGAAACAATCAATATTGATATAAATCGTGACAGCCTATTAACTTTTAGGCAGGTCATAAAAGCAATGGAATGGAGTAAGTTGGGAATCCACATCCTGGATTGTGTTTATGGTCACTGAGGAACAATAATTTTTATTTGATTTGCTATTATGTTGTTTTACTATTTTAATCTCTTTTCTGAAAGAATGGAATGCAGGCCCGCTAGCATCCTTTTGAACAGCATTTTACCACTAAATGTAAATCAATAAAAAAATCAATGTAAATGAAATAGACTGCTAAGGATTCAATGTATCATGTGTTCCAAATAGCATGCAAGTGTATTAATTATATTTGTATTGGTATTTTCATCTTTCCAGTGGTCAAGACTTTAAGCCTAGAGTGAGACAAAATTAAGACTGCAGGAGAAATGTCTATAATCATCAAGGGTGTCCCAAAGGTACTTTCCCCCCGCAAAAGGCAACTAACTTTCTTGGTTTTTTTTCTTTGAAAACATTTTTTTCTTTGAAAATATTTTGATGAGAAGTGAAACATTTTCAAAGAAAAAACCAAGAAAGTCCAGTTGCCTTTTTTTTGGGGGGGGGAAGCACCTTTGGGGCTGCAGGAGAAATTAAGAGTATAGATTTGACTATGGAAAGCATTGAAATATTTACTGTGACCATGGAAAAATAGATATATAGCTAGGAATTTTCTTCTGAACTTCCTTGTTGAAAATTAAAGCATTATAGGACTGGCGTGTTATCTTGTGTTATCACTGTGTGTTATCTTCTGATGATTTTAAACTGTTGCTATAGCTTGCAAGTTGTTTACGGAATAAAAAGTACTGGGTGATTTAGGAACAGATAAACAACCGGAATGTTTATTATGTCAGGTTTCTATGGGATAACTATAGGAACTTTTAGAATAACCAACTTTTGTGCCAAAGGAACAGTCATAAGGCTTAGTCTGGCAATAAAGTAGAGAGAGAAATTGACTGTATATCAATCCTCTTCCTCTGCAGACCAGCAACTTAAGAGATCAGGAGGAGGGTGGGTTTGGCACTCTACCCTTCAGCACAGAGTGACTCATGCATTCTATTTGAAACGAACTTTAGTTCTGTCATTTAATAAGTATTTTCTCTAAAAGCAATCTAACTGCTAGTTAGGATTATGAAATAGCGATGAAAGATCAAGGTGCACACAAATAGTGTCTTGGAGGGGTTGTTCCTTCAGTTTTGCCAAGTTTCTGTCTTGTATAATAAAACTAGTTGTGTTGTATTCTCTGGCTTAGGAATTGAATTAAAGCGGAGTATTTCTGTCTTCCAGCTTCCAAAGCCAGAAGAAACCAGTTCTGTTTTAGGACTGGGTGAGCAAATAGAAAAGAAGACTTGCACAATGAGCTTGAGTGCTAAAAACAATGCGGTAAAGGTAGAAGTGGGGTATGGACAAAGGGGCTAACGATACTGCAAAATATAAGTAGGAATTTGTAAATTAATGCAAAGCTCTGCATAATGTTTCTGGGATAGTATTCCAACTAGCTACACGATGGTTGTAAGGGAAGAGAAAGACATTTCTGAAGGGCTAAATTTGGCCTTAGGTATCATCTTCCAACTCTCAGTTTTAATTTATTGATTAACATCATTAAAAATGCCATGAGACCATCAGTGAAGAAAATAAAGAGCCCATTTTTGACAGGATAAAAATAACATATGATTGACAAGTAAGGAAATACAGAAGTCTTACTAGGGTTTTGGACTTATTCCAGTAAAAGCTGTATGTTACCGGCATGTGCTTTCCCAGAACATGATTATCAACTTTCGTTTGAAATTTCAGTAGAAAATAAACAATAGACAGTCACCACTATATCTTAGTGATCATATGCAAAACTAAAACAGAGTCTTCAAAAATCTTTATGTAGAGAGGCTTTATTCAAAAAGAATAAATAAAGCAGACTTGGACCCTTTTCAAATGATGTATTCAGGAAAAAAGAAATAACAAGATGACTCTTAATTCTGAAACAAGCACAGTGGCTCTTTGTTCTTTTTTAAAAGCTTCTCTACTGATACACTTTAGTGCTTCCAAGTTTGCAAGTGTTACATGAGTGCATTTGACTTACATAGATATTTGAAAGGCTTCCCATAAAATTTCCAGTAAATAATGCAGTTATCTAGTAATAAACTGACCACAATCCAGAAACTAAGGCATTGCAAATTACTTTAAGGCAGAAGACTACCTAGGTATCATTTTTCTGTTTCAAAACCATCTAACCAAACTTCCTATCAAATAACTTATAATTTTTTTTAAAAAAAGGTTCCATTCAGTGGGTGAGGAGTATTTAATATTGAATAAATGTTATTACATTCTTGCATTCGAACTTTGGGGTATTTAGATTTGTATAATGTAAGAAATCTAAGAATTTAGACTAAAGTTTACCTAGTGTAATTTTCTCTTTCCACTACACTAGCCAGTCAGATGACCCCAAGACATCTTAAAAAGTAGGGCATAAGGATAGCAGCAAACCCTTACTGCTATCGATTTTTAAATTTCCACAGGCTATTGATAGGTCAAAGTTTTCTTCATGACTTGTCACACTCTAATCTTGGTAGCAGGCTTTTAATAACTGAAGTGTGTTTAAGATTGAAAATACATTTTGTTTATCCTATGCCAGTGATGGCGAACCTATGGCACGGGTGCCACAGGTGGCACACGGAGCCATATCTGCCGGCACGCGAGCCGTTGCCCTAGCTCAGCTCCAGCGCGCATGTGCGTGCACACCAGCTGATTTTTGGCTTGTGCAGAGGCTCTGGGAGGGCGATTTTGGCCTCTGGGGTGGCGGGGGGAGCATTTTCGCCCTCCCCAAGCTCCAAGAAAGCCTCTGGAGTCTGGGGAGGGCAAAAAACAGGCCTACTGGGCCCACTGGAAGTCGGGAAACGGGGGAGTGGGGGGGGGGTCACGCACGCATGCACAGGGGGGTGGGGCAAGTGGGGGGCTTTAAATTATGGGTGTGGGCACGCACGTGCGTGCAATAGCGCGTGCACGCACTATTTCAGCACCCGAGGAAAAAAAGGTTCGCCATCACTGTCCTAGGCAGATAGATTTTCCTCCTCTTTCTACTCTGTATACACTATGTTCACAGAGATTCACATACACAAGATTATTTTCATTGTATCATGCTGAAAAAACACACATCCAGACTCAAAAAGTTTGGAGGTCTGACTTTCAGAGTAGGGTTTTTCCAAACCATGTTTGTAGACATGCCATCTGCATGTTCAGCTTCACTCATCCAATTCTAGAAAAGTCCTTTTCCCCTTCTCTCTCCCCCCTCCCCGTTATTCAAAGCACAAAGTAATCTTGGGCTAATTTTAATGCTTCCGGACACCAATATACTTTGGGCCATTCCTGCCATTTCAATTCATATAGATTACTGGTAAGGTCAACTTTTAGGTTGATCAGTAGGGCTGTGACTTCCTTCTTACTTCATTTCAACATCTGTTCTTTTGAATCTATATGTTTTAAAGTGCTTGAGTTCCTAGCCAATATTTTCTTTCATTAAAAACCAGTATGGACTTAAGAAGACTTAACTAAGGTGAATGTTTACAGAGTGGTTAGAAATGGAAGAATAGAATATGAAATGAAAATCTGAACTGTCAAAAGCAAGTAAGCTAACCTGGGTTGAAACATACTCATGTTCCAATATAAATACTGCTGGTTTTTAAAAAAAAAAATAGGCAAAGGAAATCATGTTGAGAGTAAAACAGAAACAGATTTAAGAGAAATACCATCCTCTTAACTGTATAGTTTTGTTGAGAATTCCAATCCAGAACAAAGATGGTCTTTATTTCGACCTATTCCCTGAGAGAAGCAGCATTTCTAACACCTAATTTCCTTTAAACCTACACGATTATCTTTTTGCTCCTATACGTATCTTTATGTATGTAAAGATTTGGCTCTACAGAGACCATGGAAGCCTACTATATCCCAGTGAAGACAAGAACAAAAATGACTTCCTGTACCGTACTGACATTTTGAAAGTGATATGATCTACTGGTCCCCCAAAATAAGATGTCTACCTCACTGTATGGTCATTACTTAGCACTTAGACTTACATACCACTTCATAATGCTTTTCAGACTTCTCTAAGCAGTTTACAGAGTCAGCATATTGCTCCCAACAATCAGAATCCTCATTTTAACTGTCCTCGGAAGGATGGAAGGCTGTGTCAACCTTGAGATGTAAGAATCGAACTGCTGGCAGTCAGCAGAATTAGCCTGCAATACTGCATTCTAACCACTGCGCCACCACAGCTCAAGAAAGTGCCTTGACACTTTCTTTGCAGCAACATATATTCGAAGAGGAAGAAAAATTTAAAGACACTATTGGTTAATGCATAGGCACTTTGGAGCTGTCCGCTTTAACTTGCAGTTTCAGTATTGAAACTTTATTGTCTCCATAAAAGGCCTTGAAATGCAGACAATATTCACTTTGGTTACAGCAGTGCATATAATTCCACTCAGGTTGCTTTAAGTGGCATGATACATTCCTCTAGAAAATGCCCTCAAATTATAAAACACGGGGATGAACAATTCTGCTTAACATTCAAGAAACTAGCAGTAGAGATCAATAAATAAGTATTCTGCACTCCTACTGGGAAAGAAGTCCACCAGATGACTTCAATATAAGCTTAACTGCTACCAATAGACTTCTCCAAAACCAAAAGTCCTGTATAAGCAATATTATGCTCAGTTTGCTTGTTTTAGAGAACAAGATAATAACCGAAAGGGTGAATGTCCCGTTTTTACTAAAAGTCTGTAAGAAAACCTGATAACAGTAATTTGTTATGCTTCAAGTAATAGCAGATGCTGTCATAAGACTTGCATCCTGTACATTTTTGTTTAAAGTGCTCCTTAGTGCTTGGGTATCTTCCTATCTGGATAATTTCTCTAGAAATCTGAACCAAACCCAGTTGAGTAGACCATTGTATCAGGAAGGAAGTGAGCATGAAAAAGAGGCACTTCTCTTCGCGTGATGTCCCTTCCCCCAGCTTTTGCATTTTTGCATAATACAATATTCTTTCAGCTCCTTTGCATTCAGATGCTTGTTATATAGATTACTTCAGGAGGACTGTTTTTCATAGGCACAAATTCAGTTGGCACTTCTGTGTATTTTCCTTTGGAGGGATCTTCAGGGGGTGGCTTATTAGTTTCTTTCAATTTGTTTTTGGCTTCCAATGTGAAAAAGCTAAGACCCATGAACAGAGCAGCTGATACCATGAAGAAGCTGGAAGCATAGAAGACATAACTAAAGTGTCCTGTAACATCCACCAGAAGACCTGAAACAGAAAAGATACACGACTATAAAAAAAACATACATTACATTTGGCGATCAAATGCAGAATCAAGATATCTTAAATACTCAGCCACCAATGGATCAATACGTAAAATGGTCTATGAAGTCTGGTCTAGAGCTAGCCCAACCCATGAAGTCAGTAACAGGTTTCCTAAATTTGGCAGAGGAGCATCAATAAAGATAAAAAAACTCAACATAACTGTTCACCCAGAATCATTGTGATTCTAATTACCTTTGCTTTCCCCTACTTTCACATTCTTTTTGCCATCTCTAACTCTTGTACTGTCAATATTAACTGATAATATATGAAGCTGCAGTTGCCAGCTAGATTTATCCTGAGCTGTTCAATTATTCTGTGTCCCATTTAAACAAACAAGAAATGTCCATTTAATCAATGCAACTTATTAACTCTCTATGGTAAATATAATTCTTCAACAACATTCCACAACAATCCATTTCTCACAATCTGTTAAAATCAGAGCTGCTTCTTATCTGAAGCAGTTTCTACACCCCTTCAGATGTTTGTCTGTTGCTTTCAGGTTCCCATCATTTCCAGTATATGTTAATACAAAGCATACAGTTTCATCATTTGCTAATTATACAGGCAACTGTATTTTAAGAATGAAAAAAATGGTTTGCAGCATATGAATTTAACATGCTGCTTTTCCAACATTTTCAGATATTGAAATTGCCTGGATATCAGAAAAAGTGTTTCTCAGCAAATATCAAAATCCTTTTCGGAGGGTTTGGATAGACTCCAGACGTATGTTGGAGATAGCACAAGTAGGAACAATAGATGAAAAATGCCTGCCCCTTCTGTTAACACACTAAAGAGAATCAAAATCCCTTTGGATCCAGCTGATTAATTATAATGGATCGATGTATGTCTACCGTTTTGTGAAATTTTGTACAAAAGTCCTTAAATTATATAAAATATTTATTCATTTCAGAATTAAACAAGTTAGAAGACATTTAAACTAACTTAAACTACCAAATGTGTTTAAGAGTTACGTAATCTGTACAGGTAGAAAGGAAACTAAAGTATTTCATTTGTTGTTCTTTAATTTTAATCTCTGCTTATTTAATTAACAGATATTTTTGTCTAAGTATTGTAACATATTTTGTAACTATCAGCATGCTCATCAAGAAGAAAGAATCACTGAATTCCTCAGGACTCACTTGTGAGTAAAAATGCTTAAAATTTCACCAGTATAAATTTTAAAAAAAAAATTAGATTTTTTTTTTTGGTGAGCCAAAGGATACAATTGCAAGGGAGGGAGGGAGGGCCGAGGTGCCACAGTGGTTAGAATGCTACTTCTGCTGACTGCCGGCTGCCAGCAGTCTGCCAGTTCGAATCTCACCAGTCTTAAGATTGACTCAGCCTTCCATCCTTCCAAGGTGTGTAAAATGAGGACCCAGATTGTTGGGGGCAATATGCTGACTTTGTAAACCGCTTAGAGAGGGTTGTAAAGCACTGTGAAGCGGTATATAAGTCTAAGTGCTATTGCTATTGTATTGCAACTGATATTTGGTGACTTATTCCATGGTAATCAGAATTTTATTTTTACATTCAGAATATGCTATGTTAATTCTAAGAATTAAAGCAATATTTTCTAACTTCTATACATATGATTCCCTTGTTTTTATTGAAACAATGGATATACACCAGGGTGCCATGGCTAACTGAGATTCCCTGCAATATGTAAGGATGCATCATCTTGTCGAAATTCACATGATCCATATAGCAAACACCCATATATATATATATATGCATCAAGTTTGACTTCATGTTAGGTGATATATTAATTACATGCCTGCAATTTAGCTAAAATATTTGATAATTTTTCAAAAAAGCAAGCAACTAAGAGAAGAGAAGCAGCTTTAACTTTTTTTCTGCCATGCCGGTCTGCGGCTTGTTTTCCTCACATTTATGCCAAACTTGGATCACTGTGGGATTTAGATTATTTAGCAACAACTGAAAGATGAATAAGAGATTTATTGGACTAGAATTTGGCTATGGCAAGGACTATGAAGAACAAGAAGATAGATAGCAGAGCTAAAAGCGAAAGAAGATAAAGACTAGATGTTCTATTAAGGAAAGTTGTTTGCTAATTACTGGGTTGCTACTCCTATATAATCCCTTTTTTATGCTGACTGCTGTAATCTTAAACCTCTAAAACCTTAATACTTGCCATTTAAAGCTGTAGTAATCATTCTGCAGAGAATTGTACCACAAATGCTAAAAGGAGTATGGAACTAAGCAATATGGTGGCCTTCATTTCACTGGATGAGTTCAAGTGGAGGCTAGATAGCCATCTGATTGATGTCATAAATGGCTACAATACAGTGAATTCTGATTACGTGCAAAATCTGTGCCAGCAGTACCACTGGGGCCAGTGGTGGGTTCCTACCAGTGCGGTCCACTCTATAGCACCGGTAGCGGCCCGCTGGTAACGTCACAGTACCGGCGCCACCATTTTTTAAATAATAATTTTTAAAAAAATTTTCTTCTGCGCATGCCCAGAAGCTGAGTTTCCGGCACTGCCCATGCGCTGCCTTCCTACCCCACAGTGAGTCCAAGCAGGGGAGGATGGCTGAGGGAGCGCGTGAGACGCTGAAAGAACGGGTGGCAGGACCTATCTCAGTTCCCCTCCCTTCAGCAGTCTGAGAAGCCACGCCCACCCAGTCACATGGCTGGCAAGCCACACCCACAAAATAAGCCACGTCCACAGAGTGGTAGTAAAAAGATTAGGAACCCGCCCCTGACTGGGGCCAATTCCTATATACCTCTTACCTGCAAGAGGGGGTCCAATAAGAATGGTGATACTTTCCAAGATGGTGAAAAGACCCAAGGCACTAGAGAACCTGTCCATTTCCACTACGTCCATTAACACTTGGAAGAGAAGTGCACCGATGACACTCATGGAGACACTATAGACCGAGCAGTAGATGACAAGAATAAGATAGTCAGCTGAAACAGCACAGATGAGGTTGCTCAGGCCGTTGAACAGCACAGCTGTGCTAAAGAGGTAGATCCTCCTGCCAGTGAAGACACTAAGGCCTGAGAGAAGGCCTGCCATTGGGCGCATAAATATGTTGATGAATCCGATAATGGAAATTAGGAGGGCTGCTTTCTGTTCCTCCACTCCATTCAAGATGGCATAGGGCACCAAGTAAACGAGGGGCAGCACAAAACCCATCACCATCCAGGTAACTCCAAGGGTATAGATTTGGTAGCCTTTGTTCTTGAAGAAGATATCAAAAGCTAGGTACTTCTTCAGGGTCTGGAAACACGCAGTAAATCTTGACTGACATTGTTCTTTATGATGCGAAGTGCTACCATTGGCCATTCCTCCAGCTGACTGTTCAGAACAAGATTTCAGTGAAAGGGCAGTCAGCTTACCTGGGACTGGCCTCATCACAGCCCCACACACGCAGCAGTTCAGCAACACTCCCCCGAAGATTAGAAATGAGTTTCTCCAGCCCATCTCATCAAGCAGGTTTTGGGAAATTAGTGGCCACAGTGTCATGCCAAGGGAAACCCCAGTGGAGGCCAGGGCATTGGCTAATGCTCGCCGTTGTATAAAATAATAACCAAGTACGGTGACACTTGCTTGGAAGCTAAAAGATGATCCCAGGCCTTTAAATTAAAAAAGGGAAAAAAAATATGAATCTGCAGTGATAACATTTGTTTTATTCATTTCTGTGTATGCATGTTTATGATAATCAGAATTCACCTATCTTAAAGTATATTAAATGAATTATTTTGGGGCACCACTTAGAACAAAGGTGGGATATGAACAATATTCTTAATCTACATTACTTAATATTAATTCCATAAGAATGTATCTCTGATTATTAGATCTCAGAAGTTTCTGAAACAATCTTACCCCATCTTCTACCAAAAACACTACTCCTTTGATGACATTTGAAGTAGCAGCCATGGATAATGTAATCACCACATTGCAGATAACGGAGATGAGCTTTTTAAATGTTACTGAGGCTACTGAAAATCTGAATCAGCATCACAATCCATACATAGAGTATCTATCACCATTTGCAACTTGGATTCATTTTACTCAGGAATATAAACTCTGAAAAGGAACCAAACAGGAAAGCATACAAACCATCCCATTGTACTTTTACTATACTCACCAGTGATGAATCCGGCCGTTAGGTAAAGCTGGCCAAGTGAGTTGGAGAAAGCACTGGCAACCATGCCCACTCCACTGAGCAAACCTCCCACCATGACTGTTGTCCTGCAGCCAAATCGCTCCACCAAAATGCTACAAAGAGGACCTGAGAAGGAAACATTAAACAGAAATTTCAGGTTCAATTTCAAAAAAGTACAGTGATCAGCATAGTCAAATAATTGCATTTGTTAGATTTATATCCTATGGCCATGATGGCGAACCTATGGCACGTGTGCCACAAGTGGCACACAGAGCCATATCGGTGGGCATGTGAGCTTAGGTCCGGTGCGCATGTGCACGCCAGACAGCTGATTTTCAGGCCTTCTGGGCCCACTGGGAGTCGGGAAACAGGCTGTTTCCAGCCTCCGGAGGGGGTGGCGAAGGCCCGTTTTTTGTTCTCTTCAAGCTCCATAGCCTTTCTAGGAGCCTGGGGAGGATGAAAACGGCCTCCCCCCCCCCACCGGAGGCCCTCCAGAGGCCAGAAATGGCCCGTTTCCCAACTTGGTACCATCACTGTCCTATGGGAATCTCATTTCAGTTTATCTCAACAATTATAACCTGGGGGATAGGTTGGGCTGAGGAAACATGACTAGTCAAGTTACTCAGTGAGTTTCCATAATGAAGGACAAGCACAAATATAGGTCTTCCCTAGTAGCCTCATTCAACACCTCCATATTATGTTCTGTGCTTTTCCCTGCATATTTGTTTTTTCTGCTGCTGCTGCTGCTGCTGACAAAGTCAAAGCTACGTTACATAAAGATAGAATTCTGAAGAAAGATAAAATAATATTGTGCTTGGGGAAAAACAAAAGTGTCTTATATAGAGTATTGGCATGTCTATTCTATGTTTAGCCTATCTGAATGTTAAGGGTATTTGGGAATCTGAACTTGAAAATGTGACCACATGTAGAGAGGAAAGAAGAATGGTATGGATGCCAGTTTCAGATAAAGTTCGAAAAACAAATTGGATGATTCCCATGTTTTTTAAAAAGCAGGAAATAATCTGAGAGCCTGAAAGGGGATCTGAATATAATATCAATCTGAATATATTGTGCCAAATAAGGAACAAGATCGGTATAATTGACATAAAACACTTGAGATGAAGCAGAAAAATAATTTGAATAAAGACATTTTGTTTAACATGAATGTAATATTAAGAGAAATGTGATCCTGAGATGGAAGAAAGAAGTTAGGAACAGTAATTTGTTGTAGAGAAATTCTTACTACCATGTTTCCCCGAAAATAAGACCCTGTCTTATATTTTTTGACCCCCAAAATATGGTCTTGGCCTTATTATTGAGGAGGGGTCTTATTATTTTCAGGGTGCAGGAGGCGGGCCGGGCAGCGAGACGCGCATCTTACCTGAGTCTGGCAGCTCCGTGGCGTCTCTCGGCCGGTCTGTGCAGGGAAACACCTTGCAAAGTATAGAAAAACTTCTCACTGCGAGAAGTTGTTAATTGCTCGCCCTCGCAAGAAGTTTTTCTGTACTTTGCAAGGTGTTTCCCTGCACAGACCAGCTGAGAGACTCCATGGAGCTGCCAGACTCGGGTAAGATGCGTGTCTCGCGGGGGATAGGGCAGGCCTGGCATCTTACTGGAGTCTGGCAGCTTTCACGTCTCTCCATGTGCTGGCGGATGGGGGACCGGGCCTCTTCCCCCCTCCCGTGGCAGTGGCTCTGCAGCCTCGATCCCTGCCTCGCCTCCTCCTTCTCGCAGGCAGGAGTGCATTTCAAAATGCTGCCGGAGGCAGAGCCCAGAGGAGCCGAGCCAGTCCCACGGGGTGTGCGCGTCTTGTGTCAGTGCCTGTGCGCACCCGCCTCTCGCTTGCTCTCTCTCTCTCTCTCTCCGGGCCAAAAGAGTGTCCGCTGCAAAAATAGCGGCTTCTGGCCAGGAGAGAGAGAGAGAGAGAGAGAGGTAGGTAGGTAGGTAGGTAGGTAGGTGGGTGTGCGCAGGCACCGACACAAGACACGCACACTCTGCAGGACTGGCTCGGCTCCTCTGGGCTCTGCCTCCAGTGGCATTTTGAAACGCGCTCCTGCCTGCGAGGAGGAGGAGGCGAGGCAAGGATCGAGGCTCTGGAGCCGCTGTGGCGGGAGGAAGGAGAGCCCTGCCCCCCCATCCACCAGTGTGACATGGAGAGACGCGAAAGTGCCCTTCCACCTGCCCGCCCCGGGATTTGCCTCCCTGCACCTCTGGCTTGGTGGGCGACTCTTTCGGTGGGCTCCGTAGTGGGGCCCTCCTGCTGCCTTGGCTCTTTCCCACCGCCGATCGCCACACCGCGCCACTGGGCATGAGTTAAATTACAGGTGAGTTGCTGCTGCCGCCTTCTTTCCGAGGAAAGGATGGGGGGCTTGGAACAAATGGGAGCCCCGTGCGCTGGGGGCGGCCACCAGGTGAGGGAGCAGTTGCCTCTGTTGCCCCCAAGTGGGCTCGGCCCAGGTACGTGGGGCATGTCCCCCCCTTTTCCCGGAAAGTAGTGGGGGGGGCTTATTTCAGCGCATGCCCTAAAAAGCTCTGTTGGGCTTAATATCAGGACATGCCCTATTTTCGGCGAAACACGGTACTAATATTCATTACTGATTGTTTTTCTTCTGTCCAATTTTGTCAAATTCTTAGAAAGTGCCTGGGTAAGGCCCTAAAGTTTTTCCCTGCTAAGGTTTTTCAAAAGTGCTTTGCCATTGCCTCTTTCCTAGGACTGAGAGAGTGACTGGCCTAAAATCATCCAACCAGCTTTCATGCCTAAGGCAGGACTAGAAGTCACCATCTCCCAGTTGGTGCCTTAATCACTATCCAAATTGGCTCTCTAATGAATAACTTATTATTAATATAACCAAGCTGTGAACTATCTAGGCACATATCTACAGCAGCATACAAAGACATCATAGTAAATTTTTATAAGTATCCCAAGGATACTTTTTTCCCCACAGAAATGTACTTTAATTATATCCAGTTTTCCTTCTGTGTTATGATTGTCTTAGGAATTTGTCAGAGTATGAATATTCATGGACTGGAATAGATCAGCCAATGGGATTGAATGGAGATATGATAACAAGGTCAGCCAATGAATAGGCATAGCAACTAAGTCAGCCAATGGGAACTGTGCTGAGAACTGAGTCTGTGCTGAGAAACAAAACTAGCTGGGCCGCGCGGAGAGCCGCGTGGGATGCAGCCAAAGGCAGGCAAGTTGGCTGGCCCTCAGACCAAAGGTGGGTTCCTCCCGGTTCGGACCGGTTCACCCGAACTGGTAGCAACCCGCTGGTGATGTCACAATGACATCACGGAATCGGTTTGGTCAGTGGCAGTCCATGGAGGCAGCCACCTTTAAAAAAAAAAAATTGGAATTTTTTTGGGGGGATTTTTTTTGGGGGGGGGATTTTTTCCAGGTTTTTTTCTTCTGTGCATGCGCAGAAGCTGAGTTTCCGGCACTGCGCATGCATCTCCATCTTGTTTTTGGCTTTTAAAAAAATATATTTATTTTTGCCACTGCGCGTGCACGCAAAGCGCGCGCGCCCCCCACGAGGCACGGCCACGCGGCGTGGGAGGAAGCAAACTGGCAGCAAGGTAAGTTAGAACCCACCCCTGCCTCAGACACCATGTGGTCGAGGCAAGTGAGGGAACCAGACAGAGAGCAGCAGCAGCAGCTATGACGGGCGAGTGGGCAAGATGAGGAGTGACTGGGCAGGGTGGGGTGGGGTGGGCAGGGCCAGCACAGAATTTTAACAACTGGTTCTCCTGAACCGGCCCGAACAGGCTGAATCCCACCACTGAATACAACTGTTAAATGAATCTGGCTTCCCCATTGACTTTGCTTGTTGGAGGGTTGCAAAAGATGATCACATGATCCCAGGACACTGCAACATCATAAATATGAGTCAGTTGCCAAGCATCGTATTTTTGATCACGAGTCCATGAGGCTGTTGCAATGGTCATGTGTGAAAAATGATATAAATCACTTTTTCGTTGCTCTTGTAGCTTTGAAGGTCATTCAGTGATCTGTTGTAAGTCAAGAACTACTGTTTAGTACTTCCTGGTAGTGAGCAATGTCAATAGAAACAGCTCACATTGTACTATTAGAAGTCCTAGCAATTGTTTAATAATGATGTAATACATGCATTATATAAGAGCAAGCAAAGCCTATTATAGGTTAATTGGCAAAAGAAATCATTACCTAATGAAATATTTCACTAAGTTTCCCAACTCAGTAGAGAACATAATCCTTTCCTTGTCAGCAAAACAACACCAGTGATTAAAGATCTGATGCAATATTATTATCACAGGCCCACTTATAAAAGAGATAACAACCAGGTGTTCCTGCTACCCAATGGAATAAGAAGCTAATGAAATCTTGCAGGTGTGCAAAATACACTTAAACTATTCAGGGCCCAACCAGCTTTTCAGACATTTATAAGCATAGGAATAAAGCCTAATAGGCATAGCTCCTAATAGTTCATAAGCACTACCATTTTATTTTTAAATGTTTTTTTATATTAATTTCTTTCCACCCACAGTCATTGAGAGTTGGATAGCATACAGGTAATAATCCTGCAATGATATCTTTAACATCAGCCATAAAAACATATGGCTGACTGTACAATGAACCCTAATAATAATTACAATAACAAGCTACAAGCAAGAACTGCAGTTGACCAGCTATATTCTAGCAAGTCTACTGCTTTTCTGAGGGGTGCAAATATGCATCTCCCTGGGTTCCAACCCATTGATGGGCAGGGAATCCATTCTGATGCAGCTAAAGTTCTGTTCTTGCCTTTCTCTAGCCCAGTGATGGCGAACCTTTTTTGGTTCGCGTGCCAAAAGGGGGGGGATGTGGGAGATCATGTGTATGCGTGCCCACACTCATAATTCCATGCACCCCCGCACATGCACGCATGACCCCCCTGCTCCCAGCATGCAATGGCACGCCCATTTTTCGCTCTCCCCAGGCTCCAGAGCCTTTCTAGGAGCCTGGGGAGGGCGAAAACGGCCTTCCCCACCCTCTCTGGAGGCTGGAAACAGCCTGTTTCCTGACTCCCAGTGGGCCCAGAAGGCCCAAAAATCAGCCGGCTGGTGCACACATGCACGCCGGACCTGAGCTCGCGTGCCCACCGATATGGCTCCGCGTGCCACTTGTGGCACCCGTGCCATAGGTTCGCCATCACGGCTCTAGCCTGTCTTCTCACTAATTTTGTTGCTACCACTAACACTGCTTGCCTGAGATAAGGATCATTTTTTCCAACTGTACAGTCTCAATAAAAATGCAGCCCTTCATTTTTAAAAAAGTTTAACCCCTTCCCCACCTTTAATGAGCCCGGGGTGGGAGAAGACCCCGGGCTCGCTTGCGATGGGCTCCAGGCCTGTCCCTGCGGAGCAGCGGCGGCATCGCCGTCAATACTGCCGGGAGCTTCCTTTCCCTCCTCTGCCGCTGCCTCCGCAGCCGCCGCTTCCGGCCGGGGGACTGAGCACAGTGGATGACGGCAACTCTCTCGATGGGCCCAAGTACGAAGAAGAGGAGATGGCCATCCCACTGAATGAGCCTCGCACAAACCAGTGAGTATGCCCCCCACCGACCCTCGCCCCATCCAGGCTAAGGATTCAGATGAGGAATAAGTCCCGGTTTCTCCCCAAAAAGTCTCGGTTTCTAGCAACGCACCCGGTGGAAGTGTGTTGTAATGAGCAAGTCCTGAAAGTTTCTTTGTGCCTACTCTTTCTCTTCCCGCATCCCGTTGGAAGCTGCTTAGTCAACTGCCTGCTTGCCTGGAAAAACTGAAAACCTGACAATTAAGTCTTTCCCCATCCCTTCGCTTGAAAATAATAATAAGCTCGCATTTGACACTTTTCCTTCGCTTTTGCCTAAAGCTTCCCAAAGTGGGCGTTTTCCGAAAGCTTAGCCTTTTATACTGTTAATTTTATACAGTTTTATACTGTTATTCTTTAGACGAAAACATTGAGGCCTGTTAAAAGATACTGTTCTTTTAACAGTCCTCAGTATTTTCGTCTAAGGAATCCATGACTGAAACCAAAAATGCTGTATGAGACTTGCTTGTCTTTTAACTATAGCATTTTCTACATATAAAGGTTGCTGTGTTGCCATGGTGTAACACGCACTTTGTATGCAAAGCTTTTCATGTAAGGTATAAAATAGCAAAAATAGTAGTAACATCTCTCTGAAATAACTAATATATGACCGGCAAGCCACGCCCACCCGGTCACATGGCTGGCAAGCCACGCCCACAAAATAAGCCACATGCACAGAGTGGTAGTAAAAAAAATTAGGAACCCGCCCCTGGCATGAAGTGAGTGACCCAAAGTCACCTAGCTGGTTTTGTATCTAAGGTGGGAAGTAGAGTTCACAATCTAATTTTTGTTGTCTTAATCTCTACACCAAACTGTTTCTCAATTATATGATAAAATATGCACATATTAACTCAATATGGACTTTTCATCCTCAGCTTTTGGGCTAACTTTACTTGAAAAAGCAGCAAATAAAATAGCAATTAAAAACAATTTTAATTTAAATTAAGCAATTAAAAAGAGCAAGTAGGGACTAATGGTTATGGCACCAATAATCTGCGAGTTCTAAGCCCATCCTAGGCATGAAAGCTGGCTGGGTGACTTTGAGCCAGGCATTTTCTCAGTCCAATCCACCTCACAGGATTGTTGCTGGGAATATAGGAGGAGGAAAGAGTATTACGTATGTTCACCACCTTGAGTTATTTATAAAAATAATAAAGACAGGGCAAACCTAGTTACATAGACAGCCAGTCAGCCAGCTAGCCAGCTATATGGAACCCACAATCTATCAGGAAATGCTTTCCATTGCTCATTATATTGCAGATGTCACATATTGTACATGTCACATAAAAAGTGGTTTTGGGGGGAAGAGGAAGATACTTTGGAGATTAGGAAGGAAGCTTTATTTTTGTGTCTAGAAGTAGAACCATATAGCAAAGCTTGAAGAGAAAACATACCTTTGGTAGATCTCTTTGGTAGAACATTATTTGCTAGTTAGCAATTGATCTTGTGCTCTTTTCATGGGACCTCGATGACATTTAAGAAGAAAGTTAATCAATAAAAACAAAATACTCACCACCTGCATGGAGGACAGCTGTCATAATGGAGGGGAACCATGATGTCTCGCTATTGGTAGCATGGAAATCATGCTGCAGATCCTTGAAGAAGACTCCAATGCATGAAGGAAAACCCAGTGTTAGACCTTGAACCAGCACTGTAGCTACTAAGACCATCCAAGCCCATCCTCGATCCTGGTCTTTGACGATTCTAGGGGATGTTTCTCCTTCTTGGAGCATCTTTGCAAGGGGTCTTTTCATAGAATACCTAATTGGAAGACAGCAGGCAAATGAGATGAACCACAATTGGATCAGTGCTAAGGCGACAGCAGTGGAGCTACTGAACTACAGTTCATGCAGAAAGTAGTTCATTTCAGTTTTAATAGAGAGCTTCCCGGTCACAATCTCTTGGAATCACACCAACCCATTTAATTTTATATGTTTTGCTTTATGTCAGAAGAATGTAAATGCCTGTAGGTAATGGGTTAGGCAAATGACCAACACTTAGTACTCGGTTCTCACTGCTTTTACCTTTCACCTGCTTTTGGCCCATGGAGCTTCTTCATTGTCTCAACTGAATATCATAAATGTTTTGTATCAGGAAAAGGCAAAATTTGTAAATCTCAATTATTTGTTTTTCACAATCAGTCTTGTAACAAATGCTCTTCCACAATTTCTGCTTCTCTTGGGTGTAATGTTAAGTGTTTGGATAGCAGGCTTTAAATTTCACATCCCTTCTATTATGCCACTTCATTGTCTCAACTGAGTGTCATAAATGTTTTGTGTCAGAAAAAGGCAAATTTTGTAAACCTCAATTGTTTTTCACAACTAGCCTTGCAGTGAATGCTCTTGCACAAGTTCTGATGCCCTTGGGTGCAATGTTAGGTGTTTGGATAGCAGGCTTTAAATTTCACATCCCTTCTATTATGCCATTTCGTTGTCTCAACCGAATATCGTAAATGTTTTGTGTCAAGAAGAGGCAAAGTTTGTAAATCTCAATTATTTGTTTTTCACAACCGGACTTGCAGTGAATGCTCTTGCACAAGTTCTGCTGCGCTTGAGTGTAATTTCAGGTATTTGGATAGCAGGACTTAAATTTCAAATCCCTTCCACTATGCATTATGCTATTTTAAGGATATATTCACACCTGTATCCATTAACATCCCCTCCATAAAATATCTGTAATGGTTCGAAAGTGTTATTGATAACTTATATTGCCTATCTATTTAAAAAGTATAAGAAAATCCCTCTTCCCAATGTTTTTGGGTGTTACTCGTGAATATATCTAAAGAGAAACTTAAGATCTCATAAAAGGAACATGTAATTTGTCAGGCTATAGGAGTTCATAAGACCAAGGCACCATATGTTTATTTTATATGCAATAGAGACAAAGAAATAATCTGCTTGAATAAATAAGATATATTTATTCTGCAGGGAGAAATATGTAGGGCAGTCATTTTAGCCAGCCACTAAAAGCCAAGAAAAGCAAATTGTCAGGAACAGGATTGTATTGGTGTGCTTGAAAAATACCATGTGCCTTTTCCTAAAGAAGAATATCACCAGGAAATACCTCAGTTTCAAGGACAATGTCAGCATTCCTTCCCCCAATTCCTCCTTCAAGCAAGATAAATTAGCCTACACCAGGGGTGGGTTCCAACTTACCTTGCTGCCGGTTCGCTCCCTCCTGCGCCACATGGGCGTGCCGTGTGGGCACGCCGCATGCGCGCACATGCGCAGTAACAAAAAATTAAAACAAAAACAAAAAACCAAAGCCAAAAAAAAGATGGCAACCGCATGCACAGTGCCGGAACTCGGCTTCTGCGCATGCTCAGAAAGGGGGAAAATTTTTTTTAAAAAGATGGCGGCACCCACGGACCAGCACCGACCGATCCGGTTCAGTGACGTCATTGTGACATCACTAGCGGGTCGCTACCGGTTCAGGCGAACCGGTCCGAACCGGGAGGAACCCACCCCTGGCCTACACGTATAGCTCTCTTATAGACATTTCTTTATTTTGTTATTTATTAAGGGCTTTTTTAAATCCTACTTTTCAGGGTAGGAATCAAGTTTTTTTTTTAACAGTCTCAGCCCACAAACTTGCTACTTTAAAAATCTGACACAAAGAGAGAGAGAGAGAAACAAGAGTGAAGATTAGCAAACTTTAATATTCTTAACTATTTAACTATTAATTAAAGTTATTTAATTATTTAATTAATTATTCAATTCTTTCTTAGAAAGAATTGAATAATTAATTAAATAATTAAATAACTATTCTTGTATAATTAAGCTGCATACAGGGAATGGAAAGTTAGATGGAGGGTAGTTTGTAATTAAACAGGGGTGATGTGACTCTGCTCCCATTCCCAAGTCTCTTTGATGCAAATGCCATTGCCACCAGGCCAAATGAGGCGGGAATCTACAATGCCTCTTCTGTTAGGCAACTAGGGCTAAATGGGAGACCTGCTGGCAGCAGTCTGTTTTCAAATCCATGAATCCTATCAAAAGCACTAGTAGTACATGTGTCTCTTTTGACTGACCTTCTGGATCTGGAAGAGAATGCCATTGGCAAAGACTGTGCTGATCTTTATATCTTTCCTTTGTACTTTGGTATAAAATCCCATACCAAATTTTCTCCTTGAAATATATGTTCCATATTGTTGCATAACCTTTTTTCAGATTAATGCTGAATAAAGAATATGTACCGTGTTTTCCCCAAAATAAGACCCTGTCTTATATTTTTTTGAACCCTGAAATAAGCGATTGGCCTTATTGCCATGCACTCAAAAGCCCGATTGGGCTTATTATCAGGGGATGTCTTATTTTGGGGGAAACAGGGTAGCTGCAGGATCCAAGTTTGCACATGAGGACCAAAAGCAACTCTTTTGAATCGGTACATGCCCAATAAATCACTTTCCACTCCAGATTCATTGAGTAAACTGATTGGAGAACATGTGTTATGGGCTCTTCATGAAAGGTATTAGTGCAACTGGTTTCTTAGGTAACCTTTTTAATCACAATCTAGAATTCTAGACAGAATGGAGGAATCACAGGACAATCTCATTATTACAAGAATGGATCGAAATGGCAATAGGGTTTAAGTACTATAGTCAAACTTAATATACTGATCCTAAATCAGTATAATTATTATTATTTTAGAATTATCCTAAATGCATGCAAGAATACACATGCAAAATTAGTGATCTGCAATTTTACAATACATTAACAGGAAGATTAGTATATGTCTTTTTTTAAAAAAATTAAGTAGTTTATTTGAGAAATACTCAAATGTTTCTGCTTGGAAACCACTTTTGGAGTTTGTGCTTGAGGTGGAAAAAAAAATGAAACTTTGATTTTGGGTTTTGCTGATTAGATAAGTTTGTTGTTATAGAAATAGTCAGTATATATTGCTATATAAAAGTAGAGGTTTATTATCTTATTCTAAAGACTGCCAAAAGGAGTCAGCAGTCAATGCTTTTTTTTCTTCTTACCCTACACTTTTTCCTCTTCCCCTTCCCCTTTGCCTTTTTTATTTTTCCATTATTTTCTTTTTATTTCTGTATTTTACATTTTGATAAGCTAATAAAAATATAACATAACATAGCCTGTTTTATTAATGGGAAAGAAAAACTGTTTCCTTTGGATTATAATCTGGTGCTTGCTCACAGACAATGTTCAAAATAAACCACTAGCAAAAGCAGTGAGTAACTGGCATAAGCACTTGATTCAGGCTGTATAATCAAGGTCAAGGTACTGGCCTTTAGTCATGCACACAGTCTCCAAACTTCTTTTTTATACAGCTCAGAACCCAGATTGGATTGGACCCCAAAAAATCCCACAAAGTATATACTAAGTATTTATACAGATTTATTTTAGGAACTGAGCAGAATTGGCCTTGATTGATTAGTATTTCTAAATCTGTTTTCTAGTCTAGGAAGTTTTTTTAAAAAAAGAAGAAAATACAAAAGGCAAACCTCATTCATTGCATGTATGCAGTCAGCAAGAATGGAGTTCATCTCCCCCACCCCATCCCAAAATTATTCTTATACATAGATGTCGGATAATTACCACATTGCCTAGCCACCTATGGCTGCTCAATATAGTTGAAATTTGCCACAAGGAGGTTGCCTGTTCTGTTTGGCACTTTTTGGGTAAGCAGAATCAATGACTAAGCAGACATTAATCTGACATCAGGAAAGGCATTATTAAGGAATTAGTTGAGGAACACTTCCTTCTCTATGCCAGGACGTACTGTGATCGACCTTCAAGAGTCCATTCTTGACCAATTTTCAAAGCAAAGTTGAGAAATAAGCCACCAAATTACCTAGAAAACATTACTTGTGGCATCTTGAACAGGGATGTTTCTTAAACCACCCTTACATACATTCGTTAGCTCACCGTCCCCAGCAAGTTTTTACTATCAGCAGCAAGCGTTTTATGAATCGCCTTGGATCACTTCTTACTCAACCCACCTGCAACTAGCACATTTCATGCTCAGGCTAACATTTCAAGCTGCTAATGTAATGAATAAAGTAATAAAAAAAAATTTAAAAAAGGAACTGTGATCCAAGGGCTTCAGAATGCACTTGTCAGGACTAAAGCAGGGGTGGCCCTTCAGTGAAACTACTAATCCAGTGCAAATAGAACTGGGGCCCTTCACTCCCACCTGCAGCCCCCCCTTTATTACCTCAGCAACTGATTCAATGGGCCCAGAGGGACGTGTCATGCTGAAGGTGTCTGTGGCATTTGCCTGCACAGGTAGCTGCTATGGCCAGGATACCATAGTTAGTGCTCCGAGGACTTCCTTTATAGGTCAGCTGATAAGATCTCTTGGGTCATCCCAGGAAGCTGCTACCGCGGTTTGCACATTCTTGGTTTACAGTTGGATTTTTCTTACCCTGAGTAATTTTATGTAACTCAAGTAAAGTTTTCTATATCCTGCAGTGGAAGAACCACCAGGGGCTTGTAAACCATTAATATTAAAAAAATTGCCCTTAAATAGCTGAGTAGAATTGTAACTGACTTCCATATTATTTAGAAACAGAGTGTATTTTCTGAATATGAATTTCACTATATCCTATCCATGTCACAACCCTTATCCAACTATTTAAAGGAACATCACTTTGACATACTATAGGCACTGATTTATTTCTAGCCTATCACAGCCTGTTACCTTTGTCATAGGAGTAACTTTTTATCACTTTATTTAAACAAACACATTTTAATAATAGTGCTAACACCCAGTCTGGCTTCTTTTGTTATATTGTCATTAGTATATAAAACACAATTTAAATGATTTTTTTTTTGCAAGCAGTCACCTTTATAATACGAATGCTTAAACTTTTTGGTCAAGTTCATTAATTCTATTATAGTAAAACAAAATGAGAAAGTGTTTTTTCACATTTGTAAAGTGGATTATAGATGTATACAAGTATAATGCTATAACATATTCATTTAACTGATGTTTAATTGTTCCTTTAATATTTAAGAAAATGTAGTTTTAATACAAAGCCACTTTAGCTGACTGTGATCCGCAGGTCAGCGGTTCAAATCTCACCGGCTCAAGGTTGACTCAGCCTTCCATCCTTCCGAGGTAGGTAAAATGAGGACCCAGATTGTTGGGGCCAATATAAAATATACATTGCTTATTGGTGTAAACCGCTTAGAGAGTGCTTGCACTGTGAGGCGGTACATAAATGTTACTAATAAATAAATAAATAAAAATAAATAAATAAATTCTGACAACCAAGTGAAAAAAGTGATGATACCTACAAAGGGAAATATGCACAGAACAATGACAAATTTCTTTGTCTGACATTTTAAAAAGCTTCTTTTAAAAAGTCAGCATAATAGCACAAAAAGATTTAACTTTCTGAAGGCTATATTACTCCATCCTTTAAAAAAATGTTTCCACAGGGGGAAAAAAAAGACAACAATATGCTGGAAAAACAAATGAGGATTTTCAGAGAATTTCTTGAGTGCATAAAATTGTGCAAAAATTTGTCAGTGGTTTCACAAGTTTTCATTTGGAAGCAGTTAGTATCTGAACATGGCACTAGCCATCAATCCAGGAACAAATGCACTGAAATAGAAGAAATGCAACAAGATACTGTAGCTACACTGGAAAGACAAGAGTTTAGAAAAAGAATGAACATGAAAGGGCTCCCCTCTAATTCCCCAAATCAAGTGTACAGTCAAATCTAATTATTACAGCTCTACATCAGTTTCTAGAAACTTAACAACAACAACAACAAACCACTGGCCAATACAGTCTGCCCTAGGTCATAATCCTATAAGGAAGGGGTTTTCAAACTTTTTCAGGCTGTAAAACGATTAAGGAAAAAATTCCGGAACTAAAAAGAATTCCCATAACCCCTGATCCAGAAGCAAAGTTTTAGCCAGAAAATATTGACTGTATTCAAATGAATCTCTCCCCCCCGCAATTTTTCATGGTGCTCCATAAAGTTCTCCAGGGACTCTAGGACTCCACGAAGGCAGTTTGAAACACCTCGCTACAAGGTACAATTCAGTTCATGGGTGAATGCAGTATCAAGTGCACAGATCTCTCAGCTACTCTTCCCCACGACGGCATTTCGCAACTCAACTTGCCTCTCCAAAGAGCAGAAACAGCGCTAGTTTCCTGTTGTTACAGAGATCTGTGTCGCCTTCGGCTTTCCCAAAATCAAATGACAATCATCACTCCTGTTTAGTCTGGATCTTTCTGCATTAGTTTTCAGAGCCCACCACGGGGACCATGACGGAAACCAGGCCTCTGTTTTAGCGCCAAGGGGGGAGCCCTTCTCTCCAGAAAACACGGTCGGGGGGGTGAGGTTGATTTAAACACAATTTAACTCTATCTTGGGAATTCCCATCTCCGTCTTAAGTGACGGTCTTACTCTTTGACAATCGGCCAACTTCCTGATTGCAGGGACTGATTAGGTTTCAGGCTGGGTTCCAGGCAACAGAGCGGGAGAAGCTGCTTTCTCGTGTGAAAACTGAAAAAGCCCAAACCTCGCTGCCTGCCTTTTGAGAAGCGAAAGCTGCTAACCCAGACACGTGTTGTTAGATCCCTCCCCCGCCCCCCCCAGTTGATTACACGCCGATGGCTCCACTGGTGGGGAAGCGAGAAAGGAAGGAAAAGACCCGGGGTGAGATGGATCTTAGCTTTTAATATTCCGCGCGCCCCCCTCAAAAAATCTCGCCGAAGTTACTCCGGCTCAGGATCCCAGCCGATCCACTGCCTCTTACCTGCTCAGCCCGGGCAAGGGGACAAGCGCGGAGCTGACGGCTCCCTCCCTGGCAGGGAATCCCCGGGGCACCTTCCTTTCACTTCTCCCGCTCCTTTTCCCAGCGGGGCTGCCGGGTGAAATAGCTTTTAACTCTCGCCGCCGTGACTGCCGGCGGCAACGGCGGAGGCGGAGGCGAAGGAGAAGGAGGAGACTCGCGCGTGCATAGAGAGCATAGATTATCTCTGGTTGCTCGACCAACCCCAGGATGACAGAGGTCAATCGAGGAGTCTCTGCCTGGTTCCCAAGGTGCCTTGTTTGTCGAAGGGTTGACACTCTTTCCCGAAGATCGCGTGATCAAGGAGCAAAGGTTCGCTTGGGCGACTTGATTTGGTTCTTTTTGGATCATGGTCTATCAGGGATCTGCTTAATTATTTCCAAGGTCTTGGTTCCTGCTGAGGCGATTGGTGTCACACGTTATTTTTCAGGCTCCAGGTGGGTCTAGATCAGTGGTTCTCAACCTTCCTAATGCCGCGACCCTTTAATACAGTTCCTCATGTTGTGGTGACCCCCAACCATAAAATAATAAAATTATTAGGAAACTCAGGGGTGGGTTCGAACTTACCTCGCTGCGGGTTCGCTTCCTCCTGCGCTGCATGGCTGTGCCTCGTGGGCGCTTTGCGCATACACGCATGTGCAGTGCTGAATTTTTAAAAAAAAATGCAAAAAAAAAAAGGCCAAAAACAAGATGACAACACATGTGCAGTGCCGGAAATTTGGCTTCTGCGCATGCTCAGAAGTTCCCATGGTACAGATTTTTTTTTTGCAGTAGTCTATGTGCATCTAGGTGGACCCGCCTGGAGATGGATAGAGGAGCGGTGTCGGTTCCTAAGACCATCGGAAATATGTGTTTTCCGATGGCCTTAGGCAACCCCTGTGAAAGGGTCGTTCGACCCCCAAAGGGGTCGCGACCCACAGGTTGAGAACCGCTGGTCTACATGGATATGTTGGTTGTATTTTTCTTCTGAGCCTTCTGTCACTTTCGTTTAGGCTGACGTGGCAAACTATTACTCTCTAGTTTCTTCACCAATAAAAGTTAGTAATGAGTAATCTAGAATCTTTTTTTTTAATTGGAGAGAGTTGGGTTGTGTATTTAACATATTCACCTGTGCTTGAATTGATACAGCCCAAACACAGGTCTGTTCTTAGTTATAAAAAATGAGAAACCCCCCCCCCACATTTTTGTTTTAATATTTTTCAGAGTTGAAACCTGCGGTCACCTGTACTATCACTTTGTGGTAACCATAAACCAAAGATTAATAGGCTGTTGTGGCTTTGAAGCTGCCTGACTCCAAATTGACTCTGGACTCTTAACTTCCCACCTCAAATGTTAAATGCAAGAACCAGGCCACCATTATAACAAGCCAAAAACCACCCACTGTATTTCACACTAATGTCAAACGAGGCCTTGTCATTAAGACATTTCTTTTAATTAGTTGTCTAGTTTTTTTTACAGTGCCTTCTAAGGATGGAGAACAGACCCCTGTACTTTTACAAAACTACAACTACAGACCTCTTGATGTTGAGTTGATAGCTTTGGGATTAGCTGATGCTTTGTATGTCACTCCCAAACTTCCAGCTGTGGATTACATTCACAATCTGGGTGAAATTCTTCATGTTTTATTGTTGTAGCTAAGTATTTGCTTGATTGGGAATGCACAGATTATTTTGCTGTGTGAACTCAAACTGGGAGGCCTGGGCCAGAAGTCTGATCAGCTGGTCTGATATATTGAAAACCTGAAAAGGTTTTATATTCACCCCTTGTTTAGCATCTTCCTTTGATTAGCAATCATTTGCAAATATGACAGTAAGAAATGGTGATTTAAAAAATCAACCAATGGACACATTTATGACCAAATTTCATGTGCTTTGCAAGGCACACTGGAGTGAAAGTAATGTTGACATAGCTACAGGAGAACTTCAACTGAATGAAAAGGCAGTAAACTATTGACTTTTCAATCTCTCTCTCTCTCTCTGTCACATGTTCCCTTAGGATCATTTTGCCTAACAATCTGGTTGTTGGAATGGCGTGCAGTCAGTAAATGAGAAGTGGATGTAAAATGTCTTATTTTAGCCACTGTGACTATATAACAGTGTGTGTGCAAAATATGGTTAACATTGATTTGCACTAAGTATCACTGAATATTTTAAAAATTAACAAAGTGCACAGAGAAATAACATAAAAAAGAAAGCAGTTTGACAGGTAATTGACAGGCATCACCTGCCACCTAGACCCATATTAATTATTTGGCAGGAAAGTTAATCACCTTTTAAAAGCATCAAATATTAAATCTTGCTAAATACGAAACAATTGTTCCTTGATAAATATTCAGTTTTAGAAGAGTAAACAATGTAAGTCCTTCCTTTCCAACACCTCTCTATAAGAGGGAGGGAAATTATACATTTGGCTTCCTTTGCTACTCAATCCTTAGGTTTCCTGGCACAGGATTAAGACTGGAAATTGGATTCTTATGGGCACATTTGGATGTCCTGAAGATTTATGTCTTTCTTGAGGTCATGTGAGGTAAGAAGCTAGAAATCAGTTGGTCTAATGTGAGAGTTTCCTGTAATTTCTGCAATGTATGCAGATATCTAATATCCCCAAAAAACAAACTCCAGAGATAACTGGTTGCTATACTGATCTTTTCAGCCTTGGTTTAATACTCCTTTTATCTCTAGCTAGTTTAAATAATTGTTATTTATTCCACTGGCTGATCAGGGTTATCTGACTAGTGAGAAAAAGAGGATAATCCAATCCATGGCTCAGTGGGCATCTATATATTGCTAATAAGGTCTGCATCGACATGTGAATTATGGATTATCCATTGAACTGTGAATGATACTGACTTTCTGTCTTTCTCCCCCTGAAAAATCTATAAAAGTACAGTTATTCCTCAATTTACAAGAGTTTATTTAGTGACTGTTCAAAGTTACAATGGCTACCTGTATTCTGTTCCTGGACAAATATCCTGGCTATAGTGGCCTAACCTTTATTATTGATCTTCAAGTACAATGTTTTGGAATTCATTCTTCAGCTAGCAATAATTATCTGAATGATCAAAGGTAGAAAAACCAGTTGTTACCTTTATACAAGCATGCATTAACCGCACATATTTGGCAACCATGAAGACGGCTCCAAGAATAAGATAAATCCAGAGATCAACAAACGCTATTAGACAAGGATTCAGATTCAGCCATAGGAGATTGAAAACTGAAGACAAATAGAGTGGTCCAAATCTTTACTGAAATTTTATACTTCAAATTCCACAGAAGGTAACATTATTTTGAAGGATCCAAAATAATGGTCTTCTTATAGGAAGACAGAGTCTGGCTGAATAGTAAGTTTCACTTTGTAAGAGTGTGGAAGTTCAACCAGAGGTAGGTTCCTCCCGGTTTGGACCGGTTCGCCTGAACCAGTAGCAGCCCGCTGGTGATGTCATGATGACATCACAGAACTGGATTGGTGGGTGCCGGTCTGTGGAAGCCGCCATCTTTTTTAAAAAAAATTTAAAATTTTATTTTTTAATTTTGGGGGGGGATTTTTTCGGGTTCTTTTTCTTCTGGGCATGTGCAGAAGCTGAGTTTCCGGCACTGCGCATGCATCGCCATCTTGTTTTTTACTCTCTTTTTTTGGCTTTTTTCCAATTTTTTGCTACTGTGCATGCGCGCTTGCGCGAAGCACATGGCCACGCGGTGCGGGAGGAAGCGAACCGGCAACGAGGTAAGTTAGAACCCACCCCTGAGTTCAACTACTATATTGATCTGATAACTGAGGGAGGTGATAAGCTCCTCTTCTCATGGCGGAGTGAAGCAATAACTAAACAATTACCTGATGCTTAAACTAAATTCCTGTTGTTGTTTTTCTTTCTCTCCCTCCCACTCTCTCTCTGTGTGTGTGTGTGTGTGTATGTGTGTGTGTACATACTCAGTAGCTTCATTGATTAGTCTATTAATTCCAAGGATGTTATAGAAGAATAGATTGATCTATAATCTTATTTATATAATAGAAAGCATTCTTCTTCTTCCTCCTAGAGTATTCTTACAGGTGCAGGGTGCGTTTTTCGCATCATTGAATGCCACTGCACGGTCAGCTGCGTCTCCAGGGCACAGGCCCGCAGCTTGCATATCTTTGTTGATGGTGTCTTGCTATCTCTGTTGTGGGCACCCATGAGGTCGCCGGCCATTGACTTCTAGTTGGTAGGCAGTCTTGGCAACGGTGGAAGGTGCTGCTCTCAGGACATGTCCATACATGTCCGGCCTTCTCTCATCTCATAATAGGAAGCATCCTATTTGCAATTAATGTTGCAATGCAAGCCAATCCATCAGTTCTTCAATAAGGACATTTATTGAATTAATTGAATTCACCAAAAGTGATAAGTCATTAGCCATAGTTTACACACAATAGCTGGCTTCCCAAACTAAACCAAAATCAAAGAAATCACATTCTGTGATAGAATTATATTTATTAGTGAGATTTATATACCGCCTTATAGTGCAAGCACTCTCTAAGCGGTTTACACCATTAAGCAATGTATATATTTACATTGCCCCCAACAATCTGGGTCCTCATTTTACCTACCTCGGAAGGATGGAAGGCTGAGTCAACCCTGAACCGGTGAGATTTGAACAGCTGAACTGCTGAATCACAGTCAGCTAAAGTAGCCTGCAGTACTGCACTCTAACCGCTGTGCCACCTCGGCTCATTTCCATATGTTACAAAAGGAAATTATTTAGTGTATTTGAGCATACTTCTTTAGGTGTGAAATGCTGTGATAGTTAGCAGTGCAAAACTTCACCCAGTCACAAATCTTTACCTTCTGTATCATGTTGTTATAGGCAAACACAGCATATGTCTAATTTTTACAACAGCAGTATTCTGCTTTGTGATCAGATGGCACTATGCAATGAGCAACCTTCTTGCATATGTTCTGTCTTTAATCAGATTGGTGTCTGTATATCTCCTTTTAAGATAAGAAAAAACCAACCCTGTAATATAGCATTTGAGTCTAATAAAAAAAATTTTTTAAGATTTTTGTTCTTAAATATTATTTAAGGCAGTTTGGGGGTCTGACAGATATGACCAAATGAAAAATCTGTTTTTCATGTGGACCAAGAGCACACCCTAAAACAGTGGTGGCGAACCTTTTTCGGCTCGCGTGCCAAAAAGGGGGGGGCGCTCGCGCGTGCTCGCATGCCCACACCCATTTCCTCCCCCCCACGCATGCGCACAACACCCCCCCATGCTGCCCCCTGTGCATGCGCACCCCCCCCACCCCTGCGCAAAGGCTTACCGGAGCCTGGGACCACGAAACCGGCAAACCGGAAGTGCGAAAAAACGCACTTCCGGTTTGCCGGTATGCTGTTTTTTGCACTCCGGAGGGTTCAGGGAAGCTCCCTGAAGCTCCGGAATGCAAAAAACTACAAAACGGACAAACCGGAAGTGCGGAAAAGTGCACTTCCGGTTTGTCCGTTTTGTAGTTTTTTGCATTCCGGAGCTTCAGGGAGCTTCCCTGAACCCTCTGGAGTGCAAAAAACAGCACACCGGCAAACCGGAAGTGCGTTTTTTCGCACTTCCGGTTTGCCGGGAAACCCTCGCGTGCCAGCTTCTATGGCTCTGCGTGCCACCTCTGGCATGCGTGCCATAGGTTTGCCACCACGGCCCTAAAACATCTGGCATGTAGATCTCATGAAAAAAAAGTCATGCATTTACCTTGATGGAAGGGTTCAGAAGCTCAGAGTTAACCAGAGGAGGTTACGACTGGACCAATTTTAGCCAATTTCTTTTATTAGGGAACTCTTGGAAGACGGGGTATACTGGTGGGCTTTTCATTTATTTTCACTCCCTAATGGTGATGAAGGATTTGGATTCCAGGTTTCAAAACAACTTCCTTAAGGTTTGTGTTGCTCCTTTTCTTAAAAGTGTGCCATTGTACAATTGAACTAAGGAATATCGCTGCATATAGCAGATCTGTTCTGTCAGGGCTAATTGATTTTGTTTCTCTCCAACCCCTCAATCAATATACTAAACACTTACTTAGTATAAACAATTCATAATAAACAATAGGTGATATCAGAAAATCATTCCGGGTGTTCTGATGGCAGAAACCAGTACTGTAAACAGATTTGGGGTTTAAGATCCCTCCCCCTTTTTTTTGTTTTGATTGATTCTGTGCCATCTTAGATCTTCTACAGGTCCTTTTTCATTCAGAGAACATTTTTAAAAAGGCTGGTTTTGCTTTCCCAGGCAATGAGTCTCAGTCAAAATGTTTGTTTGTTTTTCCTGTTTGCCGCCAAGAACAGTAATTAGATACTGTATGCAACTGATAATGCCCCTGGGTGCATCTGGATTAAATTAAGTAAAAATCCTGCATCTCAGTTGCAGTTGTATCAAGCTCTCAGGCCATTTCCTAATTTGCTGCTCCAGCCCTTAATCTCATCTAAGGGAAGTCACTACAGAGAGAAAGAACTCAGAAGTACAAGTAGTCTTTGGGTTATAACCATTCCCTCAGCAACGCTGTTAAACGTTACAACAGCACTGAATGAGAGGGATTTATGATGGAACCAATGTTCCTGCCATTGTGACATGCTCGCAGTTGTGTGATTGTGATTTCCAACATTTCCCATGCGCTTCCCACAAGAAAGTGTTGGAAGAAATGTCCATCTGGGTTCAGTTCCAAGTGGGAAGAAAGACACTGGAAACATGGAGACTGCTTGGAAAGATGGTTTAATGCCTTGGAGCTCCTGGGTGAAAAGGGGGATCACATGCTTCCAGATGTTGAAGAAGGAAAAAAGAGGCAGAGATGCTGAGAGTCCTTTGGTTTTATGCCCTCTTTTGGGCCCCGCCCCATGGCCTCCTGCTCCTGTGCAAGAAATGCACTCTGATTGGCTGTCAGACTCTCATGGGGCCATGCAGGGGCAACTCTGTAGGCTGTCCTGAGTCCAAGTTTGCTTGAGCCTTGCTGGCTGATGCAATCTTCCCAGGTGCCATGTGGTGAGATGGGTAGAGGGCTAATCCTATCATGTCCTAAGGGTAAAGTGACCAGATTTTTTTTTTTAAGCGGGACGGGGGGCGGGCCCGCCTGGGCGCCATTTGAATTTTGCCCTCTGCGCATGTGCACAACGCTGCGCATGCGCAGAGGGCAAAACAACGCAAATGTCGGCGTCCGTGTGGGGGTAGGCGGGAGGCCTTTCCTCGCCTCCCGCCTCCCCTTCGGGAGCCGGCAGTGGCTTGGCAGTGGCAAGCGACAGGCGGGAGGCGGGGAAAGGAGGCAGCCGGCAGCTTACCTGCGAGGCGGCGCTCGGGGGCTAGGAGTTCCAGGCATCCAAGCGCCGCGGTCTCCCGGTCGCCCACCCGGCCCCAGGGCAACGGCGGCAGCGAGGCGACTGGGGGAAGGAAGGGGAGGGGGACGAGGAAGGGCTGTTTGCGCCGCCGGAGGGGCCGCTCGAGTCCGCAGCGGCGCCTCAACCCCCTTTTTCCACCCGCCCAGCTCCTCGTCCCTCACCCCTCCACCCACATCCCAACAGCAGCGGCGCCTCCGAGGGCGGGGCTAGGGATGGGGCGGGGGAAGGAGAGGAGGAGCAACCCCCCTTCCCCCTCCCCCCAGCTGGCACCTCCGTCAGGGAAACCTTCCCTGATGCTGTCCCCTGTTTTCAAAGAGCCCGACTTGCTTCCGGTTTTTATTTCGGTGCTTCCCCTTCTAAGGTGACCAGACGTCCGGGCATTCTTTCCAAAAAGCGTGACTTGAAAAGCGTGTCTGTCCCACCAAAAGCGGGACGTGTGGTCACCTTACCTAAGGGTGAAGATCTTAATCCCATCACCCTGGAGCTGAAGTGGGGGGGGGGGACAGGGAGTTGCAGGAAGCTGCTTTGTCTTTAAAAACATATTTCTCCTTTTCTCATCCAGGGAAATATAATATTCTGTCTTTTTCCCAGAATATTTCATTCTTCTAAGAGCGGGTGTGTGTGCTAACTTCCTTCAAAAGTCAACAGCAAGGGTGTCAAACTCGCATCGTCATGGCATCGTCACATGATGTATCACAATTTTTTTCCCTTTTGCTAAACCAGGCGTGGGCGTGGCCAGCGCATGATGCATCTGGCCTGCGGGCCGCAAGTTTGACAGCCCTGGTCAACACGGAAGCCAGCAGGAAGTTGGAAGTTGTATTCATGTGAGATCCTCACTTAATGACCTGCACAGTCTTCGTTTAATAACAACAATAGGGACTGATGGAATCACCACCATGAAGCGATGCAGTCACATGTTACGGTTTATGACCACCTCACTTAGCAACAAAGTTCAAGGTCCCATTTTGTCATTTTTGTTGTAACTTGAGGACTACCTGTGGTTTGTTAGCGATTAGACATAGCAATATTGTAACCACATACGGTCACACACAAGAAGCAAGTCTGCACTGATTCATGTGAAATGATGAGGTGATTTTTTAACTCATGTAAGTGATATATAGGAGAGTCAGTGAGGTATAGTGGTTAAGGTGCCAGATAGAAACTGAGAGAGAGAGTTTTTGTCCCATGTTAGTCACAAAGCCAGTTGGGTGACCTTGAGCCAATCACTTTCTTTTAGCCTTAGGATGAAGGAAGCAGTGGCAAACAACTTCTGAAAAATCTTGCTAAGAAAACTGCAGGGACTTGTCCAGACAGTTGCCAGGAGCTGTCACTGATTCAAAGGGACAAAAGAAAAGAAAAAAAGATATTCAAACTGTCCACATGCGCATTTCCCCCCTGATAAATTAATCTCTGTGACCAATTCATGATGTTAACATTGTGATTCATCTAGGTCAGGCAAACTTCTTGGAGAAAGGAGTTTGTGGTTTGGGCATTCATATCTTAAACATAGGCTCCTTTCTTATTTAGGACTATGCACCTAATTCACACATGACACTTAGTCACAATGGGGCTTGCTTTTTTGCGTTTGTATGAAGTGTAGACCATAGAGACCATAAACATTGTAAAGTCTTTTTAAAAAAGTGTTTGTGTGTCTCAAGACAGATTTCATCAAATATGCTACTGGATCAAAAACAAACCAACTGTTGAGTTATGACAGCAATTAGGATGGTGATTGCTGTTGCTAAGTGATACAGTCATATAAAGACTGTATCATGCTAAGTGATACAGTCATATAAAGAATGAGGTCATCAATTAGCAATCCCAGGCAGTCCGGTAGCCATGCTAATCCCAAAATTGACAGATCTTTAAGCAGAAAGAGGGCTTGAGTCCCAGGTAAGGTGTGTGGGGATATTGCCTGCAGGGTGGGAGTAGGAGGCTGCAGAAGAGCCAATGCAGGCTCTGTACAATTTGCATTGGAGGCTGGGGGAAGTCTGGGAACACTGGTGCAGGCCACATGCAAGTTAGGGAGTTGGTGCTGCAGGAGGGAGTTTCTATGCGGTTACCAGGGTGGTCAACCAAGACAAATTATGGACAAGTCATTGCCAGCAGAGAATCTTTAACAATATCAGAGTTTTAAATTTTAACTTAAAATAGCCCATCAAGAGGTTCTAATGATTGTAAAGTTCATCCAGTTACTCAGGGAAGCACATTAATTACATAACAGAGGAAAGGATCCTGTCTCTATAAATAATATATGACTGGCTGTTGTTCTGATAAGGGTTTTCAGACTAGCTAGCCATTTGCTTTAGGAGTTTGGTTGTCCATAAGATTGGATTAAGTGGATTAAGACTAGGAAAACCTGAATTCTAATCTTACTTTGAGTACAAAGGTCAGCTGGATGACCTTGGCTACAAGTAGTCCTCAACTAATGACTAACAATGGTTCAAAGTTACGACGGCCTCAGAAAAAAATGACTTATGACCCATCCTTGAAGTTACCTCTGCGATCGCAATACTGGCTCGCATTTACAAAAGTTGCAGTGACTTGTGCGACACGTGATCATGATTTGTGATCTTCTCAGCCGGCTTCCAACAAGCAAATCAATTGGGAAAGCTGGATTTGCTTAACAACCGCACAATTCACTCAACAACCATGTGATTCACTTAATGACCACGGTGATTTATTTAACAACTGTGGCAAAAATGATGGTAAAATCAGGCCCAGGCAAATCATAACTTGTTTAATGCTTCACTTAGGGAATGAAATTCCAGTCCTAATTGTGATCATAAATTGAGGCCTACCTATAGTCACTCTCTCCCAACTCTAGGAAAAAAGCAATGCCAAACTATTTCCAAAAATGCTACTTAGAAAACTGCCTGGATTTGTCCATGTAATCATCAGGAATCAAGTCTGACTTAAAGGTGAAAGGAAAGAAAAAGAGCTAAGATTTTGCATGTTCTGTGCAGCTAACCCAGGGGCCTGCAACCAGTGGCTCTAGAGCCGCATGTGGCTCTTTCATCCCTCTGCTGCGTCTCCCTGTCGCTCAAAACATTTATCACAACCGCCAATGTGCGACACCCGCTAGCACACGATTTATTGAGCTTTTCGACCCATCTTTTTTTTCAGAGTTCAAAATGTTTTTGTTGCATGCAGAAATAAAAATTTGTTTTCTCTGTAGCAGTTCATTGATTACATAAATGCAACACACTATCGTTTTTTTATACATAGCATAAAAGTAAAAAATGATATATGCAGTGTTATCTTCATTTTAGATGTCAAAATGTTTTTGTGGCTCCCAGTGTTCTCTTTTCTGTAGGAAACAGGTCCAAATGGCTCTTTGAGTGTTTAAGGTAGCCGACCCCTGTGCTAACCCAATGTTCTACCTGGAAGCCAACCTGTATAAACTAGTCAGATTAAAGTAATTTAATTTTAATTCCAGAGTTGGAAAAAATAAAGCTAGGGCTAATAGATCTGCAAAAAAAAAAAAAAAATAGCTGAGCAGAAAATATTTAGAGTCTTCCATCTTATGGTTATCAGTATTTTTGCAACACAGGTATGATGTAATATTTATAGATGTTAATGCAGGGCCTGAGAAAGGGCATCTGGTTGGTTGGATCTCCCCATTTGCAGTCAAAGGCTCCTCTGCCCTAAGATAAGGAGATCCAGCCCATTATTTGGATTTGAGGGATCCTTTCCATGGTTGTAACTATAACTAGCTTAATTTCTTCATTCTTGAGATGGAACAGTAGAGCATAAGAAAATAATCCTCAACACCTGCCCAGCCATTCCCAGAATGTTCTAGGGAAGAACACACAAAAAAGGAATCTTGCTGCAGCACTCATGAGATAAAAGTTAATTTTATCAGCAACTGTAAAAGCTGTCTTGGCTTTTAAGATGGTTTCTCCCCCCCCTCTTTTTGGCCTCTATTCAGGGTGTCGTTTCAAAGTAATAGAAGCCCCACTGCTTACCATGGCAGCTGGGTACAATGGTTCAGTGAATGTGGTTAAGAAACGGTAAATGAGGTTTATGGAACTGGTGATGCCATAGAAGGTCAGGGAGCCTGCAGCATAGTCCAGGAGAACCCCAACGGTCTTGTAGTAGTCACCACGCAGCACAGTCTGAATATTATTATGCCAGACAGAGAAATTCACCGAGTCCCACTCCAAGCACCATGAATAATTATTCCTGCCAATCAGATACAACATGCACGATTTTTCGGTCTTATGCCGGTAGCTGTAGGCAACACCCAGGCACAGCCAGCCATTTGAAATCTCAGCCTCCCAATAATGGCAGCCTTCGCAGAGGCTGCGGGTACCAAGCAGCTGGGGCCAGTGGTTAAATCCAGGGGTGGGTTTTGAATAGGTTTCCAACAAAATCCCCATGTTTAGCACAGAGTGAGTCTCTTTAAACAGGAAGAGCTCTTCGTTGGCAGTGGTGGCATCAAAATTCAGGACACAATAGTCTGTTGCATGGAAAGGAAAAAAGAGAAGAGGGCAACATTACATTTTGTCAGTCTAGAACGGGAGTCGGCAGTATGTGGCTCTAGAGCTGCATGCGGCTCTTTGGGCCCTCTCCTGCGGCTCCCTGTCGGATGATCCCACCATTGGTTGGCCCTCCCCCTCACTCCTCGCCTGCCCTGAGAAGAGAAGGGTGACTCTGGCGGATGGAGACTCGCTCCGTATTCCAGAGCAGAAGCGAAGCGCCCCTCTACTTGCCTCTTTTTCCAGCCCTTGTTGGGAGACGCACGACTTTTCTCCGCGCCGAGACACTGGCTGGGCTGCCCGGCTGCAGCCAATGCTCCACATTGTAATGGGCTCTAGGAGGAGGGGACGCGGTCTCCCCCACTGTGCAGCACGCTAAGTTTAAGTCCAAGAGCAGCAAGCAGCCATGGAGGCGGTGAGAGGAATATGGGGTGACGCATGACTTTCTCTGCCCCGAGACTCCGGCTAGGGTGCTTCTCCCCATATTTCTCTCGCCCCTCCATGGCTGCTTGCTGCTCTTGCACATACAGTAAATTTAGCACGCTGCACAATGTGGGAGATGGCGTCCCCTCCTCCTCCTCCTGAGCCCATTACTGGTGGAGAGGTGCTAGAGTCCTTATCCCTTTTGGACTGGTTGATTATCTCTTGCATAGTCTATAGATGTTGTTAATGTCTATTGAGTGCCAGATTCTAGAAATTCCCTGGCATTTTTGGACTTGGTCTGGTCTAGGATTGTCATATTTTCCCAATTGAAGCTATGTTTAAATTGGTCTATATGTTGTGAAATTAAAGAATTTTCATCATGTCTTCTGACTGCCAGTTGGTATTCATGGATGCGTTCGGCCAGTCTTCTGCCTGTTTGTCATACATAGTGGTTGTTACAGTTGTTACATTGTATGTTGTATGTAGATGACTCCTGTTTTTTCTTTTGGGGTTGCTGGGTCTTTTGGTTTGCTTAGGATGTTTTGAAGGGTTTTAGCTGGCCTGTGTGCCACGCTGATTCCATGTGGTTGTAGTAGTCTGTTGGTGGTTTCTGAGGTATTCTTGATGTATGGCAGTGTAATTCTTTTTAGGGTTTGTGTTGGTTGTGCTATATTGGGTTGAGTGGTCAGGGACTTTTTGATAGTTGTGTGGGTATCCATTTTGTTGGAATGTGTTGAATAGATGTTCCATTTCCTTTTTCTGCTGTTCTGAGTTGCTGCCGTGTGTTTGGGCTCATTTAAATAAGGTCCTTAGAGAGCTTCTGTTGTGGGAGGTTGGGTTGTTGCTTTGGTAATGGAGCACCTGGTTACTATGGGTGGTTTTTCATTTCACACTTATGACCACTGCAGCATTTCCTCAGTCACATGATTTATATTCGGATGCTTGGCAACAGATTCACATTTATGATTGTTGCAGTGTCCCAGGGTCATGTGATCCCCTCTTGAGACCTTTTGACAAGCAAAGTTAGTGGGGGAACCTGATTCACTTAACAACCGTGCTACTAATTTAACAAGTGCACAGTGACTCACTTAACAAATGTGGCAAGAAAAGTTGTAAAAAGTGAAGGAAAACTCAACAAATTTCTCATTAAGCAATTGGTCACATTTTGGTCTCAATTGTGGATGTATGTTGAGGAGTACCTGTACCAACTTGTCAGAAATGAAACGTCTTCAAGAAAAAAATCAAGAAAGTCCAGTTGCCTTTTTAAAAGCACCTGTGGGACATTAGTCACACTGATGTTTCCCTTCCTTTGTCTTAGAAGCAGTACAAATCAGAACAGGTTTCACTAAGCATGAGCGTGTTTCCTAATAATAAGTATCATTTTAATTTTCTAGTATGACCAAACTAGAACTGACTGATTTCCCTCATTTTCTATGTTCCTTATCTCTTGCACCCTGAAATTAGATTCTGTGAAGGAACCCATTCTTTACCCTTTGAGAAGATTCCTTCAATCCTACATTTCAGAAGTCTGGAGGCACCTTTTCAGACAAACAAAAATTATTAAAAGGCATAAGATAGTTTACAAAAAAGCTTACATTTTTAAAATAAAATTCATAAGTCTGAATCTTGGTTGCCATAGACTAACATGGCTCTCCTTGTACAATGCCTTAGGCATTCTGGTCATCTGAAGAGATCCTATTGTAAGTAGGTCAGGCCGAAGCCATATTTTATTTTGAGACTTTGGCCTGTCATAGTAGGTTAGTTGCCAAGATGACAGTCAGCAGCATTCCAGAGGGTAATATTGGGGAAACAAATCAACTAAAAGCACCTACACTTTAGGAGAGTCTTCCGGTCTGTGGGTGTGGGTAACAGTTCATATGGCACCATTGTGATTCCTGAAAGATTAAAGGTATTTGAGACATTTATTTAGTACCTGTTTTTAAAATGTACTCATTTATTCATTCAATGCATGCATCAATAATTGACCCATGATTCAGGGTGATATATGCAACTAAAAACAACAAATAACCAGCCACAGTCAATTCAGACAACTAAAACCAGAAACTAGAAATGGGGAAAAATATTACTTGTTTAACTTGGGAAATATTTTATTAAGGGTTAGAAAATAGAAGCAGAAGTGAGAAATGTGGATATGTAAACAATGATGAAGTAATGGGTATAACTGAATAATGAACATTGAATAATTATGACAAGTAAATCTTATGATTATTTGGAGGATAATGGTTATAAATGTGATCTCTATCTGATGTCTCTAATGTTTGATATTATCAATTGATTATAGATAAAACTGAACAGAGGGTTTAACTAAGTAATGCAAATTTTTTTTAATAAGGACAAGTGAAGATGATGGCGAATAGGATTTGAGAATAATAGTCATAAATACTGTGTGTGTGTATAAAATCTATCATCTGTACTTAAAAGAAATTGTACCCAGACAGTATACTGTTACTGTGAATATAGAAATTTTATATTTTACTCAAGAAAATTGTATAATAAAAAATAATAATAACAAAAAAAAAACAACTAAAACCATTGAGAGAGGCTTATAAAGCCAGGTTTAGCTTTTAGCTCCTATCTTTCAGAGGGAAGATAAGGGTGGGGCCATCTGGATATTGGGAAGAATGCTATTCCATAGGGCAGATGTGGCATCTGAAAAGACACATCTCCTGGGTCTCATCAGTTGACAAAGTGCTTGAATGACTGGACTCAGAGTCATCTCTGTTTGATACTGAAGAAAAAAGAATGCCTTCAACGCCAGCCATAGCCATGCTCTTGAACCATTTTTACTCTTAACCAAGAGCCTTCGCTACAGCAGATGATAGTACTTAGCTAACTTTGACTGGTTCTGGAAACTAAGTAAGATTAGTTCTGTGAGACTAGGCTGAAGCCACCATACCTAAAAATGAAGCAAGCACATAAGTAGGGTGGACAAAAGTCAGGAAAAGATCCCCTAGGGCAGGGCTGTCGAACTTGCAGCCCACGGGCAGGATACATCACACGCTGGCCACGCCTACGCCCGGCTTATCGAAAGGGGAAAAAGTCACGATACATCACGTGAGGGCGCGAGTTTGACACCCTTGCCCTAGGACAGTGGTTCTCAACCTTCCTAATGCCGCGACCCGCCCCCGTGACCCCGCAGTGACCCAACCCACCACCATTTGGGTTCTTTTATCCTCTGCGCATGCGCAAAGCGTTCTGCGCATGCGCAGAGGGTAAAAGAACCCAAATGGCAGCGTCCAGGTGAAGTCTCCCGACCCCAGTGAAAGGGTCGTTCGACTCCCAAAGGGGTCGCGACCCCCAAGTTGAGAACCGCTGCCCTAGGGGAAGTAGTTAAGAAAGAATCAAGTCATTAAGGAAAAAAAGGGGGGAAATGTCATCTGAACTAGATAAAAGAAATTGGACCTCAGCACACGAAAAAAAACCCTTGTGTGTGTCCCATCAATAGCTACCAGATTTGTGAACCAATAAAGCAAGGACATAGGGGGATAAAAGGGGACCTGAAGCCCACCCACTCTTTAAATCATTTTTGATCCAGATTTGGTGGTTTCTATCCCTCTGGCTAGTGCTTGTCAATCTAGTTCAGTGGTGGCCAACCTTAAGCATACCACGCCCCAATTTTTTCACAAATGAGTTCAGACGCGCCATACAACTCAAGCACATTTTTTACCTTCTTACTTTCACGTTTGGGGTTGTAAAATAGGGATAGGGGTAGGATGTGCTTTGCTTAATGGAGGAAAAGGAATAACTCAATCACGCAATTCAATTTTCTTTTGCACTGTAATGGATAACAGGAATTTAAGCATAGAAAAGTATAAAACTAAAAAAAATTGAAAAAGAACAAATAGATCACAAGTATGTATGTCATATCACACAGAATATCAATTATGTGGAATTTGAATTTTATGTTCGCGTCAAGAAAAAGTAGTGGCGCTCTTCTTTGACAAACGTAATATATATTTAATCTTGAATCTGTCTTTCAATCACTCTCAATACAAAAACCACGCTAGTACACTCAATAAAACACTGCTTCAAACTCCACAATGGCTCATTCAGAACTGACTGACCATATCGAACACTCGCCGCTCATTCGCACGTGACTTCAAACACATGATGTGTTGCTAGTGCGCGGTGTTTGCGATCGTTTGAGCAGGAACGTGCAATGGCAACACCGATAAAAATATTCGTACATTTGTAAACCCGCCTAAAGTAACATCTCACAAGTTCCATTCTAAGTTTCAGACACCGAGAAGTTGAACATTACCGAAGGCTGTACGAATTGAACTGAGATCACTTTGGTGTTGAAAATATTAAGATGGATTCAGTTATGACACCTATTAAAAAAAAAGTAGGTGCAAGGATGCAATGTGCCACTTTTAATCATCCAATGCGCCACGTTTGGCGCATGCGCCATGGTTTGGCCACCCCTGATCTAGTTGAAAAGGATGTGTTTGTGTGTGTGGTAAGAAAGAGCAAATTTATATTTTGTGTCCAGTAAAGTTTTGCTTTCATGTTATTTTGAATCTACTCAGTCTCCATGTATTCTAAAGAACCAGTTGTGCCTCATTGTTCAATTGAAACTGATTTGAGTGTGGATCTTTTCCAGGGCTGTGAATGTGTGAATGAGTGATCATAAGCTGAATATGAGCATTTGTGTAACAATACTTGGATAGGAACCATCTGTTGCTAGATTGGTAGTTATCTGGAAGAAGGTGACAAGAAACCATCATTGATGAGGTGTTCCAATCTTTCAGTCCAACAGATGACAGCCTTTAGTCAAACTTGGCAATCTTGAAAGATAAGCATGGTTGGATCTGGTTAAATACTGTGAGAAGGGCCCCCTCCCCAGAATAAAATATTCTACAGGACATTTAAAAAGAGAGAATAAAATATTTCCCCTAAAGGAGAAGAGAAAAATCTCCTTAAAACAGCCCCAGTCTTTTGCTATAGGGAAAAAAGCCTGAAGAGGCTAGGCTTTATGAATGAACATTTTGTATCCATTCATAAAGCAAGGCCACTCTATTAATACCCAAAGGGCAGCCAGCAGCTCCGAATAAGCAGCACAATAGGCAAGGAGCCTAAACTAACAAGATTAGCACAGACAAACAAAACACCTAGGATTTGCAAAAAGGGGACTTTTGCCTGTAGAGCCAGTCATGACCCCATACCCTATAGGAATCTGGCAACACCCATTAAAATATTAAAGGACATATTCTTGCATAGGAACAGGCATCTCAATGATAAAGGCCCAAAAATTGTATAAACCACCCACTCTCAAGTCCAATTCGTCAACCACTCTAGAAACCTGCTGCTGTCACTGTTGTTTCTGACTACCAAATAAACAGAGACCACTTTTCCAAATCTGCAGCCTGCCTCCAATTCATTTCTCCTGTGTCCTCTCCCCCAGCTTGGAATAAGAACCAGACCAGATTTAACTTCCAACAATACTTTGATGAGAGTCATGATGTAGTGGTTAAGGCATCAGGTTAGAAACTGGGAGTCTATGAATTCTAGTTCCACCTTACGCACAAAGCCAACTGGGTGACCTTGGACCAGTTACTTTGTTTCAGTCCTAAGAAGGGGGCAATAGCAAGCAACTTCTGAAAAACCTCGCAAGAAAACTGTAGGGACTTGTTTAGGCAGTCCAAGAACTGGATACGACTGAACGAAAAAGAAAAAAAGGGGGAAAAAGGGGGGGGGGGAGGAAAGGAAACCAGCAGGGAATACCAAGGCTATCAATTAGACTGCGGTGTAAAAAACGAACCAGAAAGTGACAATGGAGAATCATATATGTTGTCGTCTCCTTAATTTCTATATCCATACGATCATTAGGAGCTAAGCTCAGCTCAAGAGCCATAACATTTCTAAAAAGCCTTCATGACTTATGACGTGTTGAGAACGAACTAGCTGCCGCAATTTCAATTTTACGCTCTTGTTCTCTGAACACTGGCCATTTTTCACGTCCATTTTTTTAAATGATGCAATTGTACCCTGCTGTTTTCAGTTACCACAAACTCCCACCACCACCACCAATCCGCAAGAGTGAAACACAGAGGAGAATGAAGGCAGCGAGGCCCAGGAGGCCTGACAGAGTAAAAGCTGGGATCCACCAAGGGTTGCTATGGTGGGTGGAAAGGCTATCTGAACAGATGGTGTTCATTAAAGTGCTAAATTCCCAGGAGTCAGTCCTGAAAAGTAGCCTACTTAGCGAGAGAAACATAATCACGTCTCATTAGTTGGAAATTAAGATAAAGAGCTTTTTCTGCACTGCAGGCTTAAGCTTTTTCTCCCATGTGTAAACTGGCTGCAAATGAAGCTGGCTTAAGAAATCCCTCCTGTATATCAATCCCATCCTCCATTTTATGCATGGTGATGGCCTGGATTAACAATCCCATGGCCCTCAAATTATAGATTCCTGGCATCTTTACTTCTCCTGCCTGTGACAGGAAAACATGTTCCTGTCTGTGGCTGGGTCTCTGAGAACATGTGATCTCCATTAATCTTTTGTATGAATCTCCCTTTACTGACTTCTCTTCGTTCTTGACTCCTTCCCATCTGGTGTCTTGATCTTTAAAAAAAAAAAACAGAAAATCCCAGTTTTCCTATTCTTCCTATTGCTTGGGATAGAAGGGAAATATGACAAAACCTCATTCAATTTTGCTTGGTTTTTTTTTAAAGTCCAACCTTTATAGGATGTTGCTTATAAAAGAACTAAAAGTTCAGTTTTTTACAGTTTCACTAGCAAACTTCTTTGTTTTTATTTTAAAGGAAAGGCCCACTGATCAGCTTTCAGACCCACTGATCAGCTTTCCTTCATGAAGGGGGTACAGTACTTGTTTCTAGTGGATATTCTCTCCTTTCTCTGAAGTCAGTCATTGCTAGTATGGTGGGGAGACCGAGCTCTAGATCCTTGCTCTGTGGAATTCCTCAAAGCTGACTCCCCTCCTATAATATCTACATGAGGCTATTTAGGAAGGTCATCTGATGACATGGAGTCAGGTACTACCACAAGACTTAATGACTTACGGTATTTTGATCTCTGGCTGTCCTAGTGACGTCATTGTGTGCGTTCTCTCTCTCTCTCTCTCTCTTACACACACACACACACACACACACACACACACACACACACACAGAGAGAGAGAGAGAGAGAGAGAGAGAGAGAGAGAGAGAGAGAGAGAGAGAGAGAGAGAGAGAGAGAGAGAGAGAGGTTTAGTTGGTTTATTAGTATTCCCCAACAATTCCCTTCACCAAAAACCCAGAACTGTCCCAGTTAGGTCCAGCCAAAAGTAGACCAATCCTAGTCCACAGAGCTATGGCTAATGCATATAAACAATGTTATATCTATGTATATTACCAACACATACTTGACAAAAATAAATAAATAAATAAAAAATAAAAATAAGCTACTTGAAAGTTTCCTAATCAAGCTAAACCCACCAGGCAAAATTAAATTCCCAATACAAGATGGTTTACAAGGCACAATCCAAGTCAAAGCATGGTGTCAATCCAAAGCAAGGCAGAAATCACAACAACTAGGAAACAAACAGATTCTTCCCAGCATTGCCCCCATCTGTCTGCTATGCTAAATAGAAAGCTTCTGGTGCAGCCCATCAAGGGTGAGGTTGCTTCCTCACGAGTAATTAGGCTAACCTTTGCTGCTCCTGCCCTACATGTTCTTGCATCATCTACAGAAGGCAGTTCCTCTTCCTCATCACTGAGCGGTTGCAGCTTGTTCAGTTTCCTCACCTGAAGCCTCAGGGCTGTCCTGCTGCAGCTGAGCTTCAGCCAAATCCCTCTCAGACAGCTGCTCGGAACCATTGACCTCCTCCAGACGTACCTGGAACTGGTTCATCTTCCTCAGAGTTGACATCTGGAGAGGTATTTGGGGAAGCTTCCAGGGGAGTCATCACAGTCGTGGAGGTGTTTTCCCAATATTTGGACACTATTTAAATCTAGATGGGGAGGAATAGGCTCAAGCTCAACCCTAGCAAGATTGGCTTGGATCCCAGGATTTGCTGTGCTCAGGAATTTTGCATCTTTAATTCTTGATGGTGTTGCATTCTCCAGACAATTTTGAGGTCCTCCTAGAATTATCAGCTTTGCTTGAAGAGCTGTTACCAATAGGATTCTGGATGAAAGGTAAATGGCACAGGGTCCAGCTATCTATGGTACCACATTTCTCCAAATGTCTCTGCCTGTCCCATAAGGGTGGGCCTACTATGGGCACCTTCAAATAAACAATGCCATCTCCTGTCATCCCAGAGCCATGTCCTTTTTGTTATTGCTTTTGTCTTTCCTTTATACTATTCTCCAGAGGTCTGTTTGCTCCATTCGTGCTCTGCTTCACAAAAGCATTGAAATCTTGGCTTTTTTAATAGGCCAAAGATCAAAAGTATTTGTGAACCTGCTGAAAGACGGCTAAAGCTGTTTTTTTTTTAAAATGTATCTCCCTCAGGACTCATAACAAAGACTAGAAACCAGCACTGCCACATATATAATCCAAAGTATGGATGCAGCGATATGTAGACAACAACTTCATCATAATAAAAAAGGAACTAGATGTCATGCCCCCATTGGAGTCTGACTCTGCGGCGGAAGATGAGCTGGAACAAGAACTGACAGCGAGTGAGAGGGCAGCTCTGTTGGCCTTGGAGAAAACTGGGGAAGGGCAGAGTCAGTCCAGGCAAGGCTGTTCGGAATTAGCAAGGCCTGCAGGCAGGGAGGAACAGAGCTCAGCCAAGGAGAATGAACCACCCCCTTCTGATGCAAGGGCTTGCAGAGTGCAGAGGAGACGGGATCAGCTCAGATGGAGAAGGCCATTCATGAGGAGAGTGCCCCGCCCAGCTTCACTAAGCACACCTGGGGAATGAGACTTAAGGAGACGCTGTGGGGAGGAGCATTTGTCAGGAACAAATGCTGAGTTCCTGGAGTGTTGTGTGCTGACGTTTGAACTTGCCAAGAATCCTTCCATTCCTGTGTGGCGTTTTGGACTGATTATCTGGATCTTTTGCTCTCTGAACTCCTTGCTTTGTCCCAATAAATTTGGGATTTATTGCCGAGCAGCCTTGGGCAGGACTAATTGCAACCAGAGTCTGTTTGAGGTTTGTTTGGGGAGATTTGGAGCACTAAAGCCGGTTTGAACTGCAAGCTGTTTGTGTTATCTCTGTGCTGTGCCCTGGGTCATCACACTAGAGAAGACACATGAAATAATCAACATCTTCAAAGGAAAAAAAATCACAAAAGAAGGAAACAACAAGACATTATCCTTCCTGAATATCCTCAGCAGCAGCGGAAATGATAGCAAATTAAAAACGCTAATCTGTTGAAGCACAACCCATACTAATCAAGTGCTCCATTACCAAAACAACAATCCAACATTCTTTAAGAAGAGATGTGTAAGAACATTATTTAGACCACAAGAGTCTAAATACACTGCTGCAATTCAGAATATCAGGAAAAGGAAATGGTCTTTCTATACAACTTCCAACAAAATGAATACACATGGAACTTTATTTAAAAAATGCCTGACCACTGAACCCATTGCAACACAATCAGCATGAGCTATGAAAAGGTTAACACTACCATATATCAAAAACATCTCAGAAATTACAAGCATATTATTAAAACCACATGGCATATCGTAGCACACAAACCAACTAAAGCCCTCTAGAAGATATTAAGTAGATCAAAAGTTCCAGTAGTCCAAGAAGAAGAAACAGGATTAATCCTCAAAATATAATACAAGGATTGTAACAGTCTATAGAGATTCTCAGTCATCCAGGTCATGGTTGTCCCAAAGGTGCTTTTTCGGGAGGCAACTGGACTTTGTTGTTTTTTCTTTGAAGACGTTTCGCTTCTTATCCAAGAAGCTTCTTCAGCTCTCACAGGATAGCCCTTCCATTCCCCACTGCTTCAGCATGTCACAGTACATGTTGGCATTCATGGTTCCCTCAATGAACTGTAGCTCCCCAGTGCCGGCAGCACTCATGCAGCTGACACCCCCTCCAACCTCTGCAGCAATGCTGGCAGCACTCATACGTGTATTTCCCAAAGCCAACCTCTGGATATGACACTGAGCACGGACACTCAACTTCTTTGGTCGACCATGGCGAGGCCTGTTCTGAGTGGAACCTGTCCTGTTAAACTGCTGCATGATCTTGGCCACTGTGCTGCAGCTCAGTTTCAGGGTCTTGGCAATCTTCTTGTTAGATTCGCGTGGGAATGAAGGAGCGAGACACAGGAACAGTTCAGCACCTTTATTTCTCCAAAGCTGAGTGCAATACGAACTGCCGGCAGGCTGCAGGGAAGCCGCTTTTAAGGGCTTCTCTGTAGCCTGCTGGCCACTGACAGCAGTTCATTTCTCCCGCCGCTAGATTAGCCAATCAGCAGCGGCCATGCAGATCAGTACTCTGTACGGCAGTACGTAACACCCCTCCCCTCTTAGTTCATGTAAGTCCAAACAGGAATCAACGTAGGTCACGTAGTTGCATAAGTAAACAGGGCGCTGTTCAGTCCTACTGGGCCTGCGCGATTCAGTTCCTTGGGAGTCTGACTGGAGCGGACATGCCTGTTGCTGCTCCTTCACCTGCTTGTGGAATAATCTGGAACCGGCTGCCAGGCATGGCGGCTGAAGTCTTGGCATCATCATCCTCCGGCCCCGGGTGACTTCGCTGGACTCCAGTATCTGCAGGTAGGGACTTACTCTCCTCCTCTGGGGTTGAGAATAGGTCCCTTTGGGTTCTTGTAGATAGGGCCTGGCTATCATGGTCGTCTTGGTTGATTGTATTGTATGGCCTTCGGGGCAGACACTCGCATTTGTTCTGGCCTTTCCGCTGGGGCTCCTTGAGGTTGGGCGGCCTCCGGTTGGCGAAGCCAGGAATCTCCCAGTCTACTTCTTAGCTGGTTCATGTGTCTCCACCACACTTGGCCATCATCAAGTTTGACTTGGGAGGACTTTGGCTCGGTGATGGCTATTATGGCAGCCTTCACCCATTTGGGATCTCCTGCAAAGTTCTGTGCGAACACTAGCTCACCTGTGGCTAGTATTCGGGTTGGCTTACTGGACCCCAGGGGTGTCTCTGGGTGATAATTGGGATTCAACCTGTCCAGTTGGGACCTCAGTTTTCATCTCATCAGCATTTCGGCGGGGCTCCGGTTAGTGGCTGTGCATGGCTTGATGTGTTGGGCCAGCAGGAACTGGTCGATCTGTTCCTGCCAGTTCCCCAGACCCATTCTGGTTAAAGTCTCTTTGGTCATTCTCACCATTCTTTCCGCCCAGCCGTTGCTAGCCGGACTGAATGGCAAAATGAGCACATGCCTTATTCCCAGGTCGGCCAGGAAGGACTGCATGTTCTTGGCTATCAGCTGGGGTCCGTTGTCTGACATGATGACATTGGGCAGGCCATGTGTCTCGAACATCTTTCTAAGGGCTCGTATGGTCGCTTCCGTGGTCGAGGTGTGCATGTTCACTACCTCCAGCCACTTGGAATAGGCAACAATTAAGAATGTTTGCCCTGCCATAGGTCCCGCAAAGTCTATGTGGATTCTTGACCATGGGGCTTTGGGTATCTCCCATTCTAATGGTGTGGTGCATGGTGGAGCCGGCCGGGATTCTTGGCATGGCAGGCAGGTTGCCACCCATTCGGTAATGTCCTGATCCAGTTTTGGCCACCACAGGTAACTCCTTGCCAATGCTTTCATGCAAACTATCCCGGGGTGACCTATGTGCAGAGTTCCTATCACCCGTTTCTGTAGGCTCTGTGGTATTACAACTCGCTCCCCCCACAGCAAACACCCCTTCAGTACCAACAGTTCAATCTGTTTATTTTTAAATGGTTTAAATTCTTTCCCTTCTTCCTGTGGCCATCCCCTTAACACCCAGTTCATGACTTTGGACAAAACTTTGTCTTTCGCCGTGTGTTCTGCGATGTCTCGAGATGTGATGGGGCTGGTTTGTTCAATGTTGACCAGCAATATTTCGGCCACAGGTGCAAGGTCTTCCATGAGGTCGGGTGTTGGGCAGTGGCTGAGGGCATCTGCGTGTCCGATGCTCTTCCCTGGTCAGTGGGTCATCTTGTAGCTGTATCCAGACAGGAAGATGGACCAGCGAGTCAGTCTGGGTGACATGTACTGCAGCGTTTGTTGGTTGCCTGTGAGTAGACCCAGTAGTGGTTTATGGTCTGTCACAAGTTCGAATTTGCGGCCATAGAGGTATTAATGGAAATGCTTGATGCCGGCCACTGCAGCAAGCACTTCTTTGTCCAGTTGGCTGTAATTCCACTCAGCTGGTGAAAGTATCTTAGAGTAACATGCGATGGGGGCTTCCGATCCGTTGGGAAGTTGATGGCTGAGGATGGCCCCCACTCCAAAAGGTGATGCGTCGCACGTTAACAGTAGGGGGAGGGTCTCACTGTATTGCATGAGGATGCTGTTGGATGAGAGTAAGTCCCTTACGGCAGCAAAAGCTTTGGCCTCTCTTTGTCCCCATGTCCACGTGGCTGTCTTCCCCAGGAGCCTATGGAGAGGCTCAGCAATGGTCGCCTTCTGTTTTAAAAAGATGGCATAAAAGTTGAGTAAGCCCAGAAATGCTTGTAATTCTGCCTTGTTTGTGGGGGTCGGTGCCTCTTTGATGGCTCTTATTTTAGCGTCTATGGGGCGAATGCCAGACCCGTCAATAAGGAACCCCAGGAATTTTACTTTGGTGACCCCAATTTTGCATTTGTCCCATTTGACTTTGAAGCCCCTTTGTTGGAATCGACCTAGTAGCTCGCGCAGCCTGGTCATAAGTTGTTCCTCCAATTCCCCCGAGATGAGGACGTCATCAAAGTAGGGAACCACTCCGGGGATGCTATGTAGTAATCATTCCATCATGCTCTGGAACAGTCCAGGGGCCACGCTTACCCCAAATTGCAGGCGGGTGAACTTAAAAGCCTCCCTGTGTGTGACTATTGTCTGGGCTTCTGCGGTGGCTGCGTCCACTGGTAACTGCTGGTACGCTTGTGCCAGATCTAACTTGGCAAAAAAAAATTCCATTTCCAAGAGAGTGCAATAGGTGTTGCATTACGGGCAAAGGGTAAGCGTTTGGCTGCAGTGCTTTGTTAATGGTGCCCTTATAGTCTGCGCACACATAAATCGAGCGATCTGGCTTCATTGGGATAATGATGGGGGTCTCCCATGTGGCATGATCAACTGGCTCTAAGACCCCTTGGGCGATTAATTTATCCAGTTGTTTGTCCACTTTTGGCCGAAGTGTAAATGGAACCCTACTGGGTTTTAATCTAATGAGTGAGACACTGGGATCTAGGTTAAACGATATGGGCTTGCCCTTATATTTACCTAGACTCCTGTCGAACATGTCTGGAAAGTCCGCCAGTAGATTGTCCAGTTTGTCCCCCTTGAGTTGATGCAAGCCGGTGATTCTGATGCCGAGAGGCTTGTGCCATTCTATTCCGAGCAGTGTAGGTCTGTTCCCCTCGACGACGGTTAGGGGTAGCTTGCCTCTGAACTCTTTGAAACTCAGGGGTGCTTCTGCTCATCCTAGCACCCGGATGGTGTTCCCCTGGAAGTCGTTGAGGCGGATATGCTGCGACTTCATTGTCATGCGGTGCCATGTTGAACTTCCAGTGACCAGTATGAGAGAGTGAGAGCAATAACACCAAATTTAACACACCTGCTCCCCCTTCACACTTGATACCTTGTACCACTAACGAGTCACATGACACCAGGGAAGGAAAATGGCTACTTGGCCCCCATTTGGACATTATCACTTAAGGGTGTACTCACTTTTGTTGCAAGCAGTTTAGACATTAATGGCTGTGTGTTGCGTTATTTTGAGGGGACAGCACATTTTCACTGTTATACAAGCTGTATACTCACTACTTTACACTGTAGCCAAGTGTCATTTCTTCAGTGTTGTCACATGAAAAGATATACTTAAATATTTACAAAATGTGAAGGGATGTATTCACTTCTGTGACATACTGTATGTACATAGGGATAAACTAGGCTCAAACTCAACCCTGACAAGACTGAGTGGCTGTGGATATTGCTCCCCAGGGATTATGTCGACTTCCCCTCCTTGGTTCTCGGGGGAGAAAAATTGACTCCCTCAGAACGGGTTCGCAATTTGGGTGTTCTCCTAGACCCACAGCTAAAATTGGAGCAACATCTTTCAGCTGTGGCTAGGGGGACCTTTGCACAGGACTGTCTTGTGCACCAATTGCGACCCTACTTGGAAAGGGAGGCTTTGCTCACAGTCACTCATGCCCTTGTCACCTCACGGCTAGACTACTGTAATGCGCTCTACATGGGGCTACCCTCAAAGAGCATCTGGAGACTGCAATTGGTACAGAATGCAGCTGCGCAAGCTGTGGTGGGTGTGCCAAGATACACCCACGTAACACCTATTCTCCGCCAGCTGCATTGGCTGCCTATTAGTCTCTGGTCGCAATTTAAGGTGTTGGTTTTGACCTTTAAAGCCCTACATGGCTCAGGACCAGGCTACCTCCGGGACTGCATCCCACCACATACCTCCCTACGACCAGTTAGGTCCCACAGAGTGGGCCTCCTCCAGGTCCCATCAGCCAAACAATGTTGGTTGGTGGGGCCACGGGGGAGAGCCTTCTCTGTGGGAGCCCCATCCCTCTGGAACCAACTCCCACCAGAGATCCGGACCATCCGCACTCTACTGGCCTTCCGCAAAGCTGTAAAAACATGGCTCTTCCGGCAGGCGGGGTGAAAAAGAAGATCAGATTCCCCCATGAATGAGTGATTTTTTAAAATAATGTTGTTTTTTAAACTATGATGTTTTATTTTATTGTTCTTATCCATGTTGTACGCCGCTCTGAGTCCTACGGGATTGGGCGGCCTATAAGAACGTTTATTTAATTTAATTAAATTAAATTAAATTAATTGCATTTACATACCATTCAAAATAGATAATAAAAAACTTAGAGGGAAACAAAAAGGCCAAAACACACCTTCAGCAGCCTACACCAAAATAAACAGGGATTAATACTAGGAAAAATGAAACACAAAATGTTATCCTAATCAAGGAACCAAGCAAATAACCAAGCTCAAGAGAGCACCAAGAACTCTATAGTTCAATCCTGAGCTACATATATTCTCTTCTATTTTTGCCTGTGTTTATTTTTTATTTATTTATCTCTTCATCTTTCTTTCTTGGGAACTATGTCAGGGTTGTTTTCCTTTGGTGTAAATGCATTATTTTAAACAAAGTGTTCAAAGTACAATGTCCCTCATTCAAATGTTTTCTTCCCACTAAGATCATTTGGAAGGATTTCCTGTTTTCGAGACAGAAGTATTTGAATTATGTGGTGAAAATAAATTTATTTGAACATGCACAATGAAGGAACTGAATGAATTGAATTGAACAAAACTATCACTTTCAAATTTCAGTTTACTTATCCTTCAGTTTACTTACCCTTCTGAAGGATTTTATTGATGAAGCAGAGTCCAATCATTGAGATTTGGGATTTCAAATCACTCAGTGTCTGTTTAATCCCCACAAAACTGCTGAATTCCTCACATTTCAGTCCAATCAAAGCTTCTGAGCAATCAGATAGGGCCTTTATTTTTGGGAACTCCTATGGTAACAAACAGTGTTGAAGAGAGCTTATAGTTCAGCAGAATCTTTATTTGGATATTGGAGCATGGAGACTAGCCATTTTTTCCCTGTTGTGTAAGACTCTTCTACATAATAACACTATTTTCACTCTCTAATGCCCAGAGTCGGAAATGAGACAACTGTACTTCCATAGCCTGCCAAACACAAAATCTCTACTGGGTTACTTGGGAACTTGTATCTAAGGTGATTGTACAAAAAGTGAAATAATAGATCACTGGACTTAAAAATATATTTAAAAAGCTGTTGGAAAGAAAAGCAGTAATTAAAAACAGTTCTACCAGGTTTTGGACCAGCAACTTTCCATTTTGAAGGCAAAGGTTTTATATCTTGTCCATGATAACTTTAAAAGGTAGACAGAAAGGTAAACATGGAGTTGCTCAAATGGAAATCGCTGCCTCTGCAAAGTAGCCAATGAGTAACTGGGGTTATCCTGCAAACAAACTGAGATGCACTATCTGAAAACAAACAGGAGGCTTGAGGCGATATGTAGTATTATGGGAAATCTGTATTGAAAGTCTAGACTAGAAAAATGTGCCCTAAAATTATTTTAATACTGTATGGAGATTTAAGAGAAGGTAATGTCACCCATTTTATCCCTCCATAAATAGTTGCCAGCCCATTCTAATGAAAGGTCAATGAGGCAATGTAGATAAGTTTATTGGTGTTGCGCAGAAAGTGGTCAGAGTGTTTTTCAGGAATAATAGTTTTCAGTTACTGGAAGTTAGTAAAAACTTCCTAACAGTATGAGTAGTTGGGTGACCAGTTACTTGAGGTGCTGGACCTCCTCCATTCACTGGTCTAAGTTCCAGTAGAGGGTAGTCAGTCATCTCTTGGGGATGTTTTGGTCCAGATCAAATCGAGCAGGATGTTGAATTTGGTTACTAGTGTACAGGTAATCCTTAACTTGCAACAGTTCATTTAGTGACTATTCGAAGTTACAACAGCATTGAAAAAAGCGACATAACCAGTTTTTACACTTATGACCATTGCAGCATCCCCATGGTCACGTGATTTACGTTCAGATGCTTGACAACTGGTCCATACTTACGATGGTTGCAGTGCAGGGGTGGGTTCTACTTACCTTCCCTACCGGTTCGCATTGCTTGCGTCACAACGCGGAAATGACGCATGACGCATGCGCAGAGGGTTCTTTGCCAGCCGTATTCAAGAAGTGGCGACTGAAGGGCTAGTTCGGGGGCATGGCCAGCCGGCCATCGCTACCGGTTCGGCGAGTGGGGGCAAATTTCCGCCACCGGTACGGGCGAACCGGCCCGAACAGGCAGCAACCCCACCACTGTTGCAGTGTCCTGGAGTCATGTGATCATCTTTTGCAACCTTCCGACAAACAAAGTCAATTTGGGAAGCCGGATTCACTTAACAACCGTGTTACTAATTTTAACCACTGCAGTGATTCATTTAACAAATGTGGCAAGAGAAATCATAAAATGGGGCAAAGCTCATTTAACAAATTTCTCGCTTAGCAAAATAACTTCTGGGCTCAGTTCTGATCATAAGTCAAGGACTACTTGTACTTAAATGTCTCTAACCCCATAATTCGACTCCCTACAGTAATTCTATGATTTTGGATGAATGAAATATTAATTTTCATTTTAAGTTAATCTTTCTAACTTACCCTGTCTGCTTTTGGGAGTCCTAATTCATGATATATTATTTAAAGACTTAATACAACTATCAGGCTTATATGTAGTACAATTATCAGAAGAAAATTGCTTATCATTCATTATTGGCTTAATGTGTGTGTGTGTGTGTGTGTGTGTGTGTGTGTGTGTGTGTGGTGACTAGCCATCACAGTTTTCTTGGAAATGTTTTTCAGAAGTTGTTTGTCCTTGCCTCCTTCCTAAGGCTGAGAATGTGTGACTGGCCCAAGGTCATCCAGCTGATTTTGTGCTTAAGGTGGGACTAGAACTCACAGTCTCCTGGTTTCTAACATGAGGCCTTAACCACTGCACCAAACTGATTGACAAGTTGCTTATTGCGGTGTATGAAATCAAACATGCTTCATTCAGTGAATCATGGTTAATCAAATTGTAGCTGACCAGGATATGTGGTCTCATTTACAATGTGAAAATATGAACTTTACCTGCAAGAATTGAAAGTCACTTGGATCGTCCATCAGATTTGTCAGCCACAGTTTCCGCTTCTTAAGATCTGCAAGTTGCTCATGTCTGCGCTGAATAGAATTCCCCATATCAAGTAAAGCTGACTTTTCCTCTTGATCAATGAAGTCCATCACCTTAGTCTGCAGTCGCTTGAATTCTTTTAATAAATCTGTAAAGGCCCAACTAACTTCATCTCTGGTATTCTTCACCACTTTCTGTAAAGAATGGAAAAAACAAAATATAGCATATGTCCATCTATTATTTATCTTGATTTAGGGCTCTTCCAGAAAAAACAACCAGCTATGGGTCGATTAGAGAAATGAGATTGTCTTCCTTGTGTACCTATGACTCATCAACAGATCTGCAGGATAACATCACATTCTAGTTTCCTCCTGTTATGTTTTTGGGGACATTGATATCTTCCATCTGCCTAAATTGAAGCAATAGATAGACATGAACTGGCATAATCATACACACCCACCCAATGGTGTGATGATAGTGGAGAGGAAGAAGGTTCAACTAGTTCCAGATCTAGCCCATTTGGAACAACCCTTAATAAGGGAGAGCTTTCTTTCAGTGGTGGAAAACACTGTTTGAATGAAGAATGTCTCAGGTTCAGTCCATTCCATCTACAGGGTTATTGGAGAAGGTTCACCCTGGAATCTTAAATTGTTGCCAACTAGTGATGGATCAAAGTTTTGATTCAATATAAAGCAATTTTCACAATACATGCAACTGAAATTCTCAGATTAGTTGCAAAATGCAGGTGTATTTCGTATTATTTATCTTGATTTAGGGCTCTTCCAGAAAAACCAACCAGCTATGGGTCGATTAGAGAAATGAGATTGTCTTCCTTGTGTACCTATGACTCATCAACAGATCTGCAGGATAACATCGCAGACAAGTTTTAAAGTAGGTGCACGTATATGTTAAAACTCTAATTCTCTGTTTGCTATTAGCCATGTGGGTTGTAGACCAAAATATATGGGCAGTACCAATTTACCTTTCATAGAGTTATAGACAGAGCAAGGTAGAACATATTCAGCATTGGTTTTTAGCCTTAGGATCATTAGTTAAGAGTCTTGTCTATAGGACCCAAAGATACCTGCGAAGCTAGTGACTTCAGAATCCATAAGGAGACATCACTACAGGGAAAGAGAAAATACTGAATGGCAATAAGGATCACAATTATTTGACATACTACATTATTTTTTATTTAAGTAGTTAGGTGATTTAGAGCCAGAACTGAATGATTTAATGAAGATCCTTTTTATAAACCATATTCCTGACTTCAGGTTGAAAATGAACTATTCTTTCTTCCTCTCCTTGGTCCTACATCTTGGCATTACATGTTTCTATATTGCCTGATATTGGGGGTGGGGAAAGACCTTGCCAAAATAAAGTATGCTGGTTAAACTGCTAAATGCCTTTGACTGGGAATAACACCATTGCCTTCTAAAAAAGTTGCCGTACTTATATCATCATAATCATCATGTCATACTATAAGTATGTGTTTTCCAACCTTGTCAATTTGAATGTGTGTGGACTTCCAACTCCCAGAAATCCCCAATCAGACCTGCTTGGCTGGGGAATTCTGGGAGCTGAAGTCTACACATCTTCAAGCTGCCAAGGTTGGAAAACACTGCCATGTACGGTTCGCCCATCTATGAAAATTGTAGCAGGCATCTTAATGGTTGGACATGCAGTTCTGGTATAGATGCTAGTTCCAGTCTTGTCTGCTACTATCTTCTGATTTACTGCTGTTGGGGGAGTTGTTTTGCCCCCACCCTCAACTGAGAAGCTCCACATTTCTTTCATCCACTTTTCTCACTTGCAGCTCACCATAAGGTAATTCACTCTTGCTCTATGTTTCTGATGGTCTTCTACCAATATCAGGGCCTGGTTTTCCACACTGGCATGTATTCTCTGGATCTCCACCTGGGAAAGAAATGCCCCCATCAAAATCAATACAGAACATTTGTATAACTGTAATCACACAGCTATCAGAGATATGCAGATACTGTGATATGTTGACATTGTGGAAGTGTCAACATTGGAACAGAATGCGGGGTGCTCATATATTAAAGTATCAGTTGAGTGGCATACTTTAAAATATCTTTTTACCAAACAGTCGTAAACCTTCTGTCTCAATTCAAGTTTCTATTGCAAAACAAACAAACAAACAACAGCATACTATATTACCAAGTATACCAACCTGTTATCTGTGAATTCAGTGTGGTTGCAAAAACTTTCCTTAACACCCATGAACAATTTTCCTTTTCTTTTTTAAAAAACAATCCTTTTCTAATAATAATAATAATAATAATAATAATAATAATAATAATAATAATAATAATAATAATAATAATAATAATAATAATAATAATAATGTTAAACAAAATACATATCGTATTTTGATTAGCACCAGTTTTCAAAATGCAGTATTATTTCCAAGAATACCCATGGATTCTGCAGAGCTCAATGGTTTTTGTTTTAAATCTGATATGCCCACCCAAAAGAGCAAACTAATCGAGGGGCTGCTAGTAACACCATAGAGCCGTCATGGCGAACCTCTGGCACGCATGCCAGAGGTGGCACGTAGAGCCCTCTGTGGGCACACGGGCCATCGCCAGCTGCTCTTCTGGTTTCCAGCACGTGCATGCGTGCCAGCCAGCTGGTCTTCGCAAGTGCTGGAGTGCCGGAAACCCGAAGACCAGCTGCGCACCGGCCACCTGGTCTTTGGGTTTTTGGCTCTCCGGTGCATGCTTGCGCGCATATGCGTTCCGGTTTGGGCAGTCGGTGCCGAAAAGATTCGCCATCACTGCCATAGAGGGTAAAAGAGAGAGGATGGCAATGAACAACCTTATCTAGTAAATGTGAGTTCAGAACCCCACTTGCTAAAGCAGTTATTTTGACTGAGCAAGAAGTTAGTGGCAGCCAATTTCCTTTAGAGTTCATGGTATGTTCTCAGAGTGGCAAATATTCCCGAAAAATTGCATTAGATCAATTGTCCCTGCTGCCAAAGCCCACACTTCCAATCTTATCCTTATACAACTTCTGTAGGAATTTTGCCTTTTTTTTGTTATAAATCAGATGATCTTTCTCTCATAAGTGAAGGATGTGTGCTAACTTTAAAAACTTTTATTGTTAAGGGAGGGCTGCTTATTTCAAAGTACCATGGAATTTTGTTTGTTATTTTGATTTACCTGGCCTGGGGTCTTCCAAATAGGTTTCCAGATCAGGAAGTTGTAATCAGAATCAGCTAGCACCAGGCTAGCAAAGACTGTTTTCATGCATATTAAGACATCACCCAAAGGAAAGCTTGCGCCGGCGGTGGCGATCGTTCCTCAGCACACAGAGTGAAGGGGAGAGAGAGGGAGAAAGAGAGAGATGGGAGAAAGAGAGAGATGAAGGAGGGAGAGGGAGAGAGATATGGGTGGGGAGGAAGGGAGAGAGAGAGAGAGTGAGAGAGATGGGGAGAGGGAAAGAGAGAAAGAGAGATGAGAGGGAGAAAGAGAGATGGAGAGAGAGAAAGAGAGAGGGAAAAGAGAAAGAGAGATTCCTTTTTTCATAGAAAAGAAAACAGAGCCACAAAACCTGGGTAGGCGTAGCTGGGGGGTCATGTGACTCGGTGGGAGTGATGTCAAGTTGGCCACACCCACCCAGGTTTGTGGTTCTGGGTGTTTTGTTTTCTCTGGGAAACGGGTCCAAATGGCTCTTTGAGTTTTTAAGGTTGCCGACCCCTGGGCTAACTGATGAGATATGAACCTCACTCACTTCTACTACTCAAAGCTGCCTTCCATAAAAACATGAGGAAACAGGGTACACTCTGACACACAAAGGCATATACAAAAACTGCTTACTTCTTTCTTGTTTCTTTCTTGCTTCAGAGAAATGACTTCATGGTTCTTATGCTCTTCCCGGACACAGATTTGGCAAATAAATTTGCCTTCCTCTTTGCAGAATAGCTCTAGCAGCTTACGATGTTTTACACACATGCTGCCTTTCAAGTCACTGAGAGGTTCCACCAGTTGGTGGTTCTTGAAAATCTTGTCTGTGTAGTGAGACTGGATGTGGTTATCACACAGGGAAGCTATACATTGCAAGCAAGACTTGACTGCTTTTAACTTCCGTGTGAAACAAAAATCGCATGGGACATTCTTGAAACTAGCCAGCTTCTGTGGATCTTGAGTTTCTTCCCGTGTAAATCTCACCGCAATTTCTCCCAGGGTTATATTTTTGCGGAGCTGAGGTGTTGAACTGAGGGGTTCCCGGCACTGAGGGCAGTAAGGTTGTTCCCCAATCAGAGCTAGGTGTTCCCAATAAACTTGCAAGCAATTCATACAGAAGTTGTGCCCACAGGCTGTGGTGACTGGGTCTCTGAATACCTCAAGGCATATTGGACATACAATATTGTCTTCAAGGAAAAGAAAGCCAATCTTCTGCATTGAAACAGGAAACTTTATTCCTGGCTTTGATTCACACAATTTTCAAATATGTCCAAGTCAGTCACCTATTAAAAAAGAAATCTGTAAAACAGGGACTTTTGACTCTCAAAGGGCACATACTATGTTTTTTAAGTCCACGGGACTCAGAAATTTATACACTCAAACCTATTCTTACTTTGCATTCTCTCACGCATGCTCACTCACTCACTCACTCTACGTGTGGTAAACTAGTCCCTGCAGTTTTCCTGGAAATGTTTTCAGATTTAGGCCCTAGAGTTGAGAGAAAGTGATTGGCCCAAAATCACCAGCTGGCTTCATGCCTAAAGCAGGATTGGAAATCACCATCTCCCCTAGCCTGGTGCCTTCACCACTACACCAAAGTGGCTCTCCAATCTTACATCTACCATACATAATCATTACTTCTACTCCTCCAATGGTATGTTCAGAGTGAACATATGAATCTTCTAACCAACCCTGTGGTGTAGGTAGTTGGCTGCTTATTGAGGTAAACCACTAGCCTTGAACAGGGTTGCTAGAAGTACCTGAGCTTCTTTCCTTTGATTCTGGTTACCTCTGTAGACCATATGTTATGGCTAAGAACTTCATGTAGCTTCATGTAAAGTCCATCCCTGCTACCGAAAATAGAATCAACACAATCTGAAGAACTGATAAAATGTAATTTAAAGTCATATCATAAAATAAATGTATTTTCTAAAACAAATACAGATCTGAATAGGCTTTATTTGCTAATTTAATCACCTATTAGTGAACTTTTTTGTGCAACATTAATGGTTCAGTCCACAATCTACTATTTAATATTCACAAGTAAATCTCACTGTAAATAATAGTTCATCAAAATGAATTGTATCAGGTTGGACTGTCAATAGCAGGATCCAAACTAAACCTCTTGACCTGGATCAACTGACTATGAATTTGGTCTGCTGAATCCTTACAACACTTTGAAAAATAACTTATTCTCTCCACCTATTATTTTTGAAACTTCTTTATAATTCGTTTTATAGAATTCTTTATTGGCCAAGTGTGATTGGACTCACAAGGAATTTGTCTTTGGTACATATGCTCTCAGTGTACATAAAAAGACAAGATACATTCGTCAAGAATCATAAGATACAACACTTAATGATAGTCATAGGGTACAAATAAGCAATCAAATCATACTACGAAACAATCAATATAAATTGTAAGGATACAAACAACAGTCATGCAGTCATAAGTCATAAGTGGGAGGAGATGGGTGATAGAAACGATGAGAAGATTAATAGTAATAGTAATGCAGACTTAGTGAATAGTTTGACAGTGTTGAAGGAATTATTTGTTTAGCAGAGTGATGGCATTCGGGAAAAAACTGTTCTTGTGTCTAGTTGTCTTGGTGTGCAGTGCTCTATAGCGTCGTTTTGAGGGTAGGAGTTGAAAGAGTTTGTGTCTAGGATGCGAGAGGTCAGTAAATATTTTCACGGCCCTCTTTTTGACTCGTGCAGTGTACAGGTCCTCAATGGAAGGCAAGTTGGCAGTAATTGTTTTTTCTGCAGTTCTGATTATCCTCTGAAGTCTGTGTCTGTCTTGTTGGGTTGCAGAACCAAACCAGACAGTTATAGAGGTGCAGATGACAGACTCAATAATTCCTCTGTAGAAGGATACCTCTGTAGAGGTAACTTATGTTAAAAATAAAGATTTTTTTTAACCTGTTTTTATTTTATTCAAAACAAAGTTAAAATACAAAATACAGAATATATATATATATATATATATATATATATATATATATATATATATATATGATTTTTTGCTAAAAAAATCCTACACATACAGATTAGTGTGTCGGCTATATTAAAATCAGCCTGGATGGTCCCTGTGATGGGGCTGAAAGGCAAAAAGGAAGCTGTGATGCTTTCTCTCCCATATTTGGGTACACCAGGATAACACGACAATATATATATATATATATATATATATATATATATATATATATATATATATATATATATATATATATATATATATATATATATATATATATATATATATATATATATATATATATATATATATATATATATATATATATATATATATATATATATATATATATATATGAAAGGGAAAAAGGGGAAAAAAAACACCACAAAACATAAAACATTTTAAAAAGATGCATCAAAAAAGACATATCATTGCAAGCAAAGCCTCCTGGCCCAGAAACTGATGCTATTGGGGTAGAAACTGAACCTCTGAATAGGGCCACTAGTTGGCACTCTATGACAACTGTATTGCTGTCTTTGCCATGAAGTAGTACCTCTTCTTAACATAAGGCTTACTTATGTTCAATTGATTCTGCTCTTCATTTGCCCTGGGCATTCTAGATGACTATTATGTTGCTGTGTCACCCAGAACGCCTCTGAAAACCAAGGGGCCCTCTAGGATCCATATGCACAGAGGTTATACAGGTGCAATCCAATCCAAGCAAAAGTTACTCTCTCATTTCAAGCAACTGAAGCCTCAGTCAAATCCAGTGGTGAAATCCAATTTTTTTATGTGGGCGTGGCTTGGTGGGCATGGTGTGGCTTGGCTTGGTGGGTGTGGCAGGGGAAGTATACTGGAAAATCCTCATTCCCTCCCCACTCCAGAGGAAGGATACTGCAAAATCTCCATTCCCACCCCGGGCCAACCAGAGGTGGTATTTGCCGGTTCTCCGAACTACTCAAAATTTTTGCTACCGGTTCTCCAGAACTTGCTGGATTTCACCCCTGGTCAAATCATGTACCAGAGTCCTAGAAAGAACCCCAGGCTTCATTGGAACCCAACATTAGATGCCTGGGCAGGCCATTCACCAAAGGTCTTGCTTCCTTGCAACATCAGAGACTTCCAAAGCCAACAGGGAGCTATCTGTCTGTCACAAGGGATTGATGGTAACATTCCCCAACTCCAGAATATATTGCCACTGCCTCTGTTGTCACCAACTGAATGCAAAACCTTGCTCAAGAATGCAAAGCCAGAATGATTTTATAAATCTGCATGACATTACCGTTTTCTAATCATGTATGCTACCGTGGAGCTATGACCTTTCCCAGTAGGAAAGTATATTTTGTTCTTGTAATTGTTACAAGCAGACATCAGAACATTCAAGGCAATTAAATTATTAAGTTGTGATACTATAGTTCTGCGTATTTCTGAGCGGTATTATCTGCACTTACCTGTTAAAAGTCAGTTGCACTTGGTAAATTAGCAATAGAATACTCTACTACAGCTCCAGTGATTAAAGGTTTTCAGCTGTGGTCTTGTCCTACTCCTTGACTTGACTTTCCACCTGTTTATAGCCAATCATGGGGTCTGAATTTGCCAGGTGACATCATAGTTCAAACTACAAAGGAGGAGGGAGTAAAGCCCTTTGGTTATGATGTCGCTGGCAAGCTCATCTAAATAAAAATATTAAGGACCTATCTGCTATGCCCTTTCAAGATTATAGGCATCCGTAACAAGAAACACTACTACATGATTTTTAATATAGCACACATAAGACCCAAACATCTTGTTCCATTGGTCTCAAAAAGACAAGCGATAAATAAGTCATGGTTTCATTCATTCATTTTCTATTGGAAAAGCCCTCTCTGTATGGATTTATCATTCTGCCTTAGGAAGTTATTTAGTATATTGTATTGTTGTAAGGAATATCCTTCTGGGTTCAGTTCCAAGTGGGGAAAAAGACACTGGATTCATGAAAGTTGCTTGGAAAGAAGGTTTAATATGGTGGACAGGAGCACATGGCAGGAGCCCCTGTACAGAAAAGGTAGATTACATGCTTCCTGATGTGGGTGAAGAGAAAAAAAGGGAAGAGAGATGCTGAGTCCCTTGGTTTTATAATCTCTGTTGGGCCCCACCTCTTAGTTTCCTGTTCCTGTGTATATAATGCACTGATTGGTGGTCAGGCTCCCAGAAGGCCATGCAGTGGCAACTCTATAGGCTTTTGTCTGTCCCAGGCTTGGCTGAATGAAAGGGCCTTGGGCAAATCCTATTATGGTTCTGTTATGTTGCTCCAGGCTAGGTGGGAGGAATGTGACAAGGGTGGGGGCAGGGAGCTGCAGGAAGCTGCTTTGTATTTAAAACCTGTTTCTCTTTTCCTCATTCAGGGAAACATATTCTTTCCTTTTTCAATATTTCCTAGGATATTTCATTTTTCTAGGAGGGGGTGGGTACTAACTTCCTACAGTATCTTGGGTAGCTTCCCTGTTTATCAGCCTGCTTGGCTATATTACATATTTATCTATTGTTTGTAGAATCAGAATCACTGCCACCACAGATGGCTATTCTGAAACAGAATCCCCAATCCCACAATATACCTAATAGTGATTTTATTATATTACTAAGGGATAAATTAAATTCATGATACAAATGTATCTAAAGAATCTCTTTATAAAAATTATTTTCCAAAAACTACACAAACCCCAAAATGCAGACACATACTTTTAAGTGTTGAAATTTAAGACCCCTTACAAATAACACTATTGGGAAACCTAGAGTTATGATTACTATTAAATAATGGCTTCATTCTCCTTTTCAGTGAAAGGAAGCTTCACTCAAAAAGTAAGTCTTCGTCCTTATTTTGATGGCAATAATTTTTAATTAAAAACAAAAGCAGAAATTAGTGCATCTAGAGAACTTCTGTGTAAAAGACCCTCAATCTTTAGTATCAGCAAAGCAGCAAGATACAAAATAAAATCACACACACACACAAAAAAACCCAAGCACAAGTCATGTCAGAATCTTTATTGGAAAAAGAAATCACAGCATCTCCATTATTATTCAAACACATTTAATAAACCAAGAGAAACAGTAGCAAAGGGCACCCACATGTGACAAACTGTACAAAACCTCTAGGCTTGCAAGCAAAACCTGAGGGTGAGGAGCCCACGGCCCAGCTGTGAAGGTCCGAGGAGCCACCCCCACCCCTTTGTGGATAACCCCCTCCCCCTCGGACCATTCAGTCACCCCTGAGAAAAATTGATTAAAAATGTGCAGAAACAAAGACACTTTTAAGAGAAGGTTAGCTCCAACCTTGCTGTAACGGAACAATTGGGCCGCTGGGTTTCTCAACCAGGTACTGGTCCCCAGGGGCTAGCTAATGGTTTAAAAAAAAACCTCAAGAGATGCACATCACTTAGATGAAAAGCCATCCCACCACTGGCTTCCTTTGCCATTTACTGCCTTTCATGGGGAAACAGTATCTGTATTCAGGCTCCAACTTTAGTTTAGCCTCAACCACATAAAGGCAAATGCAAGGAAGAGCCCTGTTGCTAAGAAGGCAAAGTTACAACTGGTGGAGAACATGAAAGCCGATTCTTGGAATTAACAGGGTCTGAAGGTGGCTTCTCATCTTGAGAAAAGAACATCCCAGGTGGGTGAGCTAGAATAGTGTCTTGCTGTAGCTGGAATTCAAGCCCTTATATTAAGAAAGCCGAGAGCTTTCCCAATCCCTAATACTGTTTCTGTCTCCAACTAAACTGCTCATCATTTCAGGAAGGGTCCCCCAAACCATAACAAGAAATATTTAATAAGGGAAGGAAAAGAGAAGGTAGTCATGTTCCAACAAAAAGCTAGATTTGCTGAAAACCTGTCACAACTTGTCAGCAGCAAGTGAACAAAGGGGTGGCCCTATTTATTTAGCAGAAACACTGCTTTTCTCTGCATTTAGCTCAAATCTTGCTGTAACAGAGCAGCCTCATCTCAAATCTGATTTTATTCCAGATTTAAATGGAGCTGTTTTCAATGGCACCTACATATACAACAAAATGACATTACCAGTTCATTAACTTGACATCAGGCACTCTTCTAGTGTGGCTTCCCCATGCATGGTTTTTTCTGGTGATCAGAACATAAATCAATGAGGTATTTGTTTTAGTTTACTAAAGCTACACAGTTAAGATCTGCTTCCAAGCAAACCTAACACTGCTACGTGTCCAGCAAGGTGGGGGATGAGTTGGGTTAGGCCAAGTTGGAAATGGCATCTATTCTTGGCAGCATCCTCTGATTTTTTTTTCTTTCAACTAGTTCATGCCACCACAATCTCCTTTCTTTGGAAAGAGAGATTATGAGGATACATCTGTGGTTCTTATACTTCCTCACAACACACGTACAAACACATCTGGTTATTTCTCAGCTGTGGACATACACTGACAACGGCTGAAAGAACACGATACTCACAGATTTATGTATACATCACAGTGTTTGTTAAATCCAGCCATGACATACACTGTCTGACCATGCCAATACCAACACATTACAAACAGGAAGGATGAAGAAGGACAAGAAAGTTGCTTGAATTCCACAGAGTATGAAGCTGGTTGAGTTTAGCAGCCAGAAGTTGACCTCAAGACCTTTGGTACAGTCTGTTGCTACAGGGACTGAATAATGCACATTATTCAAGCTCTAACCCATCAAAACATCACTGGAGGTAAGTTGGCAAAATGGTGGGGAAGCTCAGTGATATATGTACACAAATACTGGAGATTAATGGAGAATGTGGAGCAGGATAATTTGGTACCCTGTTAAATTTCATTTTAAAACATTTTTGCTTCATCTGCATTATATCTTCCATGCTTTCAGTAACCATTCACTATGTTCCCACTCCTTTTGTAACTAGGAAGAAATAAAAGGGGAAGCCTCATTACCACACACCATAAAACATGAAAAAGACACCAAGTGCAACTCTTTGCTGAGAAATTCCAAGCAAACCAATCGGAATATAAGAGATCACTAACATGGGAGGTTCAATTATTGCCTAGGGAAAACCAAAGCACTGCAGTTTCTTTGATACTTTGGTTCATTATGTTCAGAGCTTAATTCAAAGGCCCAGAAGCCAAAGTTGACTAACGAGAAACAAAGCCAGAATGTAGAGCAAATACTTCAGGAGTTCCATTTACCAACAACTAGAAGGGACATTTTACTGATTAGGGATGGCACAAATTAATTGACAAAATCAGCAAGTCCCATTTGTCTAAAATTAGAATTCAGAGAGGCACAACATTGTTACTTCCATTCAAGGCATTCCAACAGAAAAAAAATACAGAAGTTCACAAATCACTTTGGACAAGAAACATCACAATAGTTTGGCAATTGTCATCATTTTACACCTCCCTGCCCCACCCCCCTCCCCAACCTGTGCAATGCCCTTTAGTCATTTGGGGTGAGAGGACACAAGGAGGGATGAGAAATTTCAAGCACAGAATCATAATGTGTAAATAAAAGACTCTCTATCCCTGGATGTATTAGGTAAGAGTTGATAACCAAAATAATTAGAGTACAAATAAAAACCTGCTTTAATGCAGGACATCAAGAGAACAAGGGAATAGTTTCATGCTATTGAAGACAAGGCAAAGCTGAACTTGGCAGGAACAAATCTTCCATATCAATGAACTATTTGAAATAACCCAAAGGACACATTCTAGCTTTGGGAGAGAAATGGGGCATAAGCTTCCTTCTTCCTCTCTTTTCACAGAGAATAAGAAACAACAGGACGGAATCTAAATATCACAGGTAATTGGACACCTTAAAAGCATGAAGAATGCTGACCAAACTGCACTGCAAGAAATGCCTACAGTTAGATTTGTAGTGTTATCAGAAGAAAAACCCTTCAGCTAATACCACATCCCTCACTCAACTTTCTTATTTAACAGCTCTGAACCAATAACATATTAAAAAAAAAAAGATTGGTGAGTGAAAATGGAGGAAAAAATATTTAATTATTCATTTTCAAATCTATTTTCCCTGGATCTGAATGACTCTAACTAGGACAATTTTCCTAACTAAAGCATTAGAAATAGCAGTGTGAAACCAAAAGTCTGCTCTTTATCTAGGCCTGTGATGATATGATATTCAGATCCCCCCCAAAAAACATGTGTCAATGCCAAGACAGCAAGGAAAAAAAAAAGCAGAGCAAAGGTGCTCTCCAGCTGGAAGATTCTCTTCTTTTCTCTTAGCTTTCTGTGACTGGGGTAGGATGAGCCTTTAGTTTTTACCAGGATTTAATTCTCCACTGGCAGGACAGGCTCAGCTTTGCTTTGTGTTAGTTTTATTACTGTACAAAAAGCAAGGTTGGACTGCAGGACAAATGCTCTGCCCTGCTAAGTTGCCCTTTTAACATCTGGGAGTTTTAAAGTTAGATGCTTGGATTACATCCGTGATCCTCGCTCCTGAAGAATCTGAAAAAAAAGAGAAGCATTTCACTTGAGAAGCGTTTCTTGCAACAATAAAAAGGAGAGCTGGAAAACATGCTACCTCTCTCAAGATCTGACGTACAGGCAAGTTTGTATAAGAACCTATCGTACTTCCAATACACTGATTCCAAGTCATCAAGAGGGTTTTTTGTATGTCTAGCATATTGTGAAGAGAAATCCCAAATATTCAACAGAGTGTATCACAGTATTCCAACCAGGATATAGTTAAAATATATATTATTGCAGCCTGATACTAGTATTTTAACCATACAAATATACTAGCCTACTGTCAAAATTTGGGCATGCAGGATACCTGAGTTTTGAATGCAAGCCTTCATGGGGAGCATACCCTGTAAAGCACAAGTTGGTTTGCTTTTCAAGTGATCAGGAATACTTTGGATTAAACATCATTTTGTTTAACTAAACAGTTTAACAATGACATTGGTCATCAGTTTAGAACCGTGATGGCGAACCTATGGCACGGGTGCCACAAGTGGCACGCGGAGCCATATCGGTGGGCACGCGAGCTCAGGTCCAGCGTGCATGTGTGCACCAGCCGGCTGATTTTCGGGCCTTCTGGGCCCACTGGCAGTTGGGAAACAGGCTGTTTCCAGCCTCCAGAGGGGGTGGGGAAGGCTGTTTTCGCCCTCCCCAGGCTCCTAGAAAGGCTCTGGAGCCTGGGGAGAGCGAAAAATGGGCGTGCCATTGCATGCTGGGAGCAGGGGGGTCATGCGTGCATGTGCGGGGGTGCATGGAATTATGAGTGTGGGCACGCACACACGTGATCCCCCGCATTCCCCCCCCTTTTGGCACGCGAACCAAAAAAGGTTCGCCATCACTGGTTTAGAATCTTGGATTCTACCAGAAAAAAACTCTCAGCAGTTTTCAACTATGCACCAGCTTCCAAAACTGCTCCTCCAAAAATAAACAAAGCCACTATAAAAGTGCCTCCAAATTCCATCCTAATCCGGAACTAAAAAAAAAAAAGGCTTAAGTTACTCCTTAACATAAATTTCCTTTTCTGACTAATGTGGGCATTTAGGACAACCAAAGCTTTCAGAGTGAAACTGATTAAGGTCTGGTCAGTTTCAAGCAGCAGCTCCCAGCAATGGCAGAGTTCTAATCAACAAATTTAGGGTCACAGAGCTGTTTAAGGATATTTTAAATAATCTTTTTTAAACGAAGCAGCAAAAGAATGATTAGAAGTTGATTTTGGAAAGTTATAATGGATATGGGGATTTGAAATAAGATTTTTAAATTGATTGTGGAAATCCTTCCCATGAGACAGTCTTGTTTTAAATTCTGAAAGAAAGTACAATAGGGAATTTGAACACTGGACGCTAGAGGGAACAAGAGGGAACTATAGATTACAATGAAAGGAAAATAACATTTAATTTTGGCTTACTAACATAGGATGGGGCAAAATATTTTTAATACTAGACATATTCAAGGATTTTTGTGAGTAATGGATCTACAAGTTAATCTTAAAAAAGTGTCTACCATTATAGATAGGTGGCTTTTATGAGACATTGCAAAAGAGGAACAAGTTTTGTCAAACAGGACTGGGATTGTTTTGAAAGTTGATTTCAAAATGACAGCCTGCAAGATGATATGGGGGGAAAAGTTACACTGAATATACAAATAAAATTGGCTGATATTTTAATAATTAAAAAGGATGTGCAACTGGCAAGCCAAAATAATGTCTTAAATTACTTTCTAATATGGGATTTGCAAAAGACATCTGTTAAAATTCTGAAAAAAATGAAAAGCAAACCAACTCTAGGACATAATCAAGATTAAAAATTATGATTGTTAAAAGTAAAAGAAAGGACTATAAAGTGGGTTTATTTGATCAAGGTTAAAATAGATATGTTGTTACTTCTGGCATTTCTTAATGGACTTTTGCTGACCACAACTGAATCAAATGGTTGTAAGGATCTGTTTATAGACATGAGATGTGATGTGTGATGAAGTGATTTTTGTGGTATTTTACGAAAAGATAAGTTATTAAATTTGTTTATACTTGTTGCAACAAAGGGGAAAGTTATTTCGTTATATATTTCCCCCCTCTACTATGTGTTTATTTTTTAATTTTCTATCTATATATTTTTCCTGTATATTTAATTTTTATTCATCTTTTGTAGTTTTGGTTTTCTGTTTAAATAGGTTTAATACAATTATTATTTTAAAAAATCCACTTGTTATCTATTTTATGGCATTTAATAAATAGGGAAATTGAAGGATTCCAATCACAACAGGCTTCTCACCTTTGCTTTCTCACTAGGCTCTATGACAATGCCATTGGTCGAATTATTGAGCTCTCTCGATACAACACAGAGAAATTCTGCCTGATCTTCATTTCCATAGTTGTATGAAGATCCAATACTAATTAACTGTTAAAAAGGAAATGATATGTTAAAAACAGCAATATGAGATGAACATAAGATCAGTCTTACAACAACTGAGTTACAGATTTGCAAGAGAAGTACTTTTTAACTTCCTTTAACATTTAGAAGGTGAAAAAGCATGCTCATATTATGCTTTTGAACTCTAAAAACAGTATGATGTACCATGTGACTTCCCTGTCAGATCAAAATACTAACAGATCTTCAGTTTTGTTTTGCAACTATATACAGGTATACCAGATATCAGGCCACATAGGTCAATCACAATGTTTTATTAATTAATATTTTTTCAGAGAAAGTGTTACAGTATTTAGGAATGTTCAAAGCTCATGCATCAAAAAGGACATGTTTAGAAATCAATAGCAACCAATATGATCACCAAATGTGATTAACATAATAAACTGTTTATGGGGCTCACCCTGTACATGTTGATTCTATTTGCAGAAACAGCACCAATCATTTCCATATTAATTACGCTCTCATTCTTTCTACTATTATTTAAGCAATATGGTATCATTCAACAAAATCAATATTATTTAAAATAAAGAAAAGAATTATGTGGCTAGGAGCTCCAGAGATAGCTGGGTAAAACACCAAATTTTAGAACTATTCCATGCTGGTAGGGTGAATAACTGTTCATGTATCCTAGCATTAAAAAAATATAGAACCAGGCTTTGCAGGTTTAGCCATAGCTGCAGCACCATGCAATATCTGTCAGGAACACCTTCGAATAAATTAATAAATGTATCTTTTCCTGAGATCATGTGGCAGCTGTGGAGGCTGCTTTATGAAATTCCTGACAGATGCTACATATGTTCTTCTTTATGCTCTTAATCATATTTTTCTCCTTGAAGTCAGATCTTTGTGCAGTTCTAACAACAATCACAAAAACAGAAACCCAGCAGTTGTAGAGAGCCGTTGTGGCACAGTGGTTAGAATGCAGAACTACAGGCTAACTCACTGCTCACTCCAGGAGTTCGATTCTGCGCGGCTCAAGGTTGGCTCAGCCTTCTATCCTTTAGAGGTCGGTAAAATGAGGACCAAGTTTGTTGGGGGCAATATACTTACTCTGTAAACCACTTAGAGAAGGCTGCAAAGCACTATGAAGCTGTATATGTCTTATTGCCATTGCTATTGCTATAGCAAATTGAAACAAAATCAGGAGAATGTTTTAGATTGTAGGGGACAGAACTTTCAATGGTATCTGCACATTATCAAGACTGGTAAAGAATAATTTGACTATATGTATTAAACAGGAGTCAATACACTTTTATTTTGTCTTTCCATAAAGTTTAAGTAGATAAAAGTGTAACTTGGAAGACATGAACCAAATGACCTTTTCAGTATTCTGAATTCTACCACAGGCATTCAACTCTGCAACTCAAATTATCTGGCATTCAATAAGACACAGAATGAATGGTGGTTGAGTTAAGAATGGTGTATCAGAGGGACGAGAGAAGATCATTACTTGTCTTTTCCTAGGACGTTGCTTAGTGACAAGACCCATTGTACTTGAATGCAATAGTGAAGACTACTGTCTTGAAAGATCCATTTTCTTGTGCTATGAAATCCTCAAAGGATAGTTATTATACTAGTTCTAATCAGGAAAAAAGATGTCTGTTTCATTAAGGAGTAATTACACCTAATAATCAGGAGGTGCAGCAGGTAAGTGGTTAAGATGCTGGGCTTGTCGACTAGAAGTTTGGCAAGTTTTAAACCTAAGTACCGCATGATGGAGTGAGCTTCGGTTACTTGCTCAAGCTCCTGCCAATTTAGCAGTCGGAGAGCATGTAAATGCAAGCATATAAATAGGTACCACTTCAATGGGAAGGTAATAGCATTCCATGCGCCTTCAGCATATAGCCATGCCTGCCACATGACCACATAAGGCTCTTTGGACATCACTGGTTCTTCAGCTGTGAATCAAAGAGAAGCACCACTTCCTAAAGTCGGACACAACTGGCAGGGGAAACCTTTACCCTTTTTTTAATGCCTAATAATCAGGCTACAATATAGAAATTTTGTATGATGTATACTTATGCGAATTCAAGAATGGCACAAACTGATAGCACTGATCAACTGTTACAGTAAAATTAAGAAAATAATGCAAAGATGACTAAAAATCAGGCTTCTGCAAACAACAGGCTTTTTCCACCCAGCGTCATTTGTTAGTGAGATGAGCAACATATAAATGTAATAAATAAACAAAGAAGAAAAATGACATAATATATCCAGTGAATTGGCCCAACTTCTGAATCTGTTAACAAATACCTGTTCAAATTTCCATCCATCAGACATAGTAGACACCATCTGGGTGAGTTCTTCTTCTTGGCACTGCAGAACTCGGTAAACATGCTTGACAGGTCCCTGGGTTAAAAGAGGGAAACTAATAAGTTAGAAATCAGGATTGTATGTTCTCTAAATAATAGTATATTATTGAAATGATGGTAGTACTATTATATTAAGATGGAGGAAGCTCATAAAAACAAACATTTGTAAAAGTGTTTAAAAGCATGCTTCTAGCCACCATAGTTGTTAAAAGCTAGAAAGGGAAAATGGGATGTTTTTGTGAAAGACTTTAGAAATCAATAATATCTCATGAAGGAGAATTCCTATGGCATGGCTCTTATGCCACAGGGAACACACAAGTCCACCATATCAAATGGTAACATATGTTAGGACATGAGGGACACCATACATTTATTTTCTTTCTAATGTGAATTACTTGAGAAGTTCTGCTTTCGTTGTCTCGTATTCGCTCTTTCACCAGCCTCACTAGAGATGCAATGTTGTAAAATTCAGCTTCTTCCAGGACACCTAGGAATAAGGATGCAGAACATGGCTTCAGCATTTGTAAGAAGGAAAGGTTGCTATACATCTGTGTTAACTACAAAATCTCTTGATCAGAAAGCTTTCAGATCTGATCTTGCTGCATGTCTGGAACTGGGGAATATATACAATTTATAATTTAATTCAGGACATTCTGTATTTGAAGAGTTGGGTGCCACAACTCAGCTTTTTTATTGTCTGAAAGGCCACCAAGGAATGACCAGAGATGTTGTGATGCTAATGTAAAGAGTGCAGCTGAATTTTTTCAGCTTGTGTTTCTAAAAATCTAAGAATGTGGATGGAAACATGAATCATCTCAGAGGCAGATCCTTAAGCTACCAAAATATTGAAAAATATGCTTTTCAGTCCTTTAGAGATTTTAAGGATGGGGACAAGAAGCAACCCAGAGGCAAAACTGCACTGCTGGTTATTTGATTAGCTTAGTGCCGATTTCTTTTTTTTTTAATTAGCTTTATTTATCTTAACAAATTTTACAATTTACAGCAAGAAGTAGAAAAAAGAAAAAAGAGGAAGATAATTATATGAAAAAATATCAACAATATAACAGCAAAAGAAAAACAAGGGGAAAACTGTACAGATATATATCACATTTTCATTAAAGGTCTAACCAGTTTCTGGTTTGTATTTTAAAATATCATGGTCTCAACATTACAAAATGTCATAAAATCTATACCAAAGGGTACATTATTGAGTTATTTTTTAATTGGGAGATAAAATTGCCTTTTTAAAAATAGATATTACATATCTTTTGAAACAAATCCTTAATATCAGAAATATTACTGTTTTTCCAATTTCTCAAAATAATTCTTGCTGCCAAATTCTAAAGGCATAGTCTCCAACACTAAAGGCTGCAAATATGCCAAATGACACTCACGAGCTGTGCACTTATTTAACTCAATAAATAATCTGGAAATCAACAAAATGATATCAAAATATTTTGTTAGGTACAATTCAAACAAAACTGAATAAAGATCAAGAAACACCTTGTGAATAAAACTCCTTATGGTGATAACCTGGAGATTCAAGAAAACTTTTCTCTTTTGATGAAAAGAAGCTTGTTTTTATAGGCTATGTTCCACTGGAAAGCAAATGCTAATATAATAGTCCCTAAAATAATGCTCTAATGAAAGCACTATCAAGGATACCTTCTTGCATGGTCATAAATACATGCCTATTTGAACAAGTTGATTTTGTACTGTTTTTCCATTAGACTTTCTAATATATTTTAAAGGTACACAGATTATGAAATCAGATTAAATACACTTAATTCTGGCTCAGGCAAGACCAACCTCTATTAATACTACTACCACAATTAAATTTGGATGCTGCCCAACTCTCAACAACTCTGGGTGGAATTAAACATCCCTTTCAAAAGAGATTTATACATTTGTTAAAGTTGTGTTTTTCTTACCTTCTTCTGCCAATTCCTTGTTTATTATGAGTTTTCCATGCCGGAGGTAGTTCAGGATTGGACCAAAATATGTAGGATCCCTATCAATGAGATATGCCCCTGTTTCATCCTGTAAGGAGATATAATTCTGTTATACTCTGCTGCTAAAGAAAGATATTCCAATGGCATTCAGACATTTGGACATGGAACCAACTGTCATGAATCTGAGAATATGGTTTTCTGAGAAAAGAGCCAAATTCTTGCATCAGTGGATATCTTATTCTACATTTGCTTGTGTTACATGATTCTGTGACATATTTTTTTTAAAAAATAGGCCATGGCCAATGCACCTTGGCTGTATCTAATTAACTAGAATATTGTGTGTTTATTTATTTGGAATAATCTGTTAATTATGTCACAAGCTTTTCCCCAAATTAAATTAATGCACAAAAAATTAAACATAATTGTACTGATTATTATTACTATATCCTTAGGAAAGATTTTTATCACTTGAAATATAATTCATCCTGTGTATCTAATAAATCTGAGCTATAAATTACTTCAGCATTTTTGGTAGCCTAAAAAATGTACTTCACAAAGATAAATCCAGAACATTTTTTTTTATTGGCTCAAACTTATTTAAGAAAACTCACTAAAGCTACACATACTTGGGAATGTATCCTACTGAACTCAGTGGACCTACGTAGGTAATGATCTTGGAGAGACTGATCTCAAAACTCCATTAATGTAAACATGCAATCTGTAAGGGTTTGTACAGCTTATTTCTTGTGAAAACAGTTGATTTCACTTACTGAGTAAACATGCAAGGACTGTATCACTTGGAAGTGTAAATAAAGACCACAAAATTGATCTCTCTCTATAACTTTTCCCTATTATCTAAAGCATTGTATTTAAAATTAAATTCTAAGGAACACAATTATGTAAGGTTTTTTTACAGGACATTTAGAATCCTCTGCATTGACATTATAAGTGATTTTATGCTAAAGCAACCACTCTAAATTATACTTTATCTTGGCACACAGTTTTAAGTACCGGAGAAAGAAGTTGCTTTGTATACAGATATTGATTTTTTAAAACCATTACTTATTGTATCAATGTAAAACTGAAAAGCTGTATGAGAGAAAAAGTTGGATCTCAAGTACAGTGTATAATTTATCGGGTCTATGAGCAAGGAACTGAATATACTTTTTGACAGCTCTGGATAAAAGAAGAGCAAGGCTTATAGAACAGCTGTTGGAAATAAGGCTGTGTTCCCCTTTCTACTGCTTAGGGTTAAAGTATCTTTTTGACACCCATAACTTTCAATGAGTTTATGCTACTTTTCCCATACATATGGTTAAGATTAATTTTAGCAAATATTATGGCTATACTGGCAACAAAAACACTTGCTAAGAAGAGGTAAGATGGGATAGGAAAAGTAGAACGGAGGAGGCACTGAACTGGCAATCGGAATCCCTCCTCACTTCAACCCTTTCAGCGGAACAAGGAAAAATTCGCAAGTGGAACCAATGGGATTTTGGAGAGCTCTTAATAAATAAAGCTTTCCTCTACAAGCAATAGGGCTGAATTCAAATTTAATGCATTTGCAGTATTGAAAGGCTACAAAGGATGAAGGTATTATACTCTTGATTCTGAAAAATCTAGAAAATAATACATTATTTATGCATGATTAAATCAAGTCGTTACAAACCACATCATACCTTAAATGCTATGCGTGCAACCATATTAACATACTGTGTTCTATAAATCCGTATTGCTTATTAACAATGGCTCAGCATCTTCTGTAAACACCATCAATACAGAAAAGAACAGCACAGCAAATCAAGTCTAGAAGTGCCATTGAGCTGTACATCCCTTGTCCCCCTCTCCTGCGTTTTCATTAGGAGAGACTTAAAGGCTAAAATCTATGGTTATGGTTAAAACTGGAATTCTGCAAGGAACTTGGCCTGCTTCTAGAAATACTACTCTATTACACCAGAAATGCAGGAGGGACGGCTAGGAGAGCGAAAACTACAGGTAGTGCTCCGCTTACAACAGCTCATTTAGTGACTGTTCACAGTTACAACGGCACTGATAAAAGTGACTTATGACCATCTTTTTTCAGTTACCACCTTTGCAGCATCCCCATGGTCATGTGATCAAAATTCAGATGCTTGACAACTGGTTCTTACTTACGACCGTTGCAGCATCCCAGGGTCATTCCCCCCTCCATTTTTGTGACCTTCTGACAAGCAAAATCAATGGGGAAGGCAGATTCAATTAACAACCCGGTTTTACTAACTTATCAACTGCAGTGATTCACTTAACAACCGTGGCAAGAAAGGTTGTAAAATGGGGCAAAACTCACTTAACAAGATTCTCACTTAACGTAATCTTTGGGGCCCAATTATGGTCGTAAGTCGAGGACTACCTGTAATAGCGCCCGGAGATGCCACGCCCGTCATTCTGGGTGTGCCGGCCTACAGGCGAAAGGGGGGGCAATTTAGGGCCTGGCCGCCGCGCCCGCTCACCTTGTCCGAGCCCAGTTCGGGCCCTTCTTGGCAGCAGAGGCGGGAGAGAAACGACTTGGGTTCGCGGCAGAGGGTCTGGCGGGTGCTCACGAAGTAAGTGCCGCCCACGTTGAGCCGGACCCACTTGGAGCCGGACCCGCCGCCTCCGCCACTCCCCGCCGCGGCTTTCTCGGGCGGTGGAGGCTCCGGGTTGCGCGCGGGACAGGCGGGAGCCGCAGCTGGGCGAGGGCTCGGCGGCCCCGAGATCGGGAGCGGGCTGGGCGTGCGGCCTCGTGGCGGCCCCTCCCCAGCCACCAACTCCGCCATATTCGGTTGCGGCTTCTCCCCTAGGTGGGTGGGCGGACGGTAGTCCCCCTTTTTTAGTCAACGGTCCGGGCGGAAAGGCTGCAGCTGCTTCGGTCGAGGCTCGATAGCCATCCCCTCAGTCCCCGCTGACAGGGAAGCCGGACTTCCGGGATGAAGAATCTCTTCCGGGTCATCTAGCGCTCTCCGAGTCGAATGACTGCTCCTGACCCCGCGCGTGCCCCCGGCTTCGTTCCAGGCGTTCCACCCTTTAAAAGGAATCGGAACGAGTAAATCCGATCAGTAGAGATGGAAATAACAGTCGGAAAGGTGGTGGAGATACCCCGGAAGGAAATACATAGGTAGCCGTGCCATAAACCCCAACAGTTTAGATCGGCGGTTCTTAATTTGCAGTGGACGATCCTAATTAATTTCGTAGTGGAACAAACACTTTTCGAAGCCAAAAGTCCGTTCTTTTTTGGAGGCGATGTTTAGAAACTGCCCTGCCAGTTTGCTTCACGGAGAAGAAAGAAAATCGTTTTAATACAATTTGCACCGTCCTTTCGAAAGGGAAAAGAGAACTTTACTTTTTTTAAAAAAATAATTTTTATTAAATAGTTTTAAAAATACATAAAACATAAAGAACAAAATATGTATAAACATAACTACATATATACAATTGTATATATAAGAATAAATGCAAATTTTGAAAAGTACACACTGTACAAACTTAACAAACCCCACAGAAAAAACAAAACATCACACATTAAAAAAACCCTTTACTATATACCTGCTTTGCAATCGCAGGGGCGGCGTGGGGGTGGGTGCGTGGGTGCATAGAGGTGGCTAAAAAAATGGACTGGGTTTTGCAGAAGCCTCCACAGAAGTTTGGGTTATTCCCCCTCCCCCAATAGCATTTGCAACCTTTTCATATCTTCTAATAAAAGCTTAAGAGCAATCGCTTCCAATTATCGATGAAATGTAACAGGGCAGAGACCCGATTTGCGGCAGAAATTAGAGTAGAAGATGGGGAGATTCGGTCATGTTTAGAGATTATGGGTTGGGTAATATAAGCACACAGTTCTGCAAAGGCAGAAGTAGAATGCACAAGTAGTCCTCGATTTACAACAGTTCCTTTAGTGATCATTCAAAGTGACAACTGAAAATTGTGACTTTGACCGGTTTTCAGATGTATAACCTTTGCAGCATCTCCATGGTCATGTGATTATAATTCAGATACTTGGCAACTGGGTTCGTATTTATGACCATTACGGTGCCCCAGGGTCATATGTGGTCATCTTTTGCAATGACCTGACAAGCAAAGTCAATGGGGAAACCAGATTCACTTAACAATTGGGTGACTAACTTATGAACTGCAGTGATTCCCTTAGCAACTCTGGTAAGAAAAGGTTGTAAAATGAGGTACAACTCACTTAACAAATGTCTCACTTAACAACATAAATGTTGGACTCAATTGTGGTAGTATAAATCGAGGATTATCTGTATGTTAAGGGAACTCGTGGAGATGACAGGTTTACTTGCTGAAGTACCTGGAGAGCCCAAAACTTCAATTCGCATCAAGGTTCAACCGCTTTGCCCCCTGAAGCTACCGCTACCTCCGAGCCTGCACGAAGGGAAGTCGTCCCCCCCCCCCTTTGCCTCTGACTACTCCATTACGATAGTTTGCCTTGTCCCAAAGGTGCTTTTTCCCCCCCAAGAGGCAGCTGGACTTTCTTCGTTTTTCTTTGAAGACGTTTCGCTTCTCATCCAAGAAGCTTCTTCAGCCGCAAATCAACTCTTCTTGGGTGAGAAGCGAAACGTCTTCAAAGAAAAACGAAGAAAGTCCAGTTGCCTCTTGGGGGGAAAAAAGCACCTTTGGGACAACCAGGACCTGGATGATGACTGAGAAATCTCCATAGACGGGCAGTTTGCCTTCCTCTGCTCGCCGTCCGGAGGAGAGCAGGCTGCGCTCTTGCCTTTTGCTCTCTCTAGGAGATGGCGAGGGCCGCCCTCTTTCCGGAGAGAGTCGTCCGGATTGGGCCCGTTGCTCCCTGTCAGGCTTTGGTTCCGGGAGCCTTTTCCGGCGGTGCAATTACCGGGGTGGCTGAAGGTGAGGAGCCCGATGTCCTTTGGGAGGGTCGCTAGTCTTGCAATAATCCCTGCTTGTTAACCGGCTTTCCTCTTCGATCTTTTTGCCTGTAATGCTTCTCGTTTTGTTATGGCGCGGGTCGGGGTTGTTTGATGGCGCCTCCAAGGACAGACATTTGCTCTCCAGCGTTGTTTCCCCTTGGCTAGGAAAATAGATGCTAAAATACAGGAAAAAAATCGCTGGCTATTTTGTTTGGGATAATTATGGGGGGGAAATACATTGCTTGATGTCTCGGAGCAAACGATCCTGCTACTATCAGCTTTTTAAAAAGCTGTATGTCTTTTTTTTTAATGGAATCGAAACTGCATGATTTTGAAACATCCCCAACCTATTTTTTGTACCTGTGGGTTTTTTGTTTTTTTTTTGCCTTCAAGTCATTGTTGACTTCTGGCAACTTGACAGAGATTTCAGAAGTGGTTTGCTATTGCCTCCTTCCTAGGGCAGAGAGAAAATGACTGGGCTCAAAGTCACCTAGATGCCTTCCCCTACCTAAAAAGTGGGACTAGAACTCACAGCCTCCTGGTTTCTAGCCTGGTGCCTGAACCACTACACCAAACACCAGGTTTACTTCTAGAATAAATCTATGGCACATTTTAGTTCCCGATTTCATTTGGTTGAACATTTCTGCCTTTTAGAAATGTCCATTCTCCGCTTCCTTCATACCTCACTTGCTATGTTATTTTCTTGTCTATTTCCTTTCTTCCTTACCCTCTGTCTCTTTCCATTTTCTAGGTGATAGCAATGGCTGGCCGCAGGGTTGCTCTGAAAGCAATAGATTGGGCAGCATTTGCTGAACGAGTATCAGTTAATCAGAGACCTATGTTTAATGCTTTGAAATCACGTAGCGATGCTCTTGCAGCCAAGTGAGTATATTTCTTAGTTTGTAAAGAGCACCATGGAAAGAAAAGGAGTGACATTAAACCAAATATCTTTGTGATTGGTGGATGCATCAATGGCATTATTTGGATTACATTATTAAATACATGTTTCCAGACGGTGTTTTGAACTGTTCACTTGCTTTTTATATCAGTGCAACAAAAGACATACTTTTAAGGCATAGGTGTACAGTTTATTGAAGTGGGTATGCTTTCGGATCTAGTGAAATCTTTAGGCAGAACTGTCCCTATGATTTTACGATTAAATTAAATTTAAAGAGTTAAATAGCTAAATAACAACAAGACTATATTGATTACCTCTCAGTCATTGCTAGTAAATACGATTACACCAAGTATGGGAAATTTTGGTACAGACAGCAATCCTCTCCATCCCATAGATCTTTAAATATAACATTCTTTGTTATCAAGTGTTTATCTTGAAAACAAAGAAAATATCCAGACATTTGTTTGGCTTTTCTTGTTGTGAAGATCAAGAATGAAAAATGACTTTAGAGGAAGGAATTGTCTGAAGCGTCCAGTAGTTTTGATGTTCTCTTGTGTATCTTGTTATGTATCAATGTAACTTGTTGCTTGTATCCTTACGATTTATATTAATATTGATTGTTTCCTGATTGTTTATTTGAACCCTATGACAATCATTAAGTGTTGTACCTCATGATTCTTGACAAATGTATATTTTCTTTTATGTACACTGAGAGCATATGCACCAAAGACAAATTCCTTGTGTGTCCAATCACACTTGGCCAATAAAGAATTCTATTCTATTCTATTCTAACTAGGCTTGCGTTTTTGCCAGAGACACCACCAGCCATTGACTGGACTTTCTACAAGACTACTGTTGCGAACCCTGCCCTAGTGGATGAATTTGAAAAGAAGGTTAGGCGCTTTTAAATTTTTGGGTGTTTGAGGTGTATTCCATTGCATCCAGAAGAGACTTGGCAGTTCATAAACACCAGTAAAAATGCAATAAAACTTTCACAGTAAAAAGATGAAAAATTAAAGACTGTACAGTGTTACTCAAGTTGATAGCACCAATTCATCCCTCTCAGCTTCTTTGAAATACCCCCCATTTCTTTTTTTAACAATTTAGAAAAAGCAAGTAGAGTGGGGGGGCAAATCAAATCTCTGGGAGGATGCTATTCCAAAGGGCTTCCACAGAGATGTGGCTAAGAGCCTTCATATTTCTTACCTGGCAAAAGCTGGGACTCATAAGCAGATTCTTCTGAGATATTCAAGTCTGGCAGTTCAAAATTGGGTGGAAAAAGTGCTTCTATAAGTATTTTCATCCCAAGTTATGTAGTACTTTGAATTGTACTCAGGAGCTACTGGGAAGCTAGTTCAGGGCCTAAAGCGCAGTATTGCACTCATGTCAAAGCCTAAAACAAAGCATTGTACTCGTATCAAGGAACTGTCAGCACCAAGCCACTGAAGCTTTCAAGGATATTCAGAAGTAAATTTGTGTGTAAAGTGGGGTGTAGCTGTTTAGATAAGAGGATATGGGCATGAATCACTATTGCAAGTTCTTGTTCTAAGTAGGGATGCAACTGCTGTATCAGCTGAAGCTAGGCAAAGACTCTCCTGTTCATGGCTTCCTCCTGCCCACGAAGTAGTAGCTGGGAAGACCCTGCTTAGCTAGGATTCTGATCATGTACGGTCTTCACTTAATGACTGCTTAGTGTCTGGGTTATGACAGTAACTGGGACCACCAGGATTGCCCTCACTAAGCAATGTCGTGATGTCATGCTTAAGAACTGAATCACTTAATGACAGAAATTCTGGTCCCAAAAGCTGTTGTAAGCCTACGACTAATTGTACCAATATCCAGGTCGTAACAATGGTAATCCAGAAGAGTGACCTATACTGTCTTAATATCATACCTTGATCTAAAACCTCACAGACAAGGGTCCTCAAGTGTGCTCTGTTGGTATTTCCTGACTAGAGTCTCTTCTCTAAAAAAAGTAAGGTCAGACCTAGGGCAATAGTTGTCAAATGTAGCCTTTTCAAGGATGCCAGCACCACCCTCTCCCTAGGACCATGCTCCTCTCGATTTCCCAAAGAAGCTAGAGGGGCGAGAGTCAGGTGCTCATGTGGGATGTGGCAGACGAGAGTACCCTATCCATTTTAATAGCATTCAGAAGCCAGGAGTCCAGATAACATGACATAACATTGCTGCAGTCATCTCAGGGGATTTTCCTTATGAAGAGTCAAGATTTTTGTAAATCTGAGCAATTTCATTGTCAAAGTGTTGGGCTAATTGGTCACACAGCCAGGCAGAAGGTCCCTTCCTTAGAAGGGAATTGGCTACTCTAACCTGAGCGCCAGATGACAGGCTGCCCAATGTAATAACCACCAAAACCACTCTGAATCTGTAAATCTGGTGAAATTGAATCATAATTCTTGTAAACTGATGTGTGAGAACACCGCATTTATTATAAGACTTGCAATATCACAAGATTTTCAATTTTTAAAATTAGCCTTAGTGCCTTATTGTCTCGTCTTGTAAACTGACTGCTGTCCTTGGGCAACATCAACTAAATTTTAAAACTGCAAAATCTCTCTCCCAGCAAAATGGCAACTATTTTGGGTTTTTTGTCCACTGGATAACTCCTAAACTTTGAAACTGGCTGTGGTTCAGGGAACTGACGGGGAAGAGAAGGGTGTGAGCTACTAGAATAAGGAGATTTGGTTCAGACTTTTTGTGCTTATTCCATTAAATTGCCCAATCCATGGCCCCTGGGCCACCTGCGGCCCTGAACACACAATAAGTTGGCCCCACAAGATCTTAAACTTTATCATTATTGTGTGATTTTAGCGAGATTTGTATACATTAACCATATTATATATTTTTTATGTGGCCCAAGACAATTCCTCTTCATTCAGTTCGGGCCAGGCAAGCCAAAAAGTTGGTTGCCCATATATTAAATTTCATAAAGTGATGCATTTTTTTCTAGGAGATAATGTGTTCTTTTGTCAGATATTTAAGGTTAGTCTGCAGTAGATATTTGATACGAGAATTTAGATCTTATGGCTGAAAGGTGTTTATACAACAGGACAATAAATGTACAAGAGCCTAATCCAGAGATATTGGAAACAATGTACTATACTACTGAATTAGAAATATAGATAGAAGGAAGAAGGTACACATGATATGCATAGATTTGGAAACCAGAAAGTATGCATTTCATTCATTATTTCCTCAATTTTCACAGTTTAAGGCACTGCAGATTCCTATGCCTGCGGATACCGAAACAGCTAAAATAAGCGCCCAAGAAAAAGAGGCTGTAAGTGTTTTGCTATCCTGTTATTATTTTTTTCAATTGCACATAAATGAAGAGGTGTCTGCTTGGCATCTTAGCATATTACTCCTGGCCTAATCTTTACTCATGGTGCCATTAGTTAAATTATACTGAACATCATTCCCTGCTTCCCACCTTCCATCTGCTTATGGATTCCTGTCTTTAGTAATTTCTCTGCTAGAATCATGGCACTGACACGGGCCAATTTTAACTACAAGAGTTGCAGGCCTTACATTGTCTAGAAGACCTTCCATTTCTTCCTCCTTAAGAGTAAAAGCTGGAAATAATAAATAGCATTTGTGAGGCACAAAGTAGAAAATTAGAACAAGAATGCAAAAATGAGGGAGAGGAAAACAATTTCCTTATTTGGCGAATACTATAAAGTTCACTTGTGCTGTGTGTTTTTTATATGTAATTATCTGTTCTAAATAGCAGTGACTTAGTTAATTTTTGGAGCAATTATGGAACCATCCATTTCCTATTGCACTCATAACATACAGCATATGGAATGGATGGATATTTGAGAGATCTGGAAACTTTGACTGTCAATCTCAAAAAGGCAGGATAAAGATAATGAGAATTAGCTATATCCAATACGTATTTTATGTACACATGGATATTTATTTGCAGGGCACGTGTAAATCTGTGCCACTGTAATTGTGGTATTGTTGACTTTATTATTGGCTATAAAGTTCAGACTGCCCATATTTTGCATAACACACACTGTTCTTATGCCAGGTGCAGAAGAATGAACCTACCTATTCAATTTTCTAGGAATGTATTTTCAACTGCTACATTTTTGCTGGCCTATTATAGACATATTCCAAATTTTAAAATACATTCAACATTTTTATCATTTCTTACTATTACTTTATGAACTAATAATCAAAATGTATAATAAAAACAAGTTCTAATGAATTATAAAATCAACCAAACCCCAAGTTCCTGATGCTTTCTCTGCATGGGGTAAGTGAAAAGTTCTGATGATGGAATATCCAAAAAATCCAAAGCCTGCTGCTACTACATTTGTGTCAGGAGCACCAAAACACTTCCGGGTTGAAAGGATTGAATGATGATATTACTGTTGCCCGGGGAATGCCCAGTTGGGCGTTCCTTTCATGTCCCCATTAAGTTGGCCGCTGATGTGGTACCCATCTATCTACTTGTAGTCTCTTGCTTTTGGTTTCTGGTTCAGCAAGAGCTGCAGCATGTGATGGAAGCTCAACCTGTCCTGTGGCAGCAACCGGGTCTTGAAAGTGAGCCTGCCAATTGCCTTCCCAGGGTCCTAGCCTTGTGAGCCACCGCCCTCCTACGTTCAAAGCCTTTTTTTGGCTCCTACAAGCAGGCCAGTTATCAGGGACAGTTAGGTTGTTATGCATCCTTTGCTGTGTTTTTAGCTGTTTTTTTTTCTTATGACCATAACTGAGCCCCAAAATTTCCATTGCTAAGCATGACAGTTCTTAAGTGAATTTTGCCCCATTTTACGACCTTTCTTCCCACCTTTAAACGAATCAGTGCAGTTGTTAAGTTAGTAACAAAGTTATTAAGTGAAACTAGCTTCCTCATTGACTTTTGCTTGTCAGATGGTGGCAAAAGATGATCACATGATCCCGGACACTGCAACTGTCATAAATACATGCCAGTTGCCAAGTGTCCAAATTTTGATCCGGTAACCACGGGAATGCTGCAATGGTCATAAGTGTGAAAAACAATCATAAGTCATTATTTTCAGTGCCATTTGAACAGTCACCGAATGGTTGCAAGTAGAGCATTACTTGTATTTCTTTTTTCTCACAAATGGTAAAAAGGGATGCTACATCAGCCTGTTGTATATTTCATGTGCAGCAGCTGCAAAAAAAAGCCAACACAGTTCTAGGCTGCATTAACAGAGGGATAGAATCAAGATAACGCGAAGTGTTAATACCACTTTATAATGCCTTGGTAAGGCCACACTTGGAATACTGCATTCAGTTTTGGTTGCCACGCTGTAAGAAAAATGTTGAGACTCTAGAAAGAGTGCAGAGAAGAGCAACAAAGATGATTAGGGGACTGGAGGCTAAAACATGAAAAACAGTTGCAGGAACTGGGTATGTCTAGTTTAATGAAAAAAGGACCAGGGGAGATATGATAGCAGTGTTCCAATATCTCATAGGTTGCCACAAAGAAAAGGGAGTCAAGCTATTCTCCAAAGCACCTGAGGGTAGAACAAGAAGCAATGGGTGGAAACTAAACAAGGAGAGAAGCAATTTAGAACTAAGGAGAAATTTCCTGACAGTTAGAACAATTAATCAGTGGAACAACTTGCCTGCAGAAGTTGTGAATGTTCCAACACTGGAAGTTTTTAAGAAGATGTTGGATAACCATCTGTCTGAAGTAGTGTGTAGGGTTTCCTGCCTAAGCAGGGGGTTGGACTAGAAGGTCCCTTCCAACTCTGTTATTCTATGTTGCCAGTGTATCTAGGGGTGTTTTTGATACAGTGTATCCAAAATATTTGCTAAAATATTGAATCCTGCCCATTAATTCATTTTCCCTGCTCCCTGTCAAAGAAATATAGCAATAGCAATAGCACTTAGACTTATTGTTGTGGTCTGCCAGCGGAGCTGGCGGCAGACTAGGATGATGAGGAGGTTGGGGAGGAATTTGGGCCAGTTCTGGAGTCTTGGGAAAGCTCTGATGGAGGCTCTGCGTCGGGGGCAGAGATAGAGCCAGGGCCGTCCAACATTTCCCAGCCACCGGAGAGGCAGCTGCTTTTGGAGGCTGATATGAGTGAGGAGGAAGAACAACTGGGGCCTGTTCCAATTGCACGTATGTGCGGAGCAGTTAGGAGAGGTGAACAACGGAAGACAAGGAGTCAACTCAGGAAGCAAAGCACACGTGGATGCTGAATGGCCCCTCCCTGGCTGGGGAATAAATAGAAGGAAAGGGGAGTGGTTGTCGTAGGAGACAACAGTTCGTATTTCTGAAGATTTTGCTCATTGTGCCACAAAGACTGCTTGCCAGAACTTAATTTGGGGCTGGGAGCTCACGGCCTTGCAATTATCACAAGGATAAGGTCTGTTACTGCAGTTAACTCCTTGAAAGACTATTGCCTGGACTTTTCTGTGGGTGAATGCAATTAATTCACAACAGGTAAGTAAAGAGGGGTTTTTCGTGACGAGTCTGTTTCTTGCTTCTGCTAAGGCTGGGTCAGAACACTTATATACCGCTTTACAATGCTTTACAGCACTCTCTAAGCGGTTTACAGAGTCAGCCTACTGCCCCCAATAATTTGGGTCCTCATTTTACCCACTTCAGAAGGATGGAAGGCTGAGTCAACCTTGAGCCTGGTGAGGTTTGAACTGCCAAATTGCAGGCAGCTGGCAGTCAACAGAAATAGCCTGCAGTACTGCACTCTAACCACTGTGCCACAATGGCTCATATGGGCTGGAGAGGCATTGGGAGGCATGTCCTGTGATCAGATCCATTCAGGCCTCTCTGCTCCCATAAGTAAACATTTAAGTCCACGGATAGCTTCTCTGGAACCAAAGTTTTTCATAATGTTGCTATCTCTTCTTTCAGGATAAGAATGCTGCTGACTTCGTACAGGCTTCTAAAGCCCGCATTGTTGAATATGAGGAGGAGGTAAGCTAGCAATTTTAATTATACAAAGGGATTTTGGCATTGTACTGTATTTTCTCCTAATAATTTCTGTCCTGCTGGTTTTCAGCATGTGTTGGTAATTATGGTGTTTTTTTTCTCTTAAGCTTCAGCAACTGAGAAACATGATACCTTTTGAAAATATGACATATGAAGATCTACCTGAAAAATTTCGGGATCCTACACTGGACCCAGTAAAATATCCTCATTGGCCACACAAGCTTGGTTCTGACATATAAACACTGGCTGTTCGAAAGCATTGTGCAACATCAATTCTTCTTCATGCATCTATTAAATAAAGTAATTCCACATGAGCCTTTGAAATCTGCCTCTTCTTTTCTAAGAATCCTGCAATTTAGCTAATTACTACTAAGATTGTATGGGATTGTTGCCTCTAACATTCTTATTTTACTGTCCTAAAAGTTGGAGTTTTTCAGTTTTTGGTTTGGATTTGATTTAATGTTGTATATCCTGGAATTAATAATATTGGATTTGTTCAAATATGAATTATGATGTACTAAAAAGCCAAATATGATTATATGAAACTCAATAGTTTATGAATTGATCCTTTAACTCTGAATATTTATCTTGCAATATATCCCTATTAGGTTTTTTTTTTAAGTATGGTACAGATCACAAAGATTGCATTTGTTTTTCTTACAAAAATATGTTTTATTGTACATAATTAAATTCCTACTCCTTCTGAAGTAAATTCTTATTCTATGCTTGTTTCTATTTTTTTCTATCTTCTACTATTCTATTTAATATCTTAATTTTTGTGTCCTTGTTCCTATGTCTTTGTTTTGTACCATTATTTTCCAGCTTACGGTATTTTTCGGAGTATAAGACGCACCGGAGTATAAGACGCACCTTAGTTTGGGGGAAGGAAAACAAGGAAAAAAGGCCTCTGCCTCCAAGCAATTTGCCAAACAGCAAACAGCACAGATGATATACACTGTTTGCTGTGTATTTCTGTGCATGTGTGCCTGACCCATAGAAAGAGCAAAGAATTGGAGAAATGTACATTATGCCAGAAAGTTTTCTTAAATGTAGTCACACTAACTCCTCCCAATTATTTAAATAGATCATCTCTAAGGTAAGTCAGGATTTAACTCTAATACTAAACAGGATACTGTTACATTTCAGACTATACTTGTACAGAGCTGTTAAAATTAATTAAAATTTCTGCAAGTATACATTATTCTCTTATTATTTAAAAGAAAATACAATAGCACTGGGCCTCTTCAGAGCAGCATTTATTTTAAAAAGCTTTATTTTGTTAAGTTGTCTAGAACAGGGGTCTCCAACCTTGGCAACTTTAAGACTTGTGGACTTCAACTCCCAGAATTCCACAGCCAGCAAAGCAAATAATAAATTAGTCAACAAAGCAAATAATAAAGCAGTCTTTAAAAAAACAAGTCTAATAATTTGAACATTCTACAGACATTTATAGTTATTCACTTACCCCCTTGCATCCAGTTCAGCAGAAAATAAAAATCTGTGTGTCTCTCCCAGCTATTTGCCTCTCTGCAGCTAGTTTCAGTTTCATTTTAGCACGTGGCAAATCAGCTGGGGGTCGGGAAGCTGCTAATGACTTGCTTGTCTTAACAGGCTCTTCCCTCTTTCCTGCAAGCAGGTAAATTGTTGGAAGACAGAGGCCAAAGGGTGGGGGTGGCTGGGGCTACATTTGGTGTATAAGGCGCACCCAAGTTTTCACCCTCTTTGGGGGGTAAAAAGGTGCGACTTATACTCTAAAAAATACAGTAATTATTTCTTAGCTCTTTAAATATTTCTTCCTCCCCCAGATCCTTGGCTATTATAGATCAATCTCAGTCTGTTTACATGTGAGAACCATTTTTTAATTCCTCTATAATGTTGCAAGTGTTTTCCCGTTGAAGTTGGTTTATGCTGGCATGCCTGCAGAGCAGGGAGAGAGCATCTCATATTTTCAGAAGAAAGCAAATTATTTAGAGGCAGGAAATGCTATTTAAATGGTTTACTTTGTGGAGAGTGAAAACTGGGAATTTCATGTGAAAACTATCACCACAAATGGATAGCCGTATCTGTTTCTGGAGCCTGTACATTCCCCACCCCCAGAGGCAACAGTGGAGAAAATCAAGGGAGATATCGTCTCCCCTTAGCCTGTCTTGTTGAAGATTAATAAGTTTTCTTCTTCCTCTTCCTTTTTACATCATGATCCAGAATACAGACATGTATATGCACCTAAATATAAAAGTGTGTTGCACAGAAATTTACTGGAAAGATTAGCAGAGCCAAGATGACATGATAAGGAAGCTGTGCTTTTTCTTCTTCTTTTGGGGGGAATGGTTTATCTGAAAGGCAAACTGGGTGCTTCCCCATTTCATTGGTAAAAAAGGCAAATACTTTGATACATCAGCTGTTGCCATCAGGGGACTGGCAGCACACCCAAAAGCTAGAGATAATGGAAGCATGTTCCAGAAATATACAGGTTACTTGCTTCCTCAAGTTTCACAGTTTGTAAATTGCTGTTTAGTCACTGCCAATTTTTGAAGAGTCCACTGGAAAGAAGCTTACTTTCTTACAACGAAAATTGCTATTATTACATCAGGACCTCTTTAAATCGCTTATATAACAAAAATGTTATTCTATATCATTTCCCCTGAATTTAACATCTGTAGGCATGTATGCCATAGCTGTTATAAATATCATGCTATTAGAAATACCCTGGCACATTGCTAATAAAAAGACCCCAAATCAGTATTCAACTAACAATAGAAAAACCTAGCTTACTAATTGCAGAAAATAAGGAGGACTAATAATTTCAGTATCCGGTTCATAAGGCATCAAGCTCATGTGCAATGAGAGATTATTTGCTTTTTACTTGCTATGATATCTGCTGTATGCTCCTCAATTCTTGAAGAGTCTGAATGGCTGATCTAAACCAGCACATAGAGTTAAAAACATAGTAAGTATCAAACATTCATTACAAAAGTGTTCTACTAGATGTACTTCCAAATGCAGAGGACCAGTTCTCAGCATTCCCCAGCCCTCACCTGAAGTGCTGGGTCTTCAGAACTCCAAGATAGAATGGGTCATTTGGATGTTCAAGGACAAGTTTGTATAAAAAAAAACAACCAGGCTTGTGCAGCTTAAATCTGCTGTGTTCAAAAAGGACACAGGATTTCAAAACAAAACAAAACCATAACATGGCAAACTACAGATTGGTCATCTTAATGTCCATATAAATATCTGGACAGATCATTGAGGTGACAGTTTGTGAGCATTTAGAAAGGGATGCATTGCCTCTCAGGAACCAGAATGGGTTTATTCTGAATAAGTCATGCCAAATCAACTTCATCATTTTTTTTTGATACAAGCTGACCACTCTAATGGAATAATGTAGAATACTCTCCCGTGAGATTGTAATTGGGCAAAATATTTTCAATATATCTAGCACCATAGTATGGCGAGTTTTAAATCATGGTCGTTCTGTTCATTCATCATTTTAAGCCAAGATCTGTTAACCAACATCACTTGATTAGATGAATGTGGCAGAGTGCATGCATGTGCCTGCCTGGGATGTAGTGGGTCTGCCCCTTGCGCTCAACATCGGAAAGTGTCTTTAAGCCTTTTCCCTTTATTATCTTCTGTGCCTTCCTGCAACTCTTCTTCAGTGAGAACTTTGACCAGCAACTTTTCCCCAAAGAAATCCTTTTGAGTGCTAAATTATGTAGGGTTGGGTAGAGTGGAGATTTTTTCCTCTGCTTTCTGTCCTTTCAATAGGGAAGGCTGAAGAATATGCTAAAATTAAATTGCTTTCAGGAGGAAAGTCAGTGATTGTAGAGGGAAATGAAATGATTTTTTACACCTCTGTCAAAGCAAAAAAGGATGATGTGTGTAAATCTATAGCACAGAGGCAAGATTTGGAAGAGGCTAAGACAGACACTTCCTTGATTCATGGGAGTATAAGAAGAGAGAGGAGGTCCAACACACTCAGATTTGGAAGATACTCTTATTATAGCCTATCTCAATAAATCTGGTTATGGTCTTCCTGTGGTACTGATTTTTATTTTTTTTGGCCTGGCCTATCTGGTGGTTTAACACTTTTCAAAATCAAAATCCTTATTATCTATTAAAATGAAAACTAAATTGCAGTTGAAAGAACAAAAACTGAAAACTAAAAAAAAAGTTACCCATTACCTGCTGTTCTGGCCAAAAATATACCTGCACATACACACAGAGAACAAAGGTGCTATTGATTCAAATAGCATTCTGGCCAGGTTCTACTTTAAGAAAACTTGCTATAATCATTTCTACAACCTGATTCCTCAACTCATTGTAATATATTAAATCTGTTCCTCACTATCTTATTAATATCCTGCTGGTTAGGCTACAGTCATACACAGGTCACTGCATTTCTGTTGAAAGGGACCATGTTGATAACTTATTTCCAAGAGCTTTTAGACTAGAATAAGGATTAAAAGGTAGCCATTCTAATCTCCCCACTCTTCTATGATTGGAACACCACATCCCTTCTCTTCTAACTACTGAGAAAAGAGAGAACAGGTAGGGACACAAAAACAGTTTCAACCAAGCATTAATGGAGAATGGATATCACTGCTGAGAGATCTTGTCTTGATCATTATCCCTACATCCCCAAGAAGCTGTGGGCATGCTTTAAAGATAGCATTTTATGATGCAGAAACATCTCCTACACCCATTTTCCCACTCTGTTTTCACAAGTTTGTCATCAATCTGGAAAGATAAAATGTGGAACAATATATTAAAGAACAAATTTTATTTGTATGTATGTATGTATCTATGTGTATGTATGTATGTATATGTGTGTGTATGTATATGTATGTGTGTATATATACAGTATATATAATGTGTGTGTGTGTGTGTGTGTGTGTGTGTGTGTGTATGTATATACACACACACACACACACACACACACACACACACACACACGATAGACATCATGATCTCCGGAACTTTTTTTTAAAAAATTATTATACTAAGCTTTCATTAGCCCCTGTTAACATTGTCAGAGTGTAAAATCACAATTGGAGAGATGCTTGCTTTTATGTATTGCCGATCGATTTAGTCACTGCATGTGTAATAGGCCCACACCCTTGCCTCCCTCCTGTAATTAGCTTTGTTGTTTTTGCCTTAGTCATGCTGAGAGATTGTGATGCAATTTCTACTGCCTCCTTCCCTATTGTGTATTGCCTCTTTCTCTCAGGGGGTGGATGGGTGGGTGGGCGAGGGGGAATGCAGGGCTATATCAGGCATTACTTTGAAGGTATTTCTCCCAGCTCACTCCCCCTCATTGCTACTGCTCTTCCTTTCAGGCTCACACTTGCCTCCTCCAAGTTCATCTGTTTTGCCCATGATCTTGTAATAGGTGTGCGTTGTTCCTCACCCCCCCCCATCCCTCTCGTTCTGATGCTGCTCTACCGTGCTCTCTTGCACTCGGTAGGGTTTGTCATTATTACATTATATGTGTATGTGTATGCATATGTGTGTGTGTGTGTGTGTGTATATAAATACTGTATACACACACACACACACCGTATTTTTCAGAGTATAAGATGCACCCTTTTACCCCCCAAAAGAGGGTGAAAACTTGGGTGCGTCTTATTCACCGAATATAGCCCCACCCTTTGGCCTCTGCCTCCCAGCAATTTATCTCCTTGCAGCAAACAGAACAGAGCCTGTTAAGCCAAGCAACTGATTATCAGCTTCCCAATCCTCAGCTGATTGAAGCTGCAGGCAGGCCACGTGCAGAAACTGAAAGTGAAACTAAAGCTGCAAGGAGGCAAATTGCTGGGAGGTAGAGGCTGAGGCAGAATTTTATTTTCTTGTGCTAATCAGACTGCTGAAAGTGGATGCAAGGAGGTAAGTCAATAACTATAAATGTCTGCAGAATGTTCAAATTATTAGACTTATTTTTTTAAGACTGCTTTATTATTGTTCTAGACAACTTAACAAAATAAAGAAGCTTTTTAAAATAAATGCTTGATCTGAAGAGGCCCAGTGCTTTTGTATCTTCTTTTAAATAGCAGAGAATAATGTATACTTCCAGAAAGCCACATCAATTTTAACAGCATCTGTACAAGTATAGTCTGAAATGTAAGTGTGTCCTGTTTTAGTATTAAGATAAGGCAGCTGAGTTAAACCCTTACTTAGTCATGTTTGGAGTAGATCTATTTAAATAATTGGAAGGAGTTAGTGTGACTACATTTAAGAAAACTTTCTGGCATTAATATACTGCCATAATGTACATTTCTCCAATTTTGCTATTTCTATGGGTCAGGCACACATGCACAGAAATACACAGCAAACAGTGTATATCATCTGTACTGTTTGCTGTTTGCTGGGAGGCAAATTGTTGGGAGGCAGAGGCAGAATTTTTTCCCCTTGTTTTCCTCTTTCAAAACTAAGGTGCGTCTTATACTCCGGTGCGTCTTATACTCCGAAAAATACGGTATATATAATCCTACGTTTGATTTTTTTTCTTCAATTGTCCCTTGGGAAATTTTAGAATTAAAAAATATTCTCTTCAGCCCACCACCTTCTTTGAGAGGATAACCAGTCTCTTTGACAACATAGCCCTAGCCGATATGAGTTTGGACCACCAATGTCACAGTTTCATCTACTAAAAGGTAGTTCATCCTGAAGGCTTTATGGTTTAGCTGAAACAGTGATGCACATGAAACAACTACAATGATATTGAGATTAGCAAATAGATTTTAAAAAGATTTCTACATAATATTGACAAGTTCTTTTATATTTGTACTGTTTTCATCATGCATTAAATACCCACATGCACACATATGCCTCATAATGTGGTTTACATTCAGATGCAGCTAACGAAATAGGAAAAAAGAAAACGGAGCACCACCAAAAATGGTCAGAAGAAGAAAGGAAGCCATCTTCAGACTCTGCCTGAAGGACAAAGTAGTAGTTCAACTCCACTATCAAAACACTTTGCTCAAGGATCAGTTACAAATATCAACACTTGTAGCATTTTGCATTGAGAAGATTCAAGTACAATTTATTTCTTTATAATACTTCCCTCCCGTCTTGCCACTGAGATCAAGTAGGGGGCTAAAGTTTTTAAAACAGATCAGGTCAGGGGCATCCACAAGATATGGCTGGGGGGAAAAAGTCAAGATGGCGGACATGACAGTGCAATCAAAGCTCTGCTTATTTGTTATGTGCATTAATTTGCAAAGATGGTAATTTGGCAAGGTACCAGGAGAGAGACAGAGATACTTGGGCTTTCATTTCCATAGCAACTTTTCATGTTATGAACATTTAGGTGGAAGAACTCTTGAGGAATAATTTATAGGCTGAGGCTGTGGATGAATGGAGTCTTAGGATCAGAGCCAGGGGTGAAATTCAAAATTTTTCCCTACCGGTTCTGTGGGCGTGGCTTGGTGGGCGTGGCAGGGGAAGGATACTGCAAAATAACCATTCCCACCCCACTCTGGGGCCAGAGGTGGTATTTGCCGGTTCTCCGAACTACTCAAAATTTCCGCTACAGTTTCTCCAGAACCTATCAGAACCTGCTGAATTTTACCCCTGATCCAGAGCCAAACATTCTCCAGAGGCAAAGAAAACAAAGAATAGATCTGAGTGGAGGCTGAAATGCCTTTGGTTTTCTTGAATGGGATCTACAGATTATTAGCCCTATTTCAATTTTTAAAGCATTGCTGGGCTAGCACTTCCCCTCAACCTGTATTGGAAGCATATGCTGATACAGGCAGTAAAGTGGTAAAAATGCAATTAACTGTCACATATAGCAAGGGATATTTCAATTACAGGAGAAGTAGAAGCTTGAAAGCTCATTTTTAAAAATACAGTAGCCTATCTGTGATATGAACAGAGACCGCAGGCTGTTTGTCATACTGCGATGAAGGAGGAATTAGCCCAGTCGTGTTGCATGTCTACATTCTATGACTTGGGGCCATCAAAATATAGCAAGCTGGCCTCCAGACTGCAAAGCACTTCATCTTGTCCACTGCACCACAATGAAGGCTATAAAACCAAGGTATAAGATCAAGCGGATATAACAAAAGCACTTCTCCAACTGGACAAATTTTTTCTGTATGGGAGGACCAGAAACCTCCTTGCCTTCTTCCAGAGCCAGGTGCTTCTTGATCTGTTGCAGCTCCAGGGTTACCTGTTTCAGAAACACAAGGCTGTCTGTGTTGTCATTTTCCTTCAAGGGAAACGCCCTTGTTGGTTTGTTCTCCATGTCTATCTCTTCTCCTATGTGGGAAAAAGTGAGAGACAATAAAGTATTATTGTGTGAAAAGAAATCAGCGGATTTTTAAAAATGGCATTTTTAAAGCGAATTGTGTGCCACACAAAATGGCTGACATGCCATAGACTTGATCTATTCACAAGGAGCGTGCTGTGGTGGGTGTGCCCATCACAAAAGATATCAAGGTCATGTGGTGATGAAGCTCTCCAATTACCTCCAAGTTGTAGTGTTCACTCCCTGGTTTACATGGGAGGCAGCAAGCAATTGGGTGGAGGCACTCAAGGAGTGGAGGGAGTAACCTCAGCAAATTGCCATGTGGCAAATACCCAATATGGTCACTGTTCTGAATATTAGTGAAATAGTGCTTAAGATATTGGACTAGGAAGGAGGACATCCAGGTTCAAGTCCACCCTCAGCCACAAAACTCATGGGGTGATTTTAGACTACATACACCTTCTCACATGGACAAATGAGCCCCCTGACCTATAGACCTGTCTGCCTCCCCTTGCATTTTCTCTTTCTGCTGCTTGTTTGTGTGTTGGCTAAAGCTCACCTACATCGGTGGCAGAGTCCTCTACTTTTATTTTTTCCTTTTGCAAGAATTTTCTTATAAAGTTCTTGGTCTTGAAGGATGGGAACTTTGAATTCTGCTCCTTGAAATATTCCATGCAGGCATTCTCTAGGATGCCAAGGACCATAAATGCAAAGATTCCGATAAAAAACATTGCTGTGGAGAAGAAGAAACAGCCCTGATAAGTTGTCCCTACTCTTATAGCCTTCAAAGAAAACAAGAGACAGGCAGAGGCATTATCAGTCTAACAAGCTATTTTTTAAATATATATTTCTATAGCATAGCAGCTGGATAGTGTAGTGGTTAAAGCACCACCTTTGATGTGGGAAACCGGGGTTTCTAATCTCAGCTGGTACTCACATTACCAGTAGGAATCTTGGGCAAAGATCGATTAATGTTTCATCTGCCTGTCTCAAATATGAGAGTGAAATGAACTAGGAGAGTCATGCCAGCTTGGATGTCACCTGGATTAACAAGGTCCATGTCAAATGTTGAGGAACCAGGACAATCTGACGATGAGTAGGGTATGTGATCAAACCATACATGGATGAAACCATGTATGGTCTCTGAACTGGTCTCTGGAACTGATGGAATTTTGTTTGTTAAATTTATATGCTGCCCATTTCCCTGATAGGATGACTCTAGACAGATTGTATAATGTAAAAAGATAAAGCAATTTAAATTTTTAGAACTATGCACATTAAAAAATGTAAAAATATGCTGAAAACCAGAATCAAGAAGACAGATGGGGATAGGGATGAGGTCTTTTTACCCTGTCAACCACCTCCAGGGGTGAGCAACTCCTTGTGGCTCTAAGTCAATTAGCAAACCCAAGTTTAATAGCCTTCTGGAAGGCAGAAGGTAGTGCCCAACCATGAAGCTAAACTTCAGAGTCCTCTGTTAACAATCTATTGTTGCACTAAACTCACAGAAAGTTCATAAGCAGCTTCTATTTTCTCATAAACCCAGTACGATCATTGTCTCTGATCCATCCAGGATCAAATACCATTGATTAGTTCTTGATAATAAAAAGCTTCCAGTTTATCATCTTTGCTTTTCTTTAAAATTATGAATGGAATCTCTCTAAATAACTGCTCCTCACTCTCCAAAAAAAGAAAGTGACCATTGAGAATATCTCCATAATACTTGTACACAAATCTTCCACAAATTGGGATCCAATATATCTTTACAGCCATCCTCTAATTACATATGATGTTTGCATTCTGCAAATTCCATCAACTTTTCTGAGAAAGTCAAGTTCATTAATGCCCCCTTCAACCTCCTCTAACAATTACATTACTATATTTTTCCTTTTATCAACTTAGGTAGCAGCACAGAGCTATGCAGAGGTGGGTTCCTACCTGCTTTTGCCAGTGTGGTTAATAGCTGTTGTTCGGCGCAGAGCCGAAGACGCTGCTGCCGTTCGCGGCGCGGGAGCTTTTCCCGGGCGCTTTCCCAGCCCGCATGGATGCCGCCGTTTGCGTTCTTTTGCCCTCTGCGCATGCAGAACGCTTTGCGCATGCGCAGAGGGCAAAAGAATGCAAACGGTGGCGTCCATGCAGGCGGCGGCAGCACCCGGGAAAAGCTCCCGCGCCGCGAACGGCAGCAGCGTCTTCGGCTCTGCGCCGAACAACAGCTATTAACCGCACCGGCAGGAACCCACCTCTGGAGCTATGGCTCTTATGTCAATGAGTTCTGTCCCATGTCAGAATTACTTTGCTCTGTCCTACATAAATCTTTTAGGTTTTAATTCCATGTGATGTGGCCATCCCTCATTAAATTATGTAGTGAAATATATAGACATTTTATATAGTATCCAAGACACATGACATATGAATGATGATTCACACATGTTATTTTGTCAAAAGTTATGATGCGTGATTAGCCCTACTATTGGATATTTCACATGATTAGGTAGTTACCTATTACTGGTGGACAATCTGACGTTGGTGGTAGCTTTTCAATAAGCATCATAGACAAAAATGAGACCTGCAAGATCATGGTCACTTTGAAGGCAATCTTTTCTGAAGGAGAGGCAAAAGCGTAAGAAATAGCCATATCCAGCAAGAAGAGAACAAACATTGGCAGAATCACAATTAATTCATAAAGAATGGATCTCCTCTTCATAATAATCTGTAAAAAGAAAAGGTAGTAAAGTAACATAACATTTCCAGGACCAGCACAAATTTCAGTTGTACAAACTGCTAAATCACCCCAAGGCTAGGCTTAGCTGATTGTCTAAAATAATAATGGTTGTCCAATTTTGGCTTGCCTGGGCTACATTGAGTGAAGAAGAATTGTCTTGGGCTGCATATAAAATATCTAACACAGTCAATATGTATAAACAACAGACCACAATGTTAAAAGTTTATGGTCTTCTGAGGCCAATATTACTAGCTGTCCAGAGTTGCATGGCCCATGGGCTGTGGGTTGGACATGCCTGGTCTAAACCAACTCTAGGTCCAAACAAGGATGTCAAGAGAGAAATTAAAAGGTCAAGATGTCAGCTGCAGCTGTACAATAGAAACCTGTTTCTTTTTTATGCACTTCAGAGGGCTTTTGATTACATGCCAGAGTCAACGTTGTGATTTTATCTGCTGCTATCTCCTCCTCCCTTACAGATGCTTCTGGGTCCATGATTTTGGTTCAACCCCCAACCAGTGAAGTGGTATACCTCAGCCATTTTGTATTTGTATTTGTTTATTTGTCAAGCATATATGATTATAAGCAAAGTACAAACAGTAAAACATCATTGAATATATATGTAATATTACAAGCATGAATAAGAGTAAAAGAGGTATGAATATATGGGTACATTAGGACAGGAACGGTAGGCACGATTGTGCGCTTATGCACGCCCCCTTACTGACCTCTTAGGAATGGGGTGAGGTCAATGGTAGATAATAAGAGGTTGAAGTTTTTGGGGTTTGGGGAAGAAACTACTGAGTCGGGTAAAGTGTTCCAGGCGTTGGGTCTCCTCCTCCCTTACAGATGCTTCTGGGTCCATGTTTTTGGTTCAACCCCCAACCAGTGAAGTGGTATACCTCAGCCATTATTCCATTGCTGAATAAACCTGGATGGTGAGGGGGGCTTATATTAGAGCAACTAACGTTCACATTCCAGATGTAAAATAGATCAGCTGGAAGTGGCTGCTACCCGGAATCAGTCCTGCCACTGTTCTGAAGTCTTATTTTAGAAGAAGAATTGTTGAAGATAAAAATGGCTCAGGGACAGGATGGGAGTAGGAAATCAGCCTTCTTCTATGATTTGCATTGTGATTCCAACAGAAAATGTATCCAAATGCAACTTAAACAAAAACAAAAGGAGAGGGATTAACCTCAGGCAAGCAGCCATCCAACCTTCATGGTAGGTGAGATTTCAGTTGGGGGAAAACAACAGAAGACCATTTTTTTCAGTTGGGCATTGGGCAGTCCATGGATAAATTACATGAAAAAGCCTTAACGTTAGTCTTAATTTTAACAATGTAAAAATGGATGGGACCACGATCTTTCCTTTTCCAGAAATATTTAATATTCCCATACTCTGGGCAATGATAGAACTGCCAACAGTTAAGGCAAACTGCCGTTGGAGAGACTCTGAAATTTATCTCTAATGCTAGGGCCATTTCTTGCTCAAATTTCTGACTGAATTTTTTTTTGAGCTATTTCTCTTTGAACGGTTTGTCAGGCAAAGATCCAGCAAGCATTTTATCTTGTTGACAGAGGGGGAAAAAAGGGATATTTGAAATTTTAGACTATAAAGATCCATTAGGAGGAAAAAAGCTTTGGAGGCTCAGCCAGATGAAAACAGGATAAAAGAGGGAATTATGGTTTCATTGAAAACAAAATATTTTCAGAACCTAGGCAGAATCTAATGGTTTGGTTCTGCGGCCTCTCCGATTTGCAGCAAAATATCTGCTGTGGCAGTAAAGTTCTTTTTGTACGTGAAACAACATAGGGGTTATCTTTTCCAAAACACAGTGAAGAAGAGTGCAATTTAGTATCTGCTGTGAGAATGAAGCAGTAACCTCATAAATGCAGTTGGAGGAGGACCAGATAGAAAGACAGCACTGTATTTGTTGTCTTTGTTTATTTCTTGGTTTCAGATCCTGTCTTTAAATTAGGAACTCAAGGCAGTATAAAAAACGCTTCATCGTCCTATTTTTCTGTGCACAATTTTTCTATTTCTTTATATATTTAATATACCTCCTTTACTGTTTTATACACAATTAAAGGCAGTGAATAGTATTACTTAAAAAGACCACAAATATCAATGCTTTCTTAGCAAGTATTACTTCACAGAATAGCGGTGGAACTTGGAACTTGGAACGAACTTCCAGGGGAAGTAGGGGGTCAATCATCATTAACTGAGTTTAAACAAGTTTGGGATAAGCACATGCCCATCATCTGAGAAAAATTTAAAAAAATAAAAATAAATAATTATTAAAAAAATAAATAAAATATAACAATAAAAAATAAATAAATAAATAAATAAATAAATAAATAAATAAATAAATAAATAAATAAATAAATAAATAAATTCAAGGGGCAGATTTGATGGACCACGAGATCTTTTTCTGCTGTCAGTTTTCTATGTTTCTAACAAACCTAATTAGTACTCCTGTGACATTGGTTGGGCAGAGAAAGAGAGAATGAACCAAAGTCACCCAGTGAACACTGGATGTCAGAAAAGGAATCTGCTAGAACTTGCAAAAACAGTGCAAAGGATTGTAGAATTTAATGTATTATTCTAACATGGGAAAAGTAAGTACTGTATATATGGATATACACACAGCCAGTTTGGTCTAGTGGTGAAGGCCAGGGGTGGGTTCTAACTTACCTCGCTGCTGGTTCGCTTCCTCCCATGCCGCGTGGCCATGTCTCGTGGGTGCACGTGGGCTTTGTGCGCATGCGCAGTGCCCAAAAATCAGATTTTTTTTAAAAAAGCCAAAAACAAGATGGCAACGCATGCGCAGTGCCGGAAACTTGGCTTCTGCGCATGATCACAAGAAAAAAAAATTCAAAAAATAAAAAGAAAATAAAACTCCCCCCCAAAATTTTTTTTTAAGATGATGGCGCCCATGGACCGGCACCGACCGAACTGGTTCCATGACATCATCGTGACGTCACAAGCGGGTCGCTACCGGTTTGGCCGAACCAGTCCGAACCGGGAGGAATCCACCTCTGGTGAAGGCACTGGATTAGAAAGCAGGAGACTGTGAGTTCTAGTCCCACTTTAGGCAAGAAAGACAGCTGGATAACCTTGGGCCAGTTGTTCTCTCAGTCCCAGCTCATGGCCTGAAGTTACTCAGCTGGCTTTCTTGCCTAAAGTGGGACTAGAACTCATAGGCCCAACAGAGTTGTTGTTTGGAGGAAATAGAAGGCAGAAGGAGTATTAGAAGGTAAGCCAAAATAAATTTATATGTCATCTACGTCGCCAGAGATGTTCAAATAAATAGTCAGGTTCAAGACCCCCCCCCCGGCCATCTGAGGACCCAGCTGCTGCTTTTCTGATTGTTCCCGTAGCTGTGGGTCTTTCCCGTCTCCCACGCTTGCTCCCACATATCATTACATCATCTGACAAAGAAGATGTACAGTAAATGCATTCATAACCATACCTCATAGATGACTCTACTGTATTTCATGTGATCATAAATTCTGGTTTCCTCAATGATCTCCACTTTCTGAAACTTCCATTCTCCACCAGCTAAATAAAGTTTGCGACTGTCTTGGTTTGTGTTTCTGGATGTTTTCATGTTTTTCAACTTCACTTCATTTTCTAGAAAGAATATAAGACCCATGACCAATGCCAATTCAGGGCAGTCTGAAGAAAGGCAGTCCTATACCGAATATATAGAAGGTTCATCCCCTCCAAGTTATACAGCTAATCCTTGTCTTAAAACCATTCATTTAGCAATTATTCAAAGTTACAATGGCATTAAAAAAGTGACTTATAGCTGGTCCTCACACTTGCTACCATCGCAACAACCTCACAGTCACATGATCAAAATTCAGGTGCTTGGCAACACACATATATTTGTGACAGTTGAAGTGTCCCAGGGTCCTGTGATCACCATTTGCAACCTTCCCAGCTGGCTTCTGACAGCAAAGTTAATGGGGATTTGCCTAACAACTGTGTGATTCATTTAACAACTTCAGTGATTCATTTAACAACCAAGATTATAAAACTGGGCATGACTCAGGTAACAGCCACCTTGTTTAGCAACCAAAATTCTGGTCCCAATTGTGGGTTGTAATTTGAGGACTACCTGTATTGGGATAGCATTTCCCAAGTGTCTGACCATCACATCTGAGAAGCAGCCAGATTGGGAAGTCTGATATAAAATATATACATAAAACAAAATAAAAAAATTGATGATTCCAATAAGTTGTTACATTCTGTACTATAGGCTGAAATCTTCCCTTTAGTGATTAGTGATGGAAATGAGCAATAATCATGTATGCATGAATACATCTCAGGGGTGGGTTCTGGTTTCTCCCGCTGCTGGTTCGCTCAGGGGTGCGCCGCATGGGCGCGTGCACGTTGCATGCCGTGTGCACTGTACTTAAAAAAAGCTTCAGCGCATGCGCAAAAGCAAAAAACAAGATGGCAGTGCCTATGGCGCTGCTGAGAGAATTGGCTCGGGGGCGTGGAAGACCAGTTCCAGCGACCCAGGTTGCCAAGTTACTACTGGTTCCATAGAACCGGGAGGAACCGGGAGGAACCCACCTCTGATGCATATATGTACATATATATATATATATATATATATATATATATATATATATATATATATATATATATATATATATATATATATATATATATATATATATATATATATATATATATATATATATATATATATATATATATATATATATATATATATATATTTATTTATTTATTTATGGGGCAGCCCAACTCGCAAATTTCAGCTGAATGGTTGGAGGGCTAATATAGGATTAAAACAAGTTAAAATCAAGAAAAATAAAAACAACAAATAAATTAAAGTTAGCCTACATCATTCAGTACCCGAAACCCTTACAAATGGGCTCATCTACCACCTGGCCCAAAGCCTTACAAAAGGCACCAGAATCTGGGTGGGTGGGGTAATAAGAAGCAGCTGATCCAAAGGACAGGAACTGTGATAGAGAAAGCACACTTCCTGTCTTCTAATAGATGATGTGGAGAAAGAGCAAAAAAGTGTGTTCTGTATTATCAAAAGAAGAAAATATAAAGTAGATTCATTACAGACTGCAGCAATGGCAGGCAGAAGTGCAGAAGCCAGAGAGATTCGGAGAATGTGTGCATGAGTTTGGTTTCAGAAGCCTGCGTAGAAAGGAAGGGCAAGCAAAATTCATGATAAGCCATAATTGCACGGTGCTCCACTAAGATACCTATATATATTGTTGGCGCCATGGTTATTTTGCACTTTTGCTCATCAAAAGGAAATATGTGGATATCCAAGTTGCAGGCGGAAGTGAGTTGATGTGCTTGATATGAAACAATGGAGCCATCAAAGGACACGTGAACAAAACGGCTAATTGCGTATTTATTTTCATCTGCCCTGAAAGGAAAATATTGTAATTAATAAAAGTTTGTGTTTTGTACGTATTACACAATATTGCTATCGAATATGTGCAATATATATATAAGGAATTCTCTTTGATGGCATAACAATCAAAATATTTGAGAAAAAAATTCTTCATAAAATCCAAATGACAGAAATTCAGTTTTCCCAGGCTGATGCTAGAGATGGTTTGGTTTTTATCATAATTAAGGCTATAATGTAATACTGAATTGGTGTCAGACCCATTAACCAAAATAGAACTTACTTGTGAACAATGTTCCTGCCCCATAAACTAGTAAAAACAAGAATCACAATTAATCTGTTTTCTACAGCTGTTTTGCATTAATCTAGATCAGTGTTTCCCAACCTTGGCAACTTGGAAGATGTCTGGACTTCAACTCCCAGAATTCCCCAGCCAGCATTCGGTGGCTAGGGAATTCTGGGAGTTGAAGTCCAGACATCTTCAAGTTGCCAAGGTTGGGAAACACTGATCTAGATGTAATCAGATTTGTAACAAACCCTGTTTTAAAGAATGTTAAATTGTATCAGACCTGGGTGCAAAAATTTCTGAAATATGTGCCAAAACTCTGCTTTTCTTTATGGTATTTCTAAATATCTAGATGTGGGAATGAATCAAAACTTTGAGTCAATGTGTATAAATGTAGCAGTCAATACTGTTATTACTGTAATACTGTATTAGTGCGAATTTTCTCTAAAAATGAAGTTTTAAAACATATTTAAAAGGTAAGAAAAATAGAAAAGATACTGTTCATCTATGAAAATGTCAGGAGTCCAAAAGAGGTTCACAGGGAGACTGATATTGGTAATGTTACAGAAGTCCAAAGGGTTCCAACTGATAAATTCATTTCTCCAAACCTAGTAGAGGACAAAGGAATAATTCAAAAGGTGTACATTATTTTTTTTAAAACACTAATCTAGGTTTCTAGAAAACACAAATACTTTTGCTACTGGTAGAAGAGCAAAATAAGTACCCTTACCACACTTAGCCAGAAGTAGAATGTGGCCACTTGTAATTTTTCCTGCTGCAAAGGAGAGAAAAAATGGGGGAAAAATGAACACATCCTTCTTCCAGCCTTCAGAAATCAGTCACAATCCACAGTCTAGTCGTTCATATGCCATATTGCACCAATTGAAATCTTTTCTCAGTAAGTGAATTTCTCTGACCTTAGGGAATGCCTCTGAGACTATTAGGGAGTGCCATGATGGATCTGTCAGTAGTGTATGATTATGTATATCTCTGTGTACAAATCAAGTTCATTTGTGCAGAGGAGTGGAGTAGGAAAAAAAGATGATTTACATACACTTATACTAAAGTGACCAGATTTTTTTTTTTAAAAGCGGGACGGGGGGGGCGGGCCCGCCTCGGCGCCATTTGAATTTTGCCCTCTGCGCATGTGCAGAACGCTGCACATGCGCAGAGGGCAAAAGTCAAGAGCTGAGTACGGGGCGGGGCAGGCAGGACGGGGTGCCGGGTTCACGTGATGCTTTCTCCCCTACCTCCCTTCCTGGTATCTGCAAAACCTAAATTTCCTTTGGGGGCCGAGGCCTTTCCATTTAGTCCTCTGGTGAGCTTTTACCCTTTTTTTTTTACTACCCGGAAACAGCGCTAGCAGCGCATTACCAGGGTGCGGGCAACCACGGCTTGCCATTCTCCAACCAAGAGCTTCAGCGGTTCCCTGTGCGCATGTCTCCCTGTTGCGCTGTTCCTCCGGGTGTGCTAAAGTGCTCGAGTTTTCTCTCTCTCACACACACATGCACAACCTTCCAACGACCGGGTCGGACTGGATCTCCCAGCACGACTTCCCGGTCGTTGGAAGGTTGTGCATGTGTGTGTGAGAGAGAGAAAACTCGAGCACTTTAGCACACCCGGAGGAACAGCGCGACAGGGAGACATGCGCACAGGGAACCGCTGAAGCTCTTGGTTGGAGAATGGCAAGCCGTGGTTGCCCGCACCCTGGTAATGCGCTGCTAGCGCTGTTTCCGGGTAGTAAAAAAAAAGGGTAAAAGCTCACCAGAGGACTAAATGTAAGGTGACCAGATGTCCCGATTTTGAGAGGGCCTGCTGCTGCTGCTGCTGCCCCTGCGGCTGGGCCCAACCTGGCCGTCCTCGAGTGCCTGCAGGCCGATTTTTTGAAAGAATGCCCTAGTCGGGCATTGTTTTAAAAAATCGGGACTTTTTAAGAGGGCGGGCGGGACGCGGGACAAATGGTGAAAAAGCGGGTGTGTCCCGCCAAAATCGGGACGTCTGGTCACCTTAACTTATACACATAATCACACATACACACTATTGACCCAAAGGTGGTTTTTTTTTTCTCAAGAGGCAACTGGACTTTCTGGTTTTTCTTCTCTTTGAAGACATTTCGCTTCTCATCCAAGAAACTTCTTCAGCTCTGACTGGATGGTGGGGAATGGAAGAAATTCTACTTCTTGCAGATAGCTGGTCATTTGCATTCTTTTAGAGAGTCGTTGAGGCCATCTGGAGGTTTATCTATGGCCTCAGGGTCACCTGAGTGCTGAAAATTTGTGTGGAGCCTTCTTGGAACTTTGAAAGGACTGTGTTGTAGATTGGAGATAGATGATATCATATCTGTTAAGAGAGGGCTGTTCAATTTTGACATACTGGTAGATGACCTACTGATATATCCATCATGGCATTCCATGGATCTACCTTTCCAGAACAAGCAAGAATTCTCTTTCTAACAAGTCATACATATAGAAAGTCTTACCATATTTTTTGGAGTATAAGACCCACCTTTTTACCCCCCAAAAGAGGGTGAAAACTTGGGTGCGTCTTATACACCGAATGTAGCCCCACCCACCCAGCCACCCCCACCCTTTGGCCTCTGTCTTCCAGCAATTTACCTACCTGCAAGCAAAGAGGGAAGAGCCTGTAAAGCCAAGCAAGTCAGTAGCAGCTTCCTGACCTACAGCTGATTTGCCATGTGGGAAAATGAAAGTGAAACTAGCTGCAAAGAGGCAAATAGCTGGGAGAGACACCCAGATTTTTATTTTCTGCTGGATGCAAGTGGGTAAGTGAATAACTATAAATGTCTGTAGAATGTTCAAATTATTAGACTTATTTTTTTAAAGACTGCTTTATTATTGTTCTAGCCATGGGTCTCCAACCTTGGCAATTTTAAGACTTGTGGACTTCAACTCCCAGAATTCCACAGTCAGCTTTATTAGCTTTGCTGGCTGTGGAATTCTGGGAGTTGAAGTCCACAAGTCTTAAAGTTGCCAAGGTTGGAGACCTTTAGACAACCTAACAAAATAAAGACACTTTTTAAAATGAATGCTTGCTCTAAAGAGGTCCAGTGCTATTGTATCTTCTTTTAAATAATAGAGAATAATGTATACTTCCAGAAATTTTAATTAATTTTAACAGCTCTGTACAAGTATAGTCTGAAATGTAACAGTGTCCTGTTTAGTATTAGAGTTAAATCCTGACTTACCTTGGAGTAGATCTATTTAAATAATTGGGAGGAGTTAGTGTGACTACATTTAAGAAAACTTTCTGGCATTATGTACATTTCTCCAATTCTTTGCTATTTCTATGGGTCAGGCACACATGCACAGAAATACACAGCAAACAGTGTATATCATCTGTGCTGTTTGCTGTTTGGCAAATTGCTTGGAGGCAGAGGCCTTTTTTCCTTGTTTTCCTCCCCCAAAACTAAGGTGCGTCTTATACTCCGGTGCGTCTTATACTCCGAAAAATATGGTAATTCCCCTTTCCCAACTAATGCTTTACAGTATCTCTCTGTTCACTATTTGCATCACTTTTGCTCCTGAACATCAACCATGGCAATTGTTCTCTCTTACCACTGAAAGAATGGAGATGAGAGTGAAATCAAGGCCAACTTCTAAATTATCTTCCCAATTCTTCTTTGGTATAGAATATAAAAGGAGTTCCCGCTTGGAGGAGATGTTCAGGTACTCGACCACATCATGATATTTACAGTTCTGTCTCATGCTAGCATCTGGGAAGCACAATGTGGAAATCAACAAACACGTTCTTTGGGTGTTTTTTTTAAAAATCAGAATCACACAACACTATTCTCCTTTATGAGTGGATAAAGCAGCCCAGCGTTCTCCACCTTTGAATGTTTTGTAGCAATAGCAACTGGGAAGCACAATGTGGAAATCAACAAACACGTTCTTTGGGTGTTTTTTTTAAAAATCAGAATCACACAACACTATTCTCCTTTATGAGTGGATAAAGCAGCCCAGCGTTCTCCACCTTTGAATGTTTTGTAGCAATAGCAACAGCACTTAGACCCATAGAGGCTCTCTATTGCAGTTTACAGAGTCAACATATTGCCCCCAACAATCTGGATCCTCATTTTACCAACTTTATATCTCAGTCACCTCTTCTATCTATGTAGGGGTGTATTTGGCAACTTTGGTGAAATCTTATAATAAAATCAATAACACAAACAATATTTTTGTTCCTAGCATGAGCCACATGAAATGGACCATCCACATCATTGTTAAAGAAGAACATCAACAAGACAGCTACCAAGGAGCACACCCCTAGAAGAAGGAAGCATTCTTGCTGCTTGTTCATTTTGCTTTCTCAAACATTCAAATATCATTAATCTCATTTTTGTTATCCCCTTTATGAAAAAAAAATACATATCAAGGGTGGAATATTTACCCTGCAGAGACGAACTGAATAAGTTGCTCACCTCTACTTGTTTTTCTTTAGTTTGGTTGTGTATAATCATTTTGGAAGCCACTGAAGGCCATCATTGCTATTCTTCACTCCAATCTTAATCCATGCATGCACTACAATAGATTTATCAGTTCCTAGGAATATATTTGGGTGGGAGAAGAAGAAGAAAAGCATTTACCTGATATCCAAGAGAAGAGAAAAATGATTCTAACAGGTCTCCACATTCTTCTTCTTTCTCTGAAGTTTTGAAAATATTTAAAGTAGAACTGAGAAATTTATAGACCGCAGAATTTACTGAAGCAAGAAACTGAAATCGTTTTGCCTTTGAGTCAGACGTCTCCTGGCTGTAGGAAAGCTGTGTTTAATATCTGAAGCCCTTTAGGACAGTACTAAATATTTGCTGACAAATTATTCTCTCTATCCATCAGAACTGGCATTTTTCCTGCCAGTTGGGCTGAGAAGATCACTCTCATAAAAAAGCTTCTCTTTCTCTTCTGTTTAATTAATAAATTGTTGCCCATTAGTGTCCATTACTTATTACTTTTTGAAATCTTGATGTTGTTCTCTCTGAGGTCATGATTTAGCAGATCATTTTATGCACTCTTTGCAATTATAGTCAGACCGAAAGTGTAAAGAACCTGAAACAGTGATGGGTTCCTACAGGTGCGGTCCACTCTATAGCACCGGTAGTGGCCCGCTGGTGACATCACAGTACCGGTGCGGTCAGTTGCCGTTGCCTGGGCGCCGCCATTTTTTTTAAAAAAAGTTTTTACATTTTTGAAAAAAATTTCTTCTGTGCATGCCCAGAAGCCGAGCTTCCGGCACTGCGCATGCGCTGCCTTCCTACCCCACAGTGAGTCCAAGCAGGGGAGGATGGCTGAGGGAGTGCGTGAGACGCTGAAAGAATGAGCGGCAGGAGCTATCTCCATTCCCCTCCCTTCAGCAGTCCGAGAAGCCACAAACACGTGGTGATGATCCCGGGCATTTTCGCACGTTTGAGGCTTCTCGAGCTGCTCAGGGGGGTGGAACGGGAGGCAGGAGCCTAGGATCATCGAATGGGGAGAAGCATTCAGGCCGGACGGAGCCTCCTAGAAGAACCGCTGCTGCGGTCTTGCTGCTCCCGCTGCGGGGGGCTGCGTTGTCGGTGGGAAATGCCCCCCCCGCTTCTCCGGCCGCTGCCAAGCTCCTGAGGCCCACACCCACCCGGTCACATGGCTGGCAAGCCACACCCACAAAATAAGCCATGCCCACAGAGTGGTAGTAAAAAAATTAGGAACCCGCTCCTGACCTGAAAGTATGATACTCTGTCTTGTTATAATAAATAGATTATACCTGTAATTGTGCCTACATTTTTCATATACACTCTGTTTTATTCCATTATCTTTGTTTGCATATAGCCTATATTACTATTGGCAAAAGTTATCATCTGAGAATCTGAAGAATTGTTATTGGGGAAAGGTACTGAAACCTAACAGATTAACAGAGTTGGAAGGGACCTTGCAGGTCATCTAGTCCAACCCCCTGCCCAAGCAGGAGACCCTACATTTGCCTCTACCTAGGATCAACTTTTTTTTCTACCTTTGGGATCAACTTTCATTCATCAAAATCTGTGATAGCTTTACAACACAGTACAGTATTTACAATACTTTACAATGCAGTATTTGTACTTACCTAATAATTTAGGGAAATAAACGATTTTTCAAGGCAAAATGGTTTTTGTCTTCATTTAAAGACAAAACAATTTCTCTCCACCCCAGATGGGACTCGAACCCACAATCCCTGGCTTAGGAGGCCAGTGCCTTATCCATTAGGCCACTGGGGCTCTGTGAGTTAAAAACGTTTCACTTTTCCCCTCTTACAGAAAAGCTGTAAATGTTTCCTTTCCCCCCCCCACCTCCCCTTTGTTTGTAATGGTTCTTAGTCGTCGCTTTTTGCAGATGCTTTCCGTTCATTTTCTTTTGCAAGAAAAACAAATAAGCTTTAAATAGGCTAAAAATAAAATGGCATCGTGTGTTATGATTTTGTGCTTCGTTCACTATTCGGTTCCATATTTTTGATGCAGCGTGACGTATTTTTCGCTGCATAAAACCAAATACAGTCCTGAATTATGGAAACACACTATATCTGAAGAACGATTTTTTATTTCCTATATTGTTGGGCGTTTCAGCTACTCATAACAAATCGGAAATTCCATCTTTAACTTTAGTTGTAGATCTATTGTCAACATACTAAAATAATCGACCACGAAGGGACTCGAACCCTCAATCTTCTGATCCGAAGTCAGACGCCTTATCCATTAGGCCACGCGGTCACCTACGGATAAAGTCTTGTGTTGCAAACAGAAGGTTATAGCATGGTTACAGTCATTCTCTTAAGAAGTTAGTTCAGAAATTAATATTATTTTACTGTTGATGAATATTTATTCCTCTAAAACTCTGTTTTCACTTCTGCAGCTTTTTTTGCAGACAAAACATCCTGAGCTGTTGGTGTTCATTCCTCATAAAGTGTATAATGCAATAATGGCACTGGTAATATTAATAACAATCAACAAGTCTCTCGAGCAATTTCCACCACTTTCTTTTTAGAAAATATCTTCATGAGAATGTACAGTTTATTCATAATTGATGTAACATCTACTAAGTTATGTACAGATGATGTTTATCAAAAGCAGATTTTGTCTCTTTTGTCAAAGAAACAAAAACTCCTAGTGATGGGCGGGCTGTTCTTTGTTCTCCTCCTAATGAGCTGCTCACTGCCTCAGTAGTATTTTTAAAAAATATTTTTATTTATTTTTAAAATAATGATAAAAAAACCCAGAAAGATAGCAATACATTCGTTGTTAAGGAAATAAAAATCACATAGAAAGTGCTTTTTAAAGTGAAAAATACAGCAAAGTATAATATATTATTTTAACACAATTGCAACCTGTAAATACAGTAGTTACAATTGTATATATATAGTTATCTAATGAATTATTATTCATATATATATATATATATATATATATATATATATATATATATATATATATATATATATATATATATATATATATATATATATATATATATGAATAATACATATGTCTTCTAATACTATCTCTTCTAATCTCTCTCTCTCTATCATCTAGCTCTCTATTATCTATCTATCTATCTATCCATCCATCCATCCATCCATCCATCCATCCATCCATCCATCCATCCATCCATCCATCCATATCTATCTATCTATCTATCTATCTATCTATCTATCTATCTATCTATCTATCTATCTATCTATCTATCTATCTATCTATCTATCTATCATCTATCTATCCATCCATCCATCCATCCATCCATCCATCTCTATCTATCTATCTATCTATCTATCTATCTATCTATCTATCTATCTATCTATCTATCTATCTATCTATCTATCTATCTATCTATCTATCATGATTTTTAAAAAAATCTACTAATTTTTATGGACAAATATAATGACAAATATAATGCAAAATATGATTAAAAAAGAAAACAAATTAGTAGTTAGAGGACATCAATAGATGACATCACCTTCAAATCCACAACAGGAAGATGCCTTGTTACCCATTCCAGGAACAAATGAATGGGTGGTTCATCCCTTGCCCTTGCAGTCTCTAGTTATATCACTTGTTCCACCTCTGATGTTTTCCTGATTCTTTCATGTCTTCTCTGGCAATTTTTATTGACATCAGGTTGGGCCAAGGACCTGTCCTATTCCTATTGGCTATTGGAGACTGCTATGACTACATTTCAATCAAGTGTCACTTTTCAAGACCAGCTATCTATTTTTTGGGCCAAATAACCATTTCCTCCATGTCTCCTGCTGACCCTGCCTACTAGGACTTGGGGGGATGGCAAGAAAAGCAGGTGTGGATGTGGTAGGGGAAGGTGGCTCTTTGCCAGCCAGCTATCCCTTTGAGGTGTTCTGTGGAATTGGAGATGTATTGGAAAATGGTCTTTAGCCATGCCTCCATACAGGTAAAGCTGTACATCTAGCCCTGATAGCTGACCTTACATAAAGTGACCAGATTTTTTTTTTTTAAAGCGGGACGGGGGGGGGGCGGGCCCGCCTCGGCGCCATTTGAATTTTGCCCTCTGCGCATGTGCAGAACGCTGCGCATGCGCAGAGGGCAAAAGTCAAGAGCTGAGTACGGGGCGGGGCAGGCAGGACGGGGTGCCGGGTTCACGTGATGCTTTCTCCCCTACCTCCCTTCCTGGTATCTGCAAAACCTAAATTTCCTTTGGGGGCCGAGGCCTTTCCATTTAGTCCTCTGGTGAGCTTTTACCCTTTTTTTTTTTACTACCCGGAAACAGCGCTAGCAGCGCATTACCAGGGTGCGGGCAACCACGGCTTGCCATTCTCCAACCAAGAGCTTCAGCGGTTCCCTGTGCGCATGTCTCCCTGTCGCGCTGTTCCTCCGGGTGTGCTAAAGTGCTCGAGTTTTTTCTCTCTCACACACACATGCACAACCTTCCAACGACCGGGTCGGACTGGATCTCCCAGCACGACTTCCCGGTCGTTGGAAGGTTGTGCATGTGTGTGTGAGAGAGAGAAAACTCGAGCACTTTAGCACACCCGGAGGAACAGCGCGACAGGGAGACATGCGCACAGGGAACCGCTGAAGCTCTTGGTTGGAGAATGGCAAGCCGTGGTTGCCCGCACCCTGGGTGGAGCTGCCTTGCAATGGGCCTGACCAAAAGAAAGGCTGACGGCCAGCCAGGCGCTCTACACAGGCGCAAATTGGGAACGCGCGACAGGGAGACATACGCACAGGGAACCGCTGAAGCTCTTGGTTGGAGAATGGCAAGCCGTGGTTGCCCGCACCCTGGGTGGAGCTGCCTTGCAATGGGCCTGAACAAAAGAAAGGCTGGCGGCCAGCCAGGCGCTCTACACAGGCGCAAATTGGGAACGCGCGACAGGGAGACATACGCACAGGGAACCGCTGAAGCTCTTGGTTGGAGAATGGCAAGCCGTGGTTGCCCGCACCCTGGGTGGAGCTGCCTTGCAATGGGCCTGACCAAAAGAAAGGCTGATGGCCAGCCAGGCGCTCCACACAGGCGCAAATTGGGAACGCGCGACAGGGAGACATGCGCACAGGGAACCGCTGAAGCTCTTGGTTGGAGAATGGCAAGCCGTGGTTGCCCGCACCCTGGGTGGAGCTGCCTTGCAATGGGCCTGACCAAAAGAAAGGCTGACGGCCAGCCAGGCGCTCCACGCAGGCGCAAATTGGGAACGCGCGACAGGGAGACATGCGCACAGGGAACCGCTGAAGCTCTTGGTTGGAGAATGGCAAGCCGTGGTTGCCCGCACCCTGGTAATGCGCTGCTAGCGCTGTTTCCGGGTAGTAAAAAAAAGGGTAAAAGCTCACCAGAGGACTAAATGTAAGGTGACCAGATGTCCCGATTTTGAGAGGGCCTGCTGCTGCTGCTGCTGCCCCTGCGGCTGGGCCCAACCAGGCCGTCCTCGAGTGCCTGCAGGCCGATTTTTTGAAAGAATGCCCTAGTCGGGCATTGTTTTAAAAAATCGGGACTTTTTAAGAGGGCGGGCGGGACGCGGGACAAATGGTGAAAAAGCGGGTGTGTCCCGCCAAAATCGGGACGTCTGGTCACCTTAACCTTACAGCAACACCTTGTCAGTGGCGATGGTGGCTACAATTCTGTACCCCTGTGCAGTGGTCTTTCAGAAGCTGTACAAGAAATAAAAAAGAGGTAGGGTCTTCTGCTGTCAGTGCCACATACTGTTATGAGAAGATTGATAGATTTTCTGCCCTCATTTCTCCAACCCAATATGTTCTCTCCTCTCACCCCATCCATCCCATCCCTTCCCTTCCCATGCCCTCTCCTTCTTTCTGTTAGCTGAAGACTGCTCCTGCCCCACCCTACTCTATGGGGAAAGGGGAGTGAGGCAGAATTATCTCTTTAGCACATGGTAATGCTGCCCACCAAGACCAAAGGGGGAGCAGTTCTTCTGCTGTCTGTTCTCCATCTACAGAACCACCATTCTGTGCGGTGGAGATGAAAGAGCAGACGATCCCTTTCCCCTCCTTCTCTCCTGCTCTGCTTCTTTTGCAACAGAAGGGTGTTGGAAGAAATGTCCTTCTGGGTTCAGTTCCAAGTGGGGGAAAAGACACTGGAAACATGGAGGTTGTTTGGAAAGATGGTTTAATGGTGGACAGCAGGACCACATGGTTTGAGGTCCTGGGGAAAAGGGGGAATCACATGCCTCGAAGATGTTGAAGAAGAAAAGAAGGCGTTGCTGAGAGTCCCTGAGTTTTTTATACCCTCTGTTGGGTCCCACCTTAAGAGTTTCCTGTTCCTGTGTAAGAAATGTATCCCATTGGCTGTCAGACTCCCAGGGGGCGGGGGTCTTAGCTAACTTTGTAGGCTTTTGTCTGTGTCCCACCAGGCTTGGCTGATGTAATCTTCCCAGGTGCCATGTGGTGAGTTTCTGTTTGCTAGATGGGTCTGCCTTAAGGGGGTAGATCTTTGTTATGTAGAATAGACTGGCCCAGGCTTTAATGGCCCATTGACAAAGGTGGGGGCTATTAAGAGTGAGTCTGTTTCCTGCCCAAAAACATGTTTCTCCATTTCTCATCCAGGGAAATATAATATTCTGCCTTATAAATATTTCATAAAATATTTCATTCCTCTAGGAGGGGGGGGGGGTAGGTGCTAACTTCCTACAAGGGGAAGAGTGGATACAGGCATGGGACCTCTGGTTCCTGTTGTCTGATCCCATGGAGTGATTATTCGGTGGGATCAGAGAGGACTGAGAGCAGAGCTCTCTTCTGCCATCAAGAATTGGCACCAGTGAAGGCGTTCTCCAACCTGCCTTTTTCTTACATTCCAGCATACTTCCCTGCTGCTCTTCCACATGAAAACAACACTTCGATGCTCCTAGGCGGAAAGTCCTTTAATTCCTTTATTTGCTGAGAGACACATTCTGCCATGTCTAGTCTTGCTAGGAAGATGTCAGGCATATTTTGCTGACAACTTCCTCCTCAGAGTGTGGAAGAAGGCACAAGAGTCTCAGAGAATCCTTGACTTGATATTAATCAATACTGAATATAATTTTGGGAAATAGAAGTATCAGGAGAGGTGGGGGGAAGTGACCATGCAATGCTAATGTTCTTAATTTTAAGGGAAAGAAAATTAAGTGTAATCAAATACTGTATACATAAAGTCCCAATAACAATAAATGCTGTGGGATCTCAGGACAGGAGCACTAAAAAGATGCTCCAGATGGATAGGAGTGCCCAAAGAATGAGATACTCAAAGCGTAATTCTAAACAATTCTCGTTGAGGGAAAATGGAGGACAGCCAAGACCATTATGGCTGCTACCCACCCACCCTTGTCCCCAATGAATAAGAATGCTAAAAACTAAAAAAGGACATATTCAGGAAATGGAAAGAGAGCCAAGTACAGCCAACAACTGTAGAACAGATGTCAGCAAAGTGGATTTTTAAAATGCTAGGGTTAGTGAAACAGAGGTTGGTTCCTCCCAATTCAGACCTGTTCTGTAGAACCGGTAGTAACATGACGGTCTGGGTCGCTGGAACCGGCAGCGACCCAGGCCTGCCAAGCCCCCGAGCTGGTTCTCTCGGCAGCACCATAGGCGCCACCATCTTTTTTATATAGTACTGCGCATGCGCAGAGGGTCATTTCTGGGAAGTGATGTGTGCGCACGCGCGAGTGAAGCAAGCGCACATGTGCAAAACATGCACTTCCGTCGCGATGCGAACCAGTGGGGAAGGTAAGTAGAACCCACCCCTGTAGTGAAAGGTGATAAGAATAAATCCCACTTCTTCAGATATTTCAAAAAGAAAAGAAAGAGCAAACATTTCACACCTGCTCAATGAATGGAGCAAAATGTTAAGTGAATGTAGTCTTCTTACCAGTTGACAGGGTCAGACAATACACGAGCATTGGATTGGATAGCACTCTTCAAATATCTGAAAAGATATACACAGGAGAAGTCAAAAATCCCCCCCCCCCCGAGAGTGCAATGAATTTAAGTTTCAGGAAGGCAGATTCTAGCTGAATGTTAGAGGAAAAACTTCTAAGAATAAGAGAAATTTGGCAATAGGGCCGATGATGTAGAGGGGTGATGGGCTAGCTTTCTTTGAAAGTATTCATAGAAACATAGAAAACTGACAGCAGAAAAAGATCCAGTGATCCATCAAGTCTGCTCTTTCAATTTTTTGTTTGCTTGTTTGTTTTGGTTTTCTTTTAAATTTATTTTTAACTATTTTTATTTTTTTTTATAAAAAATAATTCAGGCAGAGGCTACACAGATTTTGATTCCTGTTCTGGTCAGCAGGCTGGACCTGATAGCTGTCAGTGATGGCGAACCTTTTTGAGACCGAGTGCCCAAACCGCAACCCAAAACCCACGTATTTATCTCGGAGTGCCAATACGGCAATTTAAAGTATTTTTCAGACTATAAGATGCACCGGTGTATAAGACGCACCAGGATTTCAAAGAGGCAAGTAAGAAAAAAAAGTTTTTGTCCTCCCTGGCCCCCAGGAGCACTCTGCAGGGTTAGGGTTAGGCCTGCAGAGTGCTTCTGGGGGCTGGGGGAAGGCAAAAACACATTTTTTGCAAAAAAACAGGCCATTTTTCACAAAAACGGGGGTGCTTTTGCCTTCCCCCAGCCCCCAGAAGCACTCTGCAGGCCTCCCAAATCCTCTGCGTGCCCCATTTTTCACAAAACAGGTGAAAAATGGGCCTGTTTTGCGAAAAATGGGGCACGCAGAGGGTTTGGGAGGCCTGCAGAGTGCTTCTGGGGGCTGGGGGAAGGCAAAAATGCTGTACCTCTTTCAGCAGGGCTGGGACTGGAGCTCCTCCCTCCCCCCCTCCCTCTCTCTCTCTCTGCATGTGGGACAAACCCAGAAGATGAATGGGTGATGCCGGGCATGCCAGGCAAAATGGCTCTGAGTGCCACTTCGGGCATGCGTGCCATAGGTTCGCCATCACGGTGATAGCTACGGAAAATGTAAGGCTCTGCGAACTGTTTCCACAGCAGAACCTGTGAAAAGAATCTGAATGTTATATAAATTATATATAAGCCAGCATTCTGATGCAGCTACTGAAATAACAAATGCCACCCAGGGTTGGGTTCTAACTTACCTCACTGCCGGTTCGCTTCCTCCTGCGCCATTTGGCCGTGACTCATGGGTGCGCATGCGCTTTGCACGAGCACATGCGCAGTGGCAAAAAATCCATTTAAAAAAAAGCTGAAAACAAGATGGCAACCGCATGCACATTGCCGGAAACTCGCCTTCTGCGCATGTGCAGAAGAAAAAAAACCCGGAAAACAATTTAACAAATGATCTAAAAAAAATAATTAAAAAAAAAAAGATGGCGGCGCCCAAGGACCGACATCAACCGAACTGGTTCCATGATGTCATCATGATATCACTAGTGGGTCACTACCGGTTTGGGCGAACCGGTCCGAACCAGGAGGAACCCATCTCTGATGCCACCTTGAGGTGCGTATTCAGGGTTATAGAATCCAGATTACAGGGAGTATCTGTTCCACTTTAATCTGGCTGGTTACGCCATTTAGAGCCACAGCCAGTGGTGCAATCCAAATTTTTTTACTACCAGTTCTGTGGGCGTGGCTTGGTGGGCGTGGTGTGGCTTGGTGGGCATGGCAGAGGAAGGATACTGCAAAATCCCCATTCCCACCCCACTCTGGGGCCAGCCAGTGGTAGTATTTGCCACTTCTCCAAACTACTCAAAATTTCCACTACCGGTTCTCCGAACTACTCAAAATTTCTGCTACCGGTTCTCCAGAACCTGTCAGAACCTGCTGGATTTCACCCCTGGCCACAGCTATGTCTGATTCTGGGCACCACTGTTCAAAAAACGGAGAGTGACAAATTGGAGCATATTCAGAAAAGGTTAATGACAAGTCTGAAAATGTTAATTTGTTGCAGAATTTAGGGAACCCAATTTGAAAATCCTTGCTCTGATGGATCCTGCACAGAGCAGGAGGTTGGGCTAGATGGCCTTTAAGATCCCTTCAAAGTTTATGATTTTATAAATAGTAACTTTCTAACTTTGCAACTTTTAAAATGTGTGAACCATCTGCATCTTAAAGTTGCCCAGTTCTATAAAGTGAATTGTCTGAGACCCCTTGCGATATCCTCTCTCACACCCCTAGAGCAGTTTCCATCAAGCTAAAGGTTCCAGATTTAGAGTTGTACGGTAGAATTCTCATGAGCAACCAATTTGGCCATTCAGCCTGCAGGATAGGAATTCTTGAAATCCCGCAAGCTTGGAGAGCATTAAACTAAGGGAAAAAATGAGGATTATGATAAGATTATACAGGCAATATTTAAATGCTAAAAAAAAATAATCCCCACCTCTCAGATAATAGTATAAAAGAAGTAAACCCACCCTGGATTGCAATTATCACTTTGTGCAAATGGAACCGAAAATATAAACGCCTAAAACTGAGGAATGAACAGTCGGATATTAGAGTTAAGTACAAACGTAAGCAGCTTTTTCCTATGTAGCCCCAGTGGCCTAATGGATAAGGCACTGGCCTCCTAAGCCAGGGATTGTGGGTTCGAGTCCCATCTGGGGTGGAATAATTTACTTTTAGTGGTGGTATGAGTTTTTAAATTGCCGTTTTCTCTTGCTTGTGAATATTTAAATTGCTCATTTTTCCTTCTGTTGTTACGAATATTTCTGCTGATTTCCTTACTTCAGCATGACAGCGCCTTAACGTATAAGGCTGTTCTTCCACGCTACACTTCGGTGGAGGGGGCAGGAGGCACACTCGAAAAACGTGCCTAATATCTCATCGTTGTCATACCGCAGGCTTTAAATCTGACCCTGTCAATATTTAGTTACTTGCTCCAGATGATTAAACGTATCAGTTTCGAAAAAAACTGACTAAGTTTCCTGGGTTTTATGAAATACGGGCTGATTGGATCTAGACTACTCATTATCATCCGAAAAAATGAAGCTCTTTATCCCCACCTAGTGGCAAGTAGGAATTACTGCAAAGCCGGGGCTAAGGAAGAGGCTAAAATGTTTACAACTTGGTATTAGCCCAGAATGACTGGGCTGAAAAATATACATGCCACTCCCTTCCCGAATTGTGTAAATTCAAAGAATAGATACTTAGACGCACTTTCATCACTGGATGAATTTCTCTCTCAAACAATAGAAATAGGCATATTTAGTAAATGTCCCTTGCAAGTACATCTCGCTTGCAGCATTTATAAAAGCTTTAGAACTCATTTTATTTATTTATTTATTTATTTGGCATTCTTATATGCCGCCCAACTCCCGGAGGACTCCGGGCGGCGTACAACAGCAAAAAATACAAGAAACCAATAATAAATATGCATTTAAAAGCAAATATAAAAATTAAAACCGTAATATTAAAAGTATACAATAACCATTCAACAATCATACATACTTGGGGTGAGCTCAATGGATTACGCTCTACCCTCAGCCTGCAGGAAGAGCCATGTCTTAACAGCCTTGCGGAAGGCCAGCAAAGTGGGGATAGTTCGGGTCTCTGGGGGAAGTTGGTTCCAGAGCACGGGGCCGGCCACAGAGAAGGCTCTCCCCCTAGGGCCCGCCAGCCGGCATTGCTTGGCCGACGGGACCTGGAGGAGGCCAACTCTGTGGGCCCTAACCGGTCGAAGGGAAGTGTGAGGCAGAATGCGGTCCCGGAGATAACCTGGTCCTAAGCCATGAAGGGCTTTAAAGATGGTGATCAACACCTTGAATCGGACCCGGAGACCGATGGGCAACCAATGCAGCTGGCGGAGTACAGGTGTCACGTGGGTGTACCTTGGCACACCCACCACAGCACGCGCAGCCGCATTTTGCACCAACTGAAGTCTCCGGATACTCTTCAAGGGTAGCCCCATGTAGAGCACGTTGCAGTAGTCCAGACGGGAGGTGACAAGGGCATGAGTGACTGTGAGTAGAGCCTCCTTCTCCAGGTATGGCCGCAACTGGTGCACCAGGCGAACCTGTGCAAAGGCCCCCCTAGCCACAGCGGAAAGATGGTGATCCAATTTTAGCTGTGGATCTAGGAGGACCCCCAAGTTGCGGACCTGATCTGAGGGAGTCAGTTTCGCTCCCTCGAACATCAAGGAGGGACAATTGTCTTGGTCCTTAGGAGGCAATATCCAAAGCCACTCAGTCTTGTCGGGAGTAAGTCTGAGTCTGTTCCTCCCCATCCATATCCTAATGTCGGCCAGGCATCGGCACATTACATTGACTGCCTCCCTGAAATCAGACAGGGTGGTGATGTACAGCTGGGTGTCATCAGCGTACTGGTGGTAACGCACCCCATGTCTGCGGATGATCTCCCCCAGCGATTTCATGTAAATGTTAAACAGGATGGGCGAGAGAACCGACCCCTGAGGCACCCCACATGATAGGGGCCTAGGGGACGATCTCTGTCCTCCTGTCAACACCGACTGCATCCTGTCGGCGAGATAAGAGGAGAACCACCGTAAAACGGTGCCTCCCACTCCCAACTCGCCGAGACGATGCAGAAGGATACCATGGTCGATGGTATCGAACGCCGCTGAGAGGTCAAGTAGCACCAGGATGGAGGAATTACCCCCATCCCGGGCCCGCCAGAGATCATCCATCAGAGCGACCAAGGCAGTTTCTGTACTGTAGCCGCGCCTGAAACCCGACTGATAAGGATCTAGATGATCTGTTTCATCCAGAAGCTGCAGAAGCTGAGTAACCACCACCTTCTCAACAACTTTCCCCAGAAAGGGCAAGTTGGAGACCGGACGATAGTTCTTCAAGTCAGCTGGATCCAGGGAAGGCTTCTTCAGGAGGGGTCACACCACCGCAGTTTTTAATGACTGCGGTACGGATCCCTCCCTCAGAGAAGCGGTGACCACCGCCCGGATCCAGCTGCATGCCACCTCCCTGCTGGCCGAAACCAACCAGGAGGGGCACGGGTTCAATAAACAGGTGGAGGTACCCATCGCCCCCACCGCTCTGTCCACATCTTCGGGAGAAACAGGCCCAAACTCTTCCCATAATGGTGAACTAAGACTAGCCCCTGTCACCTCTATGGACTCTGCCCAGCTAGAGTCCAGGTTTGACCGAATCTGAGTGACTTTATCCGACAGAAACTCAGCAAATTCCTCAGCTCTGCCTTGTAAGTGTTCCTCGCCCCCCCTTTGACAAGGAGGGAGCGAGTCACCCTAAACAAGGCGGCCGGGCGAGAATCTGCGGACGCAATAAGAGCGGAAAAATAAGATCGTTTTGCCGCCCTTATCGCCACTAAATAAGATCTGATGTAAATTCTTAATAGTGTTCGATCAGACTTAGTTTTGCTGGCTCTCCAGCGGCGTTCTAGACGTCTCTTCTGGCGTTTCATCTCCCGGAGCTCCTCGGTAAACCAGGGAGCTTTCCAGGATCCACTGCCGCGGAGAGGTCGCTTAGGCGCAATTCGGTCTAATGCCCCTGATGCTGCGGTGTTCCAAGCAGCTACCAGGGAGTCAGCCGAGTTGTGTACCAGGGTTTCAGGTATTTCCCCGAGCTCATCTGTTTTGCACACTTTTAAATGACGTCTTTTGTTGAGTGCTGCTATTTTTACTTATGTTTTGCTGCGATTGCTGTGGAAATACGTCAATACTACAATTTTCTCTATTTCGGTTTTGTCTGCAGATTCTGGAGACTCAAATTTACTCCATTTATTGCATTTTACACTTGTATTTTATTCAACGTTCTGGCCCTCTCAAGATGATTTCTAAATATAATTTATTTAAAAAAAGTATTTTGTTAGTATTTATGTATAAAAATTAAATATTAAGGAACTGCCCCATTTATCCTCATCTTACTATGAGGCATTTGTGGAAAGGAAATACGTAACCTTTGCCAAGTCCAGTTGTATTATTGATTTTAATTAATAAAAAGAAATATCAGGAGAAACCAAACAACCTGTGCCTTATTGGATCCTTGTTTCAGTGATATTTCCATACCTAACCAGAGAAACATAATGACCATGCAAAAGAAAAACCCATGTACACAGACACACACACAAGCAGGCACTACTGAATACAAGCAGGTCACCAGAGGCCCCTGGGCAGGGACTACTTAATATGGATGGGCTGGCAGGAGCCACTATGGAGTTAGGGGAAGCAGGGAGTGCTATAAAATACAAAATCCCTGGGATTGCATAATTGCGCTTCTCAGGAGAAAAAAACAGCAGGAGCGACTTACACGAATGACTTCTGACCTTTCTTGCCTGCTTCCCATTGACTTTCCTTGTGAGAACCTGGCAAGGAGCATTGAAAATGATGGGCCATTTGACTGCAGCTGACCATGACAATGTAACAATGAGGAAGCAGACACAACTTTCAATCCCATAGAAGTTATAGGTCCTGAATTTTTAAAGTTAGCCCATTTGAAGTACGTTGATTCAAAAATGGTTGCTGTTTCACCAATTGAAGGTTACAAACAGACCAACAGGAGAGTGTTAGTAGTATATAGATACATGAATGGCTCTTCTAATTAGGCATAGGATAACAAGTGTATGAGGTAGCAGGTGCTGGTTTTCTGAACTAACTTCCTTCCTTCCTTCCTCCCCAAACAAGGAGAAGACTTGAGATCAACCACAAATGCTACAGACACCAGGAGGAACCGGAAGCGTCACGGCGAGACCGGCTGGAAAAATAGTGGAGCTCTGAAGAGCTTCATGAAAATCCAGGTGGACAAACTGCTGTTAGGGGGTCTTCGGACCGGAGCTGTCCTGAAGGGACAGTGAATAAGAAGAGGCGTTTTGGAAGATCGCGGGGAGCAAGGCAAGCTCTTTGGCAGGTCAAAAACAAGCTCTTCAAACCGGCGGTGGGGGTAGCGGCCATCTTTCAATGACCGCTCTGGAGCTGGAGCAACTGGACTAAGATTTTGAGCAGGAGCGGTGTTTGGATGATGTGTTGGAACTGGAGAGAGATTGGCCAGTTTGTGAGTAAAAGAAAATTTAAAATTTGGATTCTAAACAATTTTTAAAGATTAAATTAGCGGCTACTTGAGATTTGGAACATAGGAAAGAAAAGCGGGAGTAAAACAGTGAAAGCCCAAGAAAAATTTTTGTTGATTAGAAATGGAATTAAAGAAGTTTTTAAAAGAATAAAAGAGAAAGATTTGAAGAAGAAAAAGAAACCCCCCCATTTGAATGGATTTAAAGCTTTTTGGTATTCTTGAAAACCAATAGACAGTACAGAGATCTGAGAGCCATCTACTGGTGGAAAGTGAGTACAACATTCAGTGGAAGATACAAGAAACAAAATATAGACAAAGGCTGACCTTGACTAAAAGCAAGATAAGTTGACTATTGTGAGAATTTTTAAGGAGTGTGGTTCCGTTTTATTGTTGGATTTGTTTTTCTTTGGCCATGGAAGATATAAGACTTTTGAATTGATTTGGACTAAAATTGGGATTGGAAATTGAAATTGAATATAAAGAAAAATTGGTAAATTGAAAATGGAGCGTTGGATGTATGAAGAACTGCTTGGGATGTTAAAAAATGCACATGTAATATTAAAATATATTATAGAGCCAGAAAAACCAATGAAGCACACAGAACAGGAAATAGAGGAGGAATTGGTAAAAGAGAACACAAATGAGAATCAAGAAATGAATAATGAGCAAAAAGAAGATAGAAATGAAAACCAGTTAGACAATTTCACTGAGATTTACAGTGTTATAGAAAGAGTAGAGGAAAAAGGGGAAATGCTTCCCAAAAAAGAAACAGTTAAAAGGTGAAGAGGGAAACAACAAGAAGCGAAAAAGTAAAATTCTGGTGAGGGTTACACAATCTATCGAAAGGTGATAGGAAGGATGTAGAAGAAAAGATACAATACATATAAAAAAAGGGAAAAAAGGGAAAAAAGTTAAGAGAAAGGGATAAAAAGACAATCAGAAAATTAATGCAAAATGGATAGTTAGAGAGACCAAGAGATAATGGTTAAAAAAGGAAAGATTAAGAAGGGAGGAAGGAAAATAGGTGCTGTAAGGGTAGATATAGAATGATCTAATAGAATTGTACTAGCATTAGTACTATACATTTTTAATCGTTAATTATTGGGATTTTTTTTATGTATGTTAAAATGAAAATAGATATAAGACGATTTATGTTATATATAGCAAAATATTGTTAAAGAAAAATTTTGAATAGGAAGTGGGATTAATATTGACTGTAAAGTGAAGTAAGCTCCACTGAGAAATGGAAAATATGGTAAATAATTGGTTATTTAATGAGATAAAAATTAAGGGTGTATAATGGTATAGTGATTTTGAATATGTTTGAGAAGAAAATGAATTGTACTAGTACTAAAATAGTTTGAAAAATGGTTCTTCATATATGTGAAATTGAAATAAGATAAATTGTGTTATAGATGGTAAAATACTTCAGTAGATGAAATTTGAACTAAATTAAGATTGGTTTTGATTATAAAATTTTTTTAAGAGGTAAACTTGGACGGTTAAAGAACTAGAAGGGGAAATTAAAAGATGTGAACAGACTAGAAATTAAGGGCGTATAGTGATATGTGATAATAAGCATGTATAAGAAAAAAAAGAATAAGGATAAAGAATTATTGAAAAAGAATAATATGGCTGAAATTGGAAATAGGATGTATTATTGACTATGTATAAGAAATGATGTAAGAGGGGAGATCCGGACAACACTTTGTCCATAAAAGATGTACCGTATTTTTTGGAGTATAAGACGCACCGGAGTATAAGACGCACCTTAGTTTTTGGGGAGGAAAATAGGGGAAAACAATCTGCCTACCAGGTATTCATCTGGCTAGTGTCCTTAGTCTGGTCAGCTTCAGCACATTATTTTATCCCCTGGTTAGGGCTGAAAAAAACCTTCTTCTGAGAGAATAACAATGAAAGAACCTGCAAGCCAGTAAGAGCTGGGAAGATAGTTAGCACCTGGTTAGGGCTAGAAAAAAACTTATTCGAGCAAGTAGAGCAATGAAAGAAAATTCTGCAAAGACTTAGGGCTGGAAAAACATTCTTTGGAGAGTGTAACAATGAAAAAGCCTGCAAGGTAAGAGCTGGGAAGATCTGTTAGCACCTAGTTAGGGCTGGAAAAAAAAGCTACATTTGAAGTATAAGACGCACCCAAATTTTCAGCCACTTTTAGGGAGGAAAAAGGTGCGTCTTATACTCCGAAAAATACGGTATATGTTTTATTTTAAAAATAAAAAAATTATTTAAAAAAAAATGCTACAGACAACTGCTGCACTTGAAGAGACAAGACAGCTGTCTCTGGTGGGTTTAGAGTTCCTGAGATTTCTGCAGTTATTATCTAAACATTATGAAGCATTTCTTTTCAAGAGTATACTTTAATATTGCAATTAGCTATACAGGTAGTCGTCGACTTATAACAGTTTGTTTAGTGACTGTTTGAATTTACAACGGCACTGAAAAAAATGGACTTATGGCCGTTTTTCACACGATCATTGCAGCATCCCCATGATCACATGGTCAAAATTTAGGCACTTGGCAATATTGACTCACAAGTTGCAGTGTCCCGGGGTCATGTAATCACCTTTTGCAACCTTCTGACAAGTAAGTCAATGGGGAAGTCAGATTCACTTAACAACTGTGTCCCTAATTTAACAAGTGCAGTAATTCACTTAATAATTGTGGCAAGAAAGGTTGTAAAATGAGGCAAAGCTCACTTGATAACTATCTCGCTTGGCAGCAGAAATGTTGGGCTCAATTGTGGTTGTAAGTCAAGGACTACCTGTTATATTCAGCCACCATTACCAATATTATAGATGGAATTAAACATCTGTTCCTATTTCAAGGGCAAATTTTGATGATATAGGTTTTTTTTATTTTAATCTAAAGTAACACAAGAAGTTTCTGTTTTCCATCTAGGAAATAGAAGAGTCCAAGGAATAGGTCTTTGCATTATTTATGTCTCAAAAAGATGTTCAGTCGTAGTCCACTTGTCTACTTTGCTTCAAAGAAGATCGTGCTTTTTTTTGTCGGAGGCGTTCTCTGTTCATCTTCTCCACCCTAAACCAAAACAGATGTAGAAAATGACATTTAAGTGGTTGTAAAATTAATTCTGGATTCTTACCCTTCTAGACCAAATGTTCATAAAATAATATTGTAATGGCCAGATCTGATTCCATGGGGCAGATTGTGAAGAGTTTCTATCCTTTTTTCCCCAGAATCCTCTAGCACAGTACTTTGTGGCACTTTTGCTGTGATTGCTTAGTAGGAGATGCCCTCTTTGTTAACTGTGGGGCATAAGATATAGAAATCCCACAGCCTATACTGGCCAATCACAGAAATATACAAGAACGGTAAAAGAAAACTAAAATTTACATTCTACATTCCTTCAAGAAGCAGAAACTTTAGGGGCATGTGATAAGGGAAAATCCGCCTCTCCCTTGGGAGTTACAAATATAACACATATTACAACAACATAACAAGTTACAAGTAAATTAAACTTCAAGAAAGAAAGCATGTTGGTTTAGAGGGAGCTATTGAATTAGCTGTTAATCTTGATTCAACTGAAGTGAGCAAAGTTAGTGAATGGTGGAGAGAAATGCTTGCCCATTCATTACAGAGGCTAATTTTATAAAACTTTAGCGAAATGCTATGTTGTCAAGTTTTATTGGTTCTAAAAGTCCCAAAAATAATTTGAATTGTCCTGCTCCCAGCAAGAGCCACACCCATGTTTTATACAAGTGTAAATTACCAGGAGAAAACAAAGGGGATTTATTTTTATGTTTGATCTGGGGAGAACTTTTTACTGGCATTATTAGTGAAGAAGATTCTTCCGATTCAAATGGCAATTTTGGAAAAGATGCTCCTCAAGGAACACAGCAGCAGAGAAGTGTTTACATTTCTCACCCTGCGATTTTTATAATGTATTTTAAAATTAAAGCATCTTAAATGCAAAAAATGCTTTTAACTGTGGCTAACTTTCCAAAAAAGATTTTCTGAGAAACATCTCTGATTTCTATCAGAAATTGTGTATCTGTTCTTTACCTCAAGATCCAAAATAGAGATTATTCATGAATAGGGTTGTTTATGTCAGTATGCTAAAACCAAGTTGTTAAGCCATGTATGTTGAACAAGCTATCAAGATGTGGTCCACATATAAGGCTAACATATAAATAAAAGTTTACAAACTGAAAAAAGCTTTCATATTTAGTTTCATATTTCACTTTTATCTTTAGTTAAAGCAAGGCAAGTCACTTTATGGCTTACTTTGATGTGTGGAACCAGCTGTATAATATCACATTTATACAATCTGAATATAATTGGCAGAATTGCTGGTTTTAAACAATGTCTATCTAGGTTAATCAGCATTTTAAATTCAGAATGTTCATGTTGATCCATGATGTGCCATCCAAAATTAACAAACAAATGTCTTTGCTTCTCTAACTGAAATTAAGAAAAATGAAGAACTAGACTGTCTTATTTATTATGATGTATTCAACTGTAGATACTCAGTGACACCACAAGTCTTTTCTTAAACTGCCTAATGTGATAATTATGCTGAATAATGAGAGAATAATGTTTTAATTACAAATGGCTCCATCTCGGCCTAAGAGAGCATCAACTGAAAATCCTGGTGTATATGCATCATGTTCTTATGTCCAAAGGAATTCTAATTCAGTCACCTGTTATTTTTGTCTCAAATTTACCTTTTTCTGATTATCTCAGCAGTTTCTTCAGCTATAACATGAGGACTCACAGTGGATTCTGCAATCATGTTCCTGATCTTTTGTAAGCAGTCTGCCATATTCCTCAACTGATAGCGACTCACTTCAGAAGTGATTATTAGCTCTCCCAATTTATTGATCTTATGTTTTTGCTGGGAAATAAAACATGTTATTATTTATTGTATTTATTTTTCACATTTCTAAACTCCCATCTCCCTTAAAGAGGGAGCATATTTATATAATTTTATATTCTCTGGAAAATAAAACAGGTTTCTATTATCAAAATATGATTTTTAGAGTCACCATGTAAACTGTAGTGTAGTGGTTAAAATTACATAATGTTACACAATAATGAAGATTTTATGATCCCACTAAGCCAAAATCAAGCAAGCCATATTAAGGGTTAAAGTAAAGCGTGAAACCAATCACTCCCTATATTTGTGGACAAATTATATTTTTTTCTTAGCAACAAATAATTCATCTTGTTTGAAAATTTGGGATTAGACCACCTTATTTAGAAATATTTTGCCCCCAATTTCTACCTGAAACCATTTAAAGCAGTTCTTTGACACTGGGACTTGTCTGCTAATTTGTAGGAGGCCAGTCATTCTTTGAGATAAAAGGAAATAAAGAAGTAATATAATTTTGCATATAATCTCATATTTTTACATAATCCTGAGTTTATGAACTAAAGAGAGAAGTAAAATGTTTCTAATAAACAATCATATAAAGAATATAATTGACAGAATTATCAACCATTGACCTAGTAAATGCCTCCTATTTTCAGTGGTCCCTATCATCATGTCTTTTACCAGGCTTTTACTTATTATGTCAGAGTGCTTGTAAAAAAAAGAATTTAAATCTCATAATGGGATAAAGCAATTTTTAAGATCCATATTCTGATGTTATATGTTTATGGATTTATACTTTGCTACACAACCTAAATGGCTCCCTCTGGATTTTTTATGTAGGAAATTTTGTGCAGGAATTTTTGCAGGAAATTGGAAAACTAAGTGTATGCTACTTAACAATCTATCTCAAAAGGAGAAAATAATTTTTTAAAATTACCAGCACTGCCATTTTTTGTCGCACTTCTTCGGAAATCCAGTCTGCTGATGCCAAATGGAATCGGACTTCCGCTTTTGAATTCACTGGGTGTGAAAAGAAGAAATAAATTACTCTGCAAGATAAAGAGTTATACAGCTTGGAAGGGCCTACCTTTTCCTCCCAATTTATTGATAAGTGTGCTGCTCATGAATACTTGATCCTATTTGTCAAATTTCTAGGCTGCCCAACTCCAAAATCCATACGTTAATTTTATTGTAGGAAGTATCATTAATGTCAACAGGATTTGTTCTAAAGTAATCGATGTATATGTAGTCAGACTTTGTTTTGTTTTTACCTTTATTCACATTCTGGCCTCCTGGGCCACTGCTCCGTGAATAGGATACAGACAAACGACCTGGAAATCAAAAAAATGAAAGCATGAAAAAGGATTGAAAAGATACCCATTTATGCTCTAAGTATATTTAAAAGAGAAGTAGAAGGAGTTAACAAATACAGGTAGTCTTCAACTTATGACCACAATTGAGCCCAAAATTTATGTTGCTAAATGAGAAATTTGTTAACTGAGTTTTGCCCCATTTTACAACTTTTCTTGCCACATTTGTTAAGTGAACCACTGCAATTGTTAAATTAGTAACACTTCTTAAGTGAATTTGGTTTCCCCGTTGACTTTGCTTGTCAGAAGGTTGCAAAAGGTGATCACATGATCCCAGGACACTGCAACCATCATAAATGTGTGTCAGTTGTCAAGCATTTGAATTATATATTAAGAATTTTTGAAAGATTAAAAACTAACAGAAACAAATATAGATTAAATAAAAGAAACAGAAAAAAAGAAAAGAAGAGTTCAAGTGTAAAAGTAAGAAAGTCCATTGGGGGTTTCCAGTCAGCAATAAAACATAATGTCTTTTCTCTAATCAAATAAGTCAATTTAGCCATCTCAGCAAATTCCAACATTATCTTTATCATCACCATCCATTCCTCCATTGTGAGTAGAGTCAAGTTATTTCATCTTTATGCATATTTATTTTAAAAAATTATATTGCCATCTACTCACACATAGCCATTGACCCTTCTGTGCAATAATCCATCCTATTTCTAAAAATATTCAGATTTTCAGTATATGCCAATGTACACCTAATCAAAAATAAATTCCATTAAGTTGACTGGCATTTATTTGGGGCCAAATCTACACTCATTTATAAAGCGGATAAAAGAGATAAAATACATTAAGGAAATCTCTCTAGGAAAGTCAAGGCATTTTGCTTATGTGCTGGACTCACCCACAGGAATCTCTGGAATTGTCTGGCTTGCCAAATCCTGAAACACAGAAATGCATATCGTTGAGCACGGCAAATTATAATAAAAACAAGACCACATGCTGAGCCTGTTTGGAATACATACAAGCACTAGAGTCCCAAGCCACCTGTATTATTTTATTTCTCCTACTTTTTATTTAGTATGTTTGTTCCTCTCACCAAATTTCAGAGCAATGCATACATCATCAGATTCTATTCTAAATTAACTGCTATCAATCTGGTGCTTTCAGATATGCTGGACTGACATTTCCCTTCGGACTTCCGAATCCCAACCTTCGCAGTGTCGGCTTCCTTTTCCTGCGGCTGATAGAGTTGGTCCAAACTGTATGCACTTCGGAATTCAGAACCGAAGGCCGGGCGACCAGAGGCTAAACCCCGAAGCGGAATTTTCCTAGATGTCTCCCAGAAGAGCAGCCACTGAACCGGCATTCGCCGAAAGCAGCACAGCGAGGGTGCCGCCATCTTGAGGTGTGTCGATCGCTTCTATAACGAAGCCGGCTGGAGTCAGCTTCCTATCACCGGCGTTCCGTGAAAATATTGTTCCGGGGTGGGGATGTTATGGAGGGGATCAACGAGAATATTACTTAGTACTTATATTTAAATATTACACTGTTTTCGCTCAGAACCATAAAATGCTTGGCTCAGTAGAAATGCTTACGAGGGAGACTGCATTTTTGTGCTTTAAGTATTAGTTCCTAATAATGTTTCCGCGTAAGCATAATTCTTAGCAAAACAGCAGAGGACTGAGCTGCAAATTACATTAACATAAGAGGCTGAATATAGATAGGATTTCAGATGCCATGGGATTAAGGTTACGAAAAGATTTACAAGGGAGTAAGTCCCACTAAACATACAAGCAAAAAAAAAAATACATTAAAATACATTAATTAACGAGCCAGCGTAGAGCTTTAATTTATTATATTTGTGTTTGAAAGAGTTGGCTGAAAAACCATAGCATCTGTTTACAAGAACTTTCATATCAAATATTTTTATTATGCAAAAATGAAACATTTTGAAAAGAAAATTTATTTTATTTTTTTAAGAATTATTTTAAATTTCCTTTTTAACAATAATTTTCATTTGTACATGAATTTTTTTATAAACACTTAATTGCAAATTCAGAACAGATACATTCTTGTACATAAGAAAATATATTATTATTCTGATTTTTAGGTATTCAGTAACAAAATGAAAATCAAACTTAAAATTTAAGTCAATCCTTTGATATACTATATTGTTGGTTTTCTGTAAGTCGCTAGAACATCAGTAACTAGGATTACTTGGAACTTCTATTATGAGGAACTTCTGTTATTCATAAACTTCTTACTAAACTAATTAAGATAGAACACAGGTAGTCCCTCAACTTATAACCACAATTGAGCCCAAAATTTATGTTGTTAAGTGAGTTTTGCCCAATTTTATGACTTTTCTTGCCACATTTGTTAAGTGAATCACTGCAGTTGTTAAATTAGTAACACAGTTGTTAAGTGAATCTGTTTTCCCCATTGACTTTGCTAAAAGTCGCAATAGGGGATTACATGACTCTGGGACACTGCAACCATCATAAATGTGAGTCAGTTGTCAAGCATCCAAATGTAAATCACATGACCATGAGGATACTACAATGGTCATAAAAGTGAAAAATGGTCATAAGTCACTTTTCAATGCCGTTGTAACTTTGAAAAGCCACCAAATGAACTGTTATAAATCGATGACTAGCTGTATCTTATTTTTAATAATATGTATGTCTGTAGCAGTTTGGAAAAAAGGCTTCAACATTCTCATGCCCTTTACATTTCATGACAATCAAGCATACATATGTTGGCTGCAAAAATTCTGGGAACTATTATATGGCAGCAAAAGAGCTAAGGGTTTCTTGTAGCTCTTCATTGAAGTTTAACCAAGATATTGGTGTTCCTAAAGTGGAATTACGTAAGAATCATGCTCTGGTGACCTCCTGTTTAAGATTATTGCTATGCCCTCTATATGGGACTGCACTTGAAGAGCACCTGGAAGCTGTAGATCAGTGGTGGCCAACCTTAAGCATACCATGCGCCAATTTTTTCACAGACGAGTTCAGATGCGCCATACAACTCAAGCACGTTTTTTACCTTCTTACTTTCACGTTTGGGGTTGTAAAATAGGGATAGGGGTAGAATCTGCTTTGCTTAAAGGAGGAAAAGGAATAACTCAATCACGCAATTCAATTAATTAATTTACGCCATTTCAAAAGACACGTTTATTGGAGCACCAATCTACAATAGTTAGAAATAATCTCTTGGTCGAGAGGGTATTATGTGAAAGAGTACTTTCACAAACAATGCAAAATGGTTTTCCTGATGAACTTGCTATAAATAGCAACTCATTTTCCCACTGTTCATTGAAGTCGCACTTACAATCACTTTCTTGGCTTCTTTTGCTCATTTTCTTTTGCACTGTAATAGATAACAGGAATTTAAGCATAGAAAATCATAAAACTAAAAAAAAGTGAAAAAGAACAAATAGATCACAAGTACGTAGGTCATATCACACAGAATATCAATTATGTGGAATTTGAATTCTATGTTCGCGTCAAGAAAAAGTAGTGGCGCTCTTCTTTGACAAACGTAATATATATTTAATATTGAATCTGTCTTTCAATCACTCTCAATACAAAAACCACGCTAGTACACTCAATAAAACACTGCTTCAAACTCCACGCCACGATGGCTCACTCAGAACTGACTGACCATATTGAACGCTCGCCGCTCATTCGCACGTGACTTCAAACACATGATGTGTTGCTAGTGCGCGGTGTTTGCGATTGAGCAGGAACGCGCAATGGAAACACCGATAAAAATATTCGTACATTTGTAAACCCGCCTAAAGTAACATCTCACAAGTTCCATTCTAAGTTTCAGACACCGAGAAGTTGAACATTACCGAAGGCTGTCCGAATTGAACTGAGATCACTTTGGTGTTGAAAATATTAAGATGGATTCAGTTATGACACCTATTTAAAAAAAAATAAGTAGGCGCAAGGATGCAATGTGCCACTTGTAATCATCCAATGCGCCATGTTCAGCGCATGCGCCACGGTTTGGCCACCCCTGCTAGATGGTTCAGAATCAAGTCATGTGAGCAGTTTTGGACATTTCTCATTACATTCATATAATATCACTACTCTGCAAGCTGCATTAACTTCCAATTATTTTCTAGGTGCAATCCAAGGTGCTGGTTATCTCCTATAAAGTCCTATGTTGCATAGAACTAGGCTTTTCGCAGGACTCCGTTTCCCACCAGACCTAGGAGAGAGGATATGCTCTGGGTCCTTTCCATTGGGCAATCTAATCTAGTTGAACCCAGGAGTTATGCCTTCTCCGTGGCAGTACCTGCCTTGTGGACAGTATCATCCTGGAGATCCAGACGGACCAGGCTGAGTTAGCATTTTGTAAGTCATTAAAGATCTGGGCCAGGAAGTTAGGAGAGCTCTCTCGGTTAATGTTTTTTTTTTTATAAGCTGGTATTTTGTGACATTCAACATTATAGTTTGGATTAATTAAATTGTTGGATTTAACTTTGCATGCCACTGAAAGTCACCGTTATAAGCTGTATGGCCATATACATTTTATTGATCAACAAATACTTTTGAAGTAATGCACCTGTGCTATATGAATGATTGTTGTTGCTGTTAAATTACATTTTCATGTATCCAGTAATTTTGGAGGGCTGGAAATTCTGGAAGTTTGGGAGTATATTGTGGATGCATTCACAAAAAGGCAAGACACTGGAGACTTGCCTATTAATTAAAAACATTGCCATAGTGAGTTTGGTTGATCATGAAATTCCCATTTCTCTGAAAGCAAACCAGACACCCAGAATGGTTTAACTTCATCACTTCAGTGGGAACTTTGTGGGATTCATTGCTGCAAATAAATGTAATGCTAGAGGCTATGCTTTGGTGTAAATGTTATCAGAATTTTTTTCCCTTTTTTCTTTTTTGCTAAAAGAATCTTTAAAAGAAATGAAGTGATTAGGGATCCTGGAGGACATCAAAGAAAATAGTTAAAGGTACTGATGCCAAACTTACCATTTTGCCCACTCTTGACATAATGTTATACCAGTGTTTTTCAGTAAAAGGAAATATATTCCAATGAATTAATGAAAGAGTTATTTGAAATCAGCATCATAAGACTGAACATTTTAAGGTCGAAGCCAGCAAGATTTATGCAATCGTGTATTAACAGTACAATTTCAGAGGATGTTCTAAATAAATAAAGTTATGCTAGAAGTTTAGAATTAGGTCTCATTGAATTTAATAGTTTATTCCCAGGTACAATAAAACACTGAAGATTAATCATTCTTTTATATATCCCCTTTTGAATGGAGGTTTCTAGAGAGCAAACATCATGTGAGACATGGATATTTAACATATTTAACGTAAGACTACAATCAAACAAAAAGCTTAATGATCTATGTCATATTTTTCCAAATGTTTTGTCCAGTCCTACTTTACAGGAATATTATGCAGAATATGCCTATGATACAACCTAGCTCCCTTATCTAGTACCTAATGCAGCTTATGTTTTCACTGCACCATATACTTTATTGATCAGGGATATATAGGACACTGAAGCTTTAAATAGAGCAAAGAGGGAAAAGGTTTCTAATGAGTGCTATAGCATCTTCCTCCCTTCCCATTCTGTTGAACTTGTATTTTTAATTTAGCAGTATATGGTTCTAGTAACTATACTATTAACAATGGTGGCCTTTGGCTCCTAAAACAAGTAACAAAATTTTAAAGATAGTAGGATGAGGCAGGAATTATTCTGCTCTTAAGAGGACAAAAATAGAGGTTACTTAGGCAGAGGGTACAGAACGTGTGTGCTGAGGATTTTGGCAGCAATATTGTGAAAAGGTGACAAACTGCAAAAATTTTGAGGCATATTTTGAACAGGCAACCTATTAAATCTTTCCAGACCAAACCAAATTGAAGGTGCTGGATTTTTAATTTTTTTTTGCTGCTCTTACAGATTGCCCTACGAGAATGTAGCTCTTCCAAGTACAGGTAGTCTTTGACTTATGACCACAATTGAGCCCAAAATATTTGTTGCAAGCAAAACATTTATTGAGTTTTGCCCCCATTTCACAACTTTTCTTGCCTCGGTTGTTGTGAATCACTGTTGTTGTTAAGTCAGTAACACGGTTGTTAAATGAATATGGCTTCCCCATTGACTTCGCTTGTCAGAAAGTTGCAAAAGGGGATCGCATGACCCCAGGGCACTGCAACCGTCATAAATATGAACCAGTTGTCAAGCATCTGAATGTAAATCACATGACCATGGGGATGCTGCAATGGCCGCGTGAAAAATGGTCTTATGGCACTTTTTTCAGTGCCGTTGTAACTTTGAACAATCACTAAACAAACTGTTGTATGTCGAGGGCTACCTGTACTTACATCAAATCTGTTATTTGCAATTCCTGTTATTAAGTAATAGCAAGTAGTTTGGTGTGATCTAATGATTAAAGTCTTTCATGGTGTAGGACAGTGATGGTGAACCTATGGCACGCATGCCACAGGTGGCACGCAGTCATATCTGCCGGCACGCGAGCCAGTGCCCTAGCTCAGCTCCAGCGTGTATGTGTGGGTCGGCCAGCTGACTTTTTGGCTCACGCGGAGGCTCTAGGAGGGCATTTTAGGTTTCTGGAGGGCCTCCGGGGGGGCATTTTCGCCCTCCCCAGGCTACAGGGAAACCTCTGGAGCCTGGGGAGGGCGAAAAACGGGCCTACCGGACCTACCGGAAGTCGGGAAATGGGCTGTTTCCGGCCTCCAGAGGACCTCTGCAGGGGCGGGGGAGGCCGTTTTCGCCCTCCCCAGGCATTGAATTATGGGTGTAGGCACTTGCACGTGCATGATAGAGCACACGCTTTCGGCACCCGAGGGAAAAAAGGTTTGCCATCATTGGTGTAGGATCTGGTTACTTGACATATCATTTGTCTGTTTCTGCCTATCCAGTGTCTGGGCAGGGTGGATGCAATCCAGGTCCCATCAATGAAGTGCTTCCAGTTTATGGGACCAAAGAAGTGTCCTTTCTGTCATAACCCCTGCGCTCTGGAACAGCATCCCTGGGAGATAAGCAGGGCTCTCAGTCTGCTTGGTTTCTGGAAGTCTCTTTTAAGACCTGGCTCTGGTCCCACGCATAAGGATAGGGTGGCTGTGGAGCCCACTGCGTTTCCTCCCCCCCCCTTAAATATTGGGAATAGTTTTAATCCAGGCAGTCATGTGGTATTCAGTTGTTCGTAATGCATGTGTAGCTCGATTGCCTCACTTAGTGACCATTTGCGGTTACAATTTTGAGTGTAATCTTCACATTTGTGACTTTTGTAAACAAAGGAAAGCTGAAGTAAGGTCGTAAGCAGTTTCATTTAGTGACTGCTTTACTTAATGGCCAAGTAGCTAGTCCCAAGGGTTTAGTTTTCATTTAGCTACACAAGGAATACCTGTACTGGGCTTGTTATATGCCATCCAGAATCATGCTGGAGTTGGGTGGCCTTGACAAATCCAATAAAATAAAATAATAAATTAGAATTGGATTGTTAAACTGGACATCTTGTGGATTCCAATGTAAGAAGTCATGGATATATACGGTATGTGGAAGGACAGACTGCCTGAACAGATTAAAAGAATCTGTGCTCCTTCCTCCCACCTTCTTGGCCCTCCCCAGTTATCAAGACAACCTGATTGTCAATCAAACAGCAGCTGCTGGACAAGAGGAGGAGAGACAAGATGTTCACAGGCCTTGGGAAGAAAAGGCTGCACAAACACAGTCAAAGCGTGTGAGTCAAATGAAGAGGCAAACTAAAAGACAGACGGCCCCGATTAGAAGAGGCAACCGAGAAAGGAGCAACTAAAAAAATAGTGGGACGAGATACATCTTTTTCCTTCCCTCAAAGCTGGTATGAGATAAAAGTTGCTCTAGCCATTTCCCTAAGAGGGAGCAAAGATTCAAGAGAGAAGAACTAAGACACCCAGCCAAAACCCCCCCCAACCAAATACAAAAGATGAAGAAATAGTCAGAAACTGAAAACAAAAAATAGAAAACAAACTAAAAAAAAAAAGATTGAATTCTGCAGAAAGCATGCAACTCTACAGAGTGACAACTTACTCCCTGTAAGACAACAAAAATATAAAAATCAGAAATAAATATATTAGAAATTTAAAATCGAAAGATATAAAATATAGTGAAAAGGGGACTTTAAAGAATACAGAGTAGATAAAAAGCTTCTAAAATACACATAGAACATTGTTTTATTAAGTCATTTCTTAAGCTGAAGGCATTTATAACTTTTTATATGTAAGCTTTCCTTTTCTAAAATAAGTGTCTCCACTGAAGGAAATACAAAACCAAAAAAAAAAAAAAAAAAAAAACCCTAACCACCTATCCAAGTTTCCTCTGCATGTTTGTGTGTGTGTATCTTATACAGTGGTTTCACTTAATGCCAGTATTCCTTTTGGTCAAAGATAAGTTATCAATATTTTGCTGATTTGACAGTATACTGCAACTGTTTCTTTGTTCAGAACTGATCTTTGCAAAAAGATTAAAAATGCTGGAGCATTCAGAAAATCTACAATGTAAGATGACACTTTCTTTTTGTTCTTTAGCTGGAGGAAATATCTATTATGAAAACAGCAACAGTACTGTTTCCTGGTGTGTTCCCCCTCCACTTTTATTTTATGCCTAAAACATTTTCATGGTCTAAATGAAGGTAAAAAAGTTCAAGCCTATTTCTGAAATGTTAACAAATATACATAATGTATAGGAAAATTCAACATTCATAGTACTGGTATTTCTTTTTTATTTAAGAACAGAATAAAGCATTTTTAAATATATTAATTTTAAGTATGCTACACAAACAAGACGCTGGTTTGCACATTAACAGTTTTCAAAACCAAGATTGCAATGGCCCTTTCCCACCCGAAATACTGATGCAACAAAGAGATTACTTTTTAGAACAAATATAAATTCAGAAGTCCCTTAGTAAAAAGGTAGTAAAGGAAAATCAAAATGCCAGAGTTATGATGGTGACAGATCAAAATAAATATTTTGAGAGAACCAACTTCTTTTGTTATTTTTACAGATTACTGATTTTTTTATTGTAAGGCATGAAGGTTTGTATATGGTTACCAAAGTGGTAGCCACAATCATGGGTATGGCTCGTTTGGACCACATCCAGGGTACAGAAGAGGTTTGAGCATTTAGTAGAAGAACCAATTCAAAAGAATAGCCCCTGGATAGGCTAACTCAAAAGTACTTCCATGTATTTCAAAAGTGACTTCACTTGGCTAAGCACAAGGACTCAACGTTTTTCATGGCTAGAATATAGCAAATGAAATAACAATCCGGTGACACAAGAATGAATATGCTCAACTCTCTTTGACTTCACAGTTGACTTCCCACACAACTACCTTCTTAAACTTCTATTTACTGTGTTCATGAAATTGGATATAAAAGCTGGACAAATCTAGCATGATGAAATGCAGACGTATGACAAGAGGCACAAATGATTAGAAAAATCTGTGAGCCTTCATCTCCTTGGTGAAACTTGGCAATGTTGACCACTAAAGAATATTGTCTAAGAATCATGGTAAGAAAAATCACACAACAGTGTTTAAAGATGAAAGAACAAGAAGGTAATATGCTGAACATAATATAGCACATTGAAATATCATTTTATGTTGTTATAATTCCAAAGAAACAACGAAGACTTTGGATTTTATTCAGGTATATCCAAAAGGATCCAATATTTCTTCAAGTATAGTACTGCTTGCTAAGTCAATAATCTTATGTATGTGTACCCTACACATTATTGAAATGTAATACTGGTAAGCACATGTGCAGGAATTCCTATCATTTATTATGGTGTATCTAAAATAGCCCAATATGTAATTTCAATGAAATGGGTAGTGATGATTCCTGAGACTGGAGAGAGAAAGCTTTGTGTATAAATATGCAATGTATAAATCACCCCTATTCACGTTTTGCAAGGCATGCAAACTATATCTTAGGAGCAGGTCACAGAAGATAATAAGGGCAATCATTTGAGCAACAAGGCTTGAAAAACCAACACCTAACTAAAGATGGAGCTCTCTCCCCAAGTCAGTAATAGCACTTATTTGTTTGGCTTCTGGAAAATCCCAGAATGAGTGATGACAACTTACTGAAATCAATACTGGAGGAAATATACCGTACATCCTATGTTAACTTTGTTCTACACATTAGATCAGTGTTTCTCAACCTTGGCAGTTTGAAGATGTGTGGACTTCAACTCCCAGAATTCCCCAGCCAGCGTTGCTGGCTGTGGAATTCTGGGAGTTGAAGTCCACACATCTTCAAACTGCCAAGGTTGAGAAACACTGCATTAGATGATCAGAACAATTAGGTATGCCTGATGAAGACATTAATCAATCTGACATTTCTCTTCAAGTTTTTCCAGTTGCAATGAACTTGCATTGTAAATATTGAAAAATCTGACCAATAAAATAATGGCTTAAATAGGAAGAACATATTCCCCTTCAGAAAAGGGAGCTGTCCATTTAAAAGTCTCACTGATGATGGGTCTGATTCCATGGGTGCTTCATGGAAAGAAACAAAATGGAAATATAGTATACGGGAAAGGTTGCATTTCAAGAGTTGCTTTTTGGAAACTAATTTTTTAAAATTATATTTCGGACACTCCAAGTCATCGGAAGGAATCTAATCCTGATCCTATGTTCCATGCAGAAAAGTGAACAGCGGCTGTGGCAACAGGTGAAGCTGTGGTTAGTTGGCCCGATTTCCTATTTAGGCGTTCTGGCTGCTGCAAGATGTGAAGAAACCCTCATAAAATCTTTGATACCAACTACAACTACAAACGTATAGATTTTGCAGCAGATTCAGGGAGCCAGATAGCTTGGAGTACCAACTTAAAGAATGTGACTTGGATTCTTGCTGATTTTCAGGCACTCCAACAGGCTCCCTTTCTGTGCAAGCTATCAATATAAGAAGCTTCCAGAGCACAAAGGCAGAAAGCCAGGCAATTTTTCCTGGGCTAAAAAAAATATGGGGCTGAAGGTGCAGGTGAAGATTCACTTGCTAGTCTTCTTTTTCACCTTGGTGGCATTGATATCTGCTTTTGTCTTCTGGATTCGAGAGAAGATTTCCTTAAACAGAGCTTTATATTCTGGCTGACTCTGCTCTAGTCGTTTGTCTACAGCATCCACATGTTTGCTAAGGCTCTTCTCCATTGTTTTGAGCTCTTCCAGCTCATAACCCTCCCCCCGGAAGTCTCTAAAGGAGCTGTCACGGGAGATGGGGCGAGAGGTTTGTACACCAGCATGACGTACACTGTCCTTATGCTGACGGCACTTGCTGAGAAGCTCCTCATACTTTTCCAGCAGGGCATGGTATTGCTCATCCACTTCCCTCAGGATTGACATTCCCCTTTTGCGTACATTGTTGGCATGGAGTGTATAATTGCCTTCATGGCGGCTCACAGCATCCTTGGTTACAATGGCATTAAGGGCTGTGTCGCTACAGCTTTTCCGGACAGGATGGTTTGGAGAAGCTGCCATGGAGGAGTCATGATTTTTCCTCCCATCTTCCTCAGAAAGGTCTATGTAGTCAGATTCAGGAGCATTGTTTAATGGCTCCAGAAGTGTTTCTGATAGGTTGTCCTCCCTACTGAGGAGATATTTCTTGACTTGCTTCATCTGCTGGAGTTCCAATAATTCAGTTTCCAATTCTTTAATGCGCAATTTGCAGCTTTCCATCTCACAAACTCGTTGCTCAAGATCTGAGTACTCCTGGATGACTGATGTATACTCTCTCTCCACCCTTTCTTTTCGCTGCTTCTCTTGGATAACTTGGGACCGGAGAGAATTTACCGTTGCTTGCAGTCGCTCATTCTCTCGTTCCAAGGGCATCTGGTTGAACTCCATGGAAGAGCTGTGGATCTGGAATGCATCCTCATATCTAATATTAAAAAGACAATATGGTTGGCAAATTAACAGGATAGAATAGAATAGAATAGAATTCTTTATTGGCCAAGTGTGATTGGACACACAAGGAATTTGTCTTTGGTGTGTATGCTCTCAGTGTACATAAAAGAAAAGATACATTTGTCAAGAATGGTTGTCATAGGGTTCAAGTAAGCAATCATCCATGGGTAGATAGCATTATCATTCTAATGAGACACTTCTGGATAGCCACATAGTTGGCCCTAAGGATAGGCAAATTTCATACCTCAATGCAATAGATATGTGCCTCTGAGCTGCTAGTTTTCTATATGTACTTACATATATATATATATATATATATATATATATATATATATATATATATATATATATATATATATATATATATATATATATATATATATATATATATATATATATATATATATATATATATATATATATTTCACAAAGGGTATTCAAATATGCAATATCACCAAAATTCTGTTTATCACATAACCCAAGATTCAGAAAGTAAATCTGTATACAGGTAGTCCTTGTCTTACAACCATTTGTTTAGTGACCATTTGAAGTTACAACAGCACTGAAAAAAAGTGAGTTACAATGGTCCTCATATTTACAATCATCAGAGCATCTCATGGTTACACAATCAAAATTTGGACACTTGGCAACCAGCATATATTTACGATGGCCGCAGCATCCCAGGGCCATGTAATCACCATTTGCGCCCTTCCCAGCTAGATTCCAACAAGCAAAGTCAATTGGATTCACTTAATGACTGCATGATTCACTTAACAACTGGAGTGATTTGCTTAACAACCATGGCTAAAGGGGCATAAAATCAGACATGACTCACTTAATAACCACCTTGATTAGCAATAAAAATTCTGGTCCCAACTGTGGTTATAAGTCGAGGACTACCTACAGTATATAACATTATCTCAGATACTGCTTCTCTTCTATGCTGAATGCCAGTGTTCTCATTTGAGATGGTGGTGGTGCGTAGGATTAATATACTTTCTGAAATCATACAAATGAGCCCTGACAGCAGCTGATGTCTAAAATCTTATGTCTTTCGTATTCAAACCCCAGTTTTAACTTGCACAGGAAGAGTGAAAGGCTACAAAATTATTTCTAGAAAACTACACTTTTCTTCCAGCTGGGTTGCCTAGAGCCCCTAGTCTTAAAACAGGAGAATTCTGCTATACCCTGAAGTGACTGAGATCCTGTACTTCTCAATACAGTGTACTTCTGTAGTAACAAGAGCTACTATTTCATAGTGACTATAATGGAACTATACCAGGGGTGGGTTCCTCCCGGTTCGGACCAGATCGCCCGAACCGTTAGCGACCCGCTGGTGATGTAATTTTGGCGTCACTGTTCCGGTACTGTCTGTGCTGGTCTGTGCGCGCCGCCATCTTTGTTTTGGAATTTTCGGCGATGTTTTCAGGTTTGGATGGCTTCTCCTCATCCTCTGCTTTGAAAAAAAGCCCTCCCGCCCTCCCCTGGGTTAATACCGAGCTTTATTTCTTCCTCCAAAGCACAGCTGAGCAGCTCCTCAACTGTGTTTCAGGTTGAAACATCCTTCTGAGCATCCATGGAAGTAAAATCGCACGAGGGGACGCGCGAAACGTCGCGATGCACACCGGTAGCAAAGTTAACTGGAACCCACCCCTGAACTACACTGATTCTTACCGGCAGGTGGATCATTACCAATACAGAACTAAAACAGAAGGAAAAGAACCTGCTTATTCAATTTCCCCATTATCCCTAAGATTCATACAACTTGGGTTCTTATTGATAATTCATGAAATTTCAGACCAGATTTTTACAGATGGTCTACAAATGTGACACAGAGAAAGCCCAGATTTTATTTTTCTGTTAAATTTATATCTTGACTTTTCTGCAGGAGTTTAAAGCAGCTTATGCAAGGATTTCCCTTAATTTTGCCCCCTCAACCAACACTGCTGGGATAGGTAGAATTGAGGAGAGAGAGACTGGCTCAAATTGATCTGGGGAGTTTCCATGGCTAAAGGTGGACTTGAATGTGGATCACCATGGTCCTAGTCCAACACCTATACCATATTAAAATCACCCTCCTTTTTTTGCCTTCCCCTCATTTCCCTCAATAATTCTTGTGTCATTTTTAAATCTTGAGAAAAATTGGATAATGAGCAGAAGACAGAATAGTGCACAATGGCTTTTGATTAAGAATCAAATGCATGGAAACACTCTGAAATTTAATCTTTAGCCAGGATTCAGTTAATACCAGGTAATGTTTAATTTAATTTAATTTAATTCCTAAATGAAATTAACAGGCTACAGGAATATGCTCATGAATGTTACTTGCTTTTCCTTTATATGGTTCCATCTTTATTAATGACAATTTCACTTAGAGTATAAATTTAAAATGTGTTGAAAAAGATAAGGAGGAAGGAGGAGTTAAACAGGAAGCTATTGGAATTAAATAGAAAGCTATGGATTTAAGTTTCATTCCATAAAGAATTGGATAGTGACTAAGCAGAACAACAATTATTTCAATAATAATCAATAACCAAAAGGACATTATGTCCCTTGTGTGTTCTGGGCACAGTACAATATTTAACTGTCTTGCTTACATCAAACACACAGATCTAACAAAGCAATTCTGGCAATACTCCTTGAACCTTGTTTTGATTTTATGATGTGCTTCCAAAAAACTGATTTGACAATGGAGAGATACAAAATAAGTAAGCATAACTATGGGGACTGGCCAATTCCCCTCTGAAATCTTTGGGTGCCTTTGAATCTGTCCAGTTATTGAGAGGATGGATATAAAACAAGTGCTGAGTTAATCGTATCTGGCTTAATTCAACATATATTCTTCCTTGACTCTTAATAAACAAGTGGCACAGTCATTAATTGAAAAAAGCTTGTGGGTGGGAAAGGAATGATCAATACCAGACTCCCCCATCTCTCATTCATATATGGACTAGAGAGAGGGCAGTGAAATCTCTCTTAATTGTTATAAACCAGTATCTATAAAATGCAAATTTTATAAAGTTATACATAGCCTTAGGACACCTTGGGTAAAACGTATCAAAGGTATGATAAGGACATTTTTAAATGGATAATTATAAGATTTTACCTAGAATTATTTTAGGACCTAAGGACACCAGTAATTATGTTTGCCACAACTCCATGAATTGTATTTATTGATTGGTTCATTGATTGTTCAACTGTTTCTGCTAGAACCAGATGGGACACCAAATAAATGTTTCAAAGGTGACTGGATTGTGATGAGTGTTGACGATGAATGTGATCTCTGACCTTCAGTTGGTAATGAAGTAAAGCATGTATGTGTATATTCTTAGTATTCTGTAATTCTGTGTCCAAATGGAGGAGTTTCCAAGTGTGAGAGGAACTCAGTCGGTGCTATGTATGTGCAATGCACACTGAAACTAATACTCAGGCGATAGGGAGGAATGCTTTAAACCAATACTGGGGAGAGTAACTTCTTGAAGTAATTGTTTCTATCCATTCGGCCCTGCTGGCATCAGATGAAACAATCACTGGAGCACAGTGTAGCCTATTTCAAAGCAGCCTCTTCTATTTGCATAAATTAGGGAGATATTACGTAAAAAATAATCTAAAGCCTCTGTTCTGCACTGCTGCCCCTGCACATGGCAGGTGCACTTGTTTTCATTTCAAATGCCAATTTAATTGTTTGTTTCAGAGAGGGAAATGAACTTCAGGTTTGCTTTATCTGAAACTGAAGTTCAGTTGCCTCAGAGATTTCTACGTATAAACAACCCTAATCAATGGTGGGATTCAAATTTTGTTACTGCCAGTTCTGTAGGCGTGGCTTGGTGGGCGTGGTGTGGCTTGGTGGACGTGGCAGGGAAAAGATACTGTAAAATCTCCATTCCCACCCCACTCCAGGGGAAGGTTACTGCAAAATCTCCATTTCCTCCCAATCAGCTGGGACTCGGGAGGCAGAGAATAATGGGGGTGGGGCCAGTCAGAGGTGGTATTTGCCGGTTCTCAAAATTTCCGCTACTGGTTCTCCAGAACTGGTCAGAACCTGATGAATCCCACCTTTGACCCTAATGAGAACTTTTCAATGGCACTACAGGAAGTTTAATAATTGTTAAGCCCACATTTTAAATACGTATTTTCTTGCATCAGTTTTCTGTACCTGAGCATTTATTAGTCTGGGAATTAAAACAAATTGTTAAATTTTAAAAAAGACTTCAATTCATTATTGAAGTCTTTAAAAATTAAAGAGTTTTCAGAATAGCACAGAAAATCCCAAGCCTTGATTCAGTTCAATGATGCATTGATTTCTGATATAACAAATGGAGATTTGAGAACACTTGTGAATGGCTCCAAAATTGGGAAACAAGTATCTCCACAATTATTGCGCAAACGGCTAGGAAGGAACAAGATAAAGGTAAAGCTCCACACAAAATTAAGATACACTGTTGTATCATCTGCTTTCCCTATAAATTAACAGATGGCCAAGTAGAGATATTTAACAAAAATGAAGTACTATTTTCCCTGTCCAAAATACCTGGGACTTGAGCATAATTCCTTGAGACAAGGAAATGTGTGGATCGTTCGACGCCTTTCTCTTTTTTCTCGGCGGACACGCAGCTGGTCTAAGCTCTGCAGTTCTTCCACTTGTTTTTGTAGCTCGTCAACTTGATTTTGTAGTCCTTCAATTGTTTCCGTCAGGCTGTAAATAAATTCAAGATCAATGGAAAAAGAAATGAAACAAAAAGCTGAGCGCTAAATTATATAGAATAAAATACAGACATAACATGAAGAAATGGTTATACTATTCATACACCTATGCTTTCCTCCAAGCTATAATTATCTGCAGTACTATCTCTGGAGAATATGTATATGTGCCCTTCAACTAAATTTTTACACTTCAACAATTCTGGCCTGTAAATTGCAATTACATTCTCAGGGAGGTAAGCCCGTATCAGAACCAGCTAACTGTGCTGTCAGCTTTTCTCTGTTTCTTTTCTCCCTCAATACTAAGTATGCATGCTTTCCCCCAAGTATTTAAAGAAGCATAAAACAAAGAATAACTATGTTTCTATCTGCCTATTTTTTTCAGAAGTCCTAAATCATCGAAGTTGCTATTGTGTTATGAGCTGAACAGATCCTTCTCACACATCCCCTCCCCATCCCAATACATTATCAAACATTTACTTTTTCCATCCTACAAATCCTATCCTGGAAACATGAGATGGTATAGAGGACATAGTCAATACTGTTTTCCAGTAGGAATTTATGTTTTAGCATTTTCATTCGGAAATACTTTTAAATTACCTTTCAGGAAACAGAATGAACATAGCACTGTGGTAGTGAAAAGCCCAAAACAACACACGAGGTAAGAGAAGTCACCTATTCACATGTCCATTTAATACAATTCTTTCATTGTAGGGAAGTTGGCTAACTATATTTTTATTTATAACAGGTCTTCTCTATGTATCTCTCTGCCACTATACTTGGGGGCAAATGCTACCTTGCATACATTGTTTTCAGGAGGGAATATACTCTAACTACAAAACTTCCTTCTATTATTTCTGAAATCAGCAGTTTTTATCATTTAGAAGTTGCAAAATACAATAGCTGATCTTTCTAAAGATTGGAAAACAAAACCCCTCACTCAGATTTGAATGCTCTTTCCACTATCTGCCAGCAATGCAACCTCTACCTTTCAATTTTTGACATACCCGAGACAAACATGATATCCATGGGCCCCACGATATGATGGGGCTTTTCAAAGTCTTTGTGAGCTGAATAAATTACCTTTGTTCAGCTGTCACTAGAGAGAAAACTGCAAGATAACTGCTCCCCCACTTCATTGCACTTACCCACTCCTCAGAGGTATACTTCTCACTTGAACCCAAGGCATTATAGCATTCCCACCCCCCACCCCCAAGCAAATGCAGGGAAGAAATGGCAAATCCAGGGGAAGGGTGTTGATTGACTGCCATTTTTGCACTTTCCCCGATTGACTAGCTAGCTATAGCTCTACGCAAATTCTGGAAACACAGCAAGACATGCTGCAGAGGCAAATAGGAGTATTGCCAACGTCTGCGTAAAGGTGTCAATCATTTGGTCTTTAGTAGGCTTAAATTTTTTTTTTTACTTTATGATTAACTCTGGGAAGACGGGGTTGTATTTTCCTGTCCATGACTATGAATGAAAAAAATCTCCAATGATCCTTTGGGGAATAGCAAAAAAATATATTAAATCTAACAATCAGAACCATCAGACAAATGATTACCATTGTATCTTCTGCTGGGATGCCTTACTCTCTAGCACAAGCTTCTGATTGGCCAATTCTAGATCCCGTGCTGTTAAATCCAGCTGTTCATAAACTTTAGCATGCTGTTCATTCATATGTCGCAACATTTCCAGCTGTTTTGTCAAATACTAGAAAGAAAAACAAAAAGAAGTGCAGCCAAACCAATCCAATCTCTTTAAGAATAGCATAATTAAATGGGAGGCAAATCAATTACAACTTTTTAAATGTCTAAAAATGTGTTTCTAATCAGGCATCAATTTTAGGGTAGCCTAGGCAATTATAAAAATGAGCAAATGGGACAATCTATCTTAAAAAAATAATATAATCTTTTTTCTCACACAAAAAGTAGAATCTGTGGAGAGACGATTTAGGAGAAACTACCGTATGTTGCAGTGGTGGCTTTCAATTTTTTTCCTACCGGTTCTGTGGGTGTGGCTTTATGGGCGTGGCAGGGGAAGGATACTGTAAAATCTCCATTCCCTCCCCACTCCAGGGGAAGGATACTGCAAAATCCCCATTTCCTCCCAATCAGCTGGGACTCGGGAGGCAGAGAATAGATGAGGGCGGGGCCAGTCAGAGGTGGTATTTACCGATTCTCCGAACTACTGAAAATTTCCGCTACCGGTTCTGAAAATTTCCGCTACCGGTTCTCCAGAACTGGTCAGAACCTGCTGAAACCCACCTCTGGTATGTTGGCGAGTGTTACAAAAACATGTTTTAAGCCTGAGAAATGAAGACAACTTTAGAAAGTAACTCAAGTTGACTCTGCTTTAACTCCATTTTTGGGATATAAGATGGAGGGAAGGGAAAATGCAGTCAGGATTCTTGTGTTCCAGTTTTTCTCTACAAAATTGAACTTTCTTGAGGAATCTGTTTCCTGAACTGACCTACGTCAAAGGACTGACCTCAATCTTGAAAGCCTCACTGTATCTTCCCTTCTCCGCCTCTTACATTTAATTATGAACATTCATATAGATAATCAAATAAGACACACCAATTTAAATCCCTCTAAAGCAGCAGAAAATGCCTTCTGGAATTCTTTCCACCTTTTTAAAAAACTACTCTGCATCATGAGACTAGAAAAGACAGAGGCTTATGATGAAGCTGTCAGAAGCATTCTGAGATGCTTCCCAACTTCCTCTCCCAGAGAGATGCATGACGGACCCCCCCCCCCCCGGTTTCCCCAATCAGGGCTGGTCACTTTCAACACAATTTTTCTCTTATTGGGTTTCCCTTCATCAAATTATCCTGTTTATCGAGAATCATCCCACAGAGAGAATTATGAGTCTCCTTTCATCAGTGCTTCTCAACCTCAATAATCTTAAGGTGTATGGAGTTCACTTCCTAGAATTCTCCAGCCAGCACATCTTAAAAGTTGGTGAGGTTGAGAAGCATCACTTTACTCAATTTCTTTCTAAAGGTTTTTTTTTGGGGGGGGGGGGGAGACAGAGGGCATCGCTGGATAGTGACAAAACACTTTGTCATGGAACACTTCTGCTTTGTTCTTCCAGAGCTTAATCCAGCTTTGCTTCAGCAACTTTCATCTCACCCTCTCTCTAATCATACATCTTTGTGGATACTGCTAATTTGACTGTCCTAAATTAAATCCTACCAAATGTTTACATATATTTTCAAAGCAATGCTTAATGTACACTTGAAGCATAAATGGGTTATTTGAGTTATTGGGTTATTTGCTTGCGCTTCCCCAGTCTCTGTTGACAGTACCTCTATCTCTTGTACTTGTTCTTCATTAGTGGTGTACATTTGCTGCAGAGAATCTTCCAGTTCCTTGTTGCGCTCCAGAAGTGTCTTCCCTAATTCGGCTGCTAAGTGCAAGTCTGAAAAGCAGACAAAACATGTATAAAGGCCTTTTACCTTAAATAATTTGGAATATGCCATATGCAATGCTGGTAAGGTTGACTTGTTTAAATATTCTTAACCCATTTTTTTCAAGACCCAAAGCAGCTATTCAAGACCCAAAGCTGTCACTGAAAGCTGTACCAAACTTCAAAAGTAAAATCAGAAAGATCTGATTTTTACATTATTTAAAGTAACTTCTTTAATTATAATAATTCTTTTAATTCCAAAAAATCTTATGATAAAAGCCACACTTATTTTCTCCCTAATTCTTGCAGACTAGAGGCATTGTTAAGCCTCTTATATAATGAATCATTTCTCTCCAACATTTTTTTCCCTACGTATGATAGAAATATTTTATTATTGGGTTCAGCATACATATTTATGAGTCATTTAAGGTTACTTATGATTTATTTATTTCACAGCTCAGTTGAAGGGCAAATTGTTCTAATTATCTCGCTCTGGTGGAAATTACGAGTCAGCAGTGCTAATTGTATTTCTGCTATCCTAATTTCATATTATAATTCTTAGCCGCTCAGAGAAGATGTCCTGAAGAGTGGCATATAAATTCCATAGTAACAAGAAAAATAATGAGCAGGAGGGTATGGCTAGAACAGCAGAACTAGCAACATGTGCTTTATAACATACCTTGTGACCTCTACAGAAAGATACACAACATCAGGAAAAGCATTCAAGTTTATCTTGAGGTAAGATAGGTGGCCTATACATTTTATAAATTATTAAATAAATTATTAAATAAATTATTAAATAAATAAATAAATAAATAAATAAATAAATAAATAAATAAATAAACAAACAAACAAACAAACAATAAATAAATTTCAATGCCTTCAAGGGATCCAAAATGATCCTACTTTGCTGATACTAACCAGGGGTGGGCAAACTATCCCTCTTTCAGGACCTGTGGACTTCAACTCCCAGAATTCCTGAGCCAGCCATGAATGCATGGCTGGCTCAGGAATTCTGAGAGTTGAAGTCCACAGGTCCTCAAAGAGCCATAGTTTGCCCACCCCTGTACTAAGCCATCTGGAATAGAGTATGATCATGGCAATCTGCTACTACTTCAGAGCCTCATGAACAAGAACCTGAAGATGTGAAGGGCCCAGCCTAAAGTGTTTTTAAAAAGTGAGCTCCTTTGATTTAACCTGAAAACACAGACAGTCAATATAATATTGGTGAGATTCTTCATTATGTACGGTAAAAAAAACTAACAATTATCTTTGACAGTTATAAACTTTTGGCCCCTCCCTTTAAGAAATTAACTTGCCATTCTTCCTTCTTGTCAAATGGCTGACACATAGATACCTAGCCACAGACAAACTATAGTTATCCCATTTCTAAAGAAATGTATTCAACTTCCTCTCTCGTAATCTTGCTCCTTGGTCAAAATGCAATTGTTCTAGTTAGCATTTAACTTGCTAGGCCAAATGTTATGTGAACTGACCCATTTTAAAGTTATTCTATTTGCTTGGATTTTTATATGTTAAGTTTTTATTTGATGCCTTTATTGTTGTAGGATAGAGACTGGTAGAGCTAGGGGGAGGAGTTAAATGAGGCAGCAGTTAGAATCCTTATGTAGCCACAAAAGAATGAAGTCCAACCCCCCCCCCCCCCATGATTGCTACTGACCCGCATTTAAGCCTGTGCAGGTGTAAACTGTTAATCTGAGAAGATTCCTGTGCATAGGCTTTAGCAATAAATTAGTTATTTAGCACCTTCCTGCGTAGACCTGGTTTTTGGCAATAATTGCTATTCTATTCTGCCTGATTATTATGAGAACAAAATAAAAAACTAATAACAAGATGTTGTATCATGGTATATAATTGCAGCCTAGAAAGTAAACTTTAATCTTTTTTTTTCTTATATTGTCCTATAACTTCGTCTGCTTTCTACATTGGTTAATTAATCCAGAGTGTCTTGTAACTTACAAAACACTTAGAGAAGTTGGGCTTATAGTTTTGTACAACAACCGTCCAATCCTTTTTGTCACTTTCTTATCCTCATCAGCAATTTTACCATGTCTTCCCAGCTGCCTTTACTTCTGCTTGATCATCATTTTGTCAATGCAATGAGAGAAGATTGGAGTATCGGCTGTCTCAGGTGGAACATCACAGAGATTTTCAAAGGCAGTTGCCCATTTAAATGACAACTCTCTCAGGGCAATATGGCTACAGGGAAATGTCTTGATTATCCCATCCTGGTGGGAAGCAGAAGGAGGTAGTGCCACCACTGAGGTGCTAATTGAATCATTGCCTTTTACTTGGGTTTCTCTGAATTTAACAAGCTACTGGTGTTGGGAAGCTATTATTTGGAATCGGTTGCTATAATAAAAGGAGACAGGTGCCCCACTTCTTTCCATCTGCTTCATTCCCCATACTTGTATGGTTCAGGTTTTAGAATTAACATGCCTTTACTTTAATAGCTCTTTAAGACAAATATCGGAAGACAAAGATTTAGTTAGCCTCCACTAAATCTATTGATAACAACTTCAAAAAAAAAAAAAACTCAGAGCAGGTATTAAAAAGGAAATGAGAATTGTGATAAACATATCTACTTTGCAGACAAGAGGTAATGGTGTACAAAAACAAAAGTAAATTATTAGTAGGTCAGTTTTGCTTGATCTCAGGAAGCACTGTATAATTTCCAAAGCCTGGTTTAGGACTTTGGTATTCCTGAATTTTTATTTGTTGGTTATTCCCCTGAAATCTGATCTCCAGTTTTGAGTACTATAGCATAGAATGAATTGTTAAGAGCCAACTTAATGTTAATTGCAATAATAATATGCGAAAACCCTGGTTGCCAATTGTATTCTTTGAATGGGCCATATTAACAGGGAGTGATAATTACTGCTAAAAAGACATACAGACATCTCCAATTTTCTAAGTGTGCTCAGGAGACTGACAACATAACAAAATTGAGTTAGATGGAAAGAGAAACAGTATTAATTAGTTTTTATATTCCTGCTATATTCCATGACCAAAGTCTCCATCCAAATTACAGCATTACATGAAATACTTTAATTTTCTAACATTAACCCCCTGTGTCTTGAAAAATAATAACACACAATAAATAAATTACTCAAGAAATATAAATTCAACTATCCCAGTATAGGCTAGGTACTTAAAATTAAGCTGATACGGTAGAAACATTTAGAAATCCCTGAAGGAAAAATAGCTTTCCTGATATTAACGTGATTATGGGAGAGCATTCCAAAGCAGAGCCACACAACTTGTACAGTAGCCCTTCCTTTAGTGGTCCATTTAGAAAAATACTTTATCTGCAAAGAAGACAGAATAGCTAGGCAGATACATTAGAGCAGTGGTTCCCAACCTTTTTGTGATCGAGTACCACTTGGAGGTCCCATACAGTCGCCGCGTACCACCTGGTTCCAGAGAAACTAAATTCGATCAGATATCACTTTATTTCCATAATTGTACCGTTCCTTTTTTGGCCCCGCGCCACTGGGACCAGGTGGGTGGCGTGTGGCAACAGTTGCAAATCGTTGCCAGATTATCTTGTGTTAGGCAGTAATCATTTTTGTGAAGTAAAAAATAACTAACTAAAAATCGTTCATGACCCCGAAAGTGTTCGCGTACCACCTGGAAGGCCCTCGCGTACCACTAGTGGTACACGTACCACAGGTTGGGAACCACTGCATTAGAGGATAGGCTCCTTGAAATACCTTCTCCTTTGGATTAAATGATTAAACTACCTGTACCTGGATTAAACTACCTGTATCTGTAATTCTACATACAACACAGTGCAATAATGCAATTGAAAGGATAACAGAAATAAGAGCCTTTCCACATGAAGCCTTTATACTACCGTAGTTTGGAAGCAACTCTGGGCTTCTGCAATCTCACAATGTCCAGTATATACACAAGCAAAGTCAGAATTAAATTGCACTGAGACCACAAGAAAAAGCAGCACTGTGGAGCCTGTGATCCATTTCCCCTTGGCATAACCTTCTTCTCACAATGCCTTCCGGCTCTTGGGTTTCAGGTCTTTCAAGGAGAAAAATAGCTTGACATTTTTTTCAGGCATAGGTGTAGTTGGGTTTTGTTTAGTTCTTTGCAGAAAATCAAATGAATAAAATAAGATTATTGTTGTAGGGTGGGAATTTGATTGGTAACTGCTAGGTTTCAGCATAGACGTATTCATGCTGATTCAGTAAGATAGAAAAGCTTTTGAATTTTTCCTATATTTCTGAGGATTACGTCACTCGTAACCCTCTCTATTCATCGTACGGCATCTAATTTAATCTGCTGGGATTGGAGTTACATTAAGTGGATTAGGAAACCCGGGATTTTAGCATCAGGATTTTAAAACCAATCCAGCAATGTTACTGTAGGAGTTAGGGGAGATAAAAAATATAGAAATTGTGGTGAAATATAATTTTAAGATTTTTTTTTCTATAACTGAAAGACAAAGTAAAGTTTCCATTTTAAAATGTCTACTATTTAAATGTTTATTAAATTATTACTGGATCAACAATTTCAAAAAGACTGTATATGGTTTACAAATAATACAAACATAAAAATGGAAATAATAAAGTAAACATAAAGAAATCCATAAAGCAGTAAGAATAAATCTTTCTGTCCTTTAATGCACCAAGCAAAAAACCAACAATGACACCAGCAACAATCATCCACTGTAGGGAAAATACTATCTATCACTGAAGTTGTTGCAGAACTACCAAGTCTTAGTGGTTCTCTTGAAATCTAATTGGGCTAGTGCTGACTTAACCTTGGGTGAAATACAAGGAAAAGGGGCAACAGAAAACAAAACAAACCAACCCTCCCCCCCAAAAAAAGAATATCTGATGATGGCAATCACTCAAGAATGGGTCTCAAAATAAATACTAAATCCTGTTAGACAATAAGAAATTGCATATACCCAGGTCCTGAATCATTGAAGGCCTGCTTCTTTAATATATTAGCTTTTTTTTTTTTAATATCCAGAGATTTGCATGCATATTATTGGCTGGGTTCAAACATTACCCTAAACTAGATTTGCTTTAGTTATTGTTTGTTAAAGAAATTGTTATGATTATGTTCTGTGAACCTTGCAAAGCCATAAAACCCTATTTTATAAAATCTGAGTTCACAGACTATGCTTACAAATAACTATATAAGTTAATGTGGAAAACCAAAAATATTACAATACAATAAATGAAAAAGTAGACTTATCCTTAATATTTCTGCTATTACAATGCATTCATTGGATATGTTCAACATAAAGACATGGTGACAAAAATAGTCTCCCCCGGGTTTTCTAAAATGCAATTCTTTATGCTCTAATTTGTAGCTTGTCTTCTTTACCGCAGTAATTTCAATGTTCATTATTATATGGAAAAGCCAAAATAGAACAAGCCTTATATACAGTCTTCCCCTTTTCTCCCATTTGGAGTTAACCATAAAGGAAGGCACTGACAAACACAACTGCATCTAGATTGAAAACCAGGATTACCGCTTCTGAATAAGCCAGGATTTTATGTCAATTCTGGCATAAGGTTCTGCTTATTCTTTACTTCGTGTGACCATTGTTCCCTTGAGCCAGATAAAATGGAAAATTGAAGACCTCTTGATTTGAAGAAAGGAAGATGGAAAAGTGGAACAGGAATGAGTATGGGAAGAGAGGGGGGGAGGGAGGGAGAGAGAGGGGGAGAATTCAATAAGACCATCAGAACATCTAACCATAGAAGCAATAAATGAGAACTGATGTGGAAATTTTTTGGAACTATTGGAGATAAGATGCCATTCAAAAACCACACTTGGACATCTTCATCACTTACTGCCTAACTGACCTTGGGAAATCATTGCACTTCTGTAAAAAAAACAGGGCCTGCCTACATCATGTAAGTAGAAAGAAAAATATTTATTCTTGCTAGAGCTTATAAAATCTGGTAAAGGAGCTTTATCAGCTTGCCTTTTCATAAAAGAGACATACAGTATTACGTCAGAAGAATGAGGAAGGGAGATAGCAGCACAATAAGAAAACATGAACTGAGGATTCATAAATTCAGAATGGAATAAAATGGCAATAGTCCAGGAACCAAGTTGTCATGGTTACTGAAATAGCTCTGGGTGACAGGACACATTTGTCATACTCAGTTCAGTTCAGGGCAGCTTAAATAAAACATAAATAAATTAATTGTGGTTAATAAAGCTTGTGACTTTATGTTTATTCCATCTATTTTAACCATTATCTAATAGTTTAGCTGCACACTAAATAAAGTTTTAATAATGATTTTTCTATATGACCATTCTCCAATGTGTAATTAAAGGTCATCATTTACCACCCCACAAAGAATGAAACTATCTCCATTCAAGTCTGAAACAAACAAATCAATATTATAGGGATTTAAGTCTATGCTCCACTCACATAGGGGGAAAAACAGGAAGTTAAAATATCTTTATGACAACTTGTACATCTTGGTGACACAACACCACTGGTATTTTTAAAAGACATGTACTAATTAGAGAACAATGGGTGCCAAAATTGGAAGTAAATCAACATTTGGATTTGGTCTTGGTATATGAAATGAAAGACTAATAGCATTCTGTCTAGAAAAATCAATGTTTACAGCAAATGCCTTCCTCCAACAATAATTGATGGCTTTACACATGGAGATCAATGGATGTACAACAACTAAATCAAATGTAGCATGCATTGTGCAAGCAAAGATGCAGAATCTCTATTTGGTCAAAAACAAGACCGAGGGCTAAATATTAACTTTATTTTGAACAAAAAAAGCAAAGTTAAGAAGACAAATAAAACAAAGCTACAAAATATAATTCACATTTGATAATGTGGTAAAGATAATGAACGGAATTAATGGTTAGATTGAAATCTGTGACATCATAAAAAAGGAGACAAGCAAAAATATAGTGAAATGCAGAAAGAAAGCAAAGGGAACAAAGTGACTGTTTGATTACACACTAAAAACCCAAGAAAGCTGAAAAGCAAGAGACAACAGAGGAATGGGAAAACTGTCCAACCACTCAGTTCCACAGACATCAAGGACAGATAACTAAAAAAGTAAGGATAATAATCAAATGGGAAGGACAAGGTATTTTTTAAAAAGTGAAATTAAAGAAATGAAGTCAAATCTATCTATCTATCTATCTATCTATCTATCTATCTATCTATCTATCTATCTATCTATCTATCTATCTATCTATCTATCTATCTATCTATCTATCTATCTATCTATCTATCTATCTTCTATGCCGCCCTACTCCCTGAGGACTCAGGGCGGCGTACAACATTTTAAGGAACAACTAAACAATAAAATTATTAAAAACAATTTAAAAAGAGTTTAAAAAAGACATACAAAACCATGCATACATGGGGGAAAGTTGTCTCAAAATCAATAGTTATTCACTACTGAATAACACATTTTATAACTTTCCTTCCCTCCCAGATTTAATATACTGTAAATTTATTTTACAAATGTATTATTGCACTATTTTATCTTTTGTAAATTGAATATTATTTCTTTTAATCACTTAAACAAAGATATGGTTCTTTTTCTGTACTGTTTATTGTTATCTTTAAGCACTTCTTTTATTCTTCTCTAGATCAAATCTGATGAGTAGGAAATGCTTTTCCTCCATACCTTTTACTATAATTTATTCAGTTACTACACATTTAATGATCACTGCCTCTGATATTATATAATGCTGTTATGGCTGAGAGGCCCTAATCCACCTCCAGGGCCAATAATAGGTTCTGTAGTTTAACCAATATCAGTTATATCCAACCATGTGAAATCTTCCATTGATGGTAACAAGTTCTAGGAAATAATTTCCTCTACATCCTGCTATTGGGTACAAAAAAAATGCACATTCAATGCATAATATAAAAGCCTTCAGAACTCTAAACTGTGTTCATAATTTTGTCCTTAAGTTTCCAGAGAGAAAATTTAAAATATAGAAACCCAGTGGCCTTTTTGCTTTAACAGGCTTTCTACCTTCTTAGAACTGATTCCTTATCATTAAAATGTAGAAAGTCTGCAAAAGGTATAAAACATATAAGTATTTTCCTTATTGGTGAGCTCTTGTAAGAAAATTTTTTAATACTATTTTAGCACCTTCTTTGAAATCTCTATTACTAGTAATTTTCCTTGTGTTGACTAGCATTTTAAGTTTATTTTGATAATTACCATATGTGTGGTGAGCAGGATTCCAAGCATAAAACTGAGATGATACATAATCGAATACTGCTTCACATCTTTCATACTTCAGTTCCCCCTACCCACTTAAATAGAGATTAGAATCTTTATTTTGGCCTTACTAACCCAGAAGTAAGGAAATCCTTACCTCCAGATTTTTTTCAACTGAAGTAGCTAGCTTTTTGTTTAGCTTTTTGACTTCTGCTTCTGGTTTATTCTACAAGCTTTTTCAATTAAAATGTTTAATCTGCTTTGAATGCATAATAAACTCCCAGTTATCTTTGCAACAATAGATCAACATTAATTTTCCAGAATCACCAATACATTTGTGATTTAAGACTATGTCAACAATATTTCATGCTGCTATTTCACCATTCCTTTATTTACAATCATACAATGTGATTGTGATCCATACATTTGAGCAGTAGGAATTTTAGGAATGGCAAGCTAAGACTTCAAAATGGTCCTGTATTTTTAAGTAGCATTCCCCTGAACTCTTATCACTGAAATCCAGTAAAAATCCAGAGGTGTTAAGTTTCTGCTCTTTTCAAAAGTTTTTTTTAAACCTGCAAATATTTCAATAGGCTTAAGGCCCATAGCAAATTAATTGAACCATTTAATTTTAATGTGGGCCCATTTCAAGACTGAAACATTTTTGCTAACCTTGGAACCACTTCTGAATTGTGCCTGTGATGTCAGAATAGTCCATTTCAAGCTTGAAGCACTTTTAATTTGAAAGATTTTGCACCCATCGAACGGCTGTTTCATGGAAGGAAATGTGGCTTCACATAATTTAAAATGAAAATAGTACAGCAAAGATTAAGGATTCAACATTCATACTTCTCAGCTAGGAATCATTGAACCTGCTCCATCACATTTGGAGACAACCAAAATGATAAAGTTTGTGGAACAGGATGGGCACACATAAAAAGTTATTTAGAAGAAATACTCTGGATCTTGCATGTGCACAAGTACTATACCCAGATTGTTGGGGGCAATATGCTGATTCTGTAAACCGCTTAGAGAGGGCTGTAAAGCACTGTGAAGCGGTGTCTAAGTGCTATTGCTAGATAAAGCTACAAGCAAATCAGTGACTAAATTCTTTCTTTGGAATTTTTCTTCCCCAAGCTGGTTGCACAGAAATGCACCTGACTTTTGCGCTGGAGAAGAGCACTGTTCTGCTTCTCCCACACGTATGGGACAGGAGGACCTGGATAGTCAATTACCGTAAATCTTTTCCTATTACAAACGAACAGAAAATATCTGGGAGAAAGGAAGGATAGCACATATGAAATTTGGTCTTATGGTATTTATTATTCTAAAATAAGTACCGTGTTTCCCCGAAAATAAGACCTGTCCCGAAACTAAGCCCCACAGGGCTTTTCGGGACATGCGTTGAAGTAAGGCCCGCCCCGATAATAAGCCCCCCCAACTACTTCCGGGGGAAAGGGGGGGGCATGGCGGGAGCCGCTCTTTTTGCGGTGGCACACTCTCTCTCTCTCCCGGCCAAAAGAGTGGCATTGGAATCCCCTGCAAACAGCCACCGGTTCCTCGCCTGAGCCCGGCTAGAAGCCAAACTTCCAACCGGGCTCAGCAGCAGAAGCAGCCGTGCACACGCTTGTCTTTTCTAAACACGCCCCCTCTCTCTTGGCAGAGGGGCTGTCTCCTGTCTCCGAGGCCGGTCGGGTACAGTGAGCCCACAAGTGCAGGGCTTGAGCAGCAGACGGGCACATCCAGCCTGTCCCTGTCACCGCCCGTTCGGATCTGCCTTCCGCCGCCTCCCTCGCTTGCTCACCCGCCTCCCTCGCTCACCCGCCGCCTCCCTCGCTCACCTGCCTTCTGCCGCCGCCTCCTTCGCTCACCCACCTGCCCGCCCGTTCGGATCTGCCTTCCGCCGCCTCCCTCGCTTGCTCACCCGCCTCCCTCGCTCACCCGCCACCTCCCTCGCTCACCCACCTGCCCGCCCGTTCGGATCTGCCTTCCGCCGCCTCCCTCGCTTGCTCACCCGCCTCCCTCGCTCACCCGCCGCCTCCCTCGCTTACCTGCCTTCTGCCGCCGCCTCCTTCGCTCACCCACCTGCCCGCCCGTTCGGATCTGCCTTCCGCCGCCTCCCTCGCTTGCTCACCCGCCTCCCTCGCTCACCCGCCACCTCCCTCGCTCACCCACCTGCCACCCGTTCGGATCTGCCTTCCGCCGCTGCCTCGCTCACCGGCACAGGCCGCCCCACCCCACCCGAAACCCCCAAACTCCGCCCCACCACGAGACACGCCACTTACTGGCGTTTCACAGCTCCGCGGTGTCTCGGCTATTCTGTTTAGGAAAAAAACCTTGTATACTACAGAAACTCTTCTCGCGAGGCGAACAATTAACAACTTCTCGCAGCGAGAAGAGTTTCTGCACTATGCAAATTTTTTTTCCTAAACAGAATAGCAGAGATCACGGGGCTGCCAAACTCTGGGCGTGTGCCAAAAGGCTCGGCTAATCCAAGCGAGGGAGGCGGCGGCAGAAGGCAGGTGAGCGAGGGAGGCGGCGGGTGAGCGAGGGAGGCAGGTGAGCAAGCGAGGGAGGCGGCGGAAGGCAGATCCGAACGGGCGGGCAGGTGGGTGAGCGAGGGAGGTGGCGGGTGAGCGAGGGAGGCGGGTGAGCAAGCGAGGGAGGCGGCGGAAGGCAGATCCGAACGGGCGGGCAGGTGGGTGAGCGAGGGAGGAGGCGGGTGAGCGAGGGAGGCGGGTGAGCAAGCGAGGGAGGCGGCGGAAGGCAGATCCGAACGGGCGGGCAGGTGGGTGAGCGAAGGAGGCAGCGGGTGAGCGAGGGAGGCGGGTGAGCAAGCGAGGGAGGCGGCGGAAGGCAGATCCGAATGGGCGGGCAGGTGGGTGAGCGAAGGAGGCAGCGGGTGAGCGAGGGAGGCGGGTGAGCAAGCGAGGGAGGCGGCGGAAGGCAGATCCGAACGGGCGGGCAGGTGGGTGAGCGAAGGAGGCAGCGGGTGAGCGAGGGAGGCGGGTGAGCAAGCGAGGGAGGCGGCGGAAGGCAGATCCGAACGGGCGGGCAGGTGGGTGAGCGAGGGAGGCGGTGGCAGATCCCAGCCAAGCGGGCCATCTGATCCCCACCGGCGGGGGTCGCTTCTCTGCAGACCCTCCGGGGGGATCTTGCGGGGCCGTGCAGTGCCTCTTTATGCAGGCCAGAGGATTTGGGGAGCTCGTCCCTGCTGGGATCTTGGGGATCCAGCCTCTTGGTGATGCAGGGGAGGACCAAGGTGCAGAGCCCCGCGTCTCTGCCCGGCTAAGCCGGACTCAGCATTGCCTGCCCTGGCTTTGCCTTCCACCCACCGCCCGCTTTCCCTAAGGTAAGCCTGCTGCGCCTTCTGCTCTGCCTTCCGCCACTACATCGGTCGCTCGCTCACCGCCCCGCCCCGCCCCATCCTTCGCCCCAAAGCTCCAAACTCCGCCCAACCGCAAAACTCACCACTTACTGGAGTTTGACAGCTCTGGGGTTTCCCTCGGCTAGGGAAAAAAATCTTGCATAGTGCAGAAACTCTTCTCGCTTCGAGAACTTGCTAATTCTCGCGAGAAGAGTTTCTGCACTATGCAAGATTTTTTCCCCCTAAACAGATTAGCCGAGAGACCACGGAGCTGCCGAACTTCAGTAAGTGGTGCGTCGCGGCCTGCCTGCACCCCAAAAATAATAAGCCATCCCCCGAAAATAAGGCCAGGGGCATTTTTGGGGGGTCAAAAAAATATAAGCCCCTGTCTTATTTTCGGGGAAACACGGTATTTCATTGGAGGGCATTTTTTAAAAAACTCTTTCAAAATATTTTCTATTTTCAGAAAATGATACAAAAACATCCTGGGGGAAAAAGATGGAAAAATAATTCAGAGCCTTCACATATTTTTGCCACAAGGCAACTAACTTTTTCATTGCTAAATGAAACAGATCTTATATGATAATCTAGACCAGATCTGGACAACTTAAAAAGAGCAACAATGAATATTTTTATTTAAAAATAATCACGGGCGACAATACCTGGCATGCCTATGGCTGCTGGATGACTAATGGCAGAATGGTGATGGAGCTGGTGGTGTTAGTGAGGCCTGGAAGTGATTGGAAGCATGTTTTTTTTGGAGGGGTGGTGGTAAGAGATTGATTGAATTTTGAAGAAATGCCGGCTTGGCTATACAAAACAGCTTGGTGGGGCTGTATGTTGTGCAGATCTGATCTAGATTGTGGTAACTAATCTGTGTAATTATGTATAAGAAATTAAAACATGGTGTCCTGGTAAATCTGGAACAATTGTTTTGTACCAGCCTAATCCATTTCACAAGGTTGCTGTGAGAATGAAATGGGGAACAAAGCACATCAAGTCTTCAAAGGTGGCTGGCACTGAACGGGATACAATATATAGAAATAGATTACAAAAGGAGATGTGTGTGTCATGCTCTTGAACGCAACTATCAAATCCGGGCAAGTACCAAAGTGTTTTTGGCATCCAACTGCAATTCATTTTAAAGAAGCATTAATTGTGAAGCAGGCAAGATGCAAAGGTTTAGAAAACGTTATTTGATCCTTCACAGTTAAATTTCCTAATTCTCTTCTCCCTTGACAACTCTTAGCAAATATTCCTTGGAAAGCTGCTGGATTATGTCAAAAGAGCCACATCATCATCTTCCGGCTGACATAAACACAGCTCACTGTCGCCACTTCCCTCCGTAGTTCTTTCCCTGTTCATGCATTCTAATCATAGTACTTCCTGAAAGGAGCAAGGAGCAATACTTCAATCCCAGAATGCCTTTCTTCAGCAAATAGGAATGGGAGGTTTGATTACATATATGAAGATACACATTTCAACAAACTATTTTTTTCTACAGGCTGTTGTGTTTGGATGCACGCATTACTGTTCAGTCAAAACCCAGCAAATACAATAATTATTGGTACTGTTTAAATCGGCTGTTATAGCACTGCCTCCAGCTGTTTTTTTTTAACAATGAAAGAAGTACAGTATCTATTAATGATATTTTTTATTAGTGATATTTATATACTGCCTCATAGTGCAAGCACTCTCTAAGCGGTTTACACCATTAAGCAATGTATATATTTACATTGCCTCCAACAATCTGGGTCCTCATTATAGTACAGTATAGAGAAAAGAGGTTTTTACCGGTAGAAACAAAATAAGCTCATTTTTGTTGATCCTTCATTACCCATATTCCCTGGATTTAAATCTGAAAAGAATCTAATCCTATGCAAAGAAGTCATTCACATGTCCATTGCGTAAAAATCAATGAGTAATACTGTCTATGGAAAACACATCTGCAAAACCAGAGAACCAAAGAGCTGGAAGAAGCCCAGGAAAATCATTCTTATTCCAAATGTTTTCATCTCCCATGATATTTTGCTGTTTGACTGTAGTTAATTTATTTATTTATTTATTTATTTATTTATTTATTTATTTATTTATTTATTTATTTATTTATTTGTCAAACATGTATAGTAGTAATTTGTATAAATATAAGTAAAAAGTAACGATAAAAGAGGACAATTGGACAGTAGGACAGGGACGGTAGGCACGCTGGTGCGCTTATGCACGCCCCTAATTCAGGCAGTTCATGGGATTTTTCCTTATTTAATATCCCCTTCCTCTTGCATTAAAGATGATAATTCAACAGTATCTTTTGGAGGCTATACCACAGAGTCTCTATGGAGTGGGCGGCATAAAAATGCGACCAATAAATAAATAAATAAATAAAGGCTTTGTGGAACTGTATTGGAATTGCATTCTCCTTAACGCCAATTTCACCCAAACTTAGAGCCTATAGAATTTTTTGACCCTGCTGGTTGGCGATAACGCAAATCACATTACAACACATTTAGAGGACATCTATTTGGGAAAGTTTTTTATACAATACCATCCATATAACCTGTCAAGAATATGAGACAGAAATGTTTTCATTATGACTGACATCACTGAAATTATAAGATAAAACTGCAATCTTCTGCTTTTTGCAACAACTATCAGATTATAAGTTAATTTATTTTATTCATATAAAATTTTTAATTCGTCTAGTCTGCTACAAGGAAAAATCAAGAGGGAACTAAGTGTACATAGCAAGTGTTTTAGGAAAATAATATAATTAATGAAATCAAAAAAATAAAAAACAGCATAAAATTGGTATTACATGTTCATTGGGAAAATCATAAGAATATTCAAACTACAGTAGCTTAACAATAAAAGAAAATGCAAATAAGTGTTATAAATATTATATATACTTTTGCCACCAGATATAATTCAGTACAATAAAAAGGTGGTTAGTGTGTGTAACCCTTTAGGTTAGCTTCTATTTAAAGCACTATTACTTATGGAAAGTGTTTATATCTACAAATCATTAACTAGAAAAGCAGCAATAATATATTTTTTACAGATGAGTTCACAAAACAACCATTGTTGTAAAAGTATTTTGCTTTTAGCAGTGAAAGCATTTACTCTGAAGAGCAGAAACCCTGCCAAATTTTGCTTTTCCTTCATGGAGAAAGCATCTAGATTCCTTTTATATTGCATAACTAATAACTATATTGCATCATACCAGCCTCCACACTTCCCAACAAAAAATGACAACACTACAATGAGTATCAATGTTTCAGAGTCTTAGCCAGGCTCCATGTAGCTCCATGTAGTACAATAGTCTTTATACATGACAGCTTTGTGCATCATGCAATCATACCATGTAATCCCAACATTTTTTTTCTGCACTGGTTTCTTGGCTGATGTAAAAAAGTTAAGCAAAATTGGTCCTGCCTCACAGTTGCTTAGCCTTAGCAGAGCATCAGAACATATCAGGTCTGTGTATTAGACCACAAAATGAAAATCCTGGAAAAAAACGGTTTGTAAAATAGTTCCATGTTGTTTTCAATAATGTTTATGAATATTTCCATGAAGTCACCAAGAACTGAGATTGACTTTAAGGAACCTATTCATATTTCTAGTACTTACCATTAACACTACATTTCTGAAATTTGTTTGCCATTAATTTTTACAGTTTATCAACCTGATGTGCTGCCATGATACCCCTGCAAACCTGTGTGTCAGACCTTGCACTAAGGCTGCAGTTGGCGTATTCCCAACTTAACCACTTCAGCACATATTCACTTTGACATTTAAAGATGCGCTAGCTCTCCAAATAGAACCATACAAGCACATATCTTCATATTGCACAACCTTACTTCTCGTTCGAATGATAATGCAGAATTATTAGAGCACAGTACCGCAAAAGTTTCCATTCATAGTCATCAAGCACATCCCTTGGTTGTCTCACTGCTGTAGAACAGATTTACTACTGCTGACTCAAGAAATAGGCCAACTTGCATATCTTCATGTGTTCTTATCTTAATCAAGTTTCTTGGAGGATGAAATTTTATCTTTCCTTTTAGGATTTTGAATGCATGCAAACTACATGGAACAAATGATAATCCTTGAATAAGATCATCATCTGACTATATTTAAGATTTAGTGTTTTTGTAAAAAAAGTTTAGGATATGCTTAAATTAGCGTGACACAAAAGTCCTAAGCTATGACCTTTTCTCTATAATAAAGACAACTGACCAGCAATTGATATAAAGTTAAACCAGAATATATATTAATTAAATTAATTATATTTGTATAGATGCTTACCTCACATGAAAGTTACTAAGGGCAGCATACAACACTTAAATTAAAAAATGTATTTGATTTCTTATATTTTAAACATTTTTTTCCTAAGAAGTCCTCTAGGAAATGCAATAATAATCCTGAGATGATAGCTTTATTACCATCAAACAACATTACCTATCCCAGGCCCTTAAGAAGGACTAGACAGGTCGATAAAAATGCCAAATACAGTTTAAACATCTGGCTGACTGCACGTCCAATCATAATACTAATGGTATCTAATATGAATTAGATAAATACCAAGCCAGAATTTTGTAATGCTGTAAAAAGTTATGGTCTAAATACTTATTAATTTTCAAATTCCATGTGATGTTGCCCAAAGTTGGAAAACTTTTATGTCTCAGCAAAATGATATGCAGAATTTGCTGTGACTCATTGAAAAATACTGCTGGAAGCAAGCAATGTAATATTCTGCTGAGTTTTACAAATCATCTTTTTTAAAATGTTGGCTCATTTACTGTTGGATTATTTGCAATTGAAAATCTGATTCTTCCTGGTTAGATGTCTCTGATTAAAACAGTCTACAACTGACTCCACCGCAACTAAGTAAGTTTAGCAGGATGAGTAAGCTAATTGGACATAACTCAGCCAAGTGTTTTAAGAGTTTCTGCAGGGGACAAACTCTATGAGCCCTAAACATCTGAATCAGTTTTAGCCTAACAGAGTAACAAATGGAAAGCAAATCTTCCCGAGTCTATAGAGATATTTTAATTTGAAGTTGTCCCCAGGGCGCACTGTGAATGGCTACACACGCAATTTGGTGACTTTAAATTCCCCGTGAGATGCTGCAAAAGAGGACTTCCAGAAAAAGAGATGAGAATCTTCTTTTAAAAAAATAAATAAATATCTAGCTTGCTTCTCCTCTTATCCGGATCTGCTGGGTCATGACTCAGGCCATCCCCTGTGTGAAGCGCACCCTAGCTGGGGGTGCTCATGTTTTTTGTTTACATTTCCTTACCTTGTTCCAAGTCTTGCTGGCCATACCACGGTTCCTCCTCCTCACTCTGAAACTCATCCATCCTGTCGGCGCTTAGCATGAACTCTACTCCGCAAACATCCAAAATTGAGCTGCTAGCAAAGAAAGGCTGACCTCCCAAAGATAATACTGTGGACTACTGCAGAGTGAGAGAGAATCAAGGGATGGGAGGAAAACGGAGGGAGGAGACGACCAAGGGGGTGCTTTCCAAGGGACTGGCGACGCTGGTGAGGGTAGGAAGCGATGGGTCGCCACTCGCCAGACTTCAAGGCGGGAATCAGCGAAGATGAACTACAGGAGCAGATCCCGAGATTCCTGAGGCCCAAACAATGGCTTTGCAGATGTTCAGTTGTAATCAGTGCTGATGCAAGCGGTGTCCTCAAGCCTCCACATTTTTCTCCTCTGTCTGCATCACCTTCCGTCTCTTTTCGTCTGCTTTTTCCTCCAAGGAGAAAGGGAGGCGGCGCACGGATTTCGTTCCTCCTTTCTTGTTCTCCGCGCTCTCTTGAAAAGAGAGGGCAGGTGCTGCCTCTTTGTTACGGATGGAAATCCGGACCTGGATGCTGCAGGGTTCTTGCAGCGAGTTCAATGGGTGATGCACAAAAGAAAGAGCCAAGCTTCCTAATGCAGCCAGTTCCGACTTGTACACAGCTCGGTGGAGACCTCTAGCACGGAACTGCTGCAAGAAAATCCATGCCAAAAGACGTGGAAGCAGGAGGGGAGCGGGAAGGAGGCGGGAAGGGAGGACGGTAGACCTCCCTCCTTGTCTCCCCCCCCCCCCCCCACCGCTCCCGTTCTTTCATCGGAGGAATTCTAGACGCATTTTAGCGACTAGGCGGATTTGTGGCTTGCATTCCGGCAGGGTCTGGAGAGCAAGGGCGGAGTCCCTAACGGTGCCCAGGCGGGGAGCGTTTTTCTCGGGGGGACATTTACCCACTCGTTGAAAGCTGCTTTGACACGCGCAGGACCCGTGTCTGAGAAAGAGCGAGCGGTGCCATTCCAGAAATCGCTGGGACCGCTTGCTGGTGGCATTCTTCGCCATTGTCATTCCCTGGGGAAATCTTCACTATTACTCCTGCCGCGGTAAAAAAAACCGCCCGACTGGAAAACCGCCCGATGCTTTTTCTAATGGCTACATTGGAAGGGGATTTTTTTTTCCAGTTGAAAAGACAAATAACAGATGGCACAGAATAAACAAGATGGGTGGGTCGCGTTTGTCGGGGGCCCGAGCGTGAGCGTCTGACTTTTTTGTATTTTTTTTTCAACCCACACAAAAGAGTGTCATCGTTGCGAATGTTGTGGAGAGTACCGTATGTGGGGCTAGAGAGCTTCATTCTCCGGAGTAAATCAAATTTACTCAATACGTCGGAAGTCCCTTTTCTTTTAGAAATCAAACCCAAGCTGTGGGCCCAGGTCAGCCTACTACACTGTCATGCCTTTACTTCCCTTCTAAAAAAATGGAAATGGAGAGTTATTATATGGATCAGCAGAACTAGCCCGAGAGATTTGGCCTCATATTTGTGCCAAGAAACCTACCTAAACCACAAATATTTGGCTTGAAAGTGTTCTCAATTGGGAACCTTATATCCTTGCTTTTAATCTCATACCTTCTTGAAATTTAGAAAAAGCTAACAGCTCTTAGTCTTCTGTTTCTCCATACATACTGTAAATGATCCTAACAAGAAGAGCAACATATTTCTTCACCACCTTTTATTACTGAACCTTTTTTTCGTCTTTTTGTGTGCTTGTGAGGATTTTTCTTTCAAAGATGTATAAAAAAACCCCTCCCAACAACAAAACCCCGCCCTCTTATTAGCTAACCTGAAGTGTAACTAGAAGGAATTTTCTGTCCTTTTACTACAAACCACAAGAACAATGGCATCTCTCTCTTGGCATGGGAAAGCCTACTTTGGCCCGAGCCAGGCAGAGGATCCTAGCACCAGCAGACAGAAGGCATTGTGCAAATCTTACGTCTTTTTCTATTTAAAGGCCTTTTTGTGGAAAGAAAAAAAAATCCGCAATAAATTACAAATGGAAGACTTGGTTACTTTCAGCTGACTGTGATTGTAGGAATGATGCCACTAACTGTTCTAATGACAAACTAATCTGTTCTACTACTTCTTTCTTCTGTCAAATGGTTTTTGGGGGGCGGTTTTTTGTCCTTAGCCTTGAAGACAGGATCCACTTCTCACGATTTGTTACTTATTGAATTTATTTTATATCCTGCCTTCCCTCCAAAAGCTCATGGCAGAATTCATAGGATCTTCATTTTATAATCTCAACAGCCACTTGCAATATACCGTATTTTTCAGAGTATAAGATGCACCGGAGTATAAGACGCACCTTATTTTGGGGGGAGGAAAATAAGGAAAAAAATCTACCTACCAGGTATTCATCTGGCTAGCATCCTTAGTCTGGTCAGCTTCAGCACATTATTTTATCCCCTGGTTAGGGCTGAAAAAAATCTTCTTCAGAGGGAGTAGCAATGAAAACAAGCCTGCAAAGACTTAGGGCTGGAAAAAAAACTTCGGAGAGAGTAGCAATGAAAAAATCCTGCAAGCCGGGAAGATCGTTAGCACCTCGTTAGGGCTGGGGGAAAAAAACTTCAAAAAAGCTACATTCGGATCTTATACTCCGAAAAATACGGTAGGTAGTCCTCGATTTACAAGAGTTCATTTAGTGACTGTTCAAGGTTACCATGGCATTGACAAATGTGATTTATGACAGTTTTTCAAAGTTACGGCCTTGGCCGCATCCCCATGTTCATGTGATCAAAATTCAGACACTTGGCAACTGGTTCATATTTATGACCGTTGCTGTGTACCAAGGTCATGTGATCACCTTTTGCAACCACCTCACAAGCAAAGTCAATGGGGAAACCAGAGTCATTTAACAACCAGATTACTAATTTATCAACTGCAGTGATTCACTTAACAACTGTGGCAAGAAAGGTCATAAAATGGGGCAAAACTCACTTAACAAATTTCTCATTTAGCAACATAAATTTTAGGCTCAATTGTGGTTGTAAATTGAGGACTACCTGTATTGGTTAGGCTGAGAGAGATTAACTGGCACAAGAATAACTAAGTTAATTTTCAAAACTGAGTTTGGGGAATTTGGGGAACCGTGAATGTGACCATTTTCCTTCTAGTCACTAGCTAACCTCTGCAGCAGCCAATACTTTTTCCCAATATTTTTCTGAATTGAATCTTGCTTGTAGTTGAAAATAGAAAAACGTTATATAAACAAATTATATTTATAAATTAGGTATTATTTATTGTCCTGTGCCTTTGGAGAAAACAAAAGGAACTTAAAAAAAACTTCTAAAAAAGTTGCCAAGGATTGGCAAATATTGGAAGAAAATTATTGGAAAAATATTGGCTGCAACAGAGGCTAGTTAGTGACCAGAAGGGATCATCTATGGTTCCTAAAACTCAAAATATGCCTCTGATCATATCTGAAATAGATAATTTAACCTCATCTCCAAGATAACAGGTTGTACTATAAAGCATAACAGATTTTTTTTCACACCTTGCACTTGTTATTTGGCATAATGGGAGAAAGACTAAGGATACCTGTAGGCTACTTCATTCATGGGTTGGGAGTGACATGAGGAAAACATTGTATGAATGAGGAGAAAGTTTGGGTTCATGCACAATTGTACAATTTTAAATGAAGATAGGGCCTAACTAACTCAGAGTAGGCTAAACAGCTTTAAACCTGAGAGGTATGCAGGTAGATTTACTTATTCGTGCCTACAAAATTGACATAATGATGTCAATAGACTAAATATTCCCCAGTTTGGTGTCTATTTTCATTGACAGGGTTTTTTCACTCATGAGACTAGGATTTGCTTTCCTTTAATACATAAAATTCGCATTTCAAATTTGGTCCTACATTATATCTATACTGGAACCTAGTCTAAGGGAGTCTTTGAAAGTATTAAAAGCACCTTTATTCAAATGCCGCTTGAATACAATGCAGAGATAGTTGGTATTGGATAAAAAGTTTTTTCATGGTTCTGGATAATCCCATAATTTCAGTAGAGGCATTTAATGAAATATGGTACTGCTTGATGGATGTAGCTGAGATTTATTATAAGAATTGCAATGAAGGAGAAAAAGCAAAGAATAAAAAAAGAAAAAATATATGAGAATAAGTAACCCTAAGATTTAGGATAGAGGTGTATAACTGATAGCCAAGAGGCACATGTGCCCTCAAAGCCTTGTATTCAACCTCAAAACCACTTCAAAAGTGTGCCAAACTTGTTAACCAAGTTAAATTTTAAATTAAATTAACTTCGCTGGCTCAGTAATAAATCTCAGATCAGATGGCTTAGCTTCATGGCTTACTTTAATTTCAAAAGACAATTCTACGATAGATTAGAATCTTTATTGTTAAATAATAAAGACAAGAATAAAGTTACAGAAAATAGAAGATTGCAAGTGTAATGGTGATACTTTAGTGCAGGGGTCTCCAACCTTGGCAACTTTAAGACTTGTGGACTTTGCTGGCTAAGGAATTCTGGGAGTTGAAGTCCACAAGTCTTAAAGTTGTCAAGGTTGGAGACCCCTGCTTTAGTGTTTTAAACATAGTATTTTTTCTCTTATTTCCATAAATTAATGGATTCTTGGCATTGTACTTGGCTCTGAAGCAGAGCGGTTCTTGCATGCTTAACCTAATGGCCATCTGCCCTTGGAGAACCATTAGTTCCAGCCTCAACCTTCATTTTGTTCCCTTCTCCAAGCTCCATCTTGCCCCTTTCAGATCTCCTGAGTCAAGGCAGCAGGAATGGGGGCACTGTTTCCATCTCTGCAATTCTGTTAAGAACTCACCCATTTCAGAACTTTCCACTACTCTCCCTTCCTGACTTTGAGATAGAGGAAAGAGAAGTCTTTTCTTCCATTGCTTAATGCTCAGGATCAGAACTATTGGCAGGTGCAGAAGCTTTATTGCACAGCCAGTTGGGCAGCTTGCAGTTGTGAGAGTCTTGCAAATTGAACTGTGAAAGGAGGCAATGTACATGATCATTGTATATTATTTCCCCAAAATGTTTTGTGACTAGGTGGCCTTCCAAAAGAACTCAAAAGACTAAAATACGCTATACTACAAATGCTTCCTAACCTTCACCAAGATGTGAGAATGAGTAGAGGACATTCTAGGACCGGAAGGAAATATTGGAAAATAGGATGCATTTTCAATATGCCTGGAAATTGCAAATAAAAAGCCATAGACCTGATTAATGCTATCACAGAGAATGATCTAAAAACCTAGGCATTTATCTTAGATGGTCATGTGGAGGGGAAATTCTGGGGAAAAGCTAGACTTGACTGTCATCCTGGCAGCGATGATCACAAGATCACTTGTAGGAAGGCTTGCATGAAGTAGCTGATCCTTCAGCAAGTACTGACAGTCTAACATTCCTAGAGAAAATATAAAAATTTTGTAATTAGAAAGAGCCATATGCAATTGGCAGTAGACATGGATAACAGGCATATTGTTGGTAGTTTTAAGGTGCCAACTGAGTGGAAGTGAATTCAGCCATAGGTACAAGTTCAGGCTACTTGCCTTGCTAGTATTTTACATAACACTGAAGGTATTTCTGAGGTCTATGATCATTTAAACCTTGCCTGGAAACAGGAAAAATATGACAGTGGTTAGTGATGCCTATCCATACAGTCCAACAAAGCCATCAGAGACAAAATAATCATATTCTCTGTTTGCCCAAGCAGATTTGAATTAATGCATCATTGTGTCTCTGTATAGTTAGCTCATCTCTGATTTTATCTGTTTTTTCTGAATTGGTTAAGGTTTTCATCCCAATACATATCCTGAGCTAATTGCTGAAATTCCCACAATTTTTTTTATCTTGACGAAGGCAGCAAATCTCATGTTGAGTCTCTTACTTGACTGAATCCTCAAAAATATTTCTTGCACTCCTCCCCCAAATTCATATAGTGGCTAAAATTCATAGAGTTTGTAGTTTAAACGGCCCTTAGGGCTAATTATAAATCCTAATGGACTTAGTTGGTGGGAAATCATCCGATTTTAGCTGTATAGTTCAAGGAAGGCAGTAAATTTTGTTAGGTACTTACAGTTGTCTGGCGGGGATAGAGTACATATGCTCAGTGCCAATGTAAGAAAGAATTTTCATACTGATAGACTGGCTAGTAACTGAAAATAAGCAAGATCCAGGTGCACATTGGCCCATCTTCATAGAAAGGTAGTATTTTCTTCATTACATTTAAAGCCAAAGACTTAAGAAAGGTAAAGTCACCATCAAAGAAGCCAAGGCTAACTCTATTCCTATAGTCTTTCTTGTAACAATTTTTATTCAAGATTTCAGTGTCTTACTAGGGCTAACTTATTATTAATATAAATTTCAAGCTGGGAAGGGCTGCCATTCATTTCCGGTTAATGTGATTTTATTAAATGAGGTTTTTAATTGATGAGTTTTAATATTTAATAACATTGTTAATTTATTTGCATATTATTATTAGCCACTGAGTACTTTTGTTGAGAAAAGGCAAATTAAAAATTACCATATTTAATTTGATATTCGGCAGTGGGACCCTATATATATATATATATACATACATATACATACACAAAGAAAGCCCCATTGATTGCACTTCCTTCAATTAAGGTAATTAGAACTGCAACCAAGTTGCTAATATATGTTTACACTTAAAATATGATCTTTAATAACTAGCATTTAAACATTTAAAAGGGGAAAAACATAACTTCATGTTAACAATCCAGATTATGCATAAACACATGGAGAGTGAATTATAAAGAGAATAAGATTTTAAAGTGTCCTCATTTAATGTTGTGCTGCTGGGAGGGAGGGAGAAGGCATGAAGCAATAAATAAATAATGTCAAGGAGAGGCTAATGAAAGGAAGTGAGGGATCATTTTACAGACTTAGCTTCCTCTGAGGTACAGTGGGGAAGCTGTCTCGCTTGTCAAATTTTGAACACAATTAAGGCAGGCAAACTGAGTTATTTTATTGCCATACAGTATTGTTATTGTCAAATACAAAAAATGCTTGTGTGTGAGAGACTCTTGTAAATTACTGAGTTCCTATTATAAACCCACTTATGGGTCTATAATATAGTATAAACTTTATGGAGTTAGTGTGAATAGAAAGGTATCAATTTATTTATTTTTAAATCAAGATAAAAGGGTTTGGACTGGCCCTGCAGAGACCTAGCTTCAAAGCCACTCCCAGCATTGCAAGATCACTTTGGGGGTAGTCACCTTCTCTCAGCCCAGTTCTACCTACCTCACAGGCTGGTGGTGGTTGGGAAGAATGGGAGGGAGGGAGGGGAGGAGAGAAGGGCAAGAGATGGGATATGAAACCTCAATGAATGAGCATGATTAAAAGTACAAAACAAGTGTGCCTAAAAGGAGGAAATACCTAAGGGTCAATTTCAAGGGCAAGCAGCCCAGAAAAATGTGGGGAAGAAGGGACCTTGTAGAACGGCATTTCCCCTCCTGCCGACCTGAGCTGACTCGTTTTTAAACACGGATTTCCGACTAATTGGAGCCACAGAGAGGCAGGCAGCGAGAGGAAAAGCAATAGGCCGAATCAGAGACGGGTGGGGGCCGGATTCGGACGAGGCGGCAGCGGGATGCTCGTCCGGCGTTGAGGGGGGACGAAGAGACTCCTTCGCCGGTGAGGAAGGTGGAGGAGAAACAGCGCTCGACCCAGCGGGACTGGCCAGCCAGCAGGGAGGAACCAGCCGGCGGCTCTCCGGAGCCGTGGCGGGGGAAGGAGACGGCTGTCGTGTAACTGAGCGAAAGCGAGGCGGAGCCGCGCCTCTGACGATAGGAAAGGCGGGATCAGCGCCGGCAATAGCCTCAGCTGCCTTTGACAAGCGGGAGGAGACCAGCTAGCCTGCAGGGAGCAGGTGGACGGAGCAGCGCTGATGGAGCCCACCGCGTCCGGCAGAGGGGGCGAGGACGAGGGAGATTAGCGGGACGGGCGGCGGCAGAGGAGGAAAAGGAGGGCACGGCTACCGCCGCAGTGAGAGACCGCCGGCGAGCGAGCGAAGGCGAGAGCAAGGCGGGAGCAGGGAAGGGAAGCGGACCCGGATCCTGGTGCGGGAGGATGGGTAACGCCGACTCCAAGCTCAACTTCAGGAAGGCTGTGATCCAGCTCACCACTAAGACCCAGGTGAGCGGCTTGCAAAAACAGCCCGGCCCAAGTCGCTGCTTTACAGCAGAGGCGCCTGGGGCAGGTGGCGACGGAGGGAAAAGGCCTTTTGAGGGAGCTTTGGCGGAGGGCTGGTCGGCCAGGACATTTTATCAAAAGCGAGCCCGCGGGGTGGCGTCGGCGGGGATACTTTCGGCTGGGGTCTCAACAGGATCTCTTTCCCCGCCGCTCTGGGGTATTGGGTTCGGGGACGCACTGGAGAAGAGCTGGCGATGGTTCAGAAACCCTGCTTCTTTGGTTCATGAGAGATGGCTAAGCCTCGACGGGCACCCACAACCAGTGCTGGGTTGCCAACCCTTTGCCTGCAGCATCTCGACTCCATAGGCTTCCAGTTTGCTACCTGCCTCACCTGGCATCCCCACAAATCGGTGGAGCCCTCCATCCCTTATGGCTCTCCTGAAGTTCAGACCTTAAGCTACCTGGCTTTCATTCAGAGCTTTCAAGATTTAGGCCTAAGAACAGTATCCACCTGACTATAGTGGGAGAACCGGTTAGAATAAGATGCAAGGAAAACAATGTGAAAATCGGTAAGATAGCCTTTTAGTAATGCTGTGCAATTAATAGAAAGCCACAGTGTTCACCAAAATAACAATCACAACATGGGTAGAATTGAAACTCAAGTCTTTGCCTCTCTCTGAATCATGGAACTGTGTCCATGACATCTATTTTATCTATATTTTGTTGAGCTACATTGGATCTTTCAGAGAGTGGAAAAGTGGTTAAAATGTTCTAGAACCGGGAAAACCCAGGTTCAAGTCCTCAGCCAGAGAAACTTACTGGTTGATTTTAGGCCAGTTGCTACTGTGTGTCTCAGCCTAATTTACTCCTTAGTGTTGTTCTCATGGGAACACATTAATGATATTCCCATGTAAGCTGCCTTGAGCTCCATTATTTATTCTTAACAATCTTATAATTTCTATTTTTTTTCTGGAAGCTTGGCGAATAAAAATTGCTTAGAGCCTGAGGCTGATGTCAGGTGCACAGAGGTATTATCAGGGAGAAAAATTATCAAGTAATAACTAATAGCCTACAGGCAAAACCTAGCAGAGTCACTGAGAACAGTCCTGGCAAGTACAACAGCTGTTACAACTTCAGAAACATCCCACGCACTATAGAAGCAGGTTGGAAAGTCTAAAGTGCTGGCTGCTAAGGAAAGGCCTTTACTTTGTATGTGAAGAATAAGAACTGGTCACTTAAAAAAACACCATCTACTTCTGTGTCTAAGAAGTTTGAAATGTGAATCTGGAACATAGAGAATTACTTACCTTGTGGAACTCTTGGTTCAAAATACAAGTAATTCTCTACACTTTACAAATGCTTAAATTTAGTTACCATTCTGAGAGGCAGTTATAGTGAAGTAATGCAGACAGACTTATTAATTTCAAAATGTCAATTTTAATTTCTCTGCACTGGAGTAATTCTGTCTTAAAATTATGGGCGGTTAGGGTTAGCAACAAAAGAATATCTTTTCCTTAAGGAAGTTGAGTGATCATTAAAAAATTTTTTTTTTGCTTTCCCTGTGCACCTGATGCCATGTCACTTCTCTAATTTTTTTTAAAGATCAGGTTTCACTATGTTTAAGAACAGTTGCAAAAGCGATAAGTAATGCTTGCAATCTCATAGAACAGGTTGTGTTTTCCAGAAGCATTTAATATCTACCTTGACTTTTAGATAGGTCCATGTATTTTCAAACTTGGGCTTATCTTGGGCAATAGATGAGGGAAATTAAAGCAGTTTCCATGGTGCTGTTAAATATATTTTCCTCAATAAGACTATACCTGGGAAATATTTACTTGCAGCTGAATACATTGAATACTTTTCTGTTGAAAGGACTTTGTGGTAGCTTTATAAGTAGTCCTCAATTTATGACCACAATTGGGATCAGAATTTGTTGTTAAGCCAAGGCTTAAGTGAATCATGACTAATTTTACAACCTTTTTTTGCTACTGTTGTTAAGTGAATAAATCACATCACAGTTGAGTGAATCAACCTGTCATTAAGCAAATCTGGCTTTTCTCATTGACTTCGCTTGTTGGAAGCCACTGAAAAGGTCACAGATGGTGATCCCAGGAGGCTGCAACCATCATAAATATATTTATTTATTTATTTATTTATTTAGACGCTCTTATAGGCCGCCCAATCCCAATATGCAGGTTGCCGAGCACCCAAATTTTGATCATGGGAACATAGGGATGCTACAATGGTCATAAGCGGAAGAAGTGGCTGTAAATCATATTTTCAGTGCTGTTGTAAGTCCAAACAGTTGCTGAACAAATGGTTGTTGAGGATTACCTGTATAGTGAAAAATGAATAAACATACATAGTCAAATAGATGCATAGGCAGAACTTGCAATATTAGGAAAAACATAAACAGGGTGATATATAAGTCCATAACTAAAACCCAGTAAAGAATCCTGAAGCCCTCATAATTCTTTGTTTCTGTTATGTATTTGTTAAATATCTTGGGGTTTGAACAAAGAACGGAGAGGAAAGAAAACAGAAAAGTAGAAGTTAATGTTATCTTAGAGCCAATGTGTGGAGCACCGAAAACATTAGTCTAGGAATGGAGAGATTCAGGTTCTAGTCCACCCTCAACCATGGAAGTTAATTTGAGCTCTTTGGCAGAGTCAAACTGTCTCAATCCAATCTACCTCAGAACCCTGTTGTGGGAAAAAACAGGGAGTGTAAAATATGTGTCACCTTGAGCTCCTGAATGAGAGGTTGAATATAAATAAAATAAGGATAGATAAAGGTTTTGTCTGGTTTTTTTTACTCCTACTAATATATTTTTTTGTATTATGTACCTCCAAATGGTAAAAGGTGAAAAAATAATTGTAGGCGACTCTGGCCAAAAGAACAACCTACTGAGTTCAGTTAAATTTTACTATGGATTAATAAATTAAGAATTGCAACCATGATATAAACTTTAGTTTTAAACTTTAAACTTGGTCCATGATTGTGTTTGCTGACTTTCAAAAATAATTTGAAATAGTTTGCTGATTTTGAAGTGAACGTGTGGGAAATGGTGGGAAGAATGCCATGAGGAAAAGTGGGTAGAAACACCTATATGTACATACTTGAAGGGCACTCCTAGAAGATTTTTGTTTGAGCCAGTCACCAAAAGATCTCTGTTAAGATACAGCACTAAACTTATGAACTGCACTCTTTAATTAGCATTTCAATTGATTTCATTTGTTTTGATTATAGGCCAGCATAAAACTGTGTATATAACAGTCCTCCTAAAGTAAAAATTAAGAAAAATAATAGAATAAAATAAAGCAAAATTATTAACTTAAAATTAACAAAGTACACGGATTAAAATCTGGCTGAGATCAATAAAACTACAAGCAATTTGACAATCAATAGTCTAAAATGCCACATATAACTAGATAACTGCAGTAAAAGTACTAGAGTTTGTAGAATACTGTGAGAAGATAAAGCTGTGTTAACTTATATTGAGTTTAATACTTGCTGAAACACTATTAGGATTTGTTGAAATTATGACAGTTATGATCCAACCAACTACAACAACAAAACAAAATAAAACATAGAATGGTGTTTTTTATTTAAAAGGGAAAAAAGGAGGGGGGGGGAATGGAAACTAGGATAAAATATATTGAGTTTAATAAGGCTCAGCATCACTTTAGTCAATTGTTTACATTTCTCTGACACAGAAGCAAGCTACATTGTCTGAATTTAATTGTACAGAAAGGGCATTTCCTTCATAGAATATCGGTGCAAGTGAGCTGATATATTAAAATACAGCTTTATGATTTACCCTAAAACTTTCCCCCATCAACAGGAACCAAATACAAACCAAATCCAAGGTTCAGGTCCAGCTAGGAACAGGTAGCTTATTAAGCTGATCAACTCTATTAAAGAAGGTCTATAGATCTCCTTTTTTTGCTTGTGAACAGGATTTTACTTAGAAATAGACTTGCACATTTTGTTTCTTTTTTGTCCATTAGATTGGTTATTATTGCCCTCTGTAATATTCCATGGAATTTTATTCCATGTAATTCAGCAGTGACTTCGATGGCACTTCAGTCTTGGAGGAATATTTCTTGGGAGCCTTCTCTTAAGGCAGTGGTGGCCAACCTTAATACCATGCACCAATTTTTTCACAAACGAGTTCAGATGCGTCATACAACTCAAGCACATTTTTTTACCTTCCTACTTTCACGTTTGGGGTTGTAAAATAGGGATAGGGGTAGGATCTGCTTTGCTTAATGGAGAAAAGGAATAACTCAATCACGCAATTCAATTTTCTTTTGCACTGTAATGGATAACAGGAATTTAAGCATAGAAAAGTATAACTAAAAAAAGTGAAAAGTATAACTAAAAAAAACTAAAAAAAAGTGAAAAAGAACAAATAGATCACAAGTACGTACGTTGTATCACACAGAATATCAATTATGTGGAATTTGAATTCTATGTTCAAATCAAGAAAAAGTAGTGGCACTCTTCTTTGACAAACATAATATATATTTAATCTTGAATCTGTCTTTCAATCACTCTCAATACAAAAACCACACTACTACACTCAATAAAACACTGCTTCAAACTCCACACCACGATGGCTCACTCAGAACTGACTGACCATATTGAACACTCGCTGCTCATTCACACGTGACTTCAAACACATGATGTGTTGCTAGTGCGCGGTGTTTGAGCAGGAATGCGCAATGGCAACACCGATAAAAATATTTGTATGTTTGTAAACCCGCCTAAAGTAACATCTCACAAGTTCCATTCTAAGTTTCAGACACTGAGAAGTTGAACATTACCGAGGGCTGTACGAATTGAACTGAGATCACTTTGGTGTTGAAAATATTAAGATGGATTCAGTTATGACACCTATTTAAAAAAAATAAGTAGGTGCAAGGATGCAATGCACCACTTGTAATCATCCAATGTGCCACGTTTGGCGCATGCGCCACAGTTTGGCCACCCCTGTCTTAAGGGAATTTTTTGCTTCAGTTTCCAGATGTAATCTACTCTATAATGGGGAACTTTAGATTTTTCTGCTATTTAGTGATGATATTTAATTATTTCTAGTTTAATTATAATTCTGTATTTAGTATGTTATTAATTAGTTTCCTAATTAGGAATATTTTGTGAAAGCTGGTTATACAACTAATTAAAAATAATAAATTTGACATTGTTGTTTTTGACTATTTGGCCAAAATAAAAATAAAATCATGCTTTCCTGCTCTCACGCTGGCTGACAGATGCGAGCCACTGGATATAACAGTCTGTGTACATATGTACACACCCTATTTGCCTTTTGTGTAACCTCACCTATTAAAATAAACAATTATAATATTTTCAAATATCCGGCTGCAAACCTAAACTTGCTTTCTAGTCTTGCGAACATTATTGAATTTGTGAGTACATAACACTTACTGTTTTGTTTGACACAATGTATACTTGTATGAATACTTAACTCTTTTCTTCTGCTGAGCTATTGTTTTTGTCATAATAAAACTAGTTAATTTGAAAAGCATTATTTTAAAAGACCCCTAAACTATTCTGAAGCCTGTAATTGCAAAGGCTACAAAAACAATGTTATTGTTTAAGGTTAGGTTTAGCTTAACAATGATTTGGCTGGTTTTGCAGATTGTGCTAAACCAAAACCAATCAAACCAAACAACATTATAACTTGTGACAATTTGTGAAAAATAGTATGTATTGAACTAAATTGTCTTGGCAAGGATTTGAACTCAGAACTTCAACATCCAAACTAAAACATCTTCATTGTCCTATTTTTAATTTCCCATTATCTGAACATCCAGCACTGGGACAATCTGCTTTCCTGTTTAAAAAGGAAGGTCCTTTTTCTCTTCTTTTCACAGATGTATCCTGTTCCCATATGGATTTCACTTAGTAGTTCGTTTTTCTGGAAATTATTAAAGCAACTGAAATCCACATTGGCATTTTAAAAATGTATGTTTATAAACAAGGCAGTTAGCACACCTGCAAGTGCTCATTCAGATAATATATTTACAATGCATGGCATTCCCGAATCACTTGCTAATGTGTTTTGTTTGTAAGAATTGCATTTAGAAACAGCAGTTTTCTTTTTTACTTCTTAATATCAATAATTGCTGAGTTAAGCCTATTTCTTACAACTAATTTCTTAATTATTTAAAAATATCTTGCCATTCTTTAGATAACAGTGAAAGGAGAATATAAAATGTACAGCAAAATAGGCTCCTGGTTGGTTGGTTGGGTTTTTTTTTGAAGCAGCCATGAGAGATTATTACATAGATAATAAAATATTTCTGAGAAAACAAGGTCACAAAGATAGACAACTATACAGAGATGAATGTCAGGCAATATCTTACTGGGTATCCTTGCTTATCAGTTTTTAAAAAACAAAATTGAAGACATATCTGAAGGCATTCCATGAATCAAATGCCATGAGCCTCGGTGGCGCAGTGGTTAGAGTGCAGTACTGCAGGCTACTTCTGCTGCCTGCCAGCTGCCTGCAATTTGGCAGTTCAAATCTCACCAGGCTCAAGGTGTGACTTAGCCTTCCATCCTTATGAGGTGGGTAAAATGAGGACCCAGATTGTTGGGGCCAATATGCTGACTCTGTAAACCGCTTAGAGAGGGCTGTAAAGCATTGTGAAGCGGTATATAAGTCTAAGTGCTATTGCTATACGGCAAAGGTTCTAATTTGAGGTGTTACTCGCTGGGATAAGATGTGAATATTGGCTTCCAGTGAAATGAAAGGAATGTAGGGAAGAGGATAGTTCATAAGAGCCCAGGTCATTGCCATGTAGATTACTGCAATACGCTGCCTTTAAAAACTACCTGGAAGTTCTTCAATTGACACACAATGTAGTAGCTTAAGTGCTCCCAGATGCCTGCTGGTGGGCCCATATCACTCCTATTTGGCAGCCTTGCATTGGCTTCCTATCAGCTTTCAAGTGAATTTTTTATTAAAAAATCATTCGATAAAGTCTTTGTGGCTTGGATCCAGGTTACCTTCAGGATGGATAGGTCCAACCCTTTTGATTATGCTGGGAGAAGAGGCTAGTTATCCTCATTTTTGGATGTTCAAGGACACCGAGGCCTGAGGGTACTTTTTCCCCTGTCCTCTGGGACAGTCTTCTATGAGTAGTTCATTTGTTTTCGACTCTAGTTGTCTCCAGCTTTGGGATGCTATCTGTGATGTACATTTTTGTGTTTTATTTTTTGTTTTTTCCCCTGTATTGTGAGCCACCAAGAGTCTGCATATGATTGCAGCAAGATATAAAAGCAATAGTAGACAAATAAATTACTCCTAGCCCAAACCTTTAAGATCATTAGAGGTTAAACCAGAATGTTAAATTGAGTTCACAAGCCAACTGGCAGGCTGTGCAGGTCAAGCAAGATCGCTATCACATATTCTGGAGGTTTGACGTGAATTAGTATCAGTACTTTGGTTGCAGCATTATACATTGATTGCAATTGTTGAAAGGTGATTGCTTGCAGAGTCTATTGTAACAGTGCAATCCAGAAGTGATTAGATCATTAATAACTAGGCAAGAATCCGACTTCTTCAGGAAAAACTATGGGGGACAAACTAGCTAAATCTAGGGAATAAATGTTCTTGTTACTGATATTACCTGCGTTTAACAGAATACTTCTCACTCTAGACCTGCTCTTTTAGGGAATTATAATATATGAAAACCAGACAATGCAGCAAATCCAAACTCATATTAGATGAGTTAGTGGAATCACTTAGTGGAATCACTTTTATTTTGTCTGAATTACGTTAGGAGCCCAGCATGAATTTTGTCAGAGAGAAATGAAAAATATTTACCATCTCCATGTTGAGAGCTCCTGATACTGTAGCTGACACTATATTTGTTGAAGGGGCCAGAAAATGAAAGGGTTGTGGTCTCCGTCCATGTCCCATTTGTCATGCAGAAGATATCTAATGCTGTTAGACCTCCTAAAGCCTAGAGCTGCACTATCATACCTGCTCATATATCACATTTGACAAGACTGCAGTTATTCAACTCAGAGGATACAAATGGTTTTAATGATCTCAATTGTCTGCTTCAGTTTCATGGAGCAGTTATCTTACCGCATGTGGAGACTCAACTACAGTGATTTTATCCTTGAGGTCAGAGAAGGATCAGGTACACAGAGGGTTGATTATTGGTTTTCAGGATTTCTGTCCACATCCTCAGAGTAAACAAGGTGAAGGTTACCTAAAAAAATCTGAAAAACAGAATCCTTGGTATTTTCCAAAACCATCTTTGATTACTGTATTTAATTTCATGTAATGCTGTTCACTTAAGCCTTTTCTTCACAAAAAGTCACTGCTATCTACTCAGCTAGAAATAACTTTATTAGGCTCTGAGTAGACATGTATAGGATTATGCTACACATTATTAGTGTTTGAAAATGTTTCTGAAGAACCATTTTACCTCACTTAGAATACACCTCTCTGCTATTCATGAAAGCAGATTGATCTTTTTTTTGGAATCACATGTAGGTCTAAAAAACATGTCTGCTTTATTGAGACACTAGAGTTAATATGAATCTAAACTGAAATCCAAATAATTTCTTCATTTTCAGTGTTCACGGATAATATAAAGTATGTTTCCTGTATCTTCCATAGTTTCATTGAATAGTGGCTTTAGATCCAACAGCTGTAGCTGTGTATTTTGTTACATGTAATTTAGAGATATGTCCTGGCTCAGCTGGCTTTGGTGAGAGATTATCTGCCATTAGGTTGGCATTGAATCCTAGCAACCAGATACATATACTTCTGGATGATTTTTCCTCTCTAACCTAACCCATCAGGCCTTCCAACAATGCATTCACTGGCACTGTAATTTAGTCCATTCAGCTTGTTGCTGGTCATCTTTTGTCCATATATCTTTCCCAACATTATGGATGTGGTCTTCACATAATTATCCCACTCATGGGATTTGAACCTGGTTTTTGTGCCTCTGAGAACTCTGGATTGGTTTTTCTAAGATTCATTTTTTGTTTGTTTCCTTGACTATCAATGGTATTCTTAGAGGTTTTCTCCAAGCCAGAGTTCAAAAGCATATTTTCCATCCTGCCTCATCAAAGTCCAGCTTTCATTTCCATAGAACATCACAAGAAATTTTCTGCATGTTTTTGTTATTTGCAGTTATGGGAATATCTGACTATCTTTCCATAGTGCTAGTGAATGTGGCATTTATTCCCACAGATTTATATTCAGTAGTTTGCCCTACCAATATTCGTAGGGATGTGGTTTTCTCCTTGGCAATTCCTCGATTAGGATATTATTTTCTGCTTGATTGTTTATCTGCTTGATTGTTTGTCTCCTTGAGAGTTCCTAGACCAGTGATGGCGAACCTTTTTTTCCTCGGGTGCCGAAAGTGCAAGCGGGGCACTATCGCGCATGCGCGAGTGCCCACACCCATAATTCAATGCCTGGGGAAGGTGAAAACCGCCTTCCCTGCCCCCCCAGAGGCCCTCTGGAGGCCAGAAATGGCCCATTTCCCAACTTCTGGTGAGCTCGATAGGCCCATTTCCCCCCTCCCCAGGCTCCAGAGGCTTCCCTGGAGTCTGGGGAGGGCAAAAATGCCCTCCCCCGTCCTCCCGGAGGCCCTCCGGAAGCTGAAAAGCCCTCCCAGAGCCTCCATGTGAGCCGAAAATCAGCTGGCCAGCACGCACATGCACGCTGGAGCTGAGTTACGGCAACGGCTCGCGTGCCGGCAGATTTGGCTCCGCATGCCACCTGTGGCACGCGTGCCATAGGTTCGCCATCACTGTCCTAGACTATGGTATTTTTTTCTATGTAAAGTATAATATTAAAAGTTCTTCATAATGATTTGAGTCAACTTTTGGTACAATCTTCTAAGGTTTAATGGATTGTTAACTTCTGTAGTGTCTTTGAATGAATTAATGTCTGATCCTTTGGGTGTTTTAGCTTACTGTACCAATTTCTCGTTGGAATCTCTTGAATTTGGAGAACTTTTGGAAGGTATGCTTATTTTTCCTGTCTGTTTCTATTTTTGTTGTCTTCACAGATGTTATTGTACTGCTTCTTATCTCTCCTAATAGCTTTCTGCTTTTTAAAAAGTTCTTATCTGAAATTTTAATTTTTTTCTACTCCTTCTCTTCAATTTCTGCTATCTGTTCTAACATCCAGTTTGATTTCTTCTGTTTCTTGATCTTTGGTAGTCTCGTTTCATATTCATCCTTTAACAACTACTTTGATTGTATGCCATAGTTCCTGTAGTTCCTCATCAATGAAGTCCAGGACTTAAAAAATATTTCTGATGTTCTCGGTGGAAATTTGTTGTCTTTGTTTTTCCACTTTAGCTTAACTTGGAACTTGCACAAAATCAGTTTATGATCCATTATATAGTCAGGCCCCAGCCATATTTTGCTGTTATAACTGAGTTGTTCCATCACCTCGTGCCAATAATATAGTTGATGTAAGTAGATGTCAGTTTGGTTGTCTGAAGGTTGTGTTAGCAATGAAGAAATCATTGTATTGGCAGAAACTAATGAGTTGTTCTCCTGCTTCATTTCTGTTTCCTAGGCTATATAATCCAACTACATTTTTCCTTCTTACTCTTTCAGATTTTGGCCTTCTAACAGCACATTTTGTTGATTTCAAATTCAATTTGATTAAAAAAACTAAGCCATTTTTTCTGCATCAGGATTTGGAAAATAAAGTTGGATAAACCTAACATTTGTGATTTTATTGTTTACAGTTCATTGGAATAGAAAGCAAATGCTTATGCCCAAGGAAAGACTGTGCAGTGAAGAAATTACTATCTTCACCAAACAAAACTTTTCTGCTCAGTAAAATAATGTCTAAATTGTTTGAGATTGTCCTCACTAAGTTATAATTTTGCAATTTGCTTCAAGGTTGTACTGAAAACAGTCACTTGAAAACATGTTAGCTAATATATATGTCAAGAAATGGATATATTTAAGGAATCTAGTTCTCCCCAATTATTGTACTAATACTTACTGTACAGTGGTTATTTGAACTAAATTGAGAGTCACTTCCACTAACCTGAATTCCATTCCATTCCATTTTGTTCTCCTGGATAATCATATACAGTACTGTAACTTTCACAGATGACCTATAAAAATACTTGATCCATTTATAGGTGTGTTTTTGTGCTCAACTTATCTCAAATGTCTCACCCTTCCTCTCCTTTCTCATGAGAAGTACTGAATGCAGATTTCTTGTGTTATCCATTGGCTAAATGTGCAAATACTTCTTGTATTAAAGCAATCACCTGTGACTGTCTACTGGTAAGGAATTTAAAGGGACGTATTTTATAGTTTGAGGATGGTGGCAGAAGCAGTCAGTCATTGGCATAATGAGTGGAAATGTGCAGGAAAACAAAGCCACTGCAGGACAAACCTGCTTTTCTATTTTTAAACTTTTGAAGATGAGGCATTCAGTTTGAAATACAAGCAACTACAACGGCAACCAAAAAAATTATAGTAGGGCTTATATAGTTAAAAAAACCACCCTCATATATTACAGTAATTAAAATAGGCTAAAAGTAATTGAAAAGTGAAACAATTGGTTAGAATGCAGTATTGCAGGCTAAGTCTGCCCACTGCCAAGAGTTTGACCCTAACCCGCTCAAGGGTGACTCAGCCTTCCATCCTTCCAAGGTTGGTAAAATGAGGACCCAGATTGCTGATTCCATAATCCACTTATTGAGGTCTGTAAAGCACTATGAAGAGGTATGTAAATATAATTGCTATTGCTATTTAGTATCAATATGGGATCGAGTCCTTCAATTTGTCATTAAATCTAGATCATATATTGCTTCATCTTCCCATTTTTAGTATTAAATACTTATCAAAAATTGATAACAGGCTCGTATCTTGAATCCACTCCTTAAAATCAGGAGGATACATTTCTTTTCAGTATGTAAAATTATCCTGTTGGCCAGGTCCAGACTTGGTAGAGCCACAAAACCTGCTCAACTAGTTTATACTTTGCTTACCTCCTTTTACTTTTGCCATTTCTATTTTAATGACATATTGCCTATTCGATAAGGTAGTTTCCTTCATCATAGCCAATTCTTAAACAAGTTTTGCCTTACTTTTCAACAACCTTCCATCTTTATAGCAGTGTAACTTCAGAAAAATGTAAGCCAGGAAATTAAACAAACATATGTTTCCTTCTCACTCATCTTTCCTAAATGGAATTCAAAGCCATGATTGTTTCAAATAACTGCAGTTAGTCAAGAACTGTTGCATGTTGCATGTTTATTATGTCATGCTGGGAAAAGAGATCAACTGAAGAATATGTTTCATATTTTGGCTTATTGGATGCATTCCATTAATTAAACCATAATAACTAGAGTGCTAGAGCTGTTCAATGTAATAAAATGTCTTCTACATAGTTTTATTATAAAGAATGACAACCTTTTGTGTAATTGAAAAGTAATTGTAAGTATTTTGTGGTCCCTGAGTCATAGTTGAGTGTGAATTTGCAGAAAATTATGTATTGCTCTATATATGCATATAAAGTTGTATCTCATTAATTTTCCAAAGGGGCCATTTTGATAGGAAATGTATTCTTTAAAAAAATTACAGCTGATATTTTTAACCTTGTCTTGTTTTTAGTTTTTACTAACTCCCTTGCATTATTTTTCTTCCACTTTTTTCCTGGTCAGTTGTAGCTTATTGTATTAATGATGCATTCATGTTTATTCTGTCTGGAATGTTGGATTGCTTTCATGCTACAGTATAGTATGTAATATTTTTCAGCCTTATATTTTAGCAGAGATTTGCAGACGTTATCTTGAGGTAACTTGACATGCCCATCAGATCAAATATTAAGCAGTATGAATATTGATCATAAATGAATATCAAAATGAATATTTTATAGCTTTTGTGTTCCCATATTGATTTTTATTTGTTTTTCAGCCCGTAGAGGCCACAGACGATGTCTTCTGGGACCAGTTCTGGGCAGATACGGCTACTTCGGTTCAAGATGTCTTTGCTCTAGTTCCAGCTGCAGAAATCAGAGCTGTGAGGGAAGAATCTCCTTCAAATTTGGCTACTTTGTGTTATAAGGTAAGATTGAGCAGATTTTTTTCCTGTTACAATTCAACCATAGCAGGCCTGGGCCTTCTATGGCCCGCAGGTCATATCCGGCCCTTTGGCTGTCCCTGTCCAGTCCACGGTGTTGGCGACAGCCGGGACCATGGCGGTGGTCCTATTGGTTCGACTCTCTACAACAGTCCCTGTTTCACATTTGGTCCCTTGGAAAAATTAATTGCCTACCCCTGAGCTATAGAATTGCCTGCTTAATTCAGTATAGTTTATTTAGCAAAAACAAATTCAACCAAGATTAAATTCCTGTTACACTTTTAACCAAACTAAATAAGATTTCAATTTTATGTCTAATCCTATGCTTAGGGTTTTTCTTTTCCTATATAGAAATGCACAGGAACCATGTAGCGCTCCTGATTTCAACTGGGACCACAATGTAGGACAGTAGTTGTTAAATCCTTGTATCCCATTCAGGGGCGGGTTCCTAAATTTTTTACTACCACTCTGTGGGTGTGGCTTATTTTGTGGGTGTGGCTTGCCAGCCATGTGACCGGGTGGGCGTGGGTCTCAGGAGCTTGGCAGCAGCCGGAGAAGCGGGGGGGGGCATTGCCCACCCGCAACGCAGCCCCCCACAGTGGGAGCAGCAAGACCGTAGCAGTGGTTCTTCTAGGAGGCTCTGTCCGGCCTGAATACTTCTCCCCATTCGATGATCCTAGGCTCCTTCCACCTGTTCCCCCTCCCCACAGCAGCTCGAGAAGCCTCGAATGTGCGAAAATGACTGGGATCATCACCGCGCATTTGTGGCTTCTCGGGCTGCTGAAGGGAGGGGAACTGAGATAGGTCCTGCCGCCCATTCCCCCTCCCCTCAGCAGCTCGAGAAGCCTTGAACGTGTGAAGATGCCTGGGATCATCACCGCGCGGTTGTGGCTTCTCGGACTGCTGAAGGGAGGGGAACTGAGATAGGTCCTGCCGCCCATTTCCCCTCCCCTCAGCAGCTTGAGAAGCCTTGAACATGCAAAAATGCCTAGGATCATCACCGTGCGTTTGTGGCTTCTCGGACTGCTGAAGGGCGGGGAATGGAGATAGCTCCTGCCGCCCATTCTTTCAGCGTCTCACGCTCTCCCTCAGCCATCCTCCCCTGCTTGGACTCACTGTGGGGTAGGAAGGCAGTGCATGCGCAGTGCCGGAAGCTCGGCTTCTGGGCATGTGCAGAAGAAAATTGAAAAAAAAAGTTTTTTTAAAAAAATGGCGGCGCCCAGGCACCGGCAACCAACCGCACCGGTACTGTGACGTCACCAGCGGGCTGCTACCGGTGCTATAGAGTGGACCGCACTGGTAGGAACCCACCACTGATCCCATTGCCATTTTCCAGTAGAAACTCATTCCCAACCTTTTTGATCCTGAAGCTTGTTATTTTTAGTTGGGAGAAGGAGGAGGGTATATTTTCAGTGGAAAAATAGTACAATGAAAATGCTAATCTCCGTTTTCTTGCACCCTGTTTCAAATCCAGATTGGGTGGCCTAAGCATTTAGTTAATTTAATGGGGATTGCCTAATATGTATTTCCTAAGCAAAAATGGGAATTGAAAATCAATTATTGTTAATGTAAATTAGATTTAGACGTATTTTTTTCATCGCATATGCCTTCAGTTTCTTCATATTTTTATTTCGTATTTTTTGCATTTCTCAAAGGTAACTAGCTTCAATAATATTTAAATATTCAGCTACCAAACATGGTAGTACAGTTTCCAAACAATGTGTACAAAGGGCATGTTACAGGAAAGTGTATTTTCTTTCATGTTTACCATAAATTGAACTGGGGAATCAATTGATTGGACTAACTTTATATGCCTGGGTGGAAATTTAGAGTTTTTGTATCTACCTGCAGAATTATATTCCTACAAACATTATGCATTCTACAGAAGCAGTATTTCTTAGAGAACAAATTACTTTAAAATAATTGTGAAGGGAAAGATATTGCACTCAGCATCCTGTTTTCTGAAAAGCACTGATATTAAAAGCATCTCAGTCATATATTCCTAAACAGATATCTATGCTGACAAGATTGTCTCTGATTTCTAAAAGCTCCACTTTGCTTCTTTCTCCCACATTTAAATTATATGTGGACCAATGTGTTTCATCAACAGTCATAAAAGGTCCTCTGTTTAAAGAGATTCAACTCTTTAAAGAATCTTCACAGTAATTTTCTTAGAGCAGGCTAGAAAATGAGGTTTTGATGTCATGGCGTAACTCTTAGAATTCTAACGCTCTCACACATTCAAGCATATGCAATCTCACAATCAAATTGTCACATTCTGAGGGAATGTCTTTTTATGATAGATTTCCAGAGTATGTCCAAAAGGCATTAGCAACAATATAAAATGATTGCCTGTTCATCGTGGTATTAAACCTTTAGTCGATAATTCAGAAACCTGAGGCGTGAGGCAAAAATTGTTACCCACATACCAATAGTTCATGTCCTTTGCTTTATTCTAATTCACTCCAGGCAGTGGAAAAACTAGTGCAGGGTGCGGAGAGTGGCTGTCACTCTGAGAAAGAAAAGCAGATTGTCCTGAATTGCAGCCGTCTCTTGACCCGCATCCTACCGTATATATTTGAAGATCCTGATTGGAGAGGTTTCTTCTGGTCAACAGTTCCAGGGGCGGGGCGAGGAGGGGTATGTATTTATTAAATTGCATTATTCCTTTTCTGGAGAGTGGAGAAAGATGCATAAGCCAGAGCTGTTCGTTAATCAAAGGCCGTTAATGGGAATTTAAATTCCTTATCTGCTGGATTATGTTTATTCACACTGAAGAACTCTTATCAGGCTTGGGCATATTTGCCCTGTGTAATGAGTCTTGTTCTGATCCTTTTAGATTTCTGTCTTTTAGAAAAATGCTGCAACATCCTTGCCTGGGAGATGGACTGAGACTCATGAATGGAAGGTTGATGAATGAACAGTCTGTTTTTATTGCAGGGTTTTGATAGTACTATTAAAATTGAATTTCCACCCATGGGAATTTCAAGAGAAAGTTTTGAACAGTAGCAAAACGCAACCGAAGTCCGAATGAAGCCTGGACTATTTTAAAGTTAATTCTTCAAACAGGACTAAGAGGGAAGAAAATGAAATGAACAAACACAGGTTTTACACTAGAAAAACACTGTAAACATATAAGTGACCAAACATTTAATTATTCAGGAGTTATTTTGATTTTCAGTAACAGTGGCAAATAGTAAATACTTTTAATATTTTTTAAGTCATACATAGAGAGGACCAAAGAATCAAAGGGTCAGTAGTTCTAATGGCTCAGTCCATTTACACACACTGTGAGATGAAAAAAAATATTTTCACAGTATGTAAAATATTTTCCTATCATATGTTCATTTATTGAACTATAAGATCTTCGTTCTATCATGATTCTGCCTATCTCTGGAACTGGGATATTTTGTGGAAGCAAGGTCCAGCACTGTGTACATGTGCTAACCTTTTATGTATGTCTCACTGCATGCTTTTATATTTATTCTTGAATATCCAGAATATATTCATTCTAAACCATTGCCTTTCATTGTTGTTCCCGGTACAGCAATTGAAAGAGCTGTTTTACTGCACATGAATTTTAATAACTTTTGTTATAGTTGCAGCACAGGCTTGGCATGTATCCCATTATTAGCTTGTCTAATGTGCTATGTATCTTCTCTGCTTGCCTTCTATCCTGAGTCCTATCCACATATCTTGTGTGAATTGTCTGAGAACTGATATTGATGCCTGTGTAGAGTTTTGTGAACAAAGTACATGCACAAGGTATGTACATTCACATAGAAAGTATGGTTGTTGAAGCATCAGGAACCATTTTACTCCAAAAGAATATGCTTAAGGACTCTTCCAAAAACTGCTCTAGTCAGACTGAATCCAGATTCTTGTTTCACTCCCTCCCCACCAGTAATGATTTAATTATTTTTCAAAGATGTTTTAATCCATTTTTTTAAATCCATCTTTGGATCATTTAACTAAATAAATAAAAATGTTCATAGTTACTCTTTTGAATGATCCTGGCAGTAATTAAGAAGTGTGCTATCATCTGGAAACACCTGTATGAATATTTTTTTCTCCTAGTTCCATGTTTCTCCCAATTCCTGTCAAAGAATGTGACCAGAATTCAAATCATGGTTCAAAAATAATCATTCAGACACTTTCAATATGTGCCACACAGCCATTTATACTTGTAATATGATTTCTCAGTTATATTTTTTCTTAATTTTGAAATAGTTTGATCAAATCAGCCATTCTTGCCAAATTCCCCTTGCGAGGATGTAACACAAGTTTCTTTCTTAAACCTCATAATTCTGTACTGAAACAGAAAATGTGAGGGGACAGGGTTTTTTCTTAATAAAAGCAAACGATCATTAATTAATATGAAAACAGAACAGAACGTTGTTTCTTGTTCACTTGCAATTTGTCCTGACTGCAGCTATGACTTATGTACCTGCATTGGCTGCCAGCTCACTGGATTTTTCCTGCATCCTATTCTACCTTGGAATCACTCAAACCTATGCAGCTGATTTAAGTGTGTTACTTTGTAAAACATTTTAAATAATTAATCTAGCAGGTGGCAACCTCCAGCTGTCCTTGCTGATCTCAGAAGCTAAGCAGGATCAACCTTGGTTAGTACACAGAGAGGGAGTACCGTATTTTTCGGAGTATAAGACGCACCGAAGTATAAGACGCACCTTAGTTTTGGGGGAGGAAAACAAGGAAAAAAGGCCTCTGCCTCCAAGCAATTTGCCAAACAGCAAACAGCACAGATGATATACACTGTTTGCTGTGTATTTCTGTGCATGTGTGCCTGACCCATAGAAATAGCAAAGAATTGGAGAAATGTACATTATGCCAGAAAGTTTTCTTAAATGTAGTCACACTAACTCCTCCCAATTATTTAAATAGATTTACTCCAAGATAACTAAACTCTAATACTAAACAGGACACTGTTACATTTCAGACTATACTTGTACAGAGCTGTTAAAATTAATTGAAATTTCTGGAAGTATACATTATTCTCTATTATTTAAAAGAAGATACAATAGCACTGGGCCTCTTCAGAGCAAGCATTTATTTTAAAAAGCTTCTTTATTTTGTTAAGTTGTCTAGATTTACAGGGATCTCCAACCTTGGCAACTTTAAGACTTGTGGACTTCAACTCCCAGAATTCCACAGCCAGCAAAGCTAAGAAAGCTGGCTGTGGAATTCTGGGAGTTGAAGTCCACAAGTCTTAAAATTGCCAAGGTTGGAGACCCCTGGCTCTAGAACAATAATAAAGCAGTCTTTAAAAAAATAAGTCTAATAATTTGAACATTCTACAGACATTTATAGTTATTCACTTACCCCCTTCCATCCAGTTCAGCAGAAAATAAAACTCTGTGTGTCTCTCCCAGCTATTTGCCTCTGCAGCTAGTTTCACTTTCATTTTTGCATGTGGCAAATCAGCTGTAGGTCGGGAAGCTGCTAGTGATTTGCTTGGCTTTACAGGCTCTTCCCTCTTTGCTGCAAACAGGTAAATTGCTGGAAGACAGAGGCCAAAGGGTGGGGGTGGCTGGGTGGGTGGGGCTACATTCGGTGTATAAGACGCCGAGTTTTCACCCTCTTTTTGGGGGTAAAAAGGTGCGTCTTATACTCCGAAAAATACGGTAGCTTGGGAATAGCAGAACTGTAGATTAGTTTGGGAAATCTGACAACCCCCCCCCCCCGGAAAATGACAGTGGTAAAACATTTCCATAATGCTATTATATCCTCTTGCATAGAAGATCCAATTACTATGCTAAGTTCAACTTGAAAGCATCTTTATTATTTTACTAAATATTATAATTCTGGGAACACATGAAAATGCTTGATATTTAGAATAGAATAACAGAGTTGGAAGGGACCCTGTAGATCATCCAGTCCAACCCCCTGCTCAAGCAGGAGACCCTACACCATTTCTGACAGATGGCAGTCCAATCTCTTCTTGAAAGCTTCCAGTGATGAAGCACCCACAAATTCCGAAGGCAAACTGTTCCATTGGTTGATTGTTCTCACTGTCTGAAAATTTCTCCTTATTTCCAGGTTGAATCTCTCCTTATTCAGTTTCCATCCATTATTCCTTGTCTGGCCTTCAGGTGCTTTAGAAAATAGGTTGACCTCCTTCTCTCTGTGACAACCCCTTATTTATAAAATAACAGATTAATCTTCACTCAGTAAATTCCATAAATACAGTACCTCTGAGCTAATTCTATTGAGCTGAGCAAAAGTTAAAAGTGTATAATAATTGTGTTTTCTGTTCATTTGACTGAGCTGGAGAATCTCATGTAGAATTGTAATTAATCAGTGTAATTAATCAGTGCTGTACAGCTTTTTTTCTGTGTGGTATGGCTTTGTTTTAAATATCCTCATTATTATGGGGTTGATGAAGTCAAAAAATAATCTCTTTAGTTAACTGATTCATGCTTTTAACCTTTAAGAGTCTAAGGCTCCTTTTTCCTTCTCTAATTTGAAAGCTACATGAAAGTATCTGCAGTTGATTTTTTTTAAATGTCTTGCGACTGTTTTCTGCATTTGAAACACTTTTATTAGATGTTCTGATGTGGCAGTGTATAATGTCAGATCAATACAGGTTGTTATTATAATCCAGTCTGCTTGCTGTGAGTGAAAGGCTTTGTGTCTATGTCATGCACAAGCTGATACAGCCTGGCTGTCACAGATAAGAGCCTGTCATTTTTTTTCCCCAGCACAGGGTGGGGGCAGGAATATGAGATCCGGGATGAGTATGGAGTGTGTGTGTGGGGGGGCAGAATGAGCTAGAGACCTGCTGACGAGGATCTATGGTTCCCTTGGAAACTGTTGTAAATGTGGAGTGAAGCGTCAGCATTGAGACAAAAAGACTGAGCTTGATTTTAAAGCCTTGAAGCACTCAGGTTACTTTGCAGGAGGATATTTTGGTCTCAGCAAGCAGACAGCATCTCTTCTATAAGTAATCTCTACTTCTATTGTATATTGGTCACAGGCTGCACCACAGCAAATGAAGTTATGTGCTTTGCTGAAATTCTGTTCATACCAAAGATAATGAATTGAAGCCCATCTAAATTGTAATTGAAAGTATCAGACTACAGTAGTTCGTAGTCGTGGTAGTTCAGTCTGTCTGAATTTTGCCTGGGGTAGTGCATATGGGGATAAACCTTACGGTATCTACAGTGTAATGAAACTTCTGGCTCGTGTAAATGCCATTTTTCCATGTGTTATAATACAGGTAGTCCTTGGCTTATAACAGTTCGTTTAGTGACCATTGAAAGTTACAATGGCACTGAAAAATGTGACTTATGACGGTTTTTCACAGTTATGATCTTTGCAGCATCCCCATGATCATGTGATCAAAATTTAGATGCTTGGCAACTGGTTCATATTTTTATTTATTTTATTTATTTATTTATAAAAATATTTTATTTAAAGAACAATTAAAAACAAACAAACATGCAAACAACAAGACATAACAAAGACCTAAATACATAAAAGTTATGTACATGACGGATTATCCAGTTAAACTATTTACATAAGGTCATTTCTTTATATTTTTCTTTTTGAAAAGAATCAAATTTTATACAATTTTTTAAATCTTCCAATTTTTCCAATATCACTTAATCTTGGCTCTCCTTTTATCCCACCATTCATATAGTTTGTTCCAGGTTTCATAATATTCCGTGTTTGATTTGTCCTTCAATTGCAGCATTAATCTATCCATTTCTGCACATATTAATATTTTATCTAAAAGTTCTCCTTCCTTGGGTATTTCTTTATTTTTCCAATTTTGAGCAAATGTTATCCTTGCAGCGGTCAAGATATGTAACATAAGGTATAATATATTTTTTCCAAATTTATCCATAGTTATTTCCAATAAAAATAATTCAGGTTTTAACTCCAATTTTATTTCCAAAATTTCTTCCAACCATTGCCTTACTTTCCCCCAATATTCTTGTGTTTTTTGGCACTCCCACCACATATGATAATATGTGCTTCTTATTTATGACTGTTGCTGTGTCCCAAGGTCATGTGATCACCTTTTGTGACCTTCTGACAAGCAAAGTCAATGGGGAAGCCAGATTCACTTAACAGCTGGGTTACTAACATCAACTGCAGTGATTCACTTAACAACTGTGGCAAGAAAGGTCATAAAATGAGGCAAAACTCACTTAATGTCTCACTTAACACCAAATTTGGACTTAATTGTGTTCATAAGCCAAGAACTACCTGTATGTTATAAAGTATCAGTATCAATATTGACCTAATAATCATCCAGATTTCCCTAACACCCCCTCCCCCCATTGTGGACTGCAACGATATAAAGTCAGATATGCAATATTGTAAATATTGTAACTTATTGCTGATTTATAGGGAGATGAAGATGATGAAAATGCTAGGCCACTGGCTGAGTCACTGCTTCTAGCCGTTGCAGATCTGCTCTTCTGTCCAGAATTCACTGTCCAGAGCCATCGAAAAAACAATGTGGTAAGTCAGACATTGGTTGTTTAGGATCTAGTATGTCAGCCTCAGTTTTTAAGATGCCAATAGGAAACATTTATTTCTATAATAATTTTTTGTATACAGTCCAGTGCATTTGCTGAGCTGTCTGGATTAAGGTTGAATTTTCAGTAAGTGAAATAGTGATTGCCCTGAGCTACCAATCTTTGTCAAAGATGGAGACCAGCTACTATGGAAAACGGAGGAATGGAGAATTCTGACACACGTGATTCATTTAATGCCACTTTATTTATTCATCAAATTTATACACTCCTTATCTCATTATGAGCCATGGTGGCACAGTGGTTAGAATGCAGTATATGATTAGAATGCAGTATTGCAGGCTAATTCTGCTGACTGCCAGTAGTTCGGCAATTGAGTCTGATGGCCTCAAGGTTGACTCAGCCTTCCGTCCTTCCGAGGTCAGTAAAATGAGGACCCAGATTGTTGGGGGCAATATGCTGACTCTGTAAACTGCTTAGAGAGGGCTGTAAAACATTGTGAAATGGTATATAAGTCTAAGTGCTACTGTTATTATCGAAGTGTTTTCTGGGTAGTTTACAGATAAAAACTATAAAATCCACACAAAAGACAAAGTTAAAAGAGTTAAAAAACAGACAGGAGTTAAAAAAAATGGAAGAAATGATTTCAAGTCACCAATCCTCCCAGGATTGCATACCGCTCTTGGATCCCCTGGACAATTGACAGAGCCAGTTTTTAACTCTCTTCCAGAAAGATGGGAGCCACCCTCACCTCAGGGGGAGAGGATGTTCAATAGGACAGGGGCAGTGATAGAGAAGGGTCTCTTCCTGGTCCCTGCAGGTTGAAACTCTTTAGCTGTCAGGGTTTGAAACTTGCCCTTCCTGCCTGACCAGGATGATATAATTGGGATGTGGCTGTTCCTCAGGTAACTTGTTCCCATGCCATGAAGGGTTTTAAAGATGATCACCAACATGTTGAATTGGACCTCGAAGCAAACCAGGGCTGGGTTCCACTTACCTTCGCCACCGGTTCGCATTGCTCCGCTCTCGTACGCGCATTCCACCCGTGCATTTTCACTTCCGCGCATGCTCAGTAGCAGGATTCAGCCCGAAACACAGCTGAGGAGCTCATCAGCTGTGCTTTGGGCGAAGAAATAAAGGTCAGCATTAACCCGCGGGCGGGCTGGAGGGCTCTTTTTCAAGCTGCGGAAGAGAAGCCATCCAAACACGGAAAAATTCACCAAAAATTCACCAAAAAAGATGGCAGCGCCCACGGACTGGCACCGACTGAACCAGGTCGGTGATGTCATCGTGACATCATCAGCAGGTCACTACCGGTTCGGGCGATCTGGTCCGAACCGGAAGGAACCCACCCCTGAAGCAAACCAACACCCAATGCAGCTTATGCAGCAGAAATCTTACATATGTACCACTAGAAGTGCCCCAAGCTGTCTATATGCTGCTGCATTCTGCAGGTACCTTTTAAGGGTAACCCCATGTAGAGCACTTTGCAGTAGTCCACACAGGAGATGATCAGGGCATGGCTGACTCAGAGAATTCTGGAGTCCTGATGGCTTATCTCTCAACAGAGGTTGCTATACCAACTGGGAATCATTGCTCATATTTTTTTCGAAACATACTGAAATTAGGTTCATGTTGCTTTTCTAGCCACCTAGGATTTTAAATCAAGAATTGATTTGTAGAACTTCTCGCTTGTTACAGCAGGAGCAAGTATCAGATTCTGGTTTGCATGTATCATTAAAATCATGAGTGAGGATTCCCTTTTTGATAACAGAAAAACCAGTAAATCTCTGGAACAGCATATTGCTTAATAACAACAAACTAGAACTCTTCAAAATTCTGGCTTACTCTGAATTTTTTCACTAATCTTGAGGGGATTTTAGAAAGAAGAGATATTACTGCAGTGCAATAGATTTCTAAAATCTTCCTTGCATTGCATTGCATTGCATTGCCTAGACACAAATGCAATCCTAAGGAAGATTTTTTAAAGCATAATCAGGAGTGAAATTCAGCAGGTTCTGGAGAAAAGGTAGCGGAAATTTTGAGTAGTTCGGAGAACCGGCAAATACCACCTCTGGCTGGCCCCAGGAGTGGGGTGGGAATGGAGATTTTGCAGTATCCTTCCCCTGCCACGCCCATCAAGCCACGCCCACAGAACCGGTAGGGGAAAATTTTGAATTTCACCCCTGCGTATTATTGTCTATGGATACTATGGATAAGAAGATTGTGAGTTCAGTGCTTGTAGTCTTGGTCTTTGTGAGGAAGTTTACTTGTAAGATTTCTGTTCACAAGTATAGAAAACTTGTATAGCAGACCTCTAGCAAACCTGTAAAACTGGGCTGCAGAATAATGACTCATATATCTCTAGGCCACAGTATGACTAATTCTGAAACAACAACCCCCACCTTTATATTTGGGCTGCATTTGATGATAGGACCTTCCTGAATATGTCAGCTTTCATTACGATTAGCCAGAAATATTGAAAAGACCTGTGGAAATTTAATTGTAGCTTAGTTTTTGCAGGCCAAAGTTCGCCTCATCAGAAGCATGAACAATAATCTAGGTGGATGTTTGTTGAACTATTTTCATTTAACTGTTTTCAATATGTTTATTGTTCTATTTATTTGTTGTAGGCTGCCCAGAGTCACTTTTTGTAAGATTGGCAGCCATATAAATTTGATAAATCAATAAATAACAAGCAATTTCTGAAAATGATTGGAAAGAAAGTACTGTATTTTTCGGAGTATAAGACGCACCGGAGTATAAGACGCACCTTAGTTTTGGGGGAGGAAAACAAGGAAAAAAGGCCTCTGCCTCCAAGCAATTTGCCAAACAGCAAACAGCAAACAGCACAGATGATATACACTGTTTGCTGTGTATTTCTGTGCATGTGTGCTTGACCCATAGAAATAGCAAAGAATTGGAGAAATGTACATTATGCCAGAAAGTTTTCTTAAATGTAGTCACACTAATTCCTCCCAATTATTTAAATAGATCTACTCCAAGGTAACTAAACTCTAATACTAAACAGGACACTGTTACATTTCAGACTATACTTGTACAGAGCTGTTAAAATTAATTAAAATTTCTGGAAGTATACATTATTCTCTATTATTTAAAAGAAGATACAATAGCACTGGACCTCTTCAGAACAAGCATTTATTTTAAAAAGCTTCTTTATTTTGTTAAGTTGTCTAGAGGTCTCCAACCTTGGCAACTTTAAGACTTGTGGACTTCAACTCCCAGAATTCCACAGCCAGCAAAGCTAACAAAGCTGGCTGTGGAATTCTGGGAATTTAAGTCCACAAGTCTTAAAATTGCCATGGTTGGAGACCCCTGGCTCTAGAACAATAATAAAGCAGTCTTTAAAAAATAAGCCTAATAATTTGAACATTCTACAGACATTTATAGTTATTCACTTACCCCCTTGCATCCAGCAGAAAATAAAAATCTGTGTGTCTCTCCCAGCTATTTGCCTCTTTGCAGCTAGTTTCACTTTCATTTTCCCACAGCTAATCAGCTGTAGGTCGGGAAGCTGCTAGTGACTTGCTTGGCTTTATAGGCTCTTCCCTCTTTGCTGCAAGCAGGTAAATTGCTGGAAGACAGAGGCCAAAGGGTGGGGGTGGCTGGGTGGGTGGGGCTGCATTCGGTGTATAAGATGCACCAAGTTTTCACCCTATTTTGGGGGGTAAAAAGGTGCGTCTTATACTCCGAAAAATATGGTACATGAACCCAGTACACTTTTGAAGACTTTGATTGTAGTTTGAGCAAAAAGATGGCTATTCCCTCATCTCTAAGTGCCCTAAACCTGCTGAAGACCCCTGCCTTGTGATCTCCTCACAAGGAGCAACTGTTTGGAGCATTTGTGGGCGATCTCAAGTTTTCTCCTCATTTGGAGAGGAGTTACAAAGAGCTGGTCTACTTGCTGGCTATTCATTCTGCCACTCTGCTGTTAGTGGAGCCATCCTTACTCTGTCATTTTGGATTTTTGACATTTACTATCATATAATATGATGCTCTGAGTTTCTCCATATGAGACTTTTAATGTGCAACCAGTATGCCTCATTCACACAACCCTATAAACTTCTCATGTCTTTCTGTATTTCTTCCACCTTTCTTCTTATTGAAGAAAATCCATTAAGGCCATCTCATATGATTTGAATTAGTAATGCTAGAAGTACCCTCTAATTCTGTGCCACTGCTCATTGTTTTTTCCATCTGCAAGAGAATTGAGAGATTTTGTCTAAATCTTCATAGTCCTATTCATACTTTTACCTGGAAGGTTTGGCCGTATTTGATGTGCTAACTTCGTTTTCTTTTCCAGGACACGGCTGAGGATATCCATGCAATTGATAGTTGTGAATACATTTGGGAGGCTGGTGTTGGATTTGCTCATTCACCGTCACCCAACTTCAGCCATGATTTAAATAGGTGAGGACATCAGCAAATGACAGATCAGGCTATGAGAGACAGTGGCCCAAGGTCACCCAGCCAGCTTTCATGCCTAAGGCGAGACTAGAACTCACGGTCTCCTGCTATTTAGCCTGGTGCCTTAATCACTAACTTCAAGTCCATCTTCTGGATGATCATCATAGAATAGGAAAACTGAGATACTCTTAATTTATTACAGTGCAGAAATTGCCAGTACTATTACAAATGCCTTATAAATGACTGCACAGTTTGTTATCTTTTACTTCATTGTTAGTTTTCTGTAGCCATTGTACCAGCGGGTGGGTTGCTCCCGGTTTGGCCTGGTTCTAAGAACCGGTAGCGCCGGCGGTGGGAGGCTCCACCCACCCGCCTGGGATGCTTCTGCGCATGTGCAGAAGCGTGTGTGTGAGCGTGCACGCAAACCGGTAGTAAAGGGTTTTAGAACCCACTACTGCATTGTACATAAAATCTGACTGGGATGGAGCTAAGCAGAATATCCAGTTCAATAAACTGACTATGAGGTTTGAACAACTTGATCCACAGATGAAGACTTCAATTGGTTGTTTTTTTGCACAAGCCTATACACAGGAGTTTTCTCAGATTGATGGTTTGCACCTGGATAAGACTAGATAAGGTTCAATGGCATTCAAGGGGGAGGTCAGACTTCACCCTCTTGTGCTCACATAGGGAGTAGGGCGGCATATAAGAACACTAAATAAATAAATAAATAAATAAATAAATAAATAAATAAATAAATAAATAAATAAATAAATAAATAAATAAATAAATAAATAAATAAATAAATTCCAGACTAACTCCCTGTTTGACTCCCCACTTCCTCTCCCCCCAAGCGTGGCCAGTCTCTCTCCAATACTACAATATTGTAGTAAACATGCTTGCAGTGAATAAGGAAATGTCTTTGTGGCTCCTGATGGCTTAAAGCACAGGTCACCAACCAGTGGTCCGGGGACCACTGGTGGTCCGCGAGAAAATTTTGGTGGCCCGTGAAGAAATCTTGGTAAACGGCATCCAGTCCGGGGAGCAGCCGCAGTTTACATAAATACAAATGTATTTATCTTTCCAAAAAAATTCATATTACTGGTCTGTGGGACTTAAAATTATGAATTAGGGTCCATGGGATTTAAAATTATGACCTTGGTGGTCCCTGAGGTCCAAAAGGTTGGGGACCCCTGGCTTAAAGGACTTGAATTGTACACTTTTTCTTTAAGAAATCCTACTGGAGGAAAGCCTCATTCTAATTTTAGCACAATTCTTTTAAAACAGTTTAATAAACTTGCTCCTACAAAATAAAGAATAAAACCATGGCAAAATCTTTGTGAATAATAATGAATACTCTCTCTGACCGAAACTTGCTATTCATACATTTTTCAGGACGGAGCTACTGAAACTTCTGCTGACCTGTTTCTCAGAGGTCATGTACTTGCCTCCCTCCTCCGATAGCAGCAACACTAATCCCTGGGTCCAGTTCTTCTGTTCTACAGAGAACAGGTGAGAAATAGCAAATTGCATGAGATGGATGCTTTGAAACACTTTTATTTAATCTAAACCTCCTTTTATTGAAAGGATTGTGTATATATGATAGACGTTACTCCATTACTCCTTATGCCTTCAGTTATTCCCCCCCCCCTCTTATTACTTCAGTACATGTCTTTAGGGTTATGTTTGCCTAATTGGAGCCAACCAATGTTTGATCCAAATAGTGGATGGTTTTGGAATACTAGACTACATCCACACAGCTGCTAACCTTCCCGTCATAGAGTCAGCAGGAAAACATGCAACCCCAGATCTTGCTGACCCCCAGACCACCCTAGTAGTATACTAAACCTTAAGACAGGAGGCACTTTAAAATAAGCAGTTTGCAATAATTAGCAAATTGTGCAATATGAATGGATTCTTTTTATTATAAACTGAAGACATTTTTTTTAAGAAAGTTGGGTTATTTTTTTAAATATGTGACAGTGGCTGATCTTTTTGAAGCTACCCAGCCATACTGGAGAGCAAAATAGGACATTTTAATCTATCTTGTCATTCGTATAGCACATTATTTCATTTATTAAAATAACTAAGAATAATGACCTCAAATGCATTTTTCTTTTCACTAATGAATGTTTCTTAGGAATAAAAACACTATTTAATCACTGCTAATAGAACGAAACTTATTCTCTGTTGGAAAGCTTATAACACTTCAAGTTTCTGATGCACTGTTTTGAGCATGTTGGATCCTCTTCTAGGCATGCCCTTCCGCTCTTTACTTCCCTCTTGAATATCGTCTGTGCTTACGATCCAGTGGGTTATGGGATCCCCTATAACCACTTGCTCTTCTCGGACTATCGTGAACCACTGGTGGAGCAGGCTGCTCAAGTCCTTATAGTCACATTGGACTATGATACTTCTACCAGCTCCAGTCCCACAGTAGATGGCACCACCACTGGAACAGTCATGGATGATACCGATGTGAGTTGCTCCCAGATTTAGCTGTGTTTATAATGTGGAGGAGTGGCAGATCTGCATATAAAACTTCAACCAGCTTACTTAAAGCAGAGCAGCTTTGAACGGAAGCTTTTAGAGTACATAAGCAACCCTGGAAAGTTGGTGCTAAATTCTTATCTCAAATGGTAGCCTTCCATGGCACCCAAAAACCCAGATAATTGACACGAAACATTTGAAGATATTTGGGCTCAAACATGAAAAAATGGATTTTACACATCTTTCCGATTTCATTTTAAGCAAGCATTTATCAATAGCAATAGCACTTAGACTTATATACCGCTTCATAGTGCTTCACAGCCCTCTCTAAGCTGTTTACAGAGTTCAGCATTGCCCCCAACAATCTGGGTCCTCATTTTACCGACCTCAGAAGGATGGAAGGCTGAGTCAATCTTGAGCTGGTGAGATTTGAACAGCTGAACTGCAGCTAGCAGTCAACTGAAGTAGCCTGCAGTGCTGCACTCTAACCACTATGGGTAGTCCTTGACTTATGACCACAACTGAGCCCAAGGTCTCACTGAGTCTCACTGTGGCTAAGTGAGACATTTGTTAAGTGAATGTTGCAACCTTTCTTGCTGCAGTTGTTAAGTGAATCACTGTTGTTAAGATAGTGGCAGAGCTGTTAAGTGAATCTGGCTTCCCCATTGACTTTGCTTGTCGGAAGGTTGCAAAAGTTGGTCACATAACCCCTTTTGCATAACCCCAGGACACGGCAACCATCATAAATATAAACCAGTTGCCAAGTGTCCAAAGTTTGATCACTTGAACTCAAGAACACTACAACGGTCGTAAGTGTGAAAAACGGTCATAAGTCACTTTTTTCAATGCCGTTTTAACTTTACTAAATGAACTGTTGAGGACTATCTGTATCTTAAAGCAATGTGATGGATCTGAAACATTGTCTCTTAAGTGCTTAAAGATGTACATTTGCCTTCTTAATACCAAACTAACTACTGTGAATTCTTTTTCCATGAGCAGATTTTTTAATTCAGGCCTTTTCATTCACTGCATTCATTCACTGCATTCACTGCATTACTAGCATAAATATTTACATTTTCCTGTCTTTCCTCGCTGTACAGCATACTGGAGAGGTATTCATAATACCCATGAATGAACAGAGACGTGAGCACTTTAGGCATTGCTTTCTGATGAAAATGAACGAATTAATCTATTCTACGTTGTATATTTTTTAAACTAGGAAATATTAGGTCTATGTTTTATTTATTTCACAAAATGATAAGCAACCATTATATCCTAGTGCACTGATGGCGAACCTTTTTTTGCCTGGGTGCCAAAAGGGCGCCCGCGCGATAGTGCATGCTTGTGTGCCCACACCCATAATGCAATGCCCTCCCCCCCCATATGCAGACACAACCCCCCACGCTCCCCCCCACACATGCGCACAGGGCTCACTGAAGCCTCCGGAGCCTGTGGATTGCAAAAAACAGATTCCAGCTTATTTTCGGCCTTCCAGAAGGCGGGGGCAGGGGGAGGTCATTTTTGCCTTCCCCAGGCTTCAGTGGATGGCGAAAAACGGATCCAACGGCCCAACCGGAAGTTTGGAAATGAACTTCTGGTTGGGCCGTTTGGCCATTTTTCACCATCCCCAGGCTTGAGGAAAGCCTCCTGAAGCCTGGGTCGGGTGAAAAATGGCCCAACGGGAAGTTCATTTCCGAACTTCCGGTTGGACCATTGGGTTGGACCATTTTTCGCCATCCACAGGCTCCGGAGGCTTTCCTGAAGCCTGGGGAAGGCAAAAATGACCTCCCCCCCACCCTCCCGAAGGCTAAAAATAATGTGCGCACTTGAGCTGACATAGGGCAACGCCTTGTGTGCCCTGAGATATGGCTCCACGTGCCATAGGTTCGCCATCACGGTCCTAATGCTTAGCATAGTGAAGGCTCTCCAGATGTTGCTGAATTATAACTCCCAGTACCCTACCATTGATCATCCTGATTGCGACTCCTGGGAATTGTAGTTCACCAATATCTGGGATCCACAGGTATCAGTTGTAGTTTAATATTTAACATAATATCAGGATTGTTTGACTCATTTAGTGAAAATGTCATTTGCCAATGAATTCAGAGACAAACATACATATCCCGAGGGTGTTTTAAATTAAGAAACATTTACTTGGTTTTTTTCAATGCAGCCTCCAGGACCAGACAACCTGTTTGTCAATTACCTGTCTAGAATACACAGAGAAGAGGTAATGAATCGGATTTTTAAAAATTTGTATTGGCTTAGGTTTCCATATTGTAACATATTGATGTTTTTTTTTATGTTGTCAGGATTTCCAGTTTGTTTTGAAAGGAGTGGCTCGTCTACTCTCCAACCCTCTGGTCCAAACCTACCTACCAAATTCTACTAAAAAGATCCAATTCCATCAAGAGCTCCTGGTTCTCTTCTGGAAACTCTGTGATTTCAACAAGGTTCTGTCTTATATCACTGGCATTATTAAAGAATTGGGTTAGGAGAGCAGGATCAGGGCCTGTTAAATGAACACATGGGAGAATCTTAGTGATGGTGAGCTGGTCAACAGTAACAATTTTGGATTAGAAGAGAAACAAATGATTGCAAAAGATTGGGTTATGATGCAGTGGTGGTAGGCGTTTGGAGTCACTGACCCATGCTGCATACTGCATACCTAATAAGTCTCAATCTCCCCCTGTGTGTTCAGATATCAGGCCTGTTGAATCTGTATTCCTGAGAAACCTCCATCTGAGCAATCTGCATAGGAAAATTATGATGCTTATCTGTTCTTTGATGCCTTCAGATAAAAAATAAACCAGGAAAAGAGGATGATTTCTATTCAAGACATTTTTAATGCAAATAGTGCAATTTTCTCCAAGTCTGCTGAGAAATAATTACTTTGAATAAGCCGAACATTCTTCACAAAATCCTCAGTTTTGCCTTCCCTAAACCAGTTTTAAAATTGAAGCCATTGAATAATGAACAAATAGGGAAAAAGTTTCAAAATGCAATGTTTTTACAGGTCTGCTAGAAAACATTAACATGCTGAAACATTCCTCTCCCCTATTGATGCAATTTTATTTTGTCCAGTTTTTGTGACAATTATAGAGAGTCCCTCCATCAACTTGGTGCTTAATTGTTCTTTTTCTTTTTCAGAAATTTCTCTTCTTTGTTCTGAAAAGCAGTGATGTTTTAGATATCCTGGTGCCAATCCTCTACTTTCTTAACGATGCTAGAGCAGATCAATGTAAGTTTGATTTTATCTATTCTCAGAATTTATGCTGGAAAAATTTGATTCAGAGTCTTTCCAACTGATTCCCCAGTCCTGAGACTGATTCCAGAAATATAAATTGTATTTGGATCCAAGTCCCTGGGTGACTGGTGCTTATTTACAGAATGACAAATCTGGCATTTCTAATATATATAGCAAAAAGTGACATTGCAAACAGCCTCTCTAGTTCCTGCCTTAATATAGGTAAAATTGTATGTGACTGCAAAGGCTCCATTCCAATGCTCCCAACTGGTGTCTATGGTCTTTGTCATATCAAAGGCATGGTGGGTTAGCATTGGGCATCCTGTGGCTCTGTTTTTGTGACCATGAGAACTTGGCTTCATCAACAGATTTCATCTTTTCCACAATTTAGAGATAGGAAAAAATAGAATCTGTAATATAAGCCTGAGGTTAACTGTGAAGCACTAGGAAATTGAAAAAACTGACTGGTTCATGATGCACACAATGTGACTCACTAATTTTGCATTATGCTGTCCCCTCGTAGCTTTCTTCACAGCATAGTATCCAAAAGTTTAGCTCTCTGTCATTAAAATGTTTGTTCTCGTTCTCATTCTCGTTCTCGTTCTCTCTCTCTCTCCCCCTACCTCTCTCCCTCTCCCTCTCTCCCTCTCCCTCTCCCTCTCTCTCTTCCTCCCTCCCTCTCCCTCCCCCTCTCCCTTTCTCCCTCACATGCAGGCACACACACACACACACACTACCTCTGTGTATCTCTTAATAATAATAAAGGACTTGATAAGTGTATAAAAATGCCAACCCTAGTCTAACATTTGGCTGGCTATGTAAGCAGCCATATTGGATAATAATAATGTTAGAACATGCCAGAGAAATGTGTTTGTTTATAGGCTTTAAAGGTCAAGTGAATGAATTCAGAATAGACCACAAGCTATTTCCATGTCACTTTGTGGTATAGATTAAAATCAGTGATTTCTGAGATCCTAGTAGTTGGAGAAGGGCCAGAGCTGAGTTGGGACCAAAAGCAACCACGTATTTATCCACATATTGAGTCATATGGGTTACATTTGGAGTTCTGCTTAAATTGCATAGCAACAAATGCAGGCTGTTTCTTGATGTTAAACTGTCTGCTGGACAGCAGCATGGGTGACATTGAACCATACTTTTTTTTTTTTTAGAATACCACACCGAATGAGAGTGAGGTATTTATGTTAGTAAGCATTATATTTTGTTTTTGATCTGCTATTGTTAATGGCTGGGCTTGCCTTCCGGCCACTGACAGATTTTATTTGGGCGCCATATTTTTACAGCTCGAGTTGGTCTTATGCATATTGGTGTCTTCATCTTATTGCTGCTGAGTGGGGAAAGAAATTTTGGTGTCCGCCTCAACAAGCCATATTCTGTACGAGTACCGATGGATATTCCTGTCTTTACGGGGACACACGCAGATCTTCTCATCATTGTGAGTCTGGAATTTGCTAGCAGCGTCTTTGCTCATAGCAGAGAATCTAGCCGCTATAAAAATAGTACAGCAACTCTGCAATCTTTTGTTTACATTCTTACTTTCTGTTCTACCCTGCAGGTTTTTCATAAAATCATCACTAGTGGACATCAGCGGTTGCAGCCCCTGTTTGACTGCCTCCTTACCATCATAGTGAATGGTAAGTTTCCTACTCTACAATGACAGCCAAAACTGAGAGCCTTAATATATATTTAAAATATATATTTATTTTTAAAATCTTGGGGGCAAATAGTGTGGTGTGGTTTTCCTTCAGAATTGAAACCAGTATAGTCATGCATGCAGGCCTTACCATGTCTAGAAATTTAATTTTAGTACCCAAGACTCTTTTTGGAGGTAACTGTTGAAAAATTAGGAGATATATGTGTAGCTTTGAACCTCTCTTGGTTTTATTTGAGGGATACCGTTGTTTAGAGCGGACATAATTTTAAAAATGGTTGAAGAGTTGCTGTAATACTGGCTTCTTCTCAGTAGATGGCGTTCATTTTCTTTACCATTATGTTGTAGCTGTTCAAGAGTTCCGTGAACTTGGATATTACACTACTCTGCTATTTTCCTTTATAAAATTAATTTGTAGCGCCTTCCCATAGCAAGTGTTAAGATATAGATGTTACTCTTGGATCTTAACACTTGGATCTTAACTGATTGTACACTAATATGGTAAATAATTATAATGGATGTTTGATCTTCCCAAATGACTTTTTCTTCCTTTTTAAATTTTTCTGTCTCCTAGTATCTCCATACTTGAAGTCTCTTTCCATGGTAGCAGCTAACAAATTGCTGCATCTATTGGAAGCATTTTCAACTACGTGGTTCCTTTTCTCCATGGTCCAAAACCATCACCTTGTCTTCTTTTTGCTGGAAGTCTTCAACAATATCATCCAGTACCAGTTTGATGGTGAGTGGCTGAACAGTAAAAAAAAATAAGTCATTCCCTCTCTGATAGTTTAATCTATGCAAGAATAAATATTCATGTAGGTATAACGTGCGAAGCTTCTTCATCAAACATGGTGCAAATATCCCTTCTTTCTTTCTTAGATTTGCCATTTCTGGTTAGTAAAATAAAATGTAAAATGTAAGTTTGTCCCTTTATTATTATTTTTAATTGGAAAAGGAAGTTTCTGTTACTGATAACCACTGTTGCCCTCAACACTTCTCGCTCATTACTTTATGGCATTTTTAAACTACAAAGTGCAATTTAGCCCTCTTTTGATTTTTCACTTGTTGGTGAAATCTTTTCAAATATATGCTTCTGTAATATAAACTTCATTTGTAAGTTGGGAATTAAGTCTGAGAGGTCATGAATAAAACAGACTCTCAGTTATTTGATAGCCAGTTAAAAAGCCAAATATGCCTGAAATCCTAAATCTTACATGCTGGTCAATGTAACATAATCAATCACTTTATTTCATTGTGTTTTTAAATAATTTCTGGGAAACATCAGTTGGGATAATGTTTAGAAACATTTATTGATATGATGCTGAAACAGACACGAGTTATCTGTAACAGATAAGTTATCAGTTTTGTAATAGATAACTTATCAGTTTATTCTTTTGTGGCACAGTAATCTAGTGATGAGCTAAAAGGTAGAAGTCAGCATTTGAAGTAACAACTGTTCAAAAACTTCAGGCTATAATTTTACTAACATGAAGAAAGGAGGTAAGATAGGGGGAACAGAACAATGCTAATCCTCTACTTCCTGAGCAAGAAACTGAGCATATAGATCTAGCTGTAATTAATTTCTCATCGTATCACAATTAGGGCTGTCAGATCTAAGCCGTAAAAATTTTAGACAGCCATTAAATTGCAGGAAACCATTGATTACTTGTTTTTTGTTTGTTTGTTCACCTAGTAGTCCTACCCATGATCTTTTTCAATTTGTGTTTCCCAATTACAGAAGGTTAAAGATGTTGTTTTTCTCCTTCTGTTGTTGTGATTTCCTAGGTAATTCCAATTTGGTATATGCCATTATTCGCAAGCGAAATGTATTTCATCAGCTGGCCAACCTACCTACTGACTTGCAGTCTATCCAGAAAGCTTTGCAACGCAAAAAGAAAGCTCCTGAGCCCATCTCTCGTACCAACTCTCAGGAGGGGATGTCCATGGAAGGGTCACGACCTGCTGCACCTGCAGAACCTGGAACACTAAAGACCAGCCTAGTAGCAACCCCAGGTCAGTCCAGAGTATTTGTGACACTGAAGCTCACAGAAGATTTTAATTTAGTCCAGAAGGTAGACTGGATAAGCCTTTGAGGGTTTAAGACCTGGATCTACTGTAGGTTTCTCATAGTAAAGAATTTTTATTCCGTGATCTGTATGACTTCATTATTTATTTCTGTCTTTCACTTTTATATAATTTAACTTTTGTTAATTTAGAATTCTCCTTTCTTAAAAGCTATTTGGATGTCTAGAACAGGGCTGTCAAACTCCTGGCCCATGGGCCGAATGCGTCACGTGCTGGCTACGCCCACGCCCGGTTTAGCAAAGGGGAAAAAAGTCCCAATACGTCACGTGATGCTGCCGTGATGACGTGAGTTTGACACCGCTGGTCTAGAACAAATAAAAATAAACAGTAGTCATGTCATAACAATGCAAAATGTATTATTTTAAACTATTGTAAAATGTTAAAAATAATCTGACGTGGTCCTTTTTGCCAGCTACTTGGTTTAAAGTGCTAGGGAAAGTTGCTGTGGATAGAATTGTGTTCTAGAAAGATGGTTGGAGTATGTTGCTAAACCCTCTAGGTCTTGGCCATTTTTTTTTCTTTTCTTAATGTTGCTTCTCAAAAATCAGGCATTGACAAACTCACAGAGAAATCTCAGGTGTCAGAGGATGGGACCATGCGCTCCCTAGAGCCAGAGTCCTCTCAGTCTCCAGCAGAAGAAAGCCTACCAGGCATGGCCAGTGATACCGAAACTTGGAACATGGTAAGTTTGCAAACTGCTCTTGGGTAGCTAGTGGTTGAAGAACAACACAGCAATGATTGAACAATTCAGAGGAGCCTCTTAATATAATGTTAGGTGCTTCATAGATGGGTAGTCAAGGGTTTCATTATCCTTGACAGTAGATCCCCCCAAATTGGAGAAAACATTTTCTGTTTGTGCAGAAAATAATAATTAATAGAATGTTGGGGCGCATTTTGTTTATTTCAATTTGAAGTCTGCATTTTCTTACAGGAAACTTAGGAAATTTCAGACATAGTGGTTAAATTCAGTTCATTCCCTCCTATCAGTGGGAACAATCTAGGGAGTATATGTATTTGACTCATTGCTCATTCGAATTATCCTGCAATAAACTCCTAACCTATTGGATAGGTTCTCATGATTGGGGAATAGGATAGTACAAGTTGTGCCCAAAGCAAGTGTTTTTATGAATTTATTTTAAAGAAAATTTATTGGAAGTGATACCAATCTCTGAGCCCATGAGAACAAAGTTACAGTAATTGTAAATAATGCAGGTTTGATTGATTGTTTTATGCAACAGTAAATCCCAGAGACAGCAAAGCTAATAGCTCAGGGCATCCTGCGTCTTGCTTGTTTTAGAGATCAGCTCTGAAGATAAATTATATCTCTGAAGGATTCTGATTCTGCTCAGCTTGAAGCACTTGGTCGTGGATAATGTACTATAGCTTTCTCCTGCTCAAGTGCTGCTGTTGGGGATATATATATTTCCTCCTGATAATTAATGAGCACAGGGATGAGTAAGAATAATAAGAATATGTGTATGGATGTGTGTTTGTATGTATCAGTGGTGGGTTCCTACTGGTGCGGTCCACTCTATCACATAGGTAGCGGCGGGTTGGTGACGTCACAAAGAGGCTAACGACCCGGTGCGGTCAGTTGCCGATCCCTAGGAGCCGCCATCTTTTTTTCAGAATTTCTGGGCGATTTTTTGCTTCCGCGAATGCGCGTAAGCAAAATCGCGTTGAAATCTCGCCAGGAGAGCGTGTGCGAGAGATTTTGGCGAGTTTTTGCTTCTGCGCATGCGCGTCCCCTTGCGAGATTTCGGTGCGATTTTGCTTCCGCGCATGCACGGAAGCAAAATTGTGCAAGGGGGTGCATGCACGAAATGTGGTAATGCATGCGCAGCGCACCGGTAGCAAGGTAAGAGAGCAACCCGCCCCTGGTATGTATGTAGGTGATCCTTGGCTTATGACTGCTAGTTCAGTGATTGTCCAAACTTGTGATGGTGCTGAACAAGGAGGATTTACGACCAGTCCTGGAGCACTGGATTTTGCAGTGTCTCTGCAGTCACATGATTGCAATCTGGGTGCTTTTGCAACTGGCTAATGATTACAATGTCATAGTCAGGCACAGTCACTTGATCGTGATTTCCAACATCCCTGCCAGCTTCCCACAAAGTCAATGGGGAAGATGGCAGTTTGGAAGTCATGGTACATGAGACCCTCACTTAAGGACCTGCATGATCCTTGCTTAACGATGGGACTGCTAAAACTGCCGTCACTAAGCAATGCTGTCATGCAAAGTTTCACTTTATGATTGCATTGCTTATCAATGGCAATTCTCATCCCAGTTGCCATCCTGAGGGGTATATGTGTGAAACACACACACTCTCTCTCACACACACGCGCACGCAAGATCCAGCACATGGCCTGGTGATTAAAGCTCCTTTTGACACAGAAAGGCATCTGGCTGACTTTGAGCCAGTCCCCGTCTCTCTGGGACTGGGATGCTGAAAAGCAGATCCTTGCTAAACAATATTTGATTTTATGTGTAGCAGTATACAACAGAGGGAAGTTGTAGCCCTTGGATAAACAAAACAATTTGCATTCTGTCCTTAGGAGTCCTCACAATCCAGACGGGATCGACGACGTCTGTCCAGCTCATCCTCAGTTGGGCAGTGGAATCCAACTCCCGAATGGGTGAGAGATGCTGGCAGCTCTTGTTAACAAGCCATACAGAGATATAACTTGCTTTTTAATCACATGAGCGGCGTTTCCTTGTTATCTTCATTTGATAAGGAAGCAAGCAGTGATGTGACAAGAGAAAGTCGAATCATCTACAGAGGGTGATAACAGTATCTGTTTACTAGTCTCTGGAGTACTTCTCTCTTTAGCCAACGTGATAATGATCTGCTGCTTTCATTTAGGACAGGGGTGGGGAACTAGGACCCATTTATGACTTTGTGGACTTCAACTTCATGGCTGGCTCAGGAATTCTGGGAGTTGACGTTCACAAGTCATAAAAGGGCCATAGTTCCCCATCTCTGATTTAGGGGGAAGGACATGCCTTACCCCATTTTGCCGTTTATGCTTAAAAAGTGCTAGAGAATATATCTTCCTGGAAGTATTTTCACTTTATTTATGGGTTGTATTTTACCTGACCAGAAACCGGGTCATCTCAGCTGCTATTGAACTGATGAGTGGTGAAGAAGGAGAAGGAATGTTGAAACTCTGATTCATAAAAGCCCAGATGATTGTCTTCCTGAATAGCAGGATCGCTGTTAATAATTTAAATTATGGAATAGTTATCCCTGTTGTCATCTACAGCTTTTCTTCCCTGCATAATAAATAGATTGCTCTGCTTCTCAAACATTCTCATTTTCTATAGCTGTTTTCTTTCAGAAAGCTTTAAGGTTGAAGTGCGTCAAGTATGCTTTGAGGTAGAGGTTTCCTGTAAAAAATGAAGCACTCATAAAAAGCCTGGGTACATTAATGAGCTAGCCCCCCCTATAGCAGGGGAACCCATTAGTGGAACATCTCCTGGAACAGGAGATTGCTTTCTCTAAAGCCTCCCCTCCCCCAATGTTAGGAATAATCAGAAGGTTATGCTACTACACCTAGTAGGTAGTTGATGTTCTGACCACGGCTTCCTGAGACAGTAACAATCACACGCTTAGTTCCCAAAACCCTCTTTTTATTTCAACGGCTGTGAATTATGTTCATTCACAGCCCGTAATGAGTCCCAAGCAGTTTGTAAATAGTCCCACAGAAGTCTGCCACAGTCTTTCAGGATAAGGCTGATAAGCACCCACCTTTATCTTCCTCGACACGCTGCCAAAGACTTAATTGCCAATTATCTTGGCAAGGCCAAACGGAGCACAAAGTCAAGACGGAGCTTTAGAGTTTAAACTGACCAGAACGAACAAAGTTGCTTCCTGCAAAGGCTCATGTCCCTTTGCTCCTCCTTTATGTCTTATGGGAGGGGCCAATTATCTCCAAGCCTTACTCCTGAGTCGCCCTTTTTGTCTTAGTTGTTCTTGCCTTCTGGCAGCTCTGCGCATACGCGCACTGGGAACAGGCTCCCCCTGTTCCTCTGCCTCGCTGATGTCAGCCTCTGGAGGCTCCAGAGTCAGCACAGAACTCCCAGATGGCCCTGGCCCCATCTCTGCCTCAGACACAGAGCCTTCCCCAGGCTCCAGGACTGGCCCATGTTCCTCCCCAGCCTCATCACTGTCCGTCTCTGCTGCCAGCTCTGCAGGCTGCCGGCGGACCACAACAGTTGAGTTTTTTTTATCTGAAAGAAAAGCACTGAACTTTTGCTCTCTAGTCTAGATGATCATTCTCTGTCCCTTTTCTTTATCTTCCAAAGCTCAGGTAGCAACCATGAGTACATGCATTCATGTGCACAAAAGTGTTTGTAAAAGTAAAAGGCAAGGTCAGAAATAGGGAAGTGGCCTTAGACGCAGACTGTTGGTAGGTGCCTTTCTTTTTATACTGAAATGCTGTCTATTTGCAGAACTATTTCTGGGATTGTTAGTAAGTTAGTAAGTTCCAATTAGAGCCGTGGTGGTGCAGTGTTTAGAATGCTAATTCTAATTCAGGCTAATTCTGCTGACTGCCAGCAGTTCGATTCTCACCGGCTCAAAGTTGACTCAGCCTTCCATCCTTCCAAGGTCAGTAAAATGAGGATCCAGATTGTTGGAGGCAATATGCTGACTTTTAAAAACACTTAGAAAGGGCTGTAAAGCACTATGAAGCGGTATATAATTCTAAGTGCTGCTTTATGTGAACAGAGACAGATTTGGATGAGGTTTTTTTTTCATCTGAATGAAAGCGTTCCTGTCAGGTATTGATTTGCTGAGTTGGCTCAAACTCTTAGCTCTTCACTGCTATCCTTTTCCTTTGCAGGTGGTGTCTTGGAAATCAAAATTGCCCCTGCAGACAATCATGAGGCTGTTGCAGGTCCTGGTTCCCCAGGTAGAGAAGATTTGTATTGACAAGTAAGTGCCACAAGACTTGTAGATAAAGCTATTTGGGGGGGGGGAATTGTAAGGTGGTATGAATTTTCTTATTGAGTAGTAAACATAATTCCTGTAATAAAATTAGTCTTATCCTCTTTTCACATTTCTACAGATAAAATTAACAAAGACTATTATTGTGGAATTGGGTTGATTGGATCATGCATATGGACATACCAATCACAGCATTCTATTTTGGGATAAGAAGAAGTAGAAGTAGAAAGAATAGAATAGAATAGAATAGAATAGAATAGAATAGAATAGAATAGAATAGAATAGAACAGAACAGAACAGAACAGAACAGAACAGAACAGAACAGAACAGAACAGAACAGAAATTCTTTATTGGCCAAGTGCGATTGGACGCACAAGGAATTTGTCTCCTTTAATAATAATAAGCTACTTTATGCAGAGCATATAAAAGGAGTAAGAACTCATGAGTCAAAGACATTAAATGCATAAGAAAAATAAAAGGAAGCATAGTTTACACTAATGCCATTCTCTATACGTCTCCATATCTATTGTACTTGCTTCCATTTTATGTATATACTACTACATACATTGCCTTTTGTTCTCTAAATTTTTCATATCACTCTTTTTGCAGATCTCAAATCTGTCTATACATGACTCTCTTGATCTTTCCTTCCTTTCTCACCATCCATTTATTTTTTCTTCATGTTTGTTTTGCACCTTGATTCTTATTCCATCTGCATATGACCAATCTTAATGAATATTGTTTCTACAGTCACTAATTTTTGTAATGCGTTTATCTTCCTGATCAGTCAAACTTGATCCTATCATATCCTGTTTTACTCCAGAGATTTTCAGTACTCCATTCTCTGTATTCTATTTATATTTATGTATCTCCATTTCCCTAAAGTAGACAGAAACATGCTGTTATGAGGAGCCATTTTTACCTTTTTTGACAAGTACTCATTTCTCACAATAGTCAGTGTCTTTCCCTTCCCTTTCCGTGGCACTAATCCCAAAACTAGATGGTTCTACATTCAAAACCTCTCTTTACCTTTACATTCTTCACTAATTCCCTCAGTCTTTCACAGGAGACATCACACTTTTTGGTTTCTATTCATTCCTTTGCCGTGTACAAATATGAGAAGACTTATGCTTAAAGCATGTAATAAAACCTGCAGATCTTTTTCTTATTTTTTTTCTTGTCTCTTTGAATGGCCCATTCACCTTTTATGCATTTTCTCTCACCTAGCAGAATATTTTTTCCTTTAGGTCTAATTTACTGGGAAGGTTGCACAATTGTTACCCAAACTAATCTCTAGTTGTCCCATTGTCACCATTCACTGGATTGTAACATGCAATTATCACCAACTATTGACTTATACTTTGATACTTTCCCATAGTAATGTAGATGATGCCAATTCATACTTTCAGGCAAGTATGTAATACTTAGCTCTTTCATTCATTATTAAACCTGTACCTTCACTTCCTTGCATATATTAATCAATTCCACACCACAGTATCAGGTCATCTTCTTTCAAATCTATTATATCGTTCCACTTTCTCACAAACACATTTTCCCACTTCTTTGGTTTGCTAATTTATGCTCTTTATGATTCACTCCTCTGCTCTTCCAAGTTGTGATTTTCATAGGCCATAGATACCACTGGATATGCCATACATGCTGCCCATCATGGCTTTGGTCAATTGAGGCTTTCACATAATGCTTTTTTGTAAGATAGAAAAAATACAGATTGTGTTCAGATCAGATTTACAGAGTTGGAAGGGACCTTGCAGGTCATCTAGTCCAACCCCCCTGCCGAAGCAGGAGACCCTTACATCTGCCTCTACCTAGGATCGAACTCACAACCTCCTGATTGTGAGGCAAGAACACAACTTCTAGGCCACAGCAGCTTGTTACTAGCCTTTGTTGCACCCGTCCTCCATGCAGTATTACATTCTATTTCTAAGGATAGTGCTGGTTTGTTTGGGTACATTTTGGTATTATATTACAAGCCAAAATCCAGTTTGAACTTCAAAGACACTTATACTATTCAAAGCAAGCTGTAATATCTAATCTGTATCTACCTTGCAAGTTAACACACTGTTGCTTACATCCTGCTAATTAAGACATTCAGGGCTTTGGATCATAGGTCATGCATATGATCTTAACATTACTTGATGTTCTTCATGATCTTTATCAGAGGTGGCCTTTGATGTGTTGTGGGTTCACTCACAAAACAGACGATGAGGTGGAACTCTCAACCAAACCCAAATCTTACATTTCCCCGCTTCTCAAACTGTCCCCTGGTGGCCCTCTGGGATACTACAGCATTTACTTACCTTCCTTACTGGTTCGCAAATGTGAGCATGCGTAAATGTGAGTGCCCGCAGTCGTCACTACCAGTTCGCCTGAACCGGTCCAAAACGGCTGAATACCACCTCTGATCTTTATCCTTATGGCTGTCTGCATATGCACAAGCACAATTTGAGTGTTCAAGCAGTAGTCTCCAAAACATCACAGTTTTATTTTTAAAATAGCATGTTAGGAACAGATTACCGTATTTTTCGGAGTATAAGACGCACCTTTTTCCTCCCTAAAAGTGGCTGAAAATTTGGGTGCGTCTTATACTTCGAATGTAGCTTTTTTTTTCCAGCCCTAACTAGGTGCTAACAGATCTTCCCAGCTCTTACCTTGCAGGCTTTTTCATTGTTACTCTCTCCAAAGAATGTTTTTCCAGCCCTAAGTCTTTGCAGGGTTTTTTTCATTGCTCTACTTGCTCCAAATAAGTTTTTTTCTAGCCTTAACCAGGTGCTATCTATCTTCCCAGCTCTTACTGGCTTGCAGGCTCTTTCATTGTTACTCTCTCCGAAGAATGTTTTTTAAAGTCCTAACCAGGGGATAAAATAATGTGCTGAAGCTGACCAGACTAAGGACGCTAGCCAGATGAATACCTGGTAGGCAGATTCCCCCCCCCCCCAATTTTCCTCCCCAAAAACTAAGGTGCATCTTATACTCCGGTGCGTCTTATACTCCGAAAAATACGGTAATCATTCTGCTGATTCAGGAAAGTGGGGATCATATAAGCAAGACCTTTAACTCAACCCACTTCCATTCCCTTTCTTCACCTCAAATAGAGCCACCTCTCTCTTCTTGTCAGCCCAAAGCCCAGAAACGTGGCAGTGAAATCCAATTGAGTCCAATCCTTTATTTGCTTATACCTAATAGACAGAATCTTGCCAAACTAAAGCTATAACTTTCTAACCTACTAGATATATCCTGAAAAATTCTAGGGTGAGGCTACCCTGAATTGTTTTCCCCTTCAGCTTGTAACCTCTCCATCTTTTGATCTTGGTCTCTTCCTGGGAACACTCTCAGTGGACAAACTCCTCCCCTGCTGTTGCTGCGGCAAGTGCACATTCCATCACACTTCTTAACCATATGCAGCCTAATATTTCTCTACTTCATTATTTCTTTATTCCACCAAACTTTGTTTCCCTCAGTTTTTCTGTGGGAAAAGGAACAACTTTCATGCATATGAAGACTCAGTGCAGTACACTGTCAGATTAATGAGAGCGACAATGAGGAAATGATTTCATGGTTTGAAGCTGAAGCTTGACCTAAAGGTTTCATTAGCTAATCATGATCTTCCATAGAAACTGAGATTGCAGTAACTGCCCTAGGAACCACATCTTCTACTTGCCTCGTATGACCTATATATCCCAACCGTAGTTGTCCTGCAAATCTTTCCTTTTTTTATCTTTCAATTTTTTATTAAGTAATAAAGTATTATAAAATACAAAAGCAAATAGAAGAGCAATGGGGGGAAAGGGGGAAAAAGTGAGGAAAGATAGAGGAAAAAAGGGGAAACATTTAAACCAGTGATTGTTAACCTTGTCGGCACTGAGTGCCGAAACTAGAGCACGTGTGTGCGCGCCAGAACTGGAAGAGAGCAGCTGGCCGGTGTGCATGTGTGCGGCGGCCAGCTGCTCTTCCAAGTTCCGTCAGCTGCTCTCTTCCGGGTTCAAAGACCAGCTGGCTGGTGCGCATGTGTGCACCGGAACCCAGAAAAGAGCAGTTGGCTGGCGCGCATGTGTGCGACAGAACCTGGAAGAGCAGCTAGAGATGGTGTGCGTGCCCACAGAGAGGGCTTTGCGTGTCACCTCTGGCACGCATGCCATAGGTTCGCCATCTTGGGTTTAAACCTTTAGACAGAATATTTGGTTCATTGCTGCTTCTGACCACTGGATGGCAGCACCTACTTGAGATTTTGGCCCTTGCACCATTCAACTATTGGTATTTGATGAATAACTTTCTGTCCATTAGATAGCATGCTTTCCAGAGAACAAAATTAACCTTTCTCATGTTAGAGCAGTGTTTCCCAACCTTGGCAACTTGAAGATGTCTGGACTTCAACTCCCAGAATTCCCCAGCCAGTGAATGTTTGGCCGCTGTCACTAAGTTAAAAATGGGATGTTTTGCTACCAAATTCTGGCACTGTAACTTTATGGTACTTCAAGGCAGCATGAATGACTAATGGAGTCAAGTCAAAGATTTTATATAGGACGTCTTTGTACTTTTTTTATTCATTAACATTATTCAAAATAAAACATCCAGTGACAAATGCCAACCATAACAGTACTAGGCAAACCAAATGAAATGAAAAAAGGAAATGAAAAACTTAGAATCATTCCTCCTGGTGTTCTTCCTCAACCTCAAACAATCCACTGTAAGATAAAGTCCTCTTTCTTGAAGATTGAGGGCCATAATCAGCATGGGTGGCTGATTCTTTCCAGGCTAGGGCTTAGAAAGAGTGACTGATCTGAAATCATTCAGCCAGTCTGTGTCCAATGAAGTCCTAGAACTTGGATCTCCCTGCTCTTAGTCCAGCATCTTAACCACTACATTACTCTGGTTCTCAATAGTTTCAATTAGTTACTCTTAGTATTTTAAAATCATATTTCAGTGCATATAAATCCTATTGGGGAGGGAATAGGGCCAGGTGTATACCTGTAGGAAGGGTCTTCAAAATTATAGATTAACATAGCTTCTAATCCATAGCTTCTTTTATTTCTGGATAGTGTGGATCTTGGAGCAGGACCTCTTTAGATGATCTCACAGAGTGGGCAGAAGCAGTTTGAAGAACCTGGTCCCTGATACAACTCAGAGTTATACTGCAAAGGATTTTATAGCACTTTACAGTAGACCTGGAAGGTTGCCAGTAACCAGTGTGGTGGGCCAAGAGTAGGCATACTGCAATGTTGAGTCACCTATCATTCTGCAGTACAGGCTACTACATCCTGTACCAATTGAAACTTATTTTCAAAGGATCTCGTAGAGAGCACATTGCAGCAGCTGAGGAATGCAGTGATGAGTGAATGAGTATTTGTTGTCTGGGTTTGGTTATCATTTGGAACTGGTACTCTTTCCTAAGCTTGGCAATGGGACCACCATTTTCCCTTTTAGCAGGATTCAAATGTTGAGAACCTCCAAGTAATACTATCACTGGAAACATTGTTTCTGGGCAGCCCAAATGTATATACTGGTGCATCTATCTTGATAGTAGTTAATTTGAACACATTTTGCTCTTAACAACATCCAGATCTCTGTAACATTGCTGCCCAAGCTTGGTAGGCAACATACAGCTGAATATTATCAACATGGTACCTCATGCCAAACCAACTGGCAATTGTACCCAATTATTATATGCTATACATTATACGCTATATGCTATACACTATATATTGTATGCGTGTGTGTGTGTGTGTGTGTGTGTGTTAATTAAATGGCATGGAGAAAAGGCCCTGAGCCCTATTGGATCATCTTATACGCTCAACTATTTCTCCCTTAACGACTGTTGGCTAGTAGTGCCCACTCAAGGAGTGGAATCACCTTTAAAGGGTGCTTTGCAGGTGGTCCAGAAGAATATTGTGGTTGATGATATTGCATGCTAGTGAGAGGCATAAAAAGACTCCTCCCATTCAAGCCCTAATTACCATTTGCAGCATGGTGACGATTAAAATAACATTTTAAATGAGATCAGTGTAAAACACACTTATTGATAAAATAGACTGATGGTGACACTTGTTACACATCATACATAATGCAACAGTGCAATATTCCTTAACCAAGGAGATCATATCATATCACCAAAACAAATGAGTTAATAAAAAAGAGCTATATAGACCCCTTGGTATTTAAAACTATATATTTAGTTGGTTTTCTAATGGGCACAACTCTGTTACCTTAGTAATAAATAGGAAAAGCTTACTTTGCCCTGACTACTAGTAAGCATTCTGAAGAACAAAATTGTTGGTGGAAGGAAACAACGGATGTAACATTTCCAGAAGACTTGGAATCTGAATATACTGTATGGATGTTTTGTGGGTGTGTGAGTTGGAAAGGGGAAGCTCTTTTATTTCTTTGGAAATAGAAATTGGAACAAAAAAAAATCCTAATTGAATTGGAGCCTTGCTTCATTTAATAGGTTGGAATATCCTTTCCTGTGCCATACCTGTGATCTAGAGAGCAGGGATCCTGTGATGCATTTTTCATGAATAAATGTAGTTTGACATCCCCACTGTGATATAGAATGATCAACAGTTTGTTGCTAAATCAAACTAATGCTCTTGTACGAATAGAAGACAATATATATTGCAGCTCAGGGTTGAACTGTGGAGTCCTTAGTTCTCCCTGTGGTTGGTGTTCTCTAAAAGCACCAAAGACTCCCTAATGTTTTTGAGTGCTCGTGAGAAAGAATGAGTGAATATTTATGGATAACATTTGGTAAGATTTCCTGATAATGCTAGAGAATATTTGTGGCTTTTCATAATCACCCTTTTGTATTTGTTATGGAAGAATCTAATCTATGGCTGGCTGGGCAAGTCTTAAAGTTGCCAAGGTTGGACACCCTTAATCTAATCTAAGTTTATAAACTATAATGTATTTTATTATATAATATCATATAATATAAATATTAAGCAAAAATAAGAATACAGGGACATAACCTCAAACTGACGGAGGGAAGTTTAGAAGTATTTAGAAGGTATCACTTCATAGAAGGAATAGTGGAAATTTGGAACCAACATCCAGTGGAGGTAGTGGGTCAGTAACAACAGTAACTAAGTTTAAATACTCTTGAGATAAACACATGTCCATCAAAAATTAAGTAAAATAACCTCAAAGGGCAGACTCGATGGCTCACTAGGTCTTGTTCTGCTGTCAGTTTTCTATGTTTCCATAAACCTGTATGTCCAATTATGTGTAATTTGCATTAGAGAGAATGCAGTGCATTGTATAGATAAATGTTTTCCCACTGTCTGCAGGGGCCTTACGGATGAATCCGAGATTCTGAAATTCTTGCAACATGGCACATTGGTGGGGCTCCTTCCTGTTCCTCATCCCATCCTGATCCGGAAATACCAGGCTAATTCTGGTACCGCTATGTGGTTCCGCACTTACATGTGGGGAGTTATATATCTGAGGTAAGCTAGCAGGCTGCTATCCAATTGCCTCTTATTTATCATTAGCATGCTGAATGAGAACATTCTTTGAGTCAGAAGTTTTAGCCTGAGGTTTAGCTTGGTCTTTAAATTCAGCAGTTCGAATCACAGAATACCCTTACAGTATCAGCTGGAAGGAGGCAGTTAACTCACTGAATGTAATTTGCATTACTTTTGTGCTGCTGATTTATATAATATACAACATATATTACTCTTTCTTCAAACTCTGTGATTCTAAAGTGTCCAGATTTGTGCATGTGGAGTGACATTTTGTTTTTTAATAATCTATTTGATGTTTAGTAAAAAGTGACCAAACTCTTTTTACTCACTGAAAGTAAGATGCATTTGGTGCTGAAATGAATTCGGATCTGAACACTTGAAAAAAAATAAAGTAGTCCTTGATTTATGACCACAATTAAGCCCAAAGTTTCCATTGCTAAGCAAGACAGTTAAGTGAGTGTTGCCCCCGTTTACGACTTTTCAGTTGTTAAGAGAATCACTGCAGTTATTAAGTTAGTAACACAGTTTTTAAGTGCATCTGGCTTCTCCAATTGACTTTGCTTGTCAGAAGGTCGCAAAAGGGGATCACATGATCCTGGGATCGCATGCAACCATCATGAATACATGCTAGTGGCCAAGCAGCTGAATTTTGATCATGTGACCATGGGGATGCTGCACCAGTTGTAAGTGTGAAAAATGGCCATAAGTCACTTTCTTCAGTGCTGTTGTAGCTTCAAACGGTCACTAAAAGAATGATTGTAAGATGAGAACTACCTATGAAAAGGTGGTTTTAAAGTTATTATTAAACAGTAAAGATAAAAAAGGATAACCGTTTTTCACCAGGCCCTGCAATATTGGATTTAAATTTGTTTGTTTATTTGTCAAGTACATGTTGGTAATATACATAGATAAAACATTGTTTGTATACATAAGATGGGTACTGATAAGCGGGAACATTAGGACAGGGACGGTAGGCACGCTGGTGCACTTATGCACGCCCCTTACTGACCTCTTAGGAATCAGGTGAGGTCAACAGTGGACAGTCTAAGGGTAAAGTTTTGGGGGTTTGGTGACGAAACCACAATGTCAGGTAGTGAGTTCCAGGCATTTACCACTCTGTTGCTAAAGTCGTATTTTCTACAGTCAAGTTTGGAGCGGTTCACTTTGAGTTTGTATCTGTTATGTGCTCGTGTATTGTTGTGGTTGAAGCTGAAGTAGTCATTGACAGGAAGGACGTTGTAGCAGATAATTTTATGAGTTATGCTTAGGTCGTGCTGAAGGCGACGTAGTTCTAAGCTTTCTAAGCCCAGGATTTCAAGTCTGGTTGCGTAAGGTATTCTGTTGCGAGTAGAGGAGTGGAGGACTCTTCTTGTAAAGTATCTCTGGACACTTTCTAATGTATTTATGTCTGATATGCGGTGTGGGTTCCAGACAGATGAGCTGTATTCAAGGATTGGTCTGGCGAATGTTTTGTATGCTCTGGTTAGTAGTGTGATATTACCAGAGAAGAAGCTACGTAAGATTAGGTTAACAACTCTTGAAGCCTTTTTGGCGATGTTGTTGCAGTGGGCTTTGGCACTTAGGTCATTTGATATGAGTATTCCAAGGTCTTTGACAGAGTGAGGGTCGTCTGTAAGGTCTTGACTTTTCAGCTTGTATTTAATGTTCTGATTTTTTTTGCCAATGTGTAGGACAGAGCATTTGTTGGTTGAGATTTGGAGTTGCCAGATGTTAGACCATTCTGTCACAAAGTCTAGGTCTTTTTAGAGGATAGTAGTGTTGTCGGTGGTGTTGAAGAGTTTTACATCATCGGCGAAGAGAACGCAGTCGCTTGTAATGTGATCGCAAAGGTCATTTATATAGAGTATGAAGAGTGTGGGTCCTAGTACGCTGCCTTGGGGTACACCGCTGTTAACAGGAATGGGGTTTGATAGGGCGCTCCCTATTTTGACCATTTGTTGTCTGTTTGACAGGAATGCAGTTAACCAGTCATGTAGGGGTCTAGAGATGCCGTAGGGTTTCAGTTTCAGAAGTAGTTTATCGTGAACCACTGAGTCGAAGGCTTTACAGAAGTCTATGTAAACTGCGTCTATTGTTTTGCCCTGGTCCAGTTTTGTGGTCCATATGTTTTTGCAGTGTAGTAGTTGTAGATTGCAGGATAGTTTTTTCCTGAAACCGAATTGTTTGTTTGAAAGTAGGTTGTTAGTTTCTAGGTGGAGGGTAATGGATTGGTTTATGATTGTTTCCATGACTCTGCATGTGACGCAGCATAGAGAGATTGGTCGGTAGTTTTCTACTAGATTGGGATCTCCCTTTTTGAAGATGGGGATGACCGTGGCTAATGACCATAGGTTTGGAAGGGAACTGGTCCTGTAGGATTTTTCAAAGATTATGCGTAGTGGCTCGGCAATGGCTGTGGAGATCTTTTTTAGGAAGTATGCACATAGTCCATCTGGTCCGATTGATAGAGAAGGTTTTAGGTCACGTAGTGCTTTTTCAACGTTGTATTCAGTGAAGTCTATTTGTGTTAAGTTGTTGTGAGTATTTGTGGTACGACTAGGGAATTTTGGACATGAGCCGTTGCTGTTTACAAAGACTGAGCCAAAGAATCTGTTGAAGAGGTTTGCTTTGACTGTTTCATCATAGCATTCTTTGTTGTTGGGTCCTTTTAGTGGTGGGAGAGGTCTCGAGTCCTTGAGTTTGTTATTTACGAAGTTGTAGAAGGCGCGGTTAGATTTGGTGCGCAGAAGGTTTTCCTCTTGTTTGCTGTGGTAGTTGGAGCATTCCATCTTTATTTGGTGGCATATATTTTTGTAGCGGTTTTTGAAGTTAGCTACATAGCCTGTTTCGTTTTTTTGCCAGAGGGATTTTTTTTTTTTGATTGAAGCTTCCTTATTGATATGGGTAGTTTGTTTTTCTTTGTTATGGTGGTTATTAGTGGTACGTGTAATCTGATAGTTCTTTTGACTTCGAGCAAGAAGATGTTATAGAGGTCATCGGCAGTGTTACAGTTAGAGAATAGAGTTTGCCAGTCAAGAGTTGAGAGGTCGGCGTTTATGAGTTCATAGTTGGCTTTTTTAAAATTATACTTGGGTGTCCCATTATTAAGGTGATTCTTGCAATGGTGTAGATTGAGGCTAAAGTCTATCATGCTGTGGTCGCTGTTGGAGAAGGGTTCTTTTATTTCTATAAATGCTGCATTTAAACTGAAAGAGAAATGATATGCTTGTTAATTCCTCTCTTGTCTGGGCTAAGTTCTCAGTCCATACTGGAATTTAATTAGAGGATGTACATTGAAGTGCAGAAGTGTGCTATTCAATTAAGATGTAACTTGTTCCTAATTTATTTCAGTTGGCTTTGAACCTGAATCTTAGGTTGTTTTACCATCTTGCTTTTGTTTTAATTTACCACTGTAGTATTTGCTGAAATCAGGGCACAAAGTTTAAATTGAAAAACAAAATTGAACTTTAGAATACCATCAGATGTGATTTCTTAGCTAGAAAATCATGTATGGTATCTTTGCTCTCTTCTAATTTAAACATCAACTCCCGTGTAAATGAGATTCAGGTAATGGGAGGATAATATTTACAGTATTAGTTACATGTTGTTGAGGAATATGGAGATAAACTTGAAGAAGGCATGCAAGAACGGTTACATAACCCTCCGCTTAGCCCTGGGAAGGAAGAGAGGGTGAGAACAGAATGCTAGATTAAGATAGGCTTTGTCTGATCCAGGGCATTTGTCTTATATTTATTATTTTTCCGAACAATTCAAAGAAGTGAATACATGCTAACACACTTTCCTCCATTTTCCCCACAACAACCACCCTGTGAGGTGGATTGGGTTGAGAGAGAATGACTGGCCCAAAGTCACCCAGCTGGCTTTTATGCCTAAGGCAGAACCAGAACTCACAGTCTCCTGCTTTCTAGCCTGGTTACTCTCACGGACATTATACATTTTAAAGACCACATTAGTGCTAAGACATATAGATTACAAATGAATTTGACGAATTCACCTAGCCTGAAAATGTCATTAGAAATGGCTGTCTGTTAAATAGCTCCCTTTTCTATATCGCTGGGTCTATTGATTTTGCTTGTTTCCACATGTAAAAAAGTGCTGGAAACATACTGGTTTTCCTAGTTCCAGTGGTTTATGTTATGTACGAGGGAATGAATATCTGTTTATCTCTTTAGGAATGTGGATCCCCCTATCTGGTATGACACGGATGTAAAGCTGTTTGAAATTCAGCGCGTTTGAGGAACGGAACTTGCCTCCGGTTGAGTAGAAACACTGGAAAAAAGGATCTTGCTGTGTGCTTGCTCATCACAGCTCTTTCTTCATTTCACTGCCTCCTGCATGTTCTAGAGGACAATCACAGCCATTTCCCTTCCACTTTTAAAACTCAGCAGCCCTTCCTAACTTTGCCCACCCCCAAGAAAAGGCGTGATGGGAAGTTGTTGAAGGAATGGCCATTGCTAGGAATCATACTGAAAGCCAAACAAGAGTTTAATCAAACCTTCCCCATGCTTTTTGGTGCAATTTTGAATCTGACTAGCTTAGAGAAACCATCTTTTCACTCCCTGGTCAGATTCAGCCTTTATGTAGAAAGACAGTGAATGTAAAGAATTAGAAAGTGAACCAGTGAAGAAAGCTCAACTACAAGAAGTAGCTTTGTGGTTATTTTCCAAAGAATGTAGGCTCTCAGCCCTTCCTTTCCAATCCTCTGTTCCCAGGGCCCCAACTGTTTTATTGCATCCTACGAGGGACGAGAAGGAGTTTCCTTTAGGTCACAGTGTTTCCCAACCTTGCCAACTTGAAGATGTCTGGACTTCAACTCCCAGAATTCCCCAGCCAGCATTCGCTGGCTGGGGCATTCTGGGAGTTGAAGTCCAGACATCTTCAAGTTGGCAAGGTTGGGAAACACTGCGTTTAGGAGGTGACTGTTGACCCAACAGTCTACTTATTTATGTTACTTCAGGGAAACATTTTGGTTTTGTTCACTCCCCCCTGTGAAAATGTGCTTAATTCCTTTGTCCTGATGTTGCTCCAGAACATTCCAATTCCGTTTTTGTTTGTTTTCCTAACCTTGTAGGAACTCCTTTTAAATGTGGATATGTGTCTTAAATACATATCACATTTTAAAATTGGCGTTTATTGCAAGAATTGTTTCTGGGAAAAATATTGTGGGACATTTTGAGAGATGAGGAAACGGCTTGGGCACATGCTATTTTCAGGGATTTAGAAATTATTGTGTGGGATTTTTTTTTTAAATGTATTGACATGAGCAGTCAGACTGCTGGAATGGAGTTTGATTCTCTAGAAAGTCACATGGTGTGGCTTGTATTCTAAGTTGGTTAATTAAACTATAATTGATGTAAAGTAAAACAAATTGTCTTGCTTATAAATTTTCAGCATGGCCTTGCAGGATCCAGTAGCGTCATATTAGTGTAAGTGTGTTTTGCTCAACACTAAGGATGGCAAGTATGTTATCTCCTCCTTGCCAGTTTTTATTTGAGCCCTAACCAGAGAATCTGAAATATGAGAGGCTGTTTTGACATAGCCCATTTTATAAAAACTTGTCTTTTTTCATACCTGACGTTAAACAAATATTGTCACCTTGTGGCATAGGAAAGTGCAATTTAAACTTGTAAAATTAATTCTAAATGCAGTTTGTTCATTTTTTTCTGCTGAAGAAAATTTTTTCAGGTTTTTTTTAAATTACAATAAAACGAGCAAATTGTAGGTGCAGTTGGAGATTAGACTGGGAAAATAAGATCATTGTTATTCCTTTTTGACATTTCTTCCTTTGACATTTATCATTTCATGTCCTCCTCATTAACAAAAACCTGCTATTTAATTCTTATTACATGCCGTTAGAAAGAATGAAGATTATATTTTCCTTTGAATGGCTTTGGCGATGCCCACTTAGGGTTCTGGTGAATTGCACCATATTTCTATCTCACTACAGAGTAAAGCTTCTTGTAAGTATACACTCATCCATGTCTTTCACCTGTATACACAAACACTCCCATATATGTGTATACGCACACTTCTGTGATGCTCCGATATTTTATTGTATATTATTAATGTGTGGGTTTTTTTTGTGAATTTACCTTGACTTTTTCTTTCTTTAGAATGGCATCTCTGCTCTTTGTTCCCTAAAGAATCAAAATTGCACTATAAACTATTTACTTTACATATGGAGATAAAATTATCTTAAAATGCTGTAGCTGGCTTTATCTATATCACAAGAGGTTTATTAGCTTATTTGTGTTACTGTTTGATTTATGATGCTGTGGCATTCTTTGCAACATGTACCTTTCCATTAAAGGCATGACTGCAGAGGAACTCTTGGATCAATATTTTACTGTTCAGTATCTGAAAGAACAATGGTGTGGCACATTTTACCACTAGCACATTTGCTGGTGAGAAGAAGGGGATAGGTGGACTGTACCTCAGATTCTAGATGACTTTGTGGAATTAAAATGTACAAAATAAACGTACCTTCAAAGTAACATGAAATTTAAGGAAATTAGCATGAATTTGCCAGCTGTTGTGACCGAGGAATGTGAGACTTCTTTTTTTCAGAATTTGAAAGATATATTTACAGTAGATTCTGGGTAACTAGTTGGTCTGAGGGCCATGGCTCATGCATCTGCTCCAGACTGCACCAGTCTTTATTGCCAGAGCTCTAATCTTTCCCCTGATTTTTCCTCAAAAACCACCAACTTTCAGTAAGTTTCTTTGACAGGACCTTGGGTTTCAACTTGTGAAGAATGGGACAATTTACTAGGAAGGCTAATTTACTAAACTTTTATTTCCTCTGGTAACTTTTATTGACGCAGAACAGAATAAAATTAGCCAAAATGCAAAATTCCAACTGCTAAGAACGTTTGTTCTTTGGGGTTTGAACCAGCTTCCTCTTTGGAGCAGAAGTTTTCTGAATGGAGCCTGAATAAACTTCTTGCAGCCTATTTTGACTTGGTTTTCTGAAGTAAGAGTTGTGAGAGAGCCAAGCCCTGGACTCTATCTCAGTAATTCTTAAATGATTTATTTTACAGGAGAGCAATAAAACAAGAAATGTTTACACTTCCACCTGTTACCCTTTATCAAAGAGAAAGGTTTAGTTATTACTAAAAGGTACATTGATCACAAAGCTTGGATCAGTTTTAATCCCTTATATAATCAAACATCTATAATAACTTACAGGCGTTTTTTCAATGCAGTCTGTTTTTTTGTATCCTGAACTCTGGGCAAAGCAACTAGAGCACGTGTAATAAATCTAGGAAGTTTAGCTACTCATCATTTTTAAGAGGTTGAAACTTTTCAGAATTCCCCACTGTTCTTCTTCTGCGTTTTTCAATAATTAGTAGTTCTGATCAGATCCTGGACTTGATATTTTATACTGCTTTAATATATTTATTCCTGTTCCAGTTTTTTTAATTATTATTTAGATATTTGGTGTGCAAGATAAATAATGAAAACAGGACTATGTCTGACCTATCTTAACTTAATATTTGTATGATCCTGGTTAACAAGGCAGCCTTGGAAGAAGCAATCATTTTATCATGGTGTGAGGATCCTCTGAGTAAGGCTGTCCAGTGCAGGGCACGACTATCCAAGTGCAGATGGGTCTACTGCAGGGGTGTCAAACTCAAGGCCCCGGGGCCGGATCTGGCCTGCAGGGTGCTTAGATCTGACCCACGGGGCAACCTTGGAAATAGCAAAGGACTGGCCCGCATTGTCTCTGCCAGCAAAAACGGAGCTCGCGAGGACTGTGCGTGACCCTCCCGAGCTCCGTTTTCGCTGGCAGAGGGTTGCAGGAGGCCATTGCAGCCAAAAATGGAGCTCGAGAGCCCGTTTTCGCTGGCAGAGCACTCGGGCCACCACAGGCGCCCCCCAACGAGTGACATGCTGGCCATGCCCATGCTAGCCACGTCCACCCTGGTCCCCCGAGGTCAAAAACAACCCTGATGCGACCCTCAATGAAATCAAGTTTGATACCCCTGATCTACTGGCATGTTGTAGTATCCTAAACAAAGTTGCTTGTTGATTTATAAGGAGAGGTCCTTACTCTTTTCCACACTTTTTATCATTTAATAATAATAAAAAAATGCAACAGATCCAAATTATAAAGTTTGAATTGTTCCAAAGTATATCAGCAAACTCAGACATTTTCTTATTATCTGCTTGATATCAAATATTATGTTTCAGTCTTCCTAAATATTACATTTACTTTATTGCCTCCATTGATGCGAAATATAAGAACAATTGTCACAAACATATCTAGAATGGCCCTGTATTGTTACATATGCATGATAGACACAATATTTATGTTTTGATTATAGATGTAAATAGATGCCACACCTGGGATATTTTCATGCTTTTTTAAAAGACATTGATAGAAATGTCCTTAACTTAAAAGTGGTCCATTTCTTAGTCTCTGTTCAACAATTCAGGCATATCCAAGGATTGATGCAGTAATAAAAAGTGCCCATTTCACCAAGGGATTGCCATGCTCAACATAGTTTACCTCTCTTTCAAATTTGACATTAGCCATGTATTCTTAAGGTTAATAATTGTTCAGCGTCACTGTAATTAGGTTTTGTAAGTAATGTGTACAGAAGAAATCAATCCTATTAAGAGCTATTATGGAGAAATGAACCTTCAGTGAGTAATGGACTACTTACCGACAAGATCAGATTATTCTTTCTGATTAAAGAATTATTCAAAATGATATCACAAGTCTCTCTAATGTGAAATTCTCATAATTTTACCCATTTTATTACTGGTCTTCATAATTGCATTTGTAGCGGAATAAAAACAGCAATGTGAGAAAATTTAGATTTGCTTCAGGCAGAGCGATACACCTCCAGAAGATCACCAACAGAATGCATTCTGTAGAACACACCCAATGGAAGCCCAAAGTTGACAATGGCAAACCAGGTAGAGTAGCCATAAAATGACTTCTCTATTCCATTCTCAAACACTGGATGTGCTCCAAATGATGGCATAATCCACAGCTGGAAAGGAGATATAAAAATAGAGCAGGATCACTAAAAAGTGGTACTCTGAATAAAAACAACATGGTAATTTTATCTTAATCTTTGGTACTACATCCTAGTTTCCCCACTTCCGGTGAGTGAAAATCTTCGCAACCTTGGTTTTTGTACTACACAAAGAGAAAATCTGAACAAATTTTTGTTCATTTGTTTTCACTCTGCAATTTCCATGCCTAATCCATGATTCAGGCATTTCCTGTTCCTCGTGTTTTTGTTCTTCAGCCATTTTTCTCGCCTCAGAAAATCCATTATGAAGAGAAAGTTAAAAATCCTGCATCGTTCGCTGCCTTTTTGTGCTAAGTTATTTTGATCTCAAATGAAATTTTGTTTTGATATTTTGGTGGATGCTGATCCGCACTTTATTTTAAGGTCTAATCATATTTGTCCATTGTTGACAATGGTGCTTGAAAACGTATGAAGGATTAGAAAGTTAGAGTCCTCCAAATATTTTGGACTACATTTTTAACCAAAGTTTGTCACAATGCCTTTGGTCAGAGATTTCAATAGAATAATCATTCAAAACATCTGGAGGGAACTTAGTAGGTCATCTCTAGTACCTTGTATACTTTTAATTATTATGTCATTTATTGTAGTACTTACAATGATATTGCACATGATCAGGAAGCTGGAGATCTCCTTCAGAGCTCCTCTTTTCCAGTTCAGATGCCTGTAGGCCTTGATGTAAGTCCACGAAACACTCTGATTTTCCTGTCTTGTCTCCAGGTTATCCATGTTTGGGGAGCTGTCTTCACATTTCTCTCTCACACTTTTGTCTGTCTCCTCATTGGCAGGGGATGGGACAGGTTTTTCATAGAGATGAGATAGAACCCTATCTTCATTAGTCAGAACTTGGGTGGAGGGAAGCCCTTGGGTGGAATGTGCAGCAAGCTGAGAGTCCTCACTCATCAGTAGTGGTTGCTTGTGGAGCCCCTCAATGATGAAGATATTCTGGGAAATGTGTTGAATGATGAGGCTTATTGAATAGGCTAGAATGATGCTGTTCAACATGCTTATTGGATGGGTGGCCACAATGGCTACAATAGAAAAATACGAGATGGCAATTTGGCCTAAGGCTGTTCCCATGAGCAGGATGACATCAAGGCTTCTGGTTGGATTTTTCAGGGTATCCAGCTCTCTCTCTTCTAAGGCATGGATAACAGTTCCAGCCAAAGCTGCCACAGTCATTACAGGCAATAAACAAATGTAGTAGGAATAATACAGTATGAATGACATATGACTTGGGAAAGAACTGGTGACTTGGATTTGATAGATCATGAAAATGCAAATACCAATAATTATTGCAGCGATACCAAGCAAAGGCCCCCAAATGATGCCATGGAGTTTGAATCTAGGCTGGATTCCAGAGGTATGGCTCTGAGTTATGCGCCGGCCCACGTTCTTCCACATGACATACAGCATGGAGCAACAGATCAAACAATATTCTGTATTGAAGGGATATAACAAAATATATCCCTTTTGGAAGATCTTGCAGATGGTCGCGTTTGAGTCCTTGCAGGAGAACCTCAAATTACCTGAGCAAGATAGGGAAAATGAAGGATTATGCAGAAGGTAGCTATGAGATTTCCAGATCACAAGATTTGCTTGGAGCAAAATGCATAAAGTTATAATATGTTAACATCTAGGCTGAATAAGGAATTTTCTCAGACTTTGGTGCTACTATCATAGAAGACAGAAGAACATATCCTTGGCAATGATTATGAATTTTGTTTCAATCAGTACGTGAATATTGTCTTTTCTCTGTTGAGTAGTGAAATGCCAAAGGTGAAGGTCCACCATTCACTAGGTAATGCATTGATTTATCATGCTACCAATTTGAATCAGTATCGGGAAGCTTTAGATTGTTTCTTTTCTATGTACTAATGGCTGGATTTGTTATGCACACATGTTCAAAAGAGGTGGAACTTGTATCTCAATTCTTCAACTTTCACCTTGCAGATTTGGTCTCTCTCCCTCTCTCTCTCCCTCTCCCTCTCTCTCTCCCTCTCTCCCTCTCTCCCTCTCTCTCTCTCTCTCTCTCTCTCTCTCTCTCTCTCTCTCTCTCTCTCTCTCCCTCCCTCCCTCCCTCCCTCCCTCCCTCCCTCCCTCTCATAGAGGGGGAGGGAGGGAGGGAGGGGGAGAGAGGATTAGCCACACCAAGGTTAGCCGGCTTAATCTTGGTGTGGCTAGATACATGCATCACTCAGGAAAAGACCAGGATTTATCAACCATTGAAACAACCCCTTATGCCAATACAAACCCAAAACATAAAGACAGTTATTTAAATATGTGGGATGGAATTATTTGCTCTGGGATACTTATGGGAAGAAAATGTCAAATTCATTGGAATTAATTTAAAACAGAAAATGACCCTTGCCTTCATATCTTTGCAGAGACTGGTTCAATTCTGATTCAATTTGTCTGTGAACTGTATCATTGGCCACCGCTAAAAACCACAGCAGGAGGTTAGTGGCCAAGGTCAGCATTAGTCCACATCTGTCAAAGAAGGAAAACACACTTTTTAAATCCTTTTTGCCATTGATCTTTATGAAACAAGTTGTGTTACACTGGTTTACAGAATATTCTCTTTTTCCAGAACACCTTGTACAGTGTGAAAATCAGCATGTCAGTAACTGAATTGGAGACTTCCAAATGACAGCAATATAAGAATTAAGGAACTGAGTTAGAATGAGAATAGTTTTACCTAAAAAATACCACCCCATTCCAAAAGTTGGCCTTTCAATATGGAGACAAACCTGAGAACTGCAGATAATTGTCATAAGAAGAAACAGTGTGGGTTTATGTAACAGTAACAGAGTTGGAAGGGACCTTGGAGGTCATCTAGTCCAACCCCCTGCTCACGCAGGAGACCTATACTAGGGATTCGAACCGCCGAACTGCCGACCTTTCTGATCGACAAGCTCAGTGTCTTAGCCACTGGGCCACGTGTTTGTGTGTGGAAGGTTTGTGGAACTTTTTGCCACCCCTCTAGAGCAGTTCCACTCTGGATCACAAGGCAGAGGGAAGGAGACTTAGAATGGAGCAGATAGTGATGCCCCCGACCCCGACGATTTTATTCTCCATAGTTCCTGGCCTGGCCTGATCTGATTCATATTCAGTTTTTCTTTTGCCACTTCTCCCTCATGGAAAAATTGGTTCTAAACTATTCAGTTTTCAGATTCAGATGGCAGAGTCCCTGGATCTCTTTACATAGTTTCTTTTCAACATTTTGCTGCATTGGAAAGAATATAAAGACTTAAGACTTCATGTTATGGAAGACTTTTTTTGGTTTATTTTTTCACCAACTTCACATAACCATCCATACATATACCGTAAATCATATCAAAACATACATAATTATACATTTCTATCCAATATACCATAAACCAAATATCCTAATTTTGCACCTTTTGTACTTTTATTGCCCGTCTGTTTTCCCTCTATATTTCATACTACTCCCCTCCCTCTATCTCCCTCTCTTCCCCCTACCTTCTTTCTCCCTCTCTCCCTCTTTCCTACTTCCCTCCTCCCTCTCTCCCCTTCCTTTCTACTTCCTCTTCCTCCCTCTTGTCCCTTCCCTGAGTACATTTAATCATAATCCATTTTATGTTTAACAGACGAGCAACTCAAATCTCTAACTTCATTCCATCATCGGTGCTACTCTTAAACTTGTATCTTTTCCTTTATCCATATATATATATAAATATACCTAGAAGAATATAATATACTGTATATATATATATATATATATATATATATATATATATATATATATATATATATATATATATATATATATATATATATATATATATATATATATATATATATATATATATATATATAGTATATTATATTCTTCTAGGTATATTTTTCTGTTATTCTAATGCTGCCTCCTTGCCACCTATTTTTTGTTGCCTGGGTCTACCACCTTTAATTTTCAGTTTTCTTCCTAATTAATTGCTATAGTTTAACTTCCATACATATTCATTGTCTCTTGTGCCTCCTTTCTTATTTATCCTTCAAATCCATCCTGTTTATGTTTTTAATTTTAGGCCGTACTCCTCCCTTTCCTCAATTTATATCTTTACTCATTTTATGTTTATTCTGTCATTTCTAAATGCCCTAAATTTCTAATCTCTTTTACCTTTTCATAACTCCCTTTCACCTTTATTACCCAATTTCTTATTTTAACTCATCCTCAATATTTAAACCAAATCTAATCTTGTCACTACACATCCATCCATTGGTTGGTAACATTACCAACTTCCCAATATACAAAAAAACCTTAATTATCTCAAATCTCTACAAGATAAAATCAAATTAATGAATTATATAATCTTATATAAAAACCTTTGAAAATAATATTTATACAGATCTTATAACATTCCAACAATTTCAGTAATTATCTAAATCCTTTTCAATTTGATTACATTTCAACAATTGCATTTACTATAATATAGCTTACATCATCACTATTCATAATTATATCATCATATACCACTCTTCCATAAAAACATACCATAATTAATTATACACAGTTAATACCATTGATACAAATAAGACTATTAACATGTCTTATCACCCCTTCCATTCCATTAACCTCCCCTCTTCATCCATTCCCCTTTAGTCTCTCAAAAATTCCACTTCTTGTGAGTTTTTCCCTTTCTCCCATTCTCTTAATTTTTTCCTTTTCTTTCTTTTATTTTTATATGTATAAATTCTTTTTTTCTGAATTCCTTTTCTTCCTTTTAAGTATGTTATTTGTTGAACTCTCCTCACAATTCTGCCTAATCTCTTCTCTCTATTACCTCCTCTATCTTTTGATTGATTCTTTTGGGGGGTGATACTCCCCCTTTTCTACTCTTTTCTTGTCACTGTAAATCCCAGTGTAATCATCTATCTGTTTTTTATTATCAGTCCTTTTTCCTTCAATATACTTTCCTTGTTCCTCATTTTTATTTTCCAACACTATAGGTTCTAAGTGTTCTGTGTATTCCATCTTCATTTCTGCTTTCTTATTCCTCTAATTTCCAAGAGATAAGTTTTTATGTCTTCATGAATATATTTTAATAACCCAATTAATTATTCGTACGGACACTCTTCCATCTTTAAATCTCTCTTAATTAAAGCTTAAATCCATATAATCTCTTTATGTTTCAGTATTCTGGTATCCACTTTTAATATATCCTATTCCAGTTCACAGTCTTATCTTCCTTCCCATGATAAGTCAGGATCAAACACCGTAGCATAGCATACACTCCTTTCAGATTCTCAGAGTTTCAAGGTTATCCAATATATATATTCTTCTTCAGAAAATTTGTATAAATACAAATGAAATATACTTTTATTACTCACTGCAAAGAATAACATACAGGGTATTGCTTCCATTTGCTCAAAAGCAGTGTTTACTGCTTCTATTTTCCTACCTGGTGAGGTTGTGATGAACCTGGATACAGTCTTTTGCATGACACCATATAAAGTAGGTCTGAAAACAATGCAGAGAGTAAACCTAGGTGTGAAGCATAGAAACACATCTATGCAACAACTTATACAGTGGTTTGTAAGGGAAAGGATTCAGTGTCTTGCATGCTTGGTCAAGAAAAAACAGTATTGCAGAGACGAAAAGCTATTTCTCAGTGTGCTACAGCCATGGCTTAAGCAATGAGATACTTCTCATGGTCTCCATTTGTTCTCCAAAGATATTTGTTTAGAGCTTATGAGGCCAGAGCTACAACCACATATGGTTACTCATGAGTTGTACTGGTTACCCCTGACCATTAAGAAATATGCTTTATACCCTTTATCTCCAAATGAAATAATCCCAACTTCTTCTTTCCATGTCTGTTGAGTAGCAGGAGGCAAAAGGACTAAAGAAGCAATACCTGAGGGGCTGCCCTTTTCCTTCTTTGAAAAGATATCCTAGAAGCATAAATGAAAGCATTGCAATCTCCTGTGAAGCCAGTTACTGGTAATGGTAGCCTGTGTTGTGTACACACAGTAGCCATCAGGCTCAGTTAATCTCTGAGTTAGTCTGCTGTTCAGAGTAGATGCCTTTTCCCCAATGGCTGTCCTTTCTATACACACTATTTAAGAACCCGTAGTAAAGCAGGCCTATTACCTGAATGCAGATGAAGAGTATTTCTATGGATGGGAACAAGATTTCCATTTGCGATTCGCTCTGAATATAGATAATGTCATACCCAATCTGGAAACTGTGCAAGACAACGCTGCATGCTCCAAACAATATTAAAGACCCTATATGGACATACAAGAGCCCCCCCCCAAGTTTTGTTAACAAAGAACCAGTTATATTTATCAATATTTATCACATGCACAGAGAGCGCAGGATATTTAGAAAGTGAAGTAGATCAAATAAAGCAAATATTTTTTCAGTTTTTCCAGAGTCTGCAGTTTCAATACAAAAAGTGCTGTATGCCAGGGGTGGGTTCCACTTACCTTTGCCACTGGTTCGTATCGCGACATTTCCCTCATGCAATTTGGCTTCCGCGCATGCTCAGTAGCTGGAATTGGCCCGAAACACAGCTGAGGATCTGATCAGCTGTGCTTCGGGCGAAGGAATAAAGGTCAGTTTAAACCCAGGGGTGGGTGGGAGGGCCCTTTTACAAGCAGCAGAACAGGAAAAACCTTCAAAACAGTAAAAAAATTAGCAAAAAAAGTCCCCCAAAAAGATGGCGGCGCTCATGGACCGGCACCAGCCAATCCAGTTCAGTGATGTTACCAGCAGGTTGCTACCGGTTTGGGTGATCTGGTCCAAACTGGGAGGAACCCACCCCTGCTGTACACCATGCTTCTGTGTCACCAGATACCTTTCTGATAGTGTCTGGAGGCCATAAGGGGTAGCCTTCATTGAAAAGATTGCTCACTTCTGCCTGAATGTTACAAATAATCAGTTACGGTATTGTGAGAAAGATATAGGGCAGCAATGCTTACCTCTAATCCAAATAGCTCCTGCATGGGCATCCTCATACAAGATGGCAAATGGTTTCCTTCTAGTGAACAGCAAGTAATACGCTATCCAGCTCAAGGATAGGATCTTGAGGATAGACAGGAAAATCCAGACATCTCTCATTGTAATGGCTACTTTGTTGAAAATCATACTACATAAGAATGCACTGCCAAGAAACACTACATTCATGGCTAGAAGTCCGGAGAAGAGCTGTCCAGTCTTCCGGGCCTGCTTGTCACGGTGTAACAAGGAAGAGCTATGTTGGTGGAGCCATGACTTCTCATAATGGATCTTCCACGACTCTGGTTGTGTAGTCAACGATTCATCTCCAGCTTCTTGGAGTTGGTGTTCCTCTCCCATTATCTTTTTGCTGTCCATGACAATTGCTTGATAAAGTTACTGCTTCTGGAATTTTTTAATCTATGGTATTAAACAAAGTTAAGATGACTGAAGACTTGGATGTAGATCCTGAATACCCAACATGGCATCTGTGGACTTCCCTTGATACTGATGAGGTTCCTTGTGTCATCAATTTTTTGGGAGGTGAGGCATATGTAAATTTGTTTAATTAAAACAAATAGGTGCCGAGGCCTCTGATTGAAAATATGGCATTGTCTCTGCATGGTTGGCTAGCTAGATCAAATACATAAATACATGCTGAACATTTCAGTAATTCCTGGTATAATATCCTGAAATCTATCCTCCAGTGAGGATCATTTCTGTCTAAAGCTGTATCTTTTGCTGCAGAAGCAGCATTGAATCAATGTGAATCATTTCATGTGGTCTCTGATATTGTCTCATTACAGGAGACAGTTCGGCCTTCCAGGTCCTATTATTCTGCTACCACAACATTTTTACATAAAAAGGGCCGGATACAAAACAGGTGCCCTGTCAATAGTACTTTGGAATGGAAATGAGGAATGCAAACATGGAGAACACAGACATTCTAATATTTCTTAAGATGGGAAAGATATGTGTGCTATAGGGTGCAAACCAAGAGGGAATAATAAGGTTGAAGTGGTCGAAACAATACTGATTGATCACTGAATGTTTTGAACTGGAATTGGAAGGGTGGGGGTGAGAAGGAATTATAAAGACTGGTTAATTGGAAGTGATGTTTAATCCCAAGAATTCTTGGGAGACCCACTACTTCTCTGGAAGCATTCTTAGAGAAAATTGACATGATAGGGAGATGAAGCCCAGAGCTCTGCTTAGAGTTCTATGCCCATCTGTCTAGAAAACAGATACAGGTAAGGTGAAGTAGTAGACAGCACTCCAATATGTCAAGTTGTAGAGTGACACCACTAATTTGTTTCCTGGTAAGCTGATGTTTTGTAAAAGCAAGCTATGAACCTCAAGGAAGTTCAAAACCTGTTTGCAAATTTCCTAAAACGCCCACACTGAGATAGGATTAGAAAGTCACTGTCATGGTCATTGAGATCAAAAAGCTTCCCCCAGGAACAACAACTTGTATTATGTGTGAAGAAATAGTAAGAATGTTTGAAATGTGTACAAGGTCAACCATTTCATAATCACCTCAAGCTATTATGTATCTTTACGTGGAAAAAAAAACCAGTTACCTCCAGCCCCGTCTGCTTGCCCAATTATGGAACTTTTGACTTTGTAAAAAATTGAATATGTGAGAACTTTCTCAGTCAAAGTTCGATAGGCTGAATTCAAACATTATTACATCATTTGTTATAATCATAGTTTTTACATAAGTCACAGCAGGTGATTTTCTACATGATATTAAACACAAACTATGACTTAATACCAATAGAAGACAGTATATGTAGGTCTGGTTGAACTATAGATCACACTAGCTAAATATTATTTATTGCACACGAATAAATTTCACATTACAAATGAACACAGTGTATGAACCCAGACAATATGAATTATGACTTTTGATTCTATTTTGCTTGTGGATCAAGAAATCATGAAAAAAAAGACCATAAATTAGCAAAATCTCTGAACCAAGTCTATTGAAGAGAAAAAGAGTTTGAAGGTTTTCATTTCCCATGTGGGCTACCCTACTGACTAGTTCAGTGTATTTTATATAACTTTTAAATCATATTTTCAATGATTTACAATAACATATTAAAATGTAAATTTAAAAAAATTAACGCAGGATTATAAAATGATAGAACTTTTATCTCTGTCTAATACATTTGCTAAAGTATTAGTTTTCTCTGTTCCCCTGTTGTTTTGCTTAAACATCAAAACGTTTCTGTTTCATAAAAATATTCTCAATTATAAGATTAATGTCAAAAACATCAAAAAAAAAAAAAAAAAAGCACAACAAAGAATGTTCTTTCTGGGCCAACTCAGGAAGCTCAAACTGCCCAAGGAGCTGCTGACACAGTTCTACAGAGGAATCATTGAGTCTGTCATCTGCACCTCTATAACTGTCTGGTTTGGTTCTGCAATCCAACAAGACAGACACAGACTTCAGAGGATAATCAGTAAAAACAATTACTGCCAACCTGCCTTCCATTGAGGACCTGTATAAAGTCAAAAAGAGGTCCATGAAAATATTTACTGACCTCTCGCATCCTGGACATAAATTGTTTCAACTCCTACTCTCAAAAGGACGCTATAGAGCACTGCACACCAAGACAAATAGACACAAGAACAGTTTTTCCCCGAACGCCATCACTATGCTAAACAACTATTTCCCTCACAACTGTCAAACTATTCACTAAGGCTGCATTACTATTACTATTAGTCTTCTCATTGTTCCTATTACCCATCTCCTCCCACTCATAACTTGTTGCTTGTATCCTTAAGATTTATATTAATATTGACTGTTTCCTGATTGCTTATTTGCACCCTATGACAATCATTAAGTGTTGTACCTCATGATTCCTGACAAATGTATCTTTTCTTTTATATACACTGAGAGCATATGCACTGATGACAGGTTCCTTGTGTGTCCAGTCACACTTGGTCAATGAAGAATTCTATTCTATTCTATTCTATTCTATTCTATTCTATTCTATTCTATTCTATTCTATTCTATTCTATCAATAAATAACAATATAAGCAAGTTTGGAGAGCAAAGAAGGTTGTCTTAAATCAGAGTTGTGAACTCTTCCTTGTGCTGGTGCTGCTCAAGTATGTTGGAATAGAAGATGCCCTCAAACTCTTTGGGCTGCTGTGTTCGTTTGGAGGTTTGAGAATGAGAATGTGTTGTGGGCACTTCTGCAGTGTAATAAAACATGGGAATTAAATAAAAGCTGCAGAGAAGCTCAACTGGCTCTGTGCTAGATTATACTCAGATGGCCCAGACATTGGTTCAGGAGAGTTCATAGAATCATAGGAAGGAACGTTGGAGGTCCTCTAGTCCAATTTCTTGCCCAAAGAAAGACTCCTCAGACCATCCCAAACAAATGGCTAATCATCCTTGCTTGAAAACTTCCAGTCATGCTTGAAAACCTCCATGAGTTGAGAAGATAGGCTGTTCCACTTCTTCACAGCTCTTACGGTCAGGAAATTCTTCATTATTTTTATTTTGGATCTCTCTCTCTGTAAAGCTTCTATCCACTGTTTATGTCCTACCTACTATGAAGAATAAATCCACACCTTCTTCTCTGTGAGAGCCCTTAAATATTGGAAGTCTACTATTGGAAGTCTACTATTGTGTCTACTACTCAGCCTTTTTAAAAGGCTAAACATACCCTGGTCTTTTAATCAGTCTTTATATGAAGCCATTACCAATGAAAGGAGGCAACATTTACAGTTTATCTTTTTACCAATACCCAATTGTAAAGTACCTATACTGTTTCGTACGGCTGTATGTAGCACGGATTTGCATGGCCTCCGCTGATAGGCTAATCTATTGGCGGGAGAAATGAACTGCTGTCAGTGGCCGGCTTGGTTACAGGGAAGCCCTTAAAAGCGGCTTCCCTGCAGCCTGCTGGCAGCTCGTATTGCATTCAGCCAGGAGAATAAAAGGTGCTGAACTGTTCTTGTGTCTCACTCTTTCTTTCCAGTGCGAATCTAACACTGGTGATGAAGGTGGTTGAAGATGGACAACAGGACAAAGGCACCTCATGGCATCCGCGGCCATCTTAGAAGCAAACATCGTCCTGCTCTGGCAAAACTTGAGGATGGCTACTCACACCTCTCCTGCTCCAGCAATCTTCGACCCGAAGACGGAAGAATGGCACACCTACACGAGCTGCTTCCGCATGTTTCTGGAAGCAAACAATTTCCAGGATCTACCTGACAATAGGAAGAGAGCTCTTTTCCTAACCTACTCCACAGTTGGAGCAAGGAGCAGGGGACGGCATGTCCGCACCCGTTGAGTTTCCAGGGACTAATGAATCGTGCAGGCCCAGTAGGACTGTATGGCACCCCGTCTTCCTGCGTGATTACATATCTTGTATACAGATACAATTGGACTATCCACAAACTAAGAGGGGAGGGGTGTTACGTACGGCCGTATGTAGCATGGATTTGCATGGCCACCGCTGATTGGCTAAACTAGCAGCGGGAGAAATGAACTGCTGTCAGTGGCCGGCTTGGTCACAGGGAAGCCCTTAAAAATGGCTTCCCTGCATCCTGCCAGCAGTTCGTATTGCATTCACCCAGGAGAATAAAAGGTGCTAAACTGTTCCTGTGTCTCGCACTTTCTTTTCCGTGCGAATTTAACATATACAATTGCAGCATTCATGGTCATTTTATTGCAAGCAGTGCCAGGATAGTTGGAAAGACAGTTACAAGCAGCAGTGAAAAAACACCGCTTTATTGCTTCTCAATAAAGTAAAGCGGTAATAAATATCCAGCCATCCGGTGTTGCCTTTACCTTCAGACTATTTTGTCTTACCACTTCTCCTTAACCGTTTCCGGCCATCTTTAGGTTCCCTCTTTTTCATTCCAAACTTTTCATTTGTTTTCTGCTTTCTTTGCTAAGTGGTTGCAGCAGAACAAAAAACACTGAATTATAATAATACTTTGGTTCGCCTTCCGAAATCCCTGAACACTCTATCCCCCCAAAAAACACTCCCCCCCAAAAAATGCCAGTAGCATTGTAGCCTGTCCAGACAATCTGCTAGAGGCCTCCTCTGATGTAAATGAACTAAACAACTATGATGATCAAGGGCCTGGAGACACAAACATATGAAGAACGGTCGCAAGAATTGGGTTTGGCTAGTCTAGAGAAAAAAGGACTAAGGATGACATGATAGCAGTATTCCAGTATTTGAGGGGCTGCCACAAAGAACAGGGGGTCAACTTATTTTCCAAAGCACCAGAAGGCAAGACAAGAAACAATGGATGGAAACTAAACAAGGAGAGAAGCAACCTGGAATTAAGACTTCTTAACAGTGAGGACAATTAACCAGTGGAACAGCTTGCCTTCCGAAGTTGTAGGTGCTTCATCACTGGAGGCTTTCAAGAAGAGACTGGACAGCCACCTGTCTGATTTGGTATAGTATAGGGTCTCCTGCTTTAGCAGGGGGTTGGGCTAGAAGACCACCAAGGTCCCTTCCAGCTCTATTCTGATTGAAATGCCACTGGATTCTATGGGAAGCTTGCTTCTGGAGAAAAGGGGTATGTGATTGAAGCCTAAGTCACGGAAGCCTGAAAGCAAATACAGAAGGGTATCAGGGCTGGGGCAATAAAAGGAAAAGCACCCTGGTAAATGATTTGCAGATTCCCAGGATTAAGAGTTGATGCATTGCTGTACTAGCATAACATAAATCTTGGCAAATTAAAAATAAGGGACAGAAAAGAGTCCTAAATGGCAGCAAAGAAAAATAATTATTAAACAGGCCAGACACTTTTCAGAGGGGTACTTTTTCAGGGGTACTTGAATCAGACTTTATTAATACAACAAAGAGATTTGTTTGGGACTTTTTAACTCTTTGATTTCCTTCCTTCCTTCCTTCCTTCCTTCCTTCCTTCCTTCCTTCCTTCCTTCCTTCCTCCCTCCCTCCCTCCCTCCCTCCCTCCCTCCCTCCTTCCTTCCTTCCTTGATCTTTCATTCACTTTTACTTGAGATGAGAGTTGGTGCCAAGACATCTCAGTCCACTCCATAATCTTCTATTTTGCATTAAATCAAAAGCCAGAGATACATATCTATTTTTAAAAGCTGAATATGCTGCTTTGTATTTTTTAAAAAATTAGATATTTTTGAATGCCAACATAAATGTCAACAATTGCTGCACTGATTTTTTTTGTAGTCCTTTTTTTAAAAAGAAAGACTTTTTGCAATTTGTTGCTGTACATTTAAATTTTTTAAAAGAACCATGCTGCCAAACTCTTCAATTTGAGTATAATAACTACCGTCGTGTGTCCAGATTCACCTTTCTTTTATTAAATATTTTTGAAGGAAGATAAAACTAATACAAACTGCTATAAAATAAGAAAATAAGAAAAAACAAACAGTCAAAGAAAATGCTAAGGGTTCAAGAAAAAAGGTAAAAGAACAAAAAAGAATAAACTGCTTCAAGATTATTGTATGCACAAAGATGGAAAGATTTGGCACTATCAACAATGAAGGAATGGCTAGTGAAGTCTGAATCACAACTCTTCCATGTTTTTCTTCTCCTGCCTTTCAGGTCATTCAAACATGCAAAGTGAAATTTACTCTTAAAAAACCCTTTTACCTCCCTTTTGCTCAGTGTAGGTCAGTGCTTCTCAAATAGTGGGGCGGGCCCCCCCAGGGTGTGTGTGGAGCGATGCCAGGGGGGGCATGGAGCGATGCCAGGGGGGGGCGCATGACCCGGGGAAAGTGCTTTTTTTGCCGCAGGGAGTAGGGGTTTTTTGCACCAAACAATAGCACACAGCATAGAGCAGGAGATATGAAATGCAGATAACAAACCCTTAAGAGACACCATGGAAAAATATTTAACAGGGATGAAAAGAAAGGAGGAGAGAGATGGAGATAATGAGACAAAGGTAAGTCTCCCGAAAGCTAAGACAAGGAAATATGTAGCGCTTGGCTTCACTGTGACTACGGTGGGAGACGAGGAAAGACCGGTATGTTTACTGTGTCTAAAAATGTTGGCAGCGGACAGCATGAAGCCAAATAAATTAAGGTGTCACTTAAACACATTACACCCCAATCACGCTGATAAGCCGCTTGAGTTTTTTCAGCGAAAACGTGCCGAATATTGCAAACAATCGTCCTGGCGGAGAGTTGGGGGGCGCGCGAAATGTTTACTTCTTCCTGGGGGGGTTTTTTAACAGAAAATAATTGAGAAGCACTGGTGTAGGTTGATGTGGGCATATAGGAGAAGGGACAACTCCTGGAGCCATGGTACAGTATTATAATTATGCAGAGGATAGACTGCAGCAGTTCTGTGTTTGGTTTTTACCCTTGAGTAACAACTAACCAAAACAAGTAACAAATAACAAATAGCACCATCAAAATATCAATGTTAGACAGCAGCTTTTCCTGTTTTTCTTCTGTTTCAGCACCATTAACACTGCATACAAATGGAGGTGATATTATTGTAAAGCAGCTAATCCAAAAATCCAAAAAAAAAAAAGAAAAAAAAAGAAAAAAGAAAGAAAAAAGAAATTGGCACAGGCAGCTTTGGCCTTATCTAGCCCATTGATGCCACACTTACTTAAGTATGGAACTATGAATGACCCCTCTATTTCCAAATCTATGCATCTTTAAACATACATCAACCACAGAGTTACTTTAGAAGCTGAAGTTTCATCACAAACTGCGTATGATATTTTGCCTTTGGCTAGACTTAGCCTGAGGATACGCATGGCCTTGAGCCCATGAGGATTGAGGCAATAGATAAATAGTATTTAAAAAATAAGGCACTCTACCCAGATCACCGCTTTAAGCCTTTTGTTTAAGATGTTAAACCACACCTTCTGGCCAAAGGCCCAGATCCATTTAAAGTGTATTTCCATTGTTACAACACTCATGTGTGTTGGGTTGCTTTAAGCTATTGTTTCTTGCAGGAGTCACTAGAGATCCCAAATTTGCGATTTGCCAGACTAATCCTCGAATATAGCTCACCTGTCTGGAACCCGTACTGCATATCAGACATTAATACAATTGAGAGAGTCCAGAAATATTTCACAAGAAGAGTCCTTCACTCTTCTGCTTGCAACAGAATACCTTATTCCACCATACTTGAAATTTTGGGCTTAGATAACTTAGAGCTACGTCACCTTCGATCTGATCTAAATGTAGTTCATAAAATCATCTGCCACAATGTCCTATCTGTCAATGAATGCTTCAGCTTCAACCGCAACAATACACGAGCACATAATAGATTCAAACTTAATGTAAACCGCTCCAAACTCGACTGCAGAAAATACGACTTCAGCAACAGAGTGATCAATGCCTGGAATGCACTACCTGACTCTGTGGTTTCTTCCCCAAACCCCAAAAACTTTAACCTTAGACTGTCTACAGTTGACCTCACCCCATTCCTAAGAGGTCTGTAAGGGGTGTGCATAAGCGCACCATCGTGCCTACCGTCCCTGTCCTACTGTCCTATTGTCCAAATTTACCTATACCTACTTTGGTTTTGTTTATGTTTATACCATACCTGTTATCTTGTACACATTTTGACAAATAATAAATAGATAAATAAATTAAATAAATAAATAAATAAATAAATAAATAAAATTGCCCGAGTAGCTAGAGTACACGTTTGTTTTGAGTGTTGTGTGGGGAGGGATTTTTAGGATTCCTATATACTGATCAGAAATCCTCAAATCATATTTCCAAACAATCATTACAAGGCATTTTTCGTTTTGTCATTTGTCATATTTTTGGGATCTACAGCCTTCCGCAAAGGGTGGAGAGCAGAAAATGCAAGGATTCTATATTTGCTCTTCTTACCTCAGCACTGGTGGCTTAGCTGCAGCCTCTGCGGGGAGAAAAGGACCAGAGCTGAATCTTCCAGAGTAACCGAATTAACAAAAGGGATCCCAACCCCCTTTTGAAATGCTATTTCTTCTCTAGGATGGAAATGTTTTTTCTCCTCAGAAGAACTGAGAAGTCGTCACTGGCATGCAGAGTTGCCAATGGAAAGTGTAGTTTGCATTGATTTTTTTCGCCGTCTGTTGACTTATGGGATAGTCTTGTCATTATATTAATTATTAGGCAGAGAGGTTCATTAGCCCGGGAGAGCCCAACCAATGGAAATCAAGGGCTTTCTTTTGCACCTGCCTGGTCAATTCCTGTCAACAGGCTGTGGACACAGCTCAGAACATGCTGAGCACAAAGCCATAGGCTTTCTTGATGAAAGGCGCCAAAGCTGCAGTTTTATAGCCATCCAAGGCTCCAGAAATGGCCCCACTTTGGCAACCTGGATAAAATACTGTAAATCTGTTATGGCCTGTCACACCTGTTTCCTTGTTTTTGCCAGTTACTTCATTTGTCCAGCATGACATTTTCTGTAACCCCAAACCTGGAGAGATTGATCAAAATAGTGGAAGTTTTCTCAGTCCCACCAAGAATGGAGATTGCGAGACAAGGGTGATTCTGGGCACGTAATACCATAAGAATAGAGCTTACCAAAGTTCTAGATTAAATTTGATAGACACTGTTTAAGTTAAATTTCATTTCATTTGAGGCATTTCAGGGCCAAAAATGTAGTTGGAAATGTACATAACAACACTAGTAACACCATTTTTATAACTATAATGTACACTGAAGATGGCATTTAATCTCATTTTACGAGGTGCAATGACAATAAACTAAACTAAGCTAAACAAAACGTCAAATTAACACAGTGAAGCAATTTCAAACTTGGAACATGAAAAATGTAAAAATTCTGAGGCAGCCCCCCTTGAGTGCTATGCAGAGATGTTGAACTACAATTCCCATCATTCCTAGCTCAAATTTTTGGGTCACTCTTACAGGATGAACTTCCCTTTAGAACAGGGGTGTCAAATCAAGGATCTGGCCCATGGAGTGCTTAGATCTGGCCCGCGGGGCCGCCCTAGAAACAGCGAAGGACTGGCCCGCGGTGCTTCTGCCAGCGAAAATGGAGCTCAGGGAGGCCGTGTAAGGCCCGCCTGGGCTCTGTTTTTGGCCACAACGGCCTCCTGCAGCACTCTGCCAGTGAAAACTGAGGCCCTGGGAGGCCACACACTCCGTTTTCGCCAGCAGAGAGCTGCAGGAGGCTGTCGTGGTCAAAAATGGAGCCTCCGAGCCCTGGCCATGTGCCCCCCCGGCCCCCCACGATGAAACACAACCCTGATGCAGCCCTCAATGAAATTGAGTTTGACACTCCTGCTTTAGAATATCAGGATCATGTTCAAGAGCCAATCAATAGTTTAGTAGATACAATTTCTAAGTTGCTTGCAAAGATAGCATATCCTGCAATATACCAGTCATTTCTGGACATCAAAAAAGCATGATTTTGTCTGCTGTCTTATTTAAGAAGAAGGCAACTGATGCAACAGCTTCAGCTAGCAATGCTAGAAGAGTGTTTATGGCTCACTGGGGAATTCTGGGAATTGAAGTCCACACACCTTAAAAGTTGCTGAGGATGAGAAACACCGTGCTAGAGTTTATTCTGCACATGCCAATTAGTCTTGGACAATGTTGGTGTCATGAACAATCCCAGCCCATGAAGCCAATTTTTCTGAAAGGAGAAGAAAGGGGCTGATCTCTCCACCTTAAATAGACAAACCACAGACTATTAGCTCGTCTATTGTGTCAAAATTGAATTTTGGTTTTGTGTCCATCTTCCAGGCTATTACCAGTTCAAGATTTTGGTTCAGCTATTTTTGGATGGGTCATCTATATGCCCCCATAGAGCGCTTAATAGCAGCACGTTCATCTGGCTGTTACAGAGTTAGGCATAATAACTGTGGGAAGAATAAACATTTTTGTTTGTTGAAAGACAGCAAGCAGTCTTAGTGGCAGGTAGATGTAAGACATCTGAAATCTGGATCTATGCCTTGTACCTTTTGATAAAATTGGATAATTGGGGGAAAAAAGCTACCAGTTTCCTGGATGAAAAGTGAAGTCCAGTTGCCTTTTGGAGAAAGAAAACAAAGAGCACCGTTGAGGCTACTAGATTCCTGATTCTTGCCACCAAAGACTAACACGACTGTCCTCCTATAATGTCAGACTGGGATTGGCAACATATTAGGTGCAAAGCCTGACTATACCTCAGATGAAATCCAGCCATTTTGGCTTTTACTAGTTAGCAAATCATGTCGCTCAGATTTCCCCAAGGAAGGAAAAGTGGAAATGACTCAGCTAGTTTTTTTTTTCCAATTTCATCATGATGCAATCCTCTTATAGAAATTGGGCATAGTGGCTGAAAGAGCATTAATCTTGCAAATCATCATTGTTTCCTCCTGCTGATTAGCTGCCTTAGGAGGAATATCTTTGCTTGCATGCTCCCACCTAAGAATATAACTGGATTTCTCAACATGCTAATCAATAGATTAAATGTCGATAAAAAGGTAAGTGAAGAGGAAGTTGCACAAAGCATGGCAATTAATCAGGGAGTCTTCCTTATATACTTCTATGCTTTGGTCCTCCAACACACACCTGTCTTGCGCAAAGATCACAGGTGTAAGAATGTTTTGTGAAGGAAGCTATCTTTATGTTTAAGTGAAGCCATTTTGATCTAACTATCAAAATGGCTATGCCAGATTGCCTGCTTTTTTTCATATCTATATGATATTCCTGGGAAAGAATGTGAGAACATGATAAATCATCCAGTTGTACCAGCTGCAAGGACAAATAAGGTGGTGAGTACAAGGTGTGTGGTGATAAGAGGAAGCAAGATAGTGAAATAATGTAGTTTTACTGAACAGATCATAACTGCTACAAGGACAATTACTACTCTGATTGTGCAAAATCATAAAAAGGCATGTCCAGGGGGAAAGGGGCTGAGTGAGTCCCTGCCTTCTTGCTTGCAAGCTGAATATACATTAATCCTACTGATGCCAATAGAACTCAAAGATTTCTCTGTGGCAGAGCTCACACTTTTTAAATGTTTTATTTTTTACTTTTCTTCAACTGCAAGGACGCGGAGTACTGATGTGAAGACACATGGGTGGAGTCACTTGTTCTCAGAGGGAATTTAGGGGTCACTAATAAAGTAAAGTGACCAGATATTTTTTTTTAAGCGGGACATTTTTTTTAAAGGGGGGGGCGGGGCCGCCTGGACGTCGCCATTTGAGTTTTGCGCATGCGCAGAACGCTGCGCATGCGCAGAGGGAAAAAGTCAAGAGCTGAGTACGGGGCACGGGGCGGGGCGGGGCAGGCAGGAAGGGGTGCCGGGCTGCAGGCTGGCAGTGGCGGAGGGTCGCTTGAACTCGCTTCCTGCCGCGGACCGCGTTTACGCGCGGCGGCGGCGACAGCAGCAAGCCGGGAGCGCTCGCCCGGAATTGGAGTCAGCGAGCAGCCCAGCATCGGGGCTCTTCCCCCGCCTTCTCCATCCTCCAGGGTCGCCACTGCGGGGGTTCCATCTCTCCGGTGGTGCCTGCGTTGGAAGGGAAGGGGGGGAAAGGCGGCCTGCGGGGCTTGGCACGGCTGGGAGTTGCGAGGCGGCGTAGCAACCAGGCTGTTCCTCCGGGTATGCTAAAGTGCTCGAGTTTTTTCTCTCTCACACACACATGCACAACCTTCCAACGACCGGGAAGTCGTGCTGGGAGATCCAGTCCGACCCGGTCGTTGGAAGGTTGTGCATGTGTGTGTGTGAGAGAAAAAACTCGAGCACTTTAGCACACCCGGAGGAACAGCCCGGTTGCTACGCCGCCTCGCAACTCCCAGCCGTGCCAAGCCCCGCAGGCTGCCTTTCCCCCCCTTCCCTTCCAACGCAGGCACCACCGGAGAGACGGAACCCCCGCAGTGGCGACCCTGGAGGATGGAGAAGGCGGGGGAAGAGCCCCGATGCCCAGCTGCTCACTGACTCCAATTCCGGGCGAGCGCTCCCGGCTTGCTGCTGTCGCCGCCGCCGCTCACCCTTCAACAGCCAATCAGCGTGGGGTGCCGACAGCAGCGACGTCATCTCTCCGCGCCCGCCTTGCAGAGAGAAAGGTATGGCGGGTGTTTTAAGGTGACCAGACGTCCCGATTTTGAGAGGGCCTGCTGCTGCTGCTGCTGCTGCCCCTGCGGCTGGGCCCAACCTGGCCGTCCTCGAGTGCCTGCAGGCCGATTTTTTGAAAGAATGCCCTAGTCGTGCATTCTTTCAAAAAATCGGGACTTTTTAGAGGGCGGGCGGGACGCGGGACAAATGATGAAAAAGCGGGTCTGTCCCGCCAAAATCGGGACGTCTGGTCACCTTATAATAAAGGGGGTGCAATGTCTCACACTGAGGTCAGCTGGAGAGCTGACAGCCCAGATTTGAGACCCAAGCTCCGTGCCATGGGTTGAGCTCCCGTTACTTGCCTCATGTCCTGCCCACCTAGCAGCTTAAATAGATAAATAGATACCATTTTGGTGGGAAGACATCACTGTATATGGTTGTATACACTTTGGTGTATTGCCATGCTGGCCACATGACCACGGAAATTGTCTTCGGAGAATGCTGGCGCCCTTGGCCAAGAAACGGAGACGAGTCCTGTGCCCCAGAGTCAGACATGACTAATAGGGAAACCTTTAGCTTTAATAAGAGAGTCAGAACTGCCTACAACTCCTGGAAAAAGGATGGCATGCTTTATGCCCTGATGATGTCTTGCTAAAATTTAATTATGATCAGGCATTTCAGGTAATGGCAACTTTGAATGTTCTGCTCGTAAAAAAACAAATCTGAGATAGGTTGTTGCAACCTGAGAGAAATTCTGCATACTCTTCCACCTATGCTCTTCAGCAATTGTTGCTATTGAACTTATCCTCAGCCCACAAATGAACAGATTCAAGTCACTTTTCCTTTAAAGTTTCTGGCTGATATTTCCAAATACCGTACATGTTGGATTCACGCGAGAATGAAGAGGCGAGACGCAGGAACAGTTCAGCACCTTTATTTCTCCAAAGCTGAGTGCAATACGAACTGCAGACAGGCTGCAGGGAAGCCGCTTTTAAGGGCTTCCTTGTAGCCTGCTGGCCACTGACAGCAGATCATTTCTCCCGCCGCTAGATTAGCCAATCAGTGGCGGCCATGCAAATCAGTACTTCGTACAGCAGTACATAACAGTACATAGGTACTGGGGTCCTTCTTCCTAGGCTGGGAATATCAAATGTAAGAAATATACAGCTCCCCCACCTTTCTCTCTCTTTTTGTCTGGGTCCTCCCACCCAGGAACTTTTGGTAGTGCTAGATTTGGCTAACTGTCTTCATCCTGCAGAAAACACATCTTAACAAACTCCCAGTCAGAAAGTGTTTCTTTGGATTAGATTCTTTAATACTGTACAACAAGGATCCTCCCACCCCCGGTCCATGGACTGGCACTGGGCCATGGCATGCCAGAAACAGGGATGTGTAAATAAGTGAAGCCCCATCCATGGGATGCAGGCAGCATGTGAAACCATGCCCCACCCGGTCCATGGAAAAAACTTTCTCCTCTTGAAAAAGCACCTTTGGGACAACCATGACCTGAATGACTGAGAATGTACACGGAACTGGTCCTTGGTGCCCAAAAGTTTGGGGGGCCGCTACTGTAAAGTGTTTGAAACCTCCCCTTTCTCCTTTGTTTGCCACTCAGTTTGGCCGATTAAAATTAATTGGTTGTGTTGCCTTAGATTTGAAGGTCACGTGGAAGCAGCTGATCATTTGAAACTCCTTATTGATTCCTTCCCTGTATTTTTCAGATGGCCTGTCTTCTTTCTTATTCTCTTGTGCTATTCTATCTGTTCCGCCTCCCTACCCTATGATTTCCCTTGAGCCTGCTTAGTCCTGCCTGCTTTTTCCTGAATGCCCTGTCATTACCCCACCCAGGCTCATTTCTTGCTGTCTGAGCCAGCTGAACCGCCTTGGCATCACACCTTACGCTGACACTGGTGGTCATGCGTGAATTTGAAGGAATGGCCAGGCTCCTCCTGGGTTGAGTGACGTTGCAAAGTCGGTGTACATGATAAAAGACAGGATTTTTCATTTTTTCCACCGTTAGCGAGAGATTTAGGGCTCTTTCTCACATTCCCATAACTTTAGCATAAAGATACCTGGTAACAGTTTCCATGCCACACCCTCTTGATGTTGCCTTTGTCTCATCCCCCACTTACAATTGAGGCAGTGTAAAGACATCTTTTCCATTCAAATTTAAAGAGGCGTTTCCCCTGTCCTCCCGATACAGTATTTGCCACAACACACTTCATTGGTGATGTAGTTGGTAATTGGGTCATTACCACTAGGAGTAAGATCTGCCAGCATCTATTAGGGTTGTGTGGTGGGCACAGTCTCTCCCTTGCGGTTGTTGGGAATCATGCTTTTGGTTTGGGCCAGACACCTGGCTTCCCTAGAGATCTCTGCCCATGCACCCTCTGACACTTTCCAAAGCATTTGGAGGTTTTCATGTGGGTTTCTTCTACAGACAGGTTTTCAAGCACAATCCTGTGCTGCACAAAATTTCACTGAAACTGGGAGAGAGAGAGTCTTGGGTTCTGGCAGCTAAGTGTTCCTCATTCAGTCACCACTGGGTGCATGGTAAGATCTTTACTGCTTTTGCTAAGAAGGAGTTTCAGGTGGCCATTGTTTTCCCCCAACCCCACCCCCGATTTTATTACTTGGGGAGGGCTCACCATTCCAGATTCCTGGCTGTCTGCAGCCTGCTTTGAACATGGCAGACCTGAGGGTGGAATGTGACTTATTGCCAGCACTGCAAGTCCTTTGTACCGGTAGTATTTGTCAAAGCTGGTGCTTGCTCATTATCAACCACTCCTTCCTTCTTCACATCCCATCTCTGCACCTGTGACCGGCTAGCTGGCTGGGCTATTATTTTAAAACATGGGCTTAGTGTTCTTTGAAAAGAGTGTTAGGCCCATGCTTGGAAATAGCTTGACAGCCATAGAATTGGAGCCCATGTGATTCCAATCAGTTGTCCAATTAGTTGGACAACCTAACTGGTAGTTAAACAAGCTGAACTCGCCAACATTTACCTCAGGACTCGTGGCCCGCGGCCAGGATGCATCACATGCTGGCCACGCCCTGTCCGGTTTAGTGAAGGGGGGGAAAAAGTCCCAATATGTCATGTGACGCTGCCATGACAACGCAAATTTGACACTCCAGATTTACCCAATCCCACCTCACTCATTAGGGAGAATGAGGGTTATTTTTCCATCAGAGATGCCACTTCATAGAAGAGGAAAAGGATTGATCAACCCCTTTCTTTAACTTGCCTCAAACTAAAACAACAGAGGCAACCCTGGTTGTTGGCTTCATTAATGTGACAGGATAACATGTGACATTCAGGGCAAAGGACTTTCTGCTTCTTTCACATTTCTGACTGATGTGAAACACTTTAACATGGCTATCTAGCTGGGTCTTCAGGGGACTGTAAAGAAATTCATCTATACAGCTTGTTTTAAGCAGTTCACTATCAATCTCACATTCCCTACCTCAAAATGGAAAATATCTTGCTAAATTTCAATGCCTGAAATTTAATAGTAGGGACAATTTGTTAATAATATAACATCTAACTATTAACAAATGATTACTTCCTGTTAACAAGTGGTCAGATCTGTAATCTAAAAAGATGTTACTGTATAGATAAAAAAAAACCCTTTGTCATTATGCTGAATTAAAATGCTACATACCAATCCTTGAACCAGCAGAAGATTGGAGTAAAATTTGCTATAGTGGCCCTTATAATTCTTTTTTATTTATGGTATATTAAGGAGAGGAATTGGTAGATTCCTCCAGCTTTGTTCCGTTCCGTTCCCATCAACATCACCAACCAGTAAGAAAAAAATTCACTGATCATTCTTGTTAACGTGGGATGGAGAGGAAAGTAAATTAGTTTTGACAGATGGTTAAACTTGCCTTGTGCATGTGTTTCATGAAGGTGCATTCAAAAACATCTGCAATCAGTTGATATGCTCCTTTTGGACATGGGTTCAGCACTGACCCGGAAAAGTTCTAAGTCTATGATCAAAAGAAACCCAAACAACTCATGAAGTATTAAAAGCTATTGGTTCTCTTCTGCTTAATTACGCAGCCCCACTCTTGCCCTCTCTGATCCATGTTTTTTTAACTGTTTGGCCCAGGGACTAGGCAGGAGAAGGGGGAGATGGATTCTCTGGAAAACAAGATTGAGGGACTGGAGCAAGGGTGAAATGCTATTGGTTCGGCCCGGTTCGGGCGTACCAGTAGCGACGGCGGCCGATGGTTCAGAGAACCGGTAGCGATGGCAGCGTGAGGCTCCACCCACCTGCCCGGACACCACCATTTTCATTTTTAACCCTCTGCGCATGTGCAAATCCTTCTGCCCATGCGCAGAGGGTGAAAAATCGCACTGCTTCCGAACCGGTAGCGAAGATAAGTAGATTTCACCGCTGGACTGGAGGAGAGGAAGAATATCTTCACCAGCCCTAAACCTATGTACCTATTGGGAGTCACCTGACTGTGCCACTGGATTGAATGATCCACGAAGTGCAACAGATTAACTTCATGGCCACAACCTGTGTTGGACAAGGGAAAGAATATACCAGTACAGCTAGGGACACCTTAAGGCTGCTTCACATATGATTATTAGATTTAGGCAATATGTTGTTGCCATAGTTGTAAATGATAAGTTCACAGATTCAGCAATAATTGCTAACTGAGATATATCCAATAGCAAGCACTTAAATATATTCATGGCTGTATTGGAATTCCATGTCACCCTGACTGTGCTGGTTAATGACCACAACAAAGTCTTTCATTGTTTAGTTTCATTTCTGAAATCAGTCCTTTCCCAATCTCCATGGTGGAAATAGCACCGTTGATCACAAACACCGTTCCTGAACAGGATGTTTGAAGGAAAATCAAGCAAGACATGAATTCACAAGTAAATAACCTGATTCTAGTTCTGTTTAATGGACTACCTTTGCCTTTCTTTTGCCTTTCCTATTCTGATATCCACCTTCTGTCTGTCAGGCCTTAGCCATTTTATTTGGGAGCTTGGGCCTGACACACTCTATACTATTCTATTATGCATTTTCTATTGTGGGAAAATGGGAGGGGGGACAGTATGAGGTTGTTAGTATGTAGCCATAACAAATTCCTTCTAGAAAGCCAAGGTCATCCTTTGTCTCTGCACCTCTGCACCTGCACGGAAGGAGATGGGTGGACTCTGCCAGCATGGCAATTGAAGATTGGACAACGTGATGGATTTGTGGGTGTGAGGACAAGGACTTGAACTTTCAACTGGGTGGTGAAACACGGGGGACTTCAGATTCAGGTTTCACCCAGATGTACCAACATGGCTCTGTTAGTAAATTGGAACTTTGAGGAACACTTTGCCTCGGACTTTGATTTAGTTTTGGATGCTATTTGGAACCCTGACACTGTCATCATTATGCCATACTGACTGCAGCAAGATTTTTTTCTTAAGGTTCCAAAGCTGCTCAGTGAAAAAAAAAATTCTTGAAAGCAGGTTAATGAAACAAGCAAATAATAAATTTCTGAAGCAAATAAGATATGCAGGACAAAGTGGAACAATTTCCTTTTATTCTATCATCTGAGATATTTTAACTTCTGCGGAGCCTGTCATCTTTACTCTCCCTCAAGCCATTTTCCAAAATCACATTTCTTTCCATTGTAAATACAATTTCATAAGAAAAAAATGGGACTCTTAAACAGTGCAATTAAATAACTATTGTGATGATCAACTACAGCTTTAGTCAAATTCTTCCACAGATTGAAATATGTCAAAAATTCCTATCATTAGCACCACTGTTACCTTGTACACTGGAAAGAATGAGATAAGCCCAGTTTTGGGCCATCATTAAAACATGTCAGAATACTTCTAGATAGAATCCAGTATCAAAGGGGGATTTTCCACCAGATTGGCTTTACATATGCATAAAGACAAAGATAGTGCTGCTATCCCGCTGTGCATGTCGAAGACTGAATTCAGAAAGTCTAACATTGCGGAGAATCTCCTAGTCCTGTTCAATTAATCACCACATTAATCAAATAAGATCTTCATAATCTGTTATTGAAGCTGGAATAAGGAACTCTAATCTTGAAAATTAGGACCAGCAAAATTTATTTACTTTTTTGGAATGGAAACATGTATTCGGTTAATTTCTCCTCTTATCAGCTGTGGTTTATGGTCATATAGAATTAAACTACATGATTTAAATTTAATACAAAGATGCACAAAATTTGCTCTACCGGTACATGCAAATACAAGCCTAGGAGAGATGCCTCAACAATGGCCAAAAAAATAAGGATTTTCTAAAGCAATCCTCTGCAACCTGATTGCCAAAGTTCCCGTCACTCCAGCAACATGCCCAAAACTCTTAATGTGAAGATAGAAGGTGACAGAAAATATGTTTTGATGCATGTGAAGGGACAACTCAATTAATAAAGGGTATTATAAAGGAATAAACTCCATAGGTTCTCATTGATGGCCATTTTCTCTTTTTAGTGCTAGGAGGGCTTAGTAACACGATGATGATCTTAAGCCAATGCAGAAGACCTGGAATTATTTATATGACCATTATCCTAAGGTGTGAATTATACTAAAAGGTGTGTGTGTTTGTGTGTAAGACTTTGTGAAGGAAGCACTATCTAACTAATCTAGCTCTACAAAGAGTTGTAGATACTTCATATCATCGTCCTAAAAGAGATCCTCCAATGGGATTTGAAGGAGAACAATACCCCCCCTTGCTACAAACTCTGAGCCGCAGAGGAAGTACCACCTTTGGCAGGCTGCGGGTTAAGCACTGCGAGAGGATTAAACTTGGCCATGCGGGGAAGTGTTTTCCTTACGGTGGTTCTCTGGGGCTTCATTTCCCTTTTAATTATCACAATGAGAATCAATAAATATGTACATTTTATAAAAATAGGCTCATTAAAAAAAAACCAAACTATCGTTAAAAACTAACATTTCTTATTGCGCTCCTGACAGAATAACCCTTTAGATGGACTCATACAGTTTTCAGGCCCTGATTCAGGACAGCAAGGAAGTCCCATCGAAACCCAGAACGGCTCCAGGATTCTTCTTATCATGTATGAGCTTTAACAGGGTCGTATTCCTGAGGCCTTCATAAATCACTGGAAAAGGGATTGAAGGGTCAGGAAGGAATCTTATGAAGCCATCCCAAACGACACAAAGGCACAATTACTTTTAACAGTCTTCAACATTCACTAAATCCTTCTTTCAAGCGGAGACTCCTCAGACTGCTCTACTGAAGTCAAAATGTCCTTTAAAGTGACCAGGAGTGAATCTAAGCCCTATATAAGGTCCTTGATGTCTGCATATCTGGTAGAAAACAAAAAAATAACTGAAGATGATTATCAAGAAAAGGAGTCATTTAAATAGAAAAAGAAGGGGATTTTGTTTCGGCTATTGATAGTTCTCTTCATAATGCCCATCAAATCACTGGGCCTGGCGTCCAAAGGAACTCAACCCCCTCAGCGCAGCTTTTAGGCATTCAAGTCCCGAGTGGTATGATAAATGTGGGCTCTTCTAAAAAGTTCTTCACTTCTCCATTAGGACATGACGTAGACTTCCGTTAAGCTAGCAACAGCATGCATCCGGTAGAAGATGCCGAAGGGTAAGCAGATGTCCACAATAGCAGCCCACATGGGATAACCATAGAATTCAAGCTCTGTGGTATTATCAAATTGCGGCCGGGCTCCAAACGCAGGCATAATCCAGAGCTGTTTGGGAAAGAGACAAAGATAACAGCACTGTCAGCAAGTAAAAATAAGGAAGAACGAGACTAGTGAGGCACAGCTCTTGATGCAAGAGATACCTCGGTGCAAGATTAAACACAGGACAGCCTGATTCTAAGAGCATCAGAAACGATGACATCTAAATATAAACATTTAACTGACATGCCTCTGCGTCACGGAATTCTTTAAGGCAATGACCCTGATCCAAAGGAGTGTGGAGTACCCTAGATTTACAGGGGTCTCCAACCTTAGCAACTTTAAGACTTGTGGACTTCAATTCCCAGAGTTCCTCAGCCAGCTTTGCTGGCTGAGGAACTCTGGGAGTTGAAGTCCACAAGTCTTAGAGTTGCTAAGGTTGGAGACCCCTGCCCTAGAACAGGGATTTTCAACCTTGGCAGCTTTAAGATGTGTGGACTGCTGGTTGCAGAATTCTGAGAACTGAATTCTTGAGCAACTCTGGGTGGCTCAGAATAACAGCAAGATTGAGAAACTCTGCTCTAGAATTTTGTTAATTTTGATTTACCCCAAATATCTATGCCTAATGGACAAGAGCCACAAATCTTGTTGTGCAGTGCCACAATCTACTCCTCCTCCTTCATGCCAGTTCCCCAATATTTTTCATGAGTGCTAGAAGCATATTTCCATTTCTTTTTTCCATCACAGAAAGGGTATTACAGCCCTGCCAGGATAAAAACAAGGGATGATCCATTATAACGTGTCTTGAGCTCTCTAGAGAAAAGGTGGAATATAATTGCACGAAATGTAAAAGTCATTAATTTATTCAAATTACTTTGGTGCAGTCAAAGTGTATGAAAAGCAGCAAGAACTGCAAGGCAGTCTTCCGCAAGTCAAATTCAGCTCTCCCCTTCATTTGCAATGTGTGCTGAACAACACACATAATTGTTGTTTATTACTCAGTCCTGCCTTTCCTCTTGCTGTTTCTGCGGCTCCTTTTATTTTATTTTAATTTTTAAAAAGGTGCCACATTTGTATTTATTTGTACAGCTTTTAAACGGTTGAAAAACAGCTGGAGTGGGAAATGGCTTTGCACTTACTCCGTTTTCCACCAACACTCAGAACTAGTTTTTCTTAATATAAAATCTGGGAAACTGAACACCATTAAACAGAATCTAGCAGGGGTCTCCAACCTTGGCAACTTTAAGACTTGTGGACTTCAATTCCCAGAATTCCTCAGCCAGCAAAGCTTGCCAAGGTTGGCCAGCAAAGCTTGCCAACCTTGCCAAGGTTGGAGACTCCTGAGAGAATATCAATTTGCTATAACACATTAGTCAAGTTATGCACAACTGCTACTCTCTTTAGAATGCTACTTTTAAGAAGGCCAGGAAGAAATGGATGGCTCAGGGGATCCTTGGCCTTTTTTTGGATATAGGCATCACCTATCACATGATACATTTCATACTTCTCTTCCTCTCCTCTTTGTTATCTGCCAGTGATGTGAAGCATAGTAAAGAAAACAATGCAATATCACGTATGGATTCCAAGAAGAAAGAAAAGAGAACTCAAGTAGCGGTAGCAGCTCCATGTCTTTTGTATTTTCTAATTTGTTTTTCCTCAGTCTATCCTCCCTTCGTTATTTTACACTACTACTCCCAACATCCCTAACTAACTTGGCTGCAACTCTTGGGCATGTTTGCTAGAGACTGGGTGTCTGTATGTTTGTTGAAGTTATAGTTGAGACAATTCAATAAGATCAGCAAAACTTCATATTTCGGTGTGAAGGTGTTTTGGGTAAATAACAGGATTGAAGCTAGTTCTATTTTTTGCTATTCGACAAGAACAAAGGAATCCTACTCATCTACATACTCTAACTATTGATGACTAATCCAATTTTGGCTGAAATAAAATGGCCCCACTTACAATTACATTACACAGGATCAGGAATAATGAGATTTCTTTTAAGAACCTCCTCCGCCAGCACACTTTCTTGGAGATACTGATGGACCGTGTTCTTTCATGAGGAGCCGAGATGGCTAGTCCTGGAGATGTTGGTGATAAAGCATTTCCATTTTCAGGGACGCGAAGCGATACAGCATTTAAGTTGACAAAAGTGAGACCATAAATGTCCTTCTCCTGATGGTCCACTTTGCTTTCCCTTTTGAAGGGCTGTCGATGGAGGCCTTCAATTATGAAAATGTTCTGGAAAGTGTGCTGGGCAATCATCAGCAAGGAATAGGTCAAGTTGAGGGCATTGATTGTGTCCCTTGGTGAACTGGCCACCGTGGCCACAATAGAGTAATAGGAAATGGCATATTGCCCTAAGGCTGCACCCATTAATAAGGCCACGTCAAGCGTTCTAGTTGGATTCTTCTCACGGTCCATGTCTCTCTTGTCAAATCTGTAAACAATGGAGCCACCCACAGAGATGAGCGACATCAGGCTCAGGCAGATAATATTGAAAGTGTAGTACATGGTGAGCACCTGATTCTTCACTTTAGCCTTGTTTTTCGAATTGATCTGGATTTCATACACAATCAGGATTGCTATGCCAGACGCCATGATCAAGACTCCCATTATGAAACCCAAAAAGTAAGTCCTCTTGAAAAGCTTAAACTTGAGGTGATGGATGTGGTTGGAATGGTGGTCCATGATGCGGCCAACGTTCTTCCACATCACATAGATCATGGCAGAAGCAAAAAGGCTGTATTCAATATTGAAAGGATACAGCCAAAAGTAACCATTCTTGAAGATTTGGCAGATGTTACTTTTGCAACCACAGCTGTCAGAGATGCTTTCTTTTAGAGTAACTGCAGAGAGAGAAGGAAAGAAGGTCAAGACTAGCTCAGGAAGGTTTTTAAAAACATTTTTTTTGACTGAAAATGACATTGATCAAAATTTTTGAATGGTACTGAAATTTATTTTATTTATTTCTTTGGGAATTCTTCTATGCCGCCCTACTCCCTAAGGACTCAGAAATAAGGGGTCTACTCTCAGAGCCAACTCTATGATCTTTCAAAACTCAATGGAACGAGATGTTTTGTTTTAATCCCTCCTCTCCTTCAAGGGGGATTAAACTGGCCTATGTTTCTTCCTGTGTTATTCTTGTGATATGCATTAAGCCCACAATTATATCTTTTACCAAAACAGAGGTTATCTATCTGCCTGTTCAATTCACTCATGAAGAGATGTCCTGAATTCTTTTTCTTTAATAGATCAAGGAGGAATGGACCTGGAAATAGATCTTTTCAGTAGCTGCCTATATGACCCACACATTCCCACCTCTCCTCAGAACAACAAAAATCTGGCTTTTTAAGAAAGTGGATTTAGAGTACACTAAGTACAGTAATACAGTAATATTAAGTACAGTAATACAGATTGTCTGAAGACTTCAAGTATATTTGGGCCAGCTGATTATATTTTTATTGGTTTATAATATTTATCTTATTCTTTTATGAATTCATTTACATGTTAGCCACCCACTCTGGAGCCAAATGGCTAATAATTAAAAAAATGAACAAATAAAGGACAGGTAGTCCTCAACTTACAACAATTCATTTAGTGTGGATGGAGCTGTGATGGAGCTGTGCACGCCTGCTCCTGCCACTCATACGCCGGGCCTGGTTGCCAAGGTGGAAAGGTTGTGGACCTCTGCCTTAAAGTAATGCCCTCTAGGTTCATTTGATTATAATTCTTATGTTTCCCAGTCAACTTACCCATCCTGTCTGACATATTTGCAGCTGGTTTTTTTGTTTCAGCCTTATGCATTGATTCATCTGTTACAGCTGACATCCACACTGCTAGATTGGTGGTTAAGATGAGCATCAGTCCACATCTATCATAGAAAAATGGAGAATTTTGGTTTAAGGAATAAGCTCTGTTCATTCCAAACACCCTCCGGAGACAGAGCGAATAAACAGTGGTGATTATCCTTAAGTGAAATACTTTTAAGGATAATAGTAATTTAATTACATTCCAAAATGTGTCTAACTCTTCTGCTTGCAAATATTTCCCATTCAGCTTTTTCCTTTTGATAGAAATTCTTTTCAGATGGCTAATATAGCATCCTTAGGGCTTGTCATATTACTCTGTGCACCATGACATATTACAGAGTAGCAATTGGCAAGTGATTGTTCATTGTAGTAAATGAACATAGTAGACTAAACTATAAAGTAGGTTTGACATAATTTTAAAAACCCATCTTAAAACTATTACACTACCACAAATGTAAAGGAAAATCCTGGCTGTGTTATTATTTATTTTTATTTATTATTTATTAAATTTATTTGCTGTCCATCCTGTTTTGAAATGACTATCCCATGGATTAAGGATTTGGGGGCTCTCAAACTTGGTAAACTTGGCTCTCCAAGTTTGCCCACTTTTACTCTAAAGCAAGAAAATACTCTATTCAGAATTATCACCAGCTTTGGTATTTACCGGTAATCTTCTTACATCATACTACCCAATGGAAAAAGTTTCAGAAAAGTGAAAAAGACAAGTCCTCCAGAAATCATTCCCAGATCCAACATGACCCTTGGAAAAGGTCTTTTACCTTCATTGTTGGACATTATTGCTAATATTACTACAGATAATGCCCTGAGATTCTGTCTGCCCAAACCCATCCTATTTTTCATTCAGTCAGTGACACCTGCAGCTTAATAAGATGGAAAGACATATTGTTGAATGATCTTGATACTCACCTGGTAAGATCCAAATGTACATGAACACAGTCTTTGGCAGAGACCCACAGAAAATAAGTCTAGAAAGAAAAAAAATGTAAGTTTTAAATTTGCATTTCTATAGCATTTTATTATCCTGGGCATGACCAGGATAGAGTTTCCTAGACTTATTGGAACACATTTTGCAGGATTTTGCTATCCAAGTTCTAAAACACTTATTGCTACTAATTACAACATGGATCCCAGCCATTTTGATATATTTCAAGATTTGTTACATTTTAGTTGGCTCCCACAACTCACAACCAGATTATAGATTATTTAATGTTGGGAAGCACCCAGCCTGGCAGGGAAGAGGGATTAAGCATGGAGCTAGCCTGGAGTCACTGTGCAACTGCAAAAGGTCTGCGGCTGAAGGCTCCCCCCCCACCCCAAGTTCCTTGAAGCCTTATCTAATTGTTCCCAGGAGTAGGCTGCCAGACTGGGTAGATTTCTGTATTATAGGCAGAATCTAATAAAGTAGCTAGCTTAAATCCTGCACATTTGGATCTGGTTGTTTGTGCCTGACATTTAATTATACTTGAAATACTGGTGCACACAAATCAATTTTTTTTGCTATGCTTATTCTAAGGAACAACATATTACTGCAATTCAAGCTACCCTCTTAAACTAAGGTGACCAGACGTCTCGCTTTTGAATCATTTGTCCCGCGTCCCGCGGCATTTCAAAAAAGTCCCGCTTTTTGAATTTGAATTTGCCCTGCACACCCCTCTGCCTCCTGCCTCGCCTGCCTCCTCCTGCCAGGCGGGGAGGGAGGGCAGTGAGAGGGGCAGCGGCGGTCTTGCCTGTTCGTCACCGCAGAGCCGAAGAAGATGGTGGCGTTTGTGGCGCAGGGCTTCCCCATCCCGCTTTCCCCGGCCGCCGGGATGCCGCCATTTGCGTTCTTTTGCCCTCTGCGCAAGCAGAACACTTTGCGCATGCGCAGAGGGCAAAAGAACGCAAATGGCGGTGTCCCAGCGGCCAGGGAAAGCGGGCGGGGGAAGCCCCGTGCCGCGAACGCCCCCAGCTTCTTCAGGTCTGCGCGACGAACAGGCAAGCCCGCACCGGTAGGAACCCACCCTTTGCTGCGATGAAGGGGGGGTGTTTGGGGGGGGTGCACAAAGCTGCAGGATAAGAGAGACGGACCCCTCCCGTCTTGCTCCCCTAGAACCCCCCCCGTCAATGGTGTCCCGCTTTACAAATATTAAAATCTGGTCACCTTATCTTAAACTGAACAGCACCCTCCTACCATTTAGACTTTTAGAGCTTTACCTAGCTTTTATTTTCTCCCTACTACAGTATATGCTTCCCCCAACCAATTAGCATTTGATTGCATATAAATATGTTTAAATACATAACAGTTACAAACTCACCTGGACAATCACAAACACAGCCTGTACAACTGGATACATGATTTTGATGACTGATAAGCACTCGTAGTAACTGAAGTATCCTGTCTTGAATATATCCATCACCAATGTGAGGATTCCAAACAAGACCAAGCCACCTGTTTTGGAAAACAAATGTCATTATCTTCCCATAATAAATGCACAATCCAAACTCTCTAATTTAGTTCTATGGACCTCACAGCCATGACAAATCTTCCTCAGCCCAGGAAAGAAGACAAGGGATGCCCCAATTCTGCCAAAACCAGACCCCTATTTTATTGCACTATCAAACTTGTAAAACTGATTGATTAGCCTATAAATCTTCCCTTGAGCAAGCGTGGTGTCCAACTTCAGTGTTAGGGTTAAACCTTCTTTTCTACAAATAATGTTTAGGAGCAGCAGAAGTCTTTCAAATCCTTAGGGCTAATTTATTCCAGAAGTAGCAGTGGCACCATTCCCAAGTTTTCACCGAGCCCTGAGAGACTTATGGTACGCTTTTTATCATTTTGCTCAGACAAGATACCTGAGCTGCCTGCTCACTTTTATAATTTTCAATCCATACTCCTTGTAATGCTTGTCCAGAATACCATATTTAATCATAGCTTAGATATACACAATCAAGCTTGAACTGGATCCAAGTCTTCGCTTAGGAGCTGCCTGAACATTAGTGAGCTCTAACGAGAGCCTAACTCTGCAGAGCTGTGATCAATCTGATTCACAGCTTCCTTCCCGGTACTCATTTACTCACAAGCATTTAACATTTCGAATCTTATAAATGTGATGGGAACCACTGAGATTTTTTTTTTAAACAAACACAGGTAGGACCGATGCACTGATAAACCCAGCACTCCTCCTGCATGACAATATTGGTTGCGTTTTGCTTCGCCTCTTATCAAATCAAAGGCATGCTTTAACCGGCATCTCCTTACCTCTTAGCCAGATAGGTCCTGCGTGATTGTCTTTGTAAGGGATGGCCGCCTGCCGCCTGGAGGTATTGAAGATATAGAACAGCATCCAGATGATGGCAATCAGCATCACAATGGTGAGCATGAAGAAGGCATCGTAGTCATGCAGTTTGACGTTTTTGAATGCCCCACCACTGACAAGAGTGCATGCTAGTAGTATCAGGTTGATAGCTAGCAGGATAGAGAAAACACGCCCGCCTTTTTTCCAAACCTCCTTGGGGCTGTGCGGCAAAGAGATGGAGGAGAACCTATGTATATGTTGGCCAACAGGTGGCAAATGATCAGGATTAAAGCTGCTCTTGTCATCTTTCTGGCCGGAGCCCATGATGGAATCTTCACGTTTGAGCTCACTGTCTTTCCTCGCAGACACGTCGGTCATGGCTTAACCAACGCTAATATAGAGCTGCCAGCATAAAGGAAAACAGAGAAAGAGAGAATGTGAGAACACTTCAGGACAAAATATATTCTTTTATACCAGAGTCCAGGTTTCCTTCAGGTTTAGGCTAATGGTGATAAAATGGTTAGATATTAGGCAGATGGAATGGAAAGCTGAATTTCAAAATGTAAGTCTACAATATTTTAAATACAACTTGAGTCAGGATTTCTCAATAAAATTTGGATATAATTTCTTATATGATCCTTTCAATTTGAACGAAAGCCCATTTTGTTATTCAAATCTCGTTATGATAGATGTAATGACTTACAATATTTTGGTGAGACTTCATATATGTTTCCTTCCATACCACCAGGGTGACTCGACAGAAAAAACATATATAACCCTTTCCTGGTGAAGAGCTGATAGGGAAGAGAACCTGGCCTAGAGGTTAAAACTCCTGCCTTACAAGCAGACTGTCCAGGTTCAAATCCCACTAACGGTATAGCTCGAAATAGATCTATAATAGTCTCCCTTTATTTTCATTTATCAGCAAAAAAAATGTTTTACACACACACACACACACACACACAACCACCATATGTGTGTGTGTGTGTGTGTGTGTGCAGAGATATTTGTTTTCTTACCTGCCGAGTGAACATTCTCTTTCTCTAAATCTTACAAATCAATTTCCCTTTTGATACCCTATTTGTTGACCAACAATTTAGATTAATTTTTGAAATGGAGGTCTCCATTTTCTGAACCAGATTCAAACCACATCCTGATCCATCAGTGAAAAGATGGAACAAACTCTGAGCTTCCACCATCTCCTCTGGAGCTTGTGGGTCAAGCCTGGCTTATTACTCAGCTGTTCAGTCAGGCTCATTATTAACACATAACAAATCAGCAAACTCCCTTAATTACTTTTCTGGTCTGCAAGAATTGGAGCAAGATGGAGATGATGGCTCCCAGAAGAAAAGAAATCACCACAGACAAAATGCCATATTACAAACACTTCTTTACTCCGAATCTAAAGCAGAAACTTATCTCAGGGTATCCTTGCATTGAGGGAAAAAAACCTCCAATTTAAGCCAATAAGGTAGATAAGGAGTCCTTGGTGTTCTCTGTAACATCATCACTGATTATGTTACATAGTTTGGGTAATGAAACGTCTGCAAGAAAACAAGCAAGCTCAGAGAGCACCAAGGACCCCTCATTTCAACCCTGAGCTACAAATATTCTCTTTTAAAGATAGATGATACCTTCCTTTACACTGGAACCACTCAAACCCCTGAACCATTCATTTGCTCTTCTTACATCACCAGTCTATGCATGTCCATTCAGAAATAAATCCTATTGTAGTCACTATGGCTTAGTAGTCCCAAATCACCATGTTTAAAATTAGGGCTGTATAAAACATGAGTCCCATGGAATGAGAGGGACACAAAATGAAAATAAAAAGGGTAAAAGTTAGTCCCTTTACTAATATTAAGTTCAGCATCTATATAATTAGGCAGACAGAACCAGAACCATGGTTTTAGCCAAGCATCATTCCACCAACCTTTCTGCCTTCAAGCCGGCTTGTTGTTCTCACCACTTTTGCACAAGCTTCCTTTTTGCCCCAGTTCACAACAGCCCTGAAATTTATATGTGTCCAGATGTCTTTTGATTTACACCATTAGTGAGGTTGACAGGATTGCTTCATAAATGTCTCAGAAAGGCTTACAGGACCCATTTTGTGCCTGAACTGGGTTTAGGGGGAAAAAAACAACACGTGAGAGATATGGGGATCAAGGTTACTTGATATGAAAATGGGAAGAAATCATCATAAAAATCCTGCCAACAAAAGCAGAAGTGCAAAAATTTATAAAAAGCCACATGGGAAATTGTTCTTAATTTAGAAACCACCTGACAGTCCTAAAAAAAAAAATCTCTCTCACGTGACCCTTCTGCATGCCATGTTCTTTAAAAGGCAGAAGTCTAAGGTAACAAAAACTTCAGATGCTGATGCTTGTATGTTGAAGGACGACCTTGGACCTTTTTCTATGTGTCAAAGATGTCTGTCCCCTCCCCCCCTTCTGAAACCACATTAAGCCAGCCTTTTAGACTGCTAACTAAGCCATAGAACCTAATTCACACATTCTGTTGAGCCAATATAAACCCCATATTGGTTAAATCGCAGGGGTGAAATCCAGCAGGTTCTGACAGATTCTGGAGAACCGTTAGCAGAAATTTTGAGTAGTTCGGAGAACCGGCAAATACCACCTCTGGCTGGCCCCAGAGTGGGGTGGGAATGGAGATTTTGCAATATCCTTCCCCCTGGAGTAGGGAGGGAATGGGGATTTTGCAGTATCCTTCCCCTGCCATGCCCATCAAGCCACGCCCACAGAACTGGTAGTAAAAAAAATTGGATTTCACCACTAGTTCAATGTTATATGTAAACCACCCACTGCTTTTCTCTGGAACAGGTCACTTCCCAACTGATGTGACATTCAATAAGAGGATGAACATTGAAGAGCCCACCCAATTTTGAACACAGCTAGGTTAAGTCTGTCATCTGCACCTCTATAACTGTCTGGTTCGGTTCTGCAACCCAACAAGAAAGACACAGACTTCAGAGGATAATCAGAACTACAGAAAAAACAATTACTGCCAACCTGCCTTCCATTGAGGACCTGTATACTGCATGAGTCAAAACGAGGGCCGTGACCCCTCGCATCCTGAACATAAATTATTTCAACTCCTACCCTCAAAACAACGCTATAGAGCACTGCACAGCAAGACAACTAGACACAAGAACAGTTTTTTCCCAAACGCCATCACTCTGCTAAACAAATAATTCCCTCAACACTGTCAAACTATTCACTAAGGCTGCATTACTATTATTAGTCTTCTCATTGTTCCTATCACCCATTCCCTCCCACTTATGACTGTAAGACTGTAACTTGTTGCTTGTATCCTTACAATTTATATTAATATTGGTTGTTTCCTGATTGCTTATTTGTAACCTACGACAATCATTAAGACAAATTCCTTGTGTGTCCAATCACACTTGGCCAATAAAGAATTCTATTCTATTCTATTCTATTCTATTCTATTCTATTCTATTCTATTCTATTCTATTCTATTCTGGTGACATCATTTGCAAATAGCCATTGTTTGCATTTGAATACTCTAGACTAAAATGTAATTGCATAATTAATGGGTTTAAGTACTAAGCAAACTTAGGTAATTCAATAAATTACATCGCAAAGGCTAGTGTGCTATATAAACCACCATTGTGACCTAATAATTAAATTCTAGATTAAAGAGTTCTGGGTTCAAGTCCCTGCTTGGACACGAAGCTCCCGGATGGACTTTTGGCTTACCTTACGTATTTGTTCCAAGAGAAAAGTGCAATGGGACGAATCCCCTAGAGAAAAGCCCCTGGATTCTTACAGAAAAGGCAGAAAGTAAATCTAAGGATATAAATTCCAGGTTAGCATAGATATGCCTAGCAGTAAACCTAGAAAAGTGGCAGACAGGTCCAGCAGGCATTGGGGAAGATGTTTGTGTCTATCAGAAGAAAAGGCTCGGCTTGCTGCTCCCTCTCATGGGGAATTTTTAGCCTTCAGAATGCTTCTAGACTCCCAGCATTCTCAGACCACACAGCCAATGGTGACAAAGGCTGCAAGCTGTAGTTCCGGCAATATTTTGAAGACTGTAATCACCAACTGAAGCTTTTTGAGATGACGAGGATGATCATCTGCTAAGGCCCACTACTGTTAAAGGGACACTGTTGAAAAAGGGATTGTCTTCCTTCCATTCTTTTTTAGTGCAAGGAACAATTACAGTTGGGAAGTAAATGTATGCTATTTCATTTGAAAGCCTAGTGTTTCTTTTTTGTCAGAATGTCACATCTTGGATTACTTGGAAGTTTGTTATTTTTACAGCAAAAGTCAGGAACAGTGACTGTTCATTAATCAATGTTGTTAGTTTCGCATGTAAAAGAAGGGGCGAGTCACAGGAACAGTTCAGCACCTTTATTGTCTATTAGTTAGAACTAATACGGATTGCTGGCAGGCTGCAGGGAAGCCGCTTTTAAGGGCTTCCTTGAAGCCTGCTAGCCACTGATAGCAGTTTATTTCTCCCACCGCTAGATTAGCCAATCAGCGGCAGGTATGCAAATCGATACTACGTACGTCCGCACGTAACAAATGTCATGTCACCTCTGTATCTTAAAGGGAAAAATAATTAAAAATCGTTAAGTTTTCTTAGCTTGTCTTTAACACAAGGCTGTCAAACTCCCGGCCTGTGGGCCGAATGCATCATGTGCTGGCCATGCCCACGCCCGGTTTAGCGAAAGGGGAAAAAGTCGCAATACTTCACGTGAAAACTGCCGTGATGATGTGAGTTTGACACCTCTGCTTTAACGTATCATTAACTCAAAAAGGCTGGAAGAAATAGTGCTTCTGGTAATTAATAATATTAAAAGCAATCATGAGGAAAATGTCCTATAAATAAATAGTTTGCCAATTGCCAAAATGCTACAAGAGTTTCAAGTTTGCATATTTTTTGTGTGCTGTTGCTCAGTTGTGGAATTTGGATTTTATTTCTCACAAAAGGTTTCCCATGAATTTTATTTTCCAACTAGAGCAGACATTTTAACTGCCCATAGCATTGCTTCACTGTTAGAATGATATTGGGCAAGTGATGAACAAACACATCATAGCTTTCAGGCTCTCAGGAAGTCTGAACAAATGATCTTTAATGCAATTGTTAATTGATAATATATTTGTAATCTAATCCTGTGAATCTTCATTTATACAACTACCTAATTGTTTCCTTCCTTTCCCCACTGACCCATCCCTTTTAATTTAAATTTTACACACATCTGATGTGTAATTCCGGAAAACCTATATTAATGCAATGTATTACTGTACTCTGAAAAGGTATTATCAGACTCTTTCTACTTCTCCAACAACAGATGGCGATAGAGGACCAACTATTTCCAAAAAGGGCCTTGTCATTCTTGTGTGGAATTCAGGTCATTATTTTGTATTTAACAGCTAAAAATTCTGTAAATGCACAAACTGAAGCCTGAAAAACACCCCCAAAATAACTGTTTTTGGCCGTTTTTCAGGCCGTTTTCAGGCTGTTTTGGGGGCCAAAAACGGCCGGGAAATGGCCGGGAAACAGCCCAAAAACGGCCCAAAAACAGGCATACGCGTGGCAGCCTTCTGGTTTCTGGTGTTCTAGCGCAAGTGAAGAACAGCTGGCCGGCGTGCATGCGTGTGCCGGAAACCTGAAGACCAGCTGGCTGGCGTGTGCATGCCTGTGCATCGGCCAGCTGGTCTTGGGCTTTCCGATGCTCTGGCGCACGCATATGCCCGCACATACACGCACGTTCCGGTTTGGGCATTCAGTGCCGAAAAGGTTCGCCATCACTGGGCTAGACTGAGAGATTGTGAAAGAAAGCTAATCATATCCATATTGTTCCAAGAAAGCTATTTGGAGACATATTTTATTTAGTGTATGGCAGGAGGCATCTATGTACTACCGGTATATCAACAGGAGTCAAACTTGGCATAGTAGTATATTTTTCCTTTAGTGTCAAGTCCAGATACATTATTGCTTAATAAATGACATCTCTGATAGAAATTTCATGCAGGCTGATTGATTTATTGATTTATTGATTTATCAATATTGATTTATTGATTTATATTGGCGTAAGGGAAGGGAAACTTAGTTAATTTGGAGCTGATACACTTTTGTGACCAATAAAGGATCTGTGTTCCACACATTTATTTACTTTTCGCATATCTGAGCATACACGTGAAATATAAATTATAGTTCCATGCAGATGTGTGTATTGTATTGCTCCCATTCCCTTCTACTCTATCATCAATGCATTGACATGCTACTAGACATTAGATTGCCTTTAGTAGCCCATGTGCAAAGATGGTGGCCTGCCATGCATCTGTTGGAGATGAGCTCATGCCTACTGTTGTAGAGGGGTGCCCATTGTCAGACTGTCACCTGGATCCATTCTCTAAATGATTTCATAATGCTGGCCTGGCATATAATTAATCTTTTGCTGGGCAGAGTGGTTAAGGTGCATCAAAGTAGAAACCCAGCAACTGTGAGTTTTAGTCTTGCCTTGGACACCAAACCAACTGAGTGACTTTTGGCCAGTTCTCTTTATGAGCCCCAAGAAGGAGGCAGTGGAAAAACATTTCTGGAAATTCTTGCCAAGAAAACTGTGGGGACTTTTTCCATGCAATCACCAGGAGTCAACATTGACTTGAAGGCCTGTGCACGCATGCACCCTCATACATGCAATCACAGCCAGCAGTGGGTATTACATAAGGGATAAGAGAGTTTAAAGTCTAAAGTGTAATAATAGTATTTTACTCATTCCCCCTAAAGGAAAAAAAAAAGGATGGAAGAATTGGTGAATAAACATGGGGAGGATCCATGTAGAAAGCAATAAATTTCTGAATATTTTCACTCTCTCCGCCAGAATTCTTTGGATGGGACAGAGTAATTCTGGAATAAAACTTGAATCATGAGCCTGGATGAGTCTAGCTATTCTGAAGGGCTACACTCTTGATTTAGCAACTGTTGCTTTAGTAATTCAAGCCAAGGTTTCCAAAAGCACATTCCCAAGCAGATATTCCCACCAGGTAAGTGCCCCAAAGAAGACGTGTCTTCTGCGAGGGGCTAGCTAAGGCAAAAGCAGGAATTTTTAGGACCCAGGGGAATCCACAGCAAATAATATGCCTTCAATATGAGGAGTTCCTGCCTTCTCCGGGCAGGGAATCTCAAGTATCCTGGCAACGGAGCTCCCTCCTCTCTGACAGCTGCTTTCCTAGAACTCTGTTGCCATCTCCCTGCCGTTTACCCTCCCAGTGACATGGGCAAGCTTTAAGGCTACACCATGAATGACCAGTATCACCGTGCAGCCAGAGATGGCTATCTGGACCTTCTGAAAGAAGCCACCAAGAAGGACTTAAATTCCCCGGATGAAGATGGCATGACCCCAACCCTGTGGGCTGCCTACCATGGCAACTTGGATGCCTTAAGGCTGATAGTTAGCAGAGGGTAAGTGTGATGTTTTGCACTGTTCTGTTTTTGTTTTCACCCAGGCCTTGTGGGGAAAGGTTCGTCCCTTCTTTCTGGGTATCAAATCCACTGAACCTTACAGGCCGCTGAAGTGACAGCCGCTTTCATTTGTACCTGGTGGCAGGTGAGATGCCCTGAGTTCGTTTTTGTTCAGGAAGGGCAGGGTTTTCAGGATGTGCCCATCTGTGAAGTTCTAGATGTATTGATGGTATGTGTCTCGAGACACTTGGAAAGCAGAAAAGCTCTGACTTAGATCAGTTCCTTCGATATTTCTCCTCCTCACCCCATCCAAACTTTTAACAGATAAATGCTTTGCTTACGTTGGTCTAGAATGGTCTCCATGATACCCACATTTTTTTGCAATGAACTTCAGTACTCCCTTGGGTTTTACTGAAAATTTGAATGGGGTATGTTCCTCGGTACTCTCTTTTGCTGTTCATGGATTGGCTGAAGAGATGCATATCTTAACTGAGGGAAAGAAACTGTTCTGAACCTTTATTTTCATTACAATCTGAAGAAGGCTGAAAGTCAAGGCTGGAAAGGATTTTAAACAGCATCTATTCTACTCCCCTGCCCAATGCAGGACTCTGTTTAGCATCCTAAGCATTTCCTTTCCAACGTCCATTGAAGGAAGTGGGCTGATTAGGATTGTCAGAGAGTTGTAATCAAAGCCAGTTTGGATATACAGACCCTCTTTACTCTTGTCAATTTTGTTATGCTGCAGCCTGATTTTACAGTTGTTGAAATTCAGTACCCCATAATGATAAAGTGAAAACAGAATTTTAGAAACACCTGTAAGACACCTGCATAGCATGATGCTGCCACCACCATGCTTACTGTTGGGATGATGTTGGGCAGGTGATGAGCAATGCCTGGTTTCCTCCAGACATAACATTTAGAATTGAGGCCAAACAGTTCAATCTTGGTTTCATCAGACCAGAGACTCTTGTTCCTTACAGACTGAGAGTCCTTCAGGTGCTTTTTTGCAAACTCCAAGCGGGCTTTTATGCATTTTGCACTGAAGAATCATGTCCAATCAATTTAATTTACTACAGGTGGACTCCAATCAAGCTGTAGAAACGTGTCAACAACAATCAAGAGAAATGGGAGGCACCTAAGCTAAATTTCATGTGTTGTTGTAAATGGTCTGAATACTTATGCCAATGCGATATTTCAGTTTTTTCTTTTTAATAAATTTAGACATTTCTAAAATTCTCGTTTCACTTTGTCATTATGGGGTATACTGAGTTAATGAGAAAAGATGAATTTCAACAACTATAGAATCCGGCTGCAGCATAACGAAATTGACAAAAGTGAAGGTCTGAATACTTTCTGAATGCATTGTATGCATTTATTTTCTTTGATATACTCAGTATTTTATATTAACTATTGAAAGAGTGAAGAAGTGAAGAGAAAAATTCTCTGGAAGGTAAAATAATTATTGGAGGGACTTCTTAGGTTGTTCTTCTTGAGGTGGGACCCAAAAGCTGAGCTTTACAAGAGGTAAAAGAGCTGGGTTACTTATTATGGTATGGGTAGTCCTCGAGTTATGGCCATTTGTTTAGCAACTGAATAAGGGGGATTTATGACCAGATTTATGCAGCATCCCCATGATCATAGGATTGTGATTTGGGTGCTTGGCACCTGGCTTGCAATTACAAATCAGAGTAAGACTTAGTCACAGGATCACCATTTGCAACCTTCTTTGCTGGCTTCCCACAAGCAAAGTGAGTGAGGAAGCTGGCACGGAAGGACGCACGTAGCTCCTGTACATTGCTCCCATTGCATTTTTCCCAAAGAGTCCTAGTACAGAATAGAAGATTCCCAGGAATCCTGTACTCTGCAGCACCCCTCTGCTCACCTGCCCTCCAAGTGTGTCCCCGCCCATGACATCCCATCCAGACTCCTTATCTGGGACTCCCACTTCTTCTCACTTAATGACCCACGTGTCTTGGCATTACAACAGCAACCAGAATTGCTGTTGCTAAGTGATGCGGTCACGTGATGTTGATTTTTATGACTGCTTTCCTTAGCAATGGCAATCTCGGTCCTAATTGCCATTGTAACCCGAGGATCACCTGTAATACTTCTGTGTGATACAACTGGTCAAGTCTTCCCATTTTGTGGTTGAACTAGTGGCAACAAATCAGGACTTGCCTAAGGCAAATCAGCGAGTAGTGGCATCTTTTTGAGTTACTTTTATGTCTAAAATATATTGCAGTGGCATCACTGGCCCCCAGATTTGAGAGATAAAATAAGATCTTCACAAGGCCTTTAAAATTCATGATTTCACAAATAAAATAATAAATGGAAACAATAAGGATCCTCACACTGAGGTTTTTTTAAAATATTATTTTCATGACTGATATTATAACACACATGCTTATAAGAAATTGATGTTTCTCCTGATTGCCAAGTATGAAAACTATCTCTGATGTGCAGGCTCTATGTCCCTTGTTTTTTTTGTTTATACATTTTTTTTTGTGTTCTTGTATTTCTGAATTTTGCTGGATTCAGAACGCCTGGTTTTTAAATATGCATGTACTGGACCGAATCAAATAACAGAAATTCTCTTTAAGAGCCACAACTGGGTAAATTAGTATTTTTCCTTTCTTGCTGGAATTCATATCTCTTGCTTTAAAAACACAGCCAAAAAACATAGGATGAGATGGAAACTCAGAAATCCATATAATTCTGCTCTGATGTAAAAGGCATAGAAGTTGGTTTCTGCAGAAAGATGCTCTTAGTACATACAAGCTGGAGTAAATATCCCCAGCAAAGAATCTTCCTCATGGCCTGGCTAATGTTTAATGAACTGGAAAAAAAAATCCCCGCTTGCTGTCTGTTGAAGAATACAGTACTAAAAATGCTCCTGCCCTTTTGGCAAAGAATCTTATTAGGAAATGATTGATAGTCCTGATGTTTTAAAATAAGCTTCCATCATTGGCCGTGTTTTATTGGGGGGAGAAGAAATATTTACAGGAACTTAATTGAAATAAACAAAGAATTTGCAAGAGAGAGGGAGAAAGATTTACTATCTTAAGAAAGCATTGAAGTTCAACATCAATCAATGTTCCCTTCCTCTAATTAACAGCAGTTTCATTTTCAGTGTGGTCAAAGATGAAATTTGAAGAGAATATGACCTGCGATTCGGAAGAGCTGTGGGTTCAATTATTCAGAGTGCTTTTGCCCTCTGCAAAATTTCTGGGAGTGTCTATGGAGATTCTCAGTCATCATCCAGGACACGGTTGTCGTCCAGGTGCTTTTTTTCAAGAGGCAAACTGAACTTTCTGGTTTTTCTTTGAAGATGTTTCGCTTCTCATCCAAGAAGCTTCTTCAGTTCTGACTGGATGGTGGGGAATGGAAGGATTTCCATTTCCTTCCATTTCCCACCATCCAGTCAGAGCTGAAGAAGCTTCTTGGATGAGAAGTGAAACGTCCTCGAAGAAAAACCAGGAAGTTCAGTTGCCTCTTGAAAAAAAGCACCTTTGGGACCAAATTTTTGAGAATTTTTCTGAGTCAAAATTAAGCAGCTGTTGTACTGTGGGCACAGAGCTAGTGAGAAACCACATGGATCTATCAATCTTTTTTCTTCTCCAAGGCCAGGTCTGTACTTGTATCTAAGCATAGCACAAACATATTCTGGCAACATCATTTTTTTTCCATAGCTCCCATGATCTTGCCTCTATTTCATCCCCAGCCTATAAGCAAGATGGATTTAAGTCATCCTTAACTTTAGCATTATTGAAATAATGTATTCACTGGTACTCTGACACCATCCAAGGGCAGCCACAAGATGTGCAAAATAGGCCAGGTTTTGCCACCCTTCACCAGTGAGTTGAAGCAAAGTGGTAGAGAGGATAGGGATTAGCAACAAGGGCAACAAATTTTATGCTGGGAGACACTCTTTCAAGAATGGGCGAATTGTGCATCAGGGCCTCAGGTGGTATCTCTCTTGTTCTGTACTTTAATCATGGTGGCTGAACTGTATGTTCAGCCCTTGCCCTACAGGTAAGAAATAGGATTCAATATTCCTGCCCTACATTACATAACAGATGGATGGACCTCTGGGACCGCCTTCTTTAGCATATCTCCCTAAGACCAATCAGAGCCTTCAGAGTTGGTCTGCTAATGGTCCCGTCAGCCAAACAATGTCAGCTGGCGGGCCCACGGGCGAGGGCCTTCTCTGTGGCAGCACCGGCTCTCTGGAATACACTACCCCCCCCGAGATCCGCATTATTCCCACCCTGTCAGCCTTCAGAAAAGCATTAAAAACCTGGCTATGTCGACAGGCCTGGGGCCAATGAATTCAATACAACATCGAGAACTCTTGGTCCCGTGAATGTAGGAATTGCATGGGGTTTTTAAAATGGTTGTTTTTAATGTTTTTAATGCTTTTTAAATAATTATTGTTTTTAATGTTTTTTTGATGCTTATTGTTTGCATGTAGATTTCTTATTGCTGTGAGCCGCCCAGAGTCTCTGTGGAGTGGGCGGCATACAAGTGCGAAAAATAAATAAATAGATAAATAGATAAATAGATAAATAGATAAATAGATAAATAGATAAATAGATAAATAGATAGATAAATAGATAAATAGATAAATAGATAAATAGATAAATAGATAAATAAATAAATAAATGGTTTGTGTATGTAAAATCCACAGTTGTTTTTCATCCAGCACAGGCACTAGAGGGAGGCAGAATTCTGCCTAATTCATTAGCTTCACAAAAAGCATCTCTCCTCCTCCTGTCGGTGCTCTAATGAGGGGGCAAAAGCAGAATTAATGAGATGGCTGGAAAAAGGGAGGTGAGTCAGCATTTGCTGGGCAAGATCTCTGCTCTTCACTGCAGGCCTTTGACAGCCTCTTCAGTGGGGCGTCTGTGATGGGAGATACCAAAGCTGATGATTAGCGGAGGTCAGCCAGGAAGGGCTTCAAGAGATGAGACAGAGAAAAGACAGCCTGTTTTGTTGGCAACCTCATTCTCTCTCAGATAGAGAGCTCTTCAGCTCCTCTTGAGAGTTATCCCTGAATGAAAGTAGAGACATTCAGTACTTCAGATATAATCTGTCAAATCTGGCATAGGACACAATTTGGAAAGAATACCGTATGTATTGGATTTGAATCTCACTTGCTCTCTTTGTAGGAGGATGCAAAAACTTATGATAAAATCTGTGGTATGTTTATATTGCAGGCAAAGGAAAATTAAACACTGATGGAAGAAACGATTCAAAGGACAAAAGTGATACTGATATATAGATAATATGGTATAGACAATCCAGATGTAGGACACACCCTGATACTGATAAGAGTGGGTGTTAATAGATTTGGAGTACAACTTCCTCTGTGTAAGAAGGAAAAGAGGCAACGATGACACCTGAGAATCACAGAAGAATGTGGGTGGTTTTTTTTAAGGACTGTGTGGCAATTAAGAAATAAGTTGGAGAAAATGCTTTAGGGTTGGTGAGGATATGAACATAACACTGCTTTGCAACTCCTTGAAGCAGCTGCATCTTTTCTCAGGATGACATGACTATCTTTTGCTGCTGCCTGGGAAACAAGATGGCTGTCATATTATAGCAAAAGCAATAGCACTTAGACTTATATACCGCTTCATAGTGCTTTACAGCCCTCTCTAAGCAGTTTACAGAGTTCAGTATATTGCCCCCAACAATCTGGGTCCTCATTTTACCCACCTCGGAAGGATGGAAGGCTGAGTCAACCTTGAGCCTGGTGAGATTTGAACTGCCGAACTGCAGCTAGCAGTCAGCTGAAGTAGCCTGCAGTACTGCACTCTAACCACTGCGCCACCTTATACATCAGTATCACTTTTTGTCCTTTCAATCATTTCTTCCCATTGGCGTTTAATTTTCCATGGCATGCAATATAAACGTACCACGGATTTCATCATAAGCTTATGCATCCTCCTACAAAGAGAGCAAATGAGATTCAAATCCAGCCCATATTTTTTCCAAATTGTTAACAAGTGCCATCTTTGCACCAATATATACTCCAAAGTACCTTTTGTGATTGAATGTGAAGAACTGCGTAACCTCATTTCGCTGAAAATTGGAGAATTGTGCGATCTGTTTACATGTTGCTATGTAGATGCTATGTATAGAAATAACCATGGCCTAATTTATTGGATTGTATCATATTATCTGTGGTAAGAAATGACCTTAACATAGTAGCATACGCTGTATTGCTATAATACTCTTATTATTCTATTAAACAAATGTTCTCATTGACTGGAATATACAGTAAGCCAGTATAGTACAGGACTTCCTTACAACAGTATTTTCCCATTGTTTCCCAATACTTGCTGATTCCTGCTTTGGTTTGTTTTGCAATGTAATAATTGCACATAATTATATTTTCCTTAACCTGATGTACTAGTTGAGTCTATTAGAGCTTCTCTAGAAATGAGGATCTGAAATAAGTGGGAAGGTGATCCTCTACCACTCCCTTAACCATATGGGACTAATTCGCCCTCTGTTTTCCGTATTCCCCTTGCCCACGCATATGGGATGATGCTTACATGCTGCACATCATCATACCAGACAGCAATGGAGGTTGCGTAAGTGGACGATACCAACCTTGTCCTAGGTCAGAATGAAAGATATTGTGATCTGCCCTGTAACACTGAAACTTGTCCCATTTATGCTGTGTTGCCTTGCATTTGAAAATTCTTCGGATGGGAAGAAACCAGTAAGCTCTCTCCTTCATCACTCCAAGCCTCAGCTCCTAATTCAGAAGCAATTATTAATTACCTTTCCACTGAGCTCACTGAAGAGTGATTTCTCCCAAAGACTGAGGGATGGGTGGGAATTACCACTCTGTCTCAAGGAATAGTTTGGCAACATTTCAAAGAAGCAGAGAAAATCTTTTTTCAGATAAGTGAGGTAGTCTTCCTGCTTAGGCATTATCAGGGGTGGCAAAACTATGGTTCTTTGAGGATCTGTGGACTTCAACTCCCAGAATTCCTGAGCCAGCCATGCATGCATGACTAGCTCAGGAATTCTGGGAGTTGAAGTCCACAGGTCCTCAAAGAACCATAGTTTGGCCACCCCTGCAGATGTTGAGGTTTTATTAGAGTGGCAAATACTTTCATTTTCACTATTTACATATGTTGCCATTTGGGTTTTCTGGCATAAATGCTAGAGTTGTTTGGATAACCCTGAGTGGATTATGAAGCACAAGGTGGGGACATCAATGCACTATAACTCCTGGTACTGTAACTCTGATCTGAAATGTTATAGGGCCGTGATGGCGAACCTATGGCACGCGTGCCACAGGTGGCACGTGGAGCCATATCTGCTGGCACGCAAGCAGTTGCCCTAGCTCAGCTCCAGCATGCATGTGCGCGCCAGTCAGCTGATTTTCACTTGCGCAGAGGCTCTGGGAGCGCGTTTTCAGCCTCCGGAGGGGTGGGGGAGGACATTTTCACCCTCCCCAGGCTCCAAGAAAGCCTCTGGAGCCTGGGTGGGGAGGGCAAAAAAAAACGGGCCTACAAGGCCCACCAGAAGACAGGAAATGGGGCAGCGGGGGGTCATGCGCGGGGAACGGGGCAGCACGTGGGGGTCGCGTGTGCATGCGCAGGGGGGCGGGGCACATGGGGGCATTGAATTATGGGTGTGGGCAATCATGTGCATGCGATAGCACACGTGCGCAAGCTTTCGACACCCAAGGAAAAAAAGGTTCGCCATCACTGGTATAGGGCCTCCTGCTTGAACAGGAGGTTGGACTAGAAGACCTTCAAAGTCCCTTCCAACTCTGTTATTCTGATTCCGATCAATAGGGCCAGTAGCAAGGAATACGGGGGGAGGGGGGAGAGTTATAACCCCATAAAATAAGGGAGAGGGGTCCACAGGTATATTACACCTGTAATACGGAATGGCATTGTATGTGTAATCTTTTTTTTAGTGCATGATTTTTGACTGCATGATTTAATAGAGTTAAATAATCAGCAACGCAGAGCAGAATATGATCTCAAGAAAGGGACTCTCCAGATGCAGTATTTCTGCAGAAGAGGCACCGGCAGCCCAACACTGTATGTATCTCTGTGTCATTCTCTTTCAGCAGCCGGAGTCCAAAGGGATTGGGAGGTTGGGCTGTTTTCCCATTTTCTCATCCTGCCCCCAGAGCCCTCTATATAGACTTCAGAGCAGCTTCAGAGATAGGGTTACTGTGAAGTCTAGACTAGTCCTACCTGAACTCCTCTGGTTACTTTCTGGTCAATTTGTCAAATCTACTGTATAAAAATGCTCAGCTTGAATTTCTCTGCTGATTTAGGCCAGGAGCACCCAGCTATTTATAGGGTACAGTATAATTATATAGCCTAACCCTTAGCTCCCTGGGTTTAAATAAGCCTCCCTTCCCCTACTCCATAAACATAGATACTAGTGCATAGCAACCTATGGCTATTGGGGAAAGCATCTAACTGCGGAAGAACAGGGCCATGCCATTACTCCAGATTTCGTGGGAATTTCTACTTAGGAAAAATGATGTTTTTAGGCAGGCAGCTGTTCCTTAGTACTAGCATCAGATTTATTTTTAAACAATGAATTGGCAAATGCATGCAGCAGATACAGAAGTCAGTAGATGTGATGTTATTGGTTAGCAATTTGTATCCCCCCCCCCAAAATAATCCTGCCACAGCAGGGATGACAGGATTTTCCTAACTTTAGGAACTGTCATAATTCAAGGTCTGGGGCACTGACTGAATGATAGTTTCTCCATTTCCTCCTGGTTGGCTTGTGGGAACATGAATTGGCTCTGGGTATTCCCAGCCTATTCTTAGCATTTCAAGACTGGCAAGTTTAAGAATTAATTAGAATTAAGAGGTACCTAAACAAAATCAGCATCCAAACACCATCACTCAAGGCACATGGCACAAATATGTATGTGTTTCTTTTTATTTTATTTGCATTTATTGCCTACCCCATGACTCTAAGGTACCTCATAGGATATTTGAGCACACGGGTCCAGAGGTCAGTGCTTATGGTCAAGTAAAAAACTGCCCTGTACTTCACTGACTATGGTATACTAATTTTGTTCCTCTACACAGATGACCTCACTTAGTGAGCTAATAGTGATGCATGAATTAAACGGTCATGTGGCTGATAATTTTCCTGCTTAATAATAGTGAATCCCAAGTTCAAAAGACTACCATGACATGATATGCTTAATATGGTTTGCTGAAGGCTGCAGAGGAACAATAATTTTTGTTGTTTTTTTTCCTTCTACAGTGAAGACAGAACTATAAAGATCAATGCTACCAAAATCAACAAAAGTTGTATTTTCTTCAAAAAGAGCTTTTCACTCTTACTGTGTTTTCATGTTTTGTGGTGCTTATTGTGATGTTGTGGGTGCTGGTGTAGCAGGTTACTTTTCCTCCAGAAGTCTGCAACTTCCTTTAACCACCTATGCTTCTGGGGAAAAAAAATTAACATAGGAAGAATTCCATCATGACTTTCCTTGTGAGATGGCTGGAAAATCATGGAGGCTGCAGATTAATGGAAGATAATAACCTACAGCAAGTCAAACCACTATCTCGCACGCACACCTTAGTAACCTAGTACCTCACGCAGGAAGATTTTATCAAAATGTTCTCCGTAAGTAGTGGGAAAAACATTTCTTTTCCACCAAACTGAATATGAAGAATTAAAGAAAACGCGGACAAGATTTTTTTCAACCCAGCACTATTTGGGATAAATGTGGTACGATGTATTTATATTTCTAGGAAATATACAAGGGGTTACAATGCAACAGGAAAAGGGAAGAGAGGAGAAAAATGAGTATGATCTGCTTCTATTTTTCTTCTTGCACAGAGACATGTATGCTCACTCTAATACATAGGCATTTATTCAGAACATAAAGCCTCGTGTACCTTGTATCCAAAGCTTAGTAGCTCTGGCATTTTCAGTTTCACGGTCTCTTTAACCACATACCATCAATAATTTATTCCTTGCCTGCAATTCATCAAATATTGATATTTTCCCTCAATTTCCCACTACTGATAGGTCAGTATCAAGGCAAGGGAGAGAGGGTGGGCTAAGCAAGTAGCCCAATTGAACTTGTTGCGGGTCCTAAGTGCTCAGCAGAGAAAGACACTCTGCGCCCACAATCTGTTGTATGACAACTTGACTTCTTTTGGGTCTTTGCTTTCCCCACATTAACAGTGACTGAGAAATGTCACGGATGTGTTTCAGATGTCAAGATTTGTGTCGAAATTCATGGCACGGTCCCTTTAGCACTTGTTAACATTGGGAAGCTGCCCAAATATTCACACTAAGAAAGAGTACTATGCCTCATGTCTTGTCCTATAAATTTCAAAGAGGCTAAGAAGCATTGCAAAGGCCTCATTCTGACTCTACTGTTACCATATTTTTCTTCAAAAGCATCTAAGTTCTTTTTCTCTTTCCTATTTTACCTGCAGAGCAATCTTTTCAGGCAGGCTGTGTAGAAAAGTTGTTTAATTTAAGGTTGAAGGAGACCTTGGAGTTAATCTCTCACATCTTAGTGAAAAAGCATAAGATAGGGAATTGGAAATGGGCCAAGTATGTTCCTTCTGAATGAGCAGAATATAAAATAAAACAAATGAACTAAATGTGAAAGTTGCCCAGTGTTATTTTTGCAGGGCAGAATACATATCTATGAGGCTTGATATGTGTGCTATATGTGCTCAATTGTCTATTTAAATGTGAAATGCATAAGGTATTTCTCTTTTCTCACATACTATATCAGAGGTGGGTTCCTACCGGTTCTAACCAGTTCTTTAGAACCGTTAGTAGTTTGCCAATGACGTCATGGAGCCGGTTCTGTCGGTGTCTCCGTGGGCGCCGCCATCTTGGATTTTAATTTTTGCTTCTGTGCATGCATCCTTTTGCTGCGGGCACGCAGGCACACGCATGGCGTGACCCTGAACAAACCGGCAGCAAAAGGATCCAGAACCCACCCCTGTACTGTATATACTTCTCAGCTTATAAAGCTATGTTACAAATGTTACTGTTGGGCACCACTTAAACAAGCTTAGGCTTTCCTTCTTCAAAGACTGCTTGAAAAATACTAGCATAAATATGATAAAGTAGTACTAATGAATAACAATAATGTAAATTTGTATTTGTTAGCCTTCCTCAACATGCTCTTCAAATGGGACAAAAACTCAGAATTCCCAGCCGCGATGGCAGCTGGTTAAATATTCTGAGACTTGATCTCCTAATGCACTCAGAAGGCACAAAGTATTGGAATGCTAGTCTATGCCAGCCTTCTCCAAACTGGGTGTTCTCCAGAGCTATGGATTTTAACTCTCAGAATTCTCCAACCATAGTAACTTCTCTTGTTGAGAATGGGAATTCAAGCCCATACAATTGGAAAGTAAACAACTTATGGAAAGTTGATGTATGTATTTCTTTAAGTCTAAAAGAATATCTACAAATGAGATTGCAGACCTCTTTGAGAACTTACTATCTGTTTCTCACACCATTTTAGGGGCGATCCAGACAAATGTGATATCTGGGGAAACACACCTCTTCATCTGGCAGCAGCCAATGGCCACCTGAACTGCCTCTCCTTCCTAGTGTCTTTTGGGGCCAATATCTGGTGTCTGGACAATGACTACCACACACCATTGGACATGGCAGCCATGAAGGGTCACATGGAGTGTGTGCGTTACTTGGACTCCATTGCTGCTAAGCAAAGCAGCCTCAACCCAAAGCTGGTGAGCAAGTTGAAGGACAAAGCCTTTAAAGATGCAGAGAAACGTATTAAGGACTGTGTAAAGATGCAGAAAAAGCACCACGAAAGGATGGAGAAGCGATACAAGAAAGAGATGTCTGACCGCTCAGACACAATGAGTTTCTCCAGCTACTCCAGTAGCACACTGAGCAGGAGACTTCAACACATGTCCATGATGAATTCCTTGCCATACTCTCAGGCCACCATACAGGGCACAGCCAAGGGCAAGACAAAAATCCAGAAGAAACTAGAGAAAAAGAAACAGGTGGATGGGACATTCAAAATTTATGAGGATGGGAGGAAAAGTGTGAGGTCCTTGTCTGGCTTACAGCTGGGCAACGATGTCATGTTTGTGAAACAAGGCACCTATGTTAGCCCAAAGGAATGGACCCGGAGAAATGTTAGGGATATGTTTCTGTCTGACGAAGATACTGTCTCCCGTGCCATAAGTGATCCAGGTTTGCACCTGGACTCCACCCATTCTGAGGTCAGTACTGATTCTGGCCATGACTCTTTATTCAATCGGCCTGGACTTGGTACCATGGTTTTCCGGAGGAACTACGTCAGTAGTGGACTATTTGGGATTGGTCAAAGTGATCCCAGTAGTATTTTGGGGGAAGGCAATACAGACAGGATGAGTGTTAAGCTTCACAGCCACCTTCAACGCTCGCCAAGTCTCAACGACAGTATTGGCAGTGCCAACAGCCTGCAGGAGAGGAATCTGGAGGACTTGCCCTGGGATGAAATGGAACTGGGTCTGGATGATGACATTGAACCTGACACTAGCCCTCTGGAGACCTTCCTGGCTTCTCTGAATATGTTTGAGTTTATTTCTATCCTTAAAAAGGAGAAGATAGATCTGGAAGCTCTGATGTTGTGTTCAGACAATGATCTGAAAAGTATCAACATTCCGCTGGGGCCCAGGAAAAAGATTCTGGATGCAGTTCAAAGGAGGAAACAGACTTTGGACAACCCTGATGTCATAGAAGACACGGATCTGTAAGCAATAGAACTACTCAACTTCATACCTTGGGTGCCCTGAGGTCTTCAACATATGATGAGCATAACTTTAGAAGGGTACTTGTTACATACACCTCATCTAAGTATGGAATGTTTTAGTAGATCATGGTGTTAGAAGAAACTCTGCCTAAAATCTGATGGGAACTTGCCAACCTAATTGATAGTATTTGAATGATAAAAATGAAAAGAAGGATTAGGGGAGACATGATAGCAGTGCTCCAATATCTCAGGGGTTGCCACAAAGGAGTCAAAATATTCTCCAAAGCATCTGAGGGTAGAACAAGAAGCAATGGGTGGAAACTAATCAAGGAGAGAAGCAACTTAGAACTAAGGAGAAATTTCCTGACAGTTAGAACAATTGATCAGTGGAACAACTTGCCTCCAGAAGTTGTGAATGCTCCAACACTGGAAGTTTTTAAGAAGATGTTGGATAACCATCTGTCTGAAGTAGTGTAGGGTTTCCTGCCTAAGCAGGAGGTTGGACTAGAAGACCTCCAAGGTCCCTTCCAACTCTGTTATTATTATTATTATTATTATTATTATTATTATTATTATTATTATTATTATTATTATTATTATTATTATTATTATTATTATTATTATTATTATTATTATTATTATTATTATTTAAAAGGAGTCTGTATAAATGTTTCAGTAGCTATGTGATGAATAAATAAGAATAGAGGCGCTCACTATATTAATGCAATGTAATATTCTGCAGCTTTCTCAGTTCTGAATTCTTATTGTCCCTAAATCAGTATTATCCTATTTTCTCCATTTAACCTATTGGAAATACTGTATATTGGTTGCCCTTCTAAATGGGCAATCCTTTTGAGTTGAAGGGGTGCACTGGTTTTTTGGAACCTTTTAGGTGCCTCACAACAAATGACTAGTCTTGGGAGGGAGACCCACAACATTCTTGCATTCACATACTGGGGAGTGATCTTAAATAACATAACTGAGGACAGATCAGCCCTGTCAGGAAGACAAGGCATGGCAAGGGATACAGGAGGAGTTAAGAACCTGCCTGTAGCACGTGGCACTTTAACAGACCTGTTCCAGTATGAAGTAGCAATAGTGAGAGCAGCAGACAGTCCTGTTGATGTCCAGTTTCATACGGGCCTCAGAGTCAGCACTTATACTGGAGAGAAGTGGCCACCAGTAAGCACATGCCTGTCTGGGGCTGATATGATCACAGTGGGGCACATTTTCTGCCTAGCTATATTTATTTTTACTACCTATTTTTGGTAGTAAATCCCATGCCCCCACCTTCCCCTCTGACCATGTTACTTATTTTATCCGTTTATGATCTCTCTAGGATCTCTCTTATCTCTCTCTCTCACTTAAATTTATACAGCTGATTCACTATCACTTACCGGTATTTTCTCCTGCATCCTCTTTACCAAGCCTGTCCAAAGCTTTAAACTTATGTATGGAGATCTAAGCAGCTTGGAAATCTAGAGGAATTGCCAACAGGAATGTTTCCAATCTCCACTGAGTAAATCCAATGCTGGATACTGGCAATCCAGGAGCTATCAATTAAACTTGCTATTGGCATGATCTCTCTCCACTTTAAAGCAAATGCCTTTCATAAAAGAATGCTTATTTTATTCTCAGGTTATGTTTTCAAATCGCTATTTTGCTACAGTATAGCATCCCTATTGTTATAAGACGTACCAAAAAACAGGGCTGCCAAGTTACCAGGGCAGCTCTGAAATACAGTTGGTGGAATTAACTGTTGATTTTACAATGGTTTCCTCTCCCCGCCATTTTATGCCGTTTCATTAGTGATTAGTTTCTGTTCGTTAATTCAATAGTAATATCACTATTCATTAACAAAATCTGTTTTCTCCATTACAGATAGCCATGAACGCAGGTGAAAACCACTTCTAAGTTGCCAGAAATTATCTCCTAGAGATCCGATCAGTAGGAAACACGAATGCCACAACAAAATGCCTCAATTCTTTCTCAGCTTCCTATTTCTGCTTTACTGTCTGCAGAAGCATGTCTGGTGCTAAAGAGCTTTTTTTTAAGTGTGGGAAGGGAGGAACGCAATTGCATTACACTAAAATATATAATCTACTGGGTCTGGGAGAGCTAATGTGCAAAATAAAGATGATCTAATAAAGATGATTTCTTATTGCATATGTTCTAAGCGCTTAGTAAAATAGTAGAAATGTAGCAGGGTAGAAATTTGGGATGTTTTTGTGGAGTTAAGAGTTACAGGTCTGTGAAAAATAAGCAATGAGAAGAGGAACAATTTATGGGAAAGACAACAATTAATGCACACTGGTAATCTTTGACTTATGATGGATTCCCCCAAAAGGTGGGATTCAACGTGGTTCCAACAACTGCCCCCCATCATGTGACCTCATTTAAGCTGCTCGGTAACCAGCCTGTTTTACAGCTGTTTGCAGCATCCTTTGATCATGTGACTGCAATTTACAACAAAAGCATGATTCATGACGTTTTTGCCGAAAATTGGCATTTACTTCCGGTTTTTGGCAAAAATGCCCCATAACAAACAATGGGTTCTCTTAATGACCACTCCCCAAAAAAACCCATCAGAAAATCAGGTCAATCACATGATAATCCCCTTTACAACCATCATGATTTGCTGTTTTATATTCCGCAAGATCCTTAGTCTGTCTGGCCCCTTTCTCAATAAAAAAATCAGCCAAGAAAAACAATAATGTCTTACATTTTAAAGTGCCATACAAAAAAAGAAACATTTTGATTTGCATCAAACAGAAAGCAAGATTGTCATCAATCTCATACTTTATTCCCAGGGAGGACGCCCTAAATTGGTGCCATCTTGTCCTCTCTCTTAGACGTGGGCATTGTCTTCCCACAGTGATGGCACTTGGAGAAGGACATATCTGAAGCTCTTGCAGTGCAACCAGCACAATACAGAAATAATTACTCCCCAGTTTACATCTGTTTGCCAAGTTCAAAGGTTGCCAAAACTAATTCTTAATAATTACTACTCACACCCTGGAATCCTTGATATCAATATAGATTATTGACAAAGATGATACTGCTTCATGCCAACTATCTAAAATTGTAAACTGACTATCTAAATTTATAAACTAACTACTGGTATCTAAAATCATAAACTGGTTTTTAATATATTTCTCCTAAGAGAGAATTTCTCCTTTAGAAATTGCTTAAGGTGAAATGTATTCATCTTGCGGGTGATTAGGCATTGTTAATGCTAAAGGACTATCTGCTATGCTGGCCCTATTTTGAATGGGACCTTCAGTAGATCTTGTACAAGTTGTGTGTTCTGTTATATATAAGACATGTTTGTCTAATCCTTTGGCCTGTCTGGGATGCATTGAATGAAGAGGAATTGTCTCGATCCACATGTAAAATATATGATCTAGTTAATGTATATAAATAACCAACTTCCTTTTAAAAAATATTTTTATTATCTTGTGGGGTCGCATGCGGCCTGTGGATCACGAGTTGGACATGCCTGATGTAAGAGCTGCCTCAGCCCTCACCCTTCTTAACTCTTATGCAAGATGTCATTCGGGAAGACATAATGACGTAGGCGTGCTACATTAATAGCAAACAGATAGGGGCCCTGCCCATTTGCCAAAGTCATTTCTTTCAACCACCTACACACCCAAGCAGGCAGGAGTTTCTTCTGAGTTTATGAACAATAGTTTTGGGAACATGCTACAGTACAGATATACAGCATGAGAATATATGCCACCCTCCTTCAGGGGAGGGGAGGGGAGGGGAGGGTGGCATGTTGCCCAGATATAATCCCTCTTAACTAATCCATTGAACCTCACCCATTATGCAGAAACAATGAATGACCAGTCATCCATGTGTGTCTTTGAAAACAATTATAGTTTAGCCATGACCAGATGTGTAGGAAATACATAATAGGTAGCTAATAATACTTGTCACATTCAGAGTTTATAATTTTACTTGCCTATGCACACTTCACCAAATGTATCAAATAATGTGTGTGTGTGTGCGCACATGTCTCTCTGTGTGTGAACTGATTCAATTTCTTCATTGCTAGTTTTTACTTTAATATCACCATGCAAACTATTTTTTTTCACTTTCTACCTTGAGTTTTGGAGGGACGCGGTGGCTCAGCGGCTAAGACGCTGAGCTTGTCAATCAGAAGGTTGGCAGTTCAGCGGTTCGAATCCCTAGCGCACCGTAACAGAGTGAGCTCCTGTTACTTGTCCCAGCTTCTGCCTAGCAATTCGAAAGCACGTTAAAAAATGCAAGTAGAAAACTAGGGACCACTTTGGTGGGAAGGTAACAGCGCTCCGTGCGCCTTTGGCATTGAGTCATGCCGGCCACATGACCAGGGAGACGTCTTCAGACAGCACTGGCTCTTCGGCTTAGAAACGGAGATGAGCGCCGCCCCTAGAGCCAGAAACGACTAGCATGCATATGTGTGTGTGTGTGTGGGGGGGGAACCTTTATCTTACCTACCTTGAGTTTTAAGATAAGGACTTCTATATCTTACTATTTTCTGCCAGTAGAGTGGTGCCATCTTAAACTTAACGATTCTGCTCCCTGTTTTTATTTCAATTGCTAATTATTCTAAATTGTCTCTTTTTTTATAGAAGAATTTTTTATTTTTTCATCATCTTTACGTAAACATCCATACATATACCATAATATCAAAACATACATAATTATACATTTCTGTTCAAAATGCCATAAACAAATATCCTAAATTTGCACCTTTTGTACTTTTATCTCCTGTCTGTTTTCCTTCTATATTTCATACTACTCCCTTCCCTCTATCTCCCTCTCTTCCCTCTACCTTCTTTCTCCCTCTCTCCCTCTCTCCTACTTCCTTCCTCCCTCTCTCCCCTTCCTTTCTACTTCCTCTTTCTTCCTCTTATCCTTCCCTGAGTACATCTAATCCATTTTATAGTTAACAGACGAGCAATTTAAAACCCTAACTTTATACCAACATCGGTGCTACTCTTAAACTTATATCTTTTCCCTTATCCATATATATATATATATATATATATATATATATATATATATATATATATATATATATATATATATATATATATATACCCTGTTTCCCCCAAAATAAGACCCTGTCTTACATTTTTTTGAACCCTGAAATAAGTGCTTGGCCTTATTGCCATGCACTCAAAAGCCCGATTGGGCTTATTATCAGGGGATGTCTTATTTTGGGGGAAACAGGGTATATATATATATAAATATATAATATTTATATATATATATATATATATATATATATATATAATATTTATATTTATATTTATATTTATATTTATATTTATATTTATATTTATATTTATATTTATATTTATATTTATATTTATATTTATATTTATATTTATATATTCTTCTATGTATATTAACTGTTATTCTAATGCTGCCTCCTTACTTCCTATTTTTGTCGCCTGGGTCTACCACCTTTAATTTTCAATTTTCTTCCAAATCAATCGCTATAGCTTATCTTCCAGACATATTCATTATCTCTTGTACCTCTTAATTTTAGGCCGTACTCCTCCCTTACCTCATTTTATATCTTTACTCATCATTTTTTTATTCTGTCATTTCTAAATGCCCTAAATTTCTGATCCTTTTTCCCATGTCATCTCTCCCTTTCAACTTTAGTACTCATTTATTTTAACTTATTCTCCATATTTAAACAAATTCTAATCTCATCACTACACTTTCATCCGTTGGTTAATAACATTACCAACTTCCCAATATACAATAATAAAGAAAAAAAGAACCCCTAATTATCTAAAATCTCTACAACAAAAAATCCAATTTATAGATTATATAATCTTATATAAGGACCTTTAAAAATGATAATTATACAGCTCTTATAACATTCCAACAATTTCAGTAATTATCTAAATCCTTTTCAACATTAAATCAATTTTATAAGTTATACAAATCTTTTATAAAAACAAATCTTATAAAGAAAAGTAGTGATTATTCAAATTTTATAACCTTCCAACAATTGACCTACTATAGTCTAATTTATTTCCCTTCTTTTCTTTCTTTTTTTCCCTTTCATCATCAAAATTTAATTTAAACCATCATGTACCAATCTAATATAGAATTATTAACTTATAAAAAAACCTTTTAACAAGATAATTATGCTGATTAATTATACACACTTATACACAACTAATAGTGTTGACACGATTAAATGTAAAATAATAATTCTAAATTCCCCCCCCCCCTTTCTATTGACCATCCTCTTTTCATCCATTCTCTTTTGGTCTCTCAAAAATTCCACTTCTTGTAGGTTTTCCCCTTCCAACCCCTTCTCTTAACTTTTTCTTTTTCTTTCTTTTATTTTTATGCCAATAACTTCTTTTTTTCCAAATTTCTTTTATTCCTTTTAAGTATATTATTTGTGTAAGTCTGCTCTCAATTCCTCCTAGTCTCTTCTCCCTATTACCCCCTTATTTTTAATTGCTTCTTCTGATACTAATGCTCCCCTTACTCTTTTCTTATCACTGTAAATCCCAGTGTAATCATCAATCTGTTTTTTATTTTAGTCCCCTTTTCATCTGTGTAATCTTCTTGTTTATCATTTTCTTCATTTTCCTTTTCCACCATTGTAAATTCTAAGTGTTCCTTATGATCCAGCTTCATTTATATTTTCTTTTCACCTCTGATTTCCAAAATATAAGTTTTTGTCTTCATAGATTTATTTTAACATCCCAGTCAATTCTTCATAAATACACGCCTCCATCTTGTCAAGTTCACAATTCACAAAGTTCATAGATTTTTTTTACTTGCATCTTAAGTCCATATAATCTCTTTGTATTTCAGTCCAATCCAGTTCAAAATCCTCTTATCTTCTATCACCAAAACAGTGCACCATCAAACACACTAGCACAATACACACTGCTTTCAAGTCCTTTCAAGCTCCTAGTTATCTTCTTATGGGCTAGGTCAGTCTCCAGCTGTCAGCTAATTTGAGCTTTTCACAGTCTGTTGCAATATTTTCTTTTAACCAGCAGATGACGTTATGTTCCCAATATAACAAAACAGCTCTTTTACAAGTCTCCAAAGTATTTTAAGTCCACTTAGCATTTATAAGATATTTTCTTCAAATTCTTTATTCTTTTTCAGTCTCTTTAACTTCCATCAAGTCCAATTATAAAGACATCCTCAAATTTGGGCTTTTAAACTTGTTCCTTTAATTCTCTCTATGGTATTTCCAATTGCTAGATAGACGCTCACTCCATTTTAGAGTCTCTTTTGTCTCCTTTTGAATTTTAAATTTCTTCTTTTGTCATTAAATCGGCCAAACACTCACCCAGCTTCAGCACTTCTTCACCTCTCTCCAGCACAAACGCTTAGATCTTGTCACCCAGGCAATCCACGATCTCTCGATTTCAATTGTTCCGATTGTGGCTGTCCCAGCTAATGGCGACAAAGTCGTCTTCCACAGCTGCTGGCCAAGAGGCTGGTGCCGGCTCCCTGGGGGGTTTGCAAGCCCCCCAGACCACCAACTTGTTGCCTCTCTTCTTCAATGCCCCTCCAGGGCGTATCTGACCTTGTTCCAATCCGGTTCCAGATCTCCAAACAGCTGGGATTCAGGGTTTCCCGCAGAGCACGGGAGACACCCGTAGCGCTGCGATGTTGTCCACGCCCCCTCTGATTCTAAATTGTCTCTATGTATAACTGAATAGAAAAGTGCTAAAGTACAGTCCTGCTATACACCTTTTCCAGTCTTGAACTAGTCTGTATCTCCATAAGATATTTGACAGTGTGGGTTAATTTAAGTGTTCTGGAATGTACATTTCCTTTGGGTATTTCCATAATATTGTCATGTCGAGTGCAGTTTAAAACTTTGCTATGGCATATAAAATTTGAATATGGTTATTCCACGACCCAGTGAACATTTGCAAAGCACTTTGTCTTCCTCTTCTAAAACCAGTCTGTATTGTACGTCCAGCAAGTTCTTTTTGCAATTGTTATATGAGGTTCAACCAAATTTTGCTGGCACATGAATCAGGGTTATAGAGCCATATTTGGAGTAGTCATTCTTTTTGAATGCGACGAAGCCTGATCTTTCTCAGTCTTTCAGCCATTCATTGGTGTCCCATGTTTTTTTGACACAGCTTTATAATTGCTGCTGTTAGTATTGTTCTGATGGTCCAGATGATTTTCCTTTGGGCAATTGTTTCAGTGCTACCTCCTTTTCTAATATATCTAATAGATTACAAATAGATTACTATTTGTTACATGGTTTGTTTCAGTGGTGGGTTCCTACTGGTGCGGTCCAGTGTGCCATTCCGGTAGGGACACGCCGATTGTGCAATTTGCGCACGATGGCTCCGGTGCCGTCTTCGCACGGTGCCATCTTTTTTCTGGAATTTTTGGACTTTTTTTGCTTCCTGCACATGCGCGGAAGCAAAATCTTGCGAGATGATGCGCGCGCAGCGCACCGGTAGGCAGGTAAGAGGAACCCGCCCCTGGTTTGTTTGTTTTTAAAGACTAATTGTATTCAATTCCTCAGTGTCCTCCTGCCATCTGTGTTTGCTTCATTCATTCCTTTCCTATCTCTGCTGCTATTGGTCCTTTGCATGCGGTGAATAGTTTATGGGTTTCCCTGATGAAGACCAAAAGATCTCTGGTGTGATCTTTTCAGTTTCTTTCCTCCATTTCTTTGCAATGCTCATTCTAGAATTTTGTCATTTTTAAATTTATGTTGAAATTCTGCATTTAGCTGGCTTGTTTCATCTCTGTCACCAAGACTTTACCCTTCCTTTTCTGCTCAAGAGTTTGGATGGTTCTTCCGATAGCCATTTGCTTATTTGTATGCATTTTTTTTTTGCACAAGCAATGACTCTGGTCTCTTTTGCTGATCATGCTTTTCATTTCTTTCCATAGTTCATCCAAATATTTTCTAGGGTAATTAAATAAGTTGAATGTGTTTCTTCACTAGGTTTGCATGGGGAGGTGAAATTTTATCAATATTTTATTTCCTTGGAGCAATGTTCTTTTTTGATGTTGCAGAAATTGAATCTAAAACAGATTTTGGCTAGTTTGGTTGTTGTACAGTCCATTTGGAGATGTCATATCTACAGATGTCCTTTAGGACAAATAAACCCTGCGCTGGTGATCCTGATTTTCTTGACAGAACTGCAACAAGCTTTCTTCTAAATCAAAGCTATCAATTATTTCTGCTTCTTCTTTGTCTCCAATTTTGCCTTTGAAACCTTCCATGATGGCTTTTAATTTTTGGGGTGGTGGTTGTTGTAACCCTTCTTAAATGATGATCTAAAATAATTTCATTCCTCCTTCAGATGGATCTGTGGCTATATTAGGAGAATTGTGACATTCAGAGGTTGAACTTGGATCTGAATAGTCATTATTCTGTCATAATGGCAGCTCTCACCTGATTTGCTGGCTTTCTTGTCTGTAAATCAGTGGCAGTCCATTCTTTCTGATGTTGTCCTAGTAGCCATTTTGTCAACTCATCTGACTGAAAGTAGCCATCTTCAGTGCAGTTCATCTATTCTGGTCTATTTTTGTCCTTCTCATTTCCTTCTAGATGGTTTGTTCTTCTTGCCTTTCACATGCCAATCTTGTTCATTTTCTTCCAGTGGAGTCCATTCCTTTTCTCACAGATTTCATCACTTTTCAGGATCTCCAAGGGGGTTTATTCCCTCCCCACACCTTAATTTCTTAGACTACCTACAGCAGGTCATTGCTCTTCCTTAGTAGCATGTTTAATGGGAGCCGAGGTGGTGCAGTAGTTAAAAGCAGCACTGCAAGTTCAGCTGATTGCTAGTTCAGCAGTTCAAATCTCACCAGGCTCAAGGTTGACTCAGCCTTCCATCCTTCCGAGGTGGGTAAAATGAGGACCCAGATTGTTGGGGGCAATATGCTGAACTCTGTAAACCGCTTAGAGAGGGCTGTAAAGCACTATGAAGCGGTATATAAGTCTAAGTGCTATTGCTATTGCTATTAATATTTTGTTTCCTGCGTGTCCCACTTTCTGGTACTGTCTTTGACCTTTTCTTTGCAAACCTTTCCATTAGAGCTTTGTGACTGAGTACTAAGTAAGTCGCCAACTCTTTCTCCATTCCTCGCCATTTATCCAGGCTTAAGACTGGCCTATAGATGAGTTACCAGCTATATGGTTGGGTTTTGTTGTACCATCTATGCAGTCATGTGGTGGTAATATTGGGTTCGGTGCTAAAGCTATTCCATGTTGGCAGCCCAGGACTTGTTCTTGCAAACGTTTTCAGGTTTGGACATTGTGGCTGACCTGTACCATCCTAAAAACTTCCCAAACGGTAGCAAGGCCAATAATTGATTACATAGCAGGTACAGTCATGAAATGACATTTGCGGGCACATGGATTAACCTTGTGATTATACCTGCAGTAGTAGGGTCTAGCCACTGCAGGTATAATCACAAGGTTAGTCCATGTGCCCACAAATGACATCTTATGACTATACCTGCTTTGTAATCAATTATTTCCACTAAATCATTGCTAAGATAATTACTCTTCCCCAGCATAATATTAAAGTGAAAATTATGGATTTATTTATTTATTTATTTTTTGGTTTCAAGAATACATCTTTAAATCTCAAAAATTATACACACCTGTATAAGTACTTAGTTTCATCCTATTGTGAAAGCTTCTTTCTTTCTTTTTTTAAAAAGTTTTTTATTTTCTTTTAATAATCTTCACATAAGACATCCATACATATACCATAATACATTAACAACAATTTATTCTAATTCCCCCCCACATCCAATATTACTACTAAATTGCCCATCTATCTTACATATTTTATCTAATCACTCCCTTCCCTCTGTCCTTCTCCCCTTCCTCTACCTTCTTCCCCCTTCTCTCCCCTTCCCTACTACCCCTTCACCTTCTCACCTCCTCTCCTCTACTTCTTCTTCCTCCTTCTTTTCCTTTCTTGAGTGTATTATTATTATTATTATTTTAATTTTCTTTTAACAGATAGACAGCCAATATATCTCTTCATCCATTCTCCATTCATTTCGAATAGCATTGTCAGTTTAGAGGAAAAAAAAGACAATATTCAAAAATATCAAACACAACAACGCTCCTGAACGATCCTATTGGTGTATTAAAAGAAATGGAATATACACTCTTTACATGACAATGGGGCTAAACGCCACAGTAGACATGATGGGAGAAAGTGCACTAAAAGCCTAGTGCAGACTACACTCCACTAGATACCATCTAGAACAGGGGTGTCAAACTCAAGGCCCGTGGCCTGGATTCGGCCCACGGGGTGCTTAAATCTGGCCTGTGGGGTCTCCCTGGAAAGGATCGAACTGGGGTGCTTCTGCCAGCAAAAATGGAGCTTGCGGCCCTCTCAAGCTCCCTTTTAGCCGGCATAGAGTTGCAGGAAGCTGTCGCAGCTGAAAACGGAGCTCGGGAGACCATTTTCGCCGGCAGAGCGCTGGGGCCACCACAGGTTCCCCCCGACATGAGTGACATTGAGCTGGTAATGCCCACCCTGGCCCCCCAAGGTCAAACACAACCCTGATGTGGCCCTCAATGAAATCCGAGTTTGACACCCCTGATCTAGAAGGATGGGGATTATAATACCCACAGTCCCAAGTATCTGTAAAGGCTACCTGTTAGGTTCTCGGACTGAAGAGGCTGGAGACAGAGTAGTGACTTACAGCTCTTTATTCAATGAAGTAGTAACCAGCAAAGGAACAGCCCGGCAACGCTCTCTTTAAATAGAGAGTTGCCAGATGGCTTAACCAATCAGTAGCTTGCATTTTCCCGCTCTGCAAAGCGGACCTTGGTGGAAACATATTCACTCTATTCAAACTATTAATACATAACACTACCTATCTTAAAAATGACAAGTTGGGGAAGCTTTTTGAAAAGAGAGAGAAAAGCCATCTTCTATATAGGAGCAAGTCCTCAACACTGCAGTAGTTCTGATCTCAGTTAATGCCTTAGAGGGAAAAGTGACCAAGAGTTTTTGATACTCTTGCAGAGAAACTTTACAGCATAAACTTCCAGGCTCAGAGACTCAGTATGAATAACTGCATGAACCCTGATTCTCAGTTGGTAAAAGCACAGATTTAGAGAACAACATGGCAACATAGGCATCAAATAGCCATAAAATGCAATATGCATGTAAAGTAATCAGGCGTATTAAAACCCACAGAAGTGTTTTTCATTCTTGGTTTTTCTATTCCATGGCTCTTGGAATAATAATAATAATAATAATAATAATAATAATAATAATAATAATAATAATAATAATAATAATAATAATAATAATAATAATAACAACAACAACAACAACAACAACAACAACAACAACAGAGTTGGAAGGGACCTTGGAGGTCTTCTAGTCCAACCCCCTGCTTAAGCAGGAAATCCTACATCACTTCAGACAATGATTGTGTTCACCTTCTGCTATGTCATAATATAGTTTATTATTTTTGCTTAATAGATATAAATACTGACACCAACTTTAGTAAATCATGGTTTATGTCTCAACAGCTCTGTGCATCTTATCCCAATGCTGGGTCAGGCATAGCATAAATTTCATTGGTCTTTAAGCCTCACTAAGGGGCTAGGATTAGTGATGCAATTGCTCCCTCTGCTGGTAAAGCAATGACTAATAAGAGACCACATCCCTGTTAGGATTGCATCCATTTACAGTACAGGTAGTCTTCGACTTACAACAGTTTGTTTAGTGACTGTGCAAAGTTACAACAGCACTGAAATATATGAGCTTTTTTCACAGTTACGACCTTTGTAGCATCCCCATGGTCACGTGACCAAAACTGATATTTATGACCATTGCAGTATCCCAAGATCATGTAATTTCCCCTTTTGCGACCTTCTGACAAGCAAAGTCAATGGGGAAGCCAGATTCACTTAACAACCGGGTTACTAGCTTACCAACTGCAGTGATTCACTTAACAACTGTGGCAAGAAAGGTGGTAAAATGGGGCAAAACTCGTTTAACAAATGTCTCGCTTAACAACATAATTTTTTGGGTCTGTTGTGGTCGTAAGTCAAGGATTACTTCAGTGACGTGCAAAAAAAAATCCTGACTAGAATCCCAGCCCCAGTCCCTCTCTTTCCTCTCTTTCCTCTGCAATTTATCTTCTTTGTGCCACATTGAAAGTGAATCCCACCCCCCATCTGTACTCAAAGTATTTCCATTCAAATATATTTGAATCCCTAGCTATTTCAGAAGAATTGCCCACAAGACTGGAATCTGGTCATCCCCATAGATAAATCAAGAAAGTATCCATCTCCCTGTGCCATATTGAGCAACTTACTATTCTATAGTGACATTTGGATGAATTAAAGTATGATATTGGTAATGACTAAAAAAAAAGGTATATGAGATTTCCCCCAAATCCTGGTCGTTTTCAGAAAAGGGTTATTTCTGTATAGCCACTGGCACCTTCCATGAATGCTGGGGCTACAATGTTCATGTTCCCCAGATAGCACAGCAAGAAAACATTATGGTTTAGGATTTGTGGGATTATCGCCTCTGAAGGGCACATGACTGATGGAAGCCTCCTGCTGAGCTTCTCTGTGCCATCCCATAATTGACTTTGTGACACAACTGACGTCTGTGCCTTCCTCCCAAACACAATGAGCTGAAACCAAAACTGAGCAGTTACTTCCACCCAGCAGGATCGTCTCAAATTAAGGAAGTATTTGAAATCTCATCTGACAGGGTAAGATAATAAACAGCATAATGACATTGTGTAATACAAAAGGAAGCTGCGCCCATCGAACGCAGCATTTAAAAAAGCTTTGGAGGTGTATGCATGCACCATGAGTCAATTCTAGCCACCCGAGGAAAGCAGAAATTCCTATGTAATTCAAAATATGTGCAACTCTGCTGCTTGGGACCTGATGGGCCCTCCATAATAGCAGGAAGAGCAGAGTTTATCAACCATGTCTTCCAGACTGTTCCTGCCAGGAAGAGTCTAGCAAAGTTAGCATGCTAACATCTTACGTTTGAGGTCTTCATTTGGCCATCTGACTGTCCATCTACCTGACATTCACCAGAAAGAGAGTGTCAGGCCGGAGCCATCTCTGAATGGAGACTTTGGCCTGCCACACTTTATGCTTTAGAATGTAGTCTGGCTGTGGGAACTTGGGAGGGGCGGTTGCATGAGGGATGTAGAGATGTAGCCATAACAAATTCCTTCTAGATTCTCAAGGTCATCCTTTGTTCAGCACCTGCCCAGAAGCTGATAGGAGTAACGGACACGTTGGCAAAAGACGACTGGTCAACGTGATGAACTTGTGGGGGTGTGGGCAAGGGAATGAACTTTAAACTGGGTGGAGAAACCCTCGTAGCTTCAGATTCGGGTTTCTCACAGATGTGCCAACATGGCTCTGTTAATAAATTGGAACTTTGAGGAATACTTTGCCTTGGATTCTAATTTAGTTTTGGATGCTATTTGGAACCCTGACAGAGAGTTGTGCATTTGTGTGATGGGGCACGTGCTTCTGAATCAAGAGATACAGGTAGACCTCAGCTTAACAACCCTTCGTTTAATGACCGAAGTTACAATGGCACTGGAAAAAAGTGACCCATAAAAGTGAACCATCACAGCATCCCCATGGTCATGTGATCAAAATTCAGGCATTGGGCAACCGGCATGTATTTACAACTGTCGCAGTGTCCTGATATCTTGTGATTGGCAATTGCAGCTTCCCAGCTGGCTTCTGACAAGCAAAGTCAATGGGAGGAGGCTGGATTCTCTTCACAACCATGTGATTCACTTAACAACTGCAGTGATTTGCTTAACAACCATGGCCAAAAAGGTCATAAAATCGGGTGTGACTCACTCAACAATCGCCGTGCTTAGCAATGAAAATTCTGGTCCCAATTGCAGTCCTAAGTCGAGGACTACCTGGTATAGATTCTCTTCTCCATAACTGAACAACAACTAAGGGCAATATTCATCTGATTTGGTTCAAAGTGATTAACAGATAAGGTAAAGGTAAAGGTTCCCCCGCACATATGTGCTAGTCGTTCCTGACTCTACGGGACAGTGCTCATCTCTGTTTCAAAGCCGAGGAGCCAGCGCCAGCCGAAGACGTTTCTGTGGACATGTGGCCGGCATGACTGAACACCGAAGGCGCAAGGACTGCTGTTACCTTCCCACCAAAGGTGGTCCCTATATTTCTACTTGCATTTTTACGTGCTTTCGAACTGCTAGATTGGCAGAAGCTGGGACAAGTAACAGGAACTCACTCTGTTACGCGGCGTTAGGGATTCGATCCGCTGAACTGCCGACCTTCTGATCGACAAGCTCAGCGTCTTAGCCACTGAGCCACCTCTTAACAGATACAGTTGCCTAAACGGGGCTCTTTCTTCCCACTTCTCCTTGTACAGCTTGCTCAGGTTCATGAAGAAGAGAACATATTTAAAATAGCAAGTAAAAAGACAAGCTATTACCGTAGTTCATATAATTAGTTCCTATAATTCCAGTGAACAAAATTCAAAGCTTGTGGTGGGTCTTGTCCATGAACATTACACATTTGTTGGACACCTCCTAGCCTGCTCCCCAATTCTTTCCCATCGCTATCAACCTTACTATCTGTGGCTGCGATCTGCAGGTATCTTCACATAGCGCTCTCAGTCAATCAGTCTCCAGCTTGGGCTAACCAATATCTGAGGACCAAGAACATAAAACTTGCTAACTACTGTTCTTTTATGCTGTTCCTGCTCCAGGGCATACTAAACCAAGTGTTCCCCCCAACTTGTCTCAAAAATAAAAACCCTAAAGTTGTTAACAACAAACACATGCAGAACAACTCCTGTGATTTTTGCAGATTAGAGCGATGTTTTTTTTCCCCTAGGTTGGGTGAAAGTGAAGCGCCCCTAAGCAATTGATCCCAGGGATGGGCATCACATAAATTTCAGAAATAAATAAATAAATAAAGCAATTGCAAAACACCATTTCACCCCCTTCGATTAGATTAGGGCCCCCACTCCCTGTTTGGCCTTTCCCAAGGCCTTGAAAACCTTGTTTTGTAGCTGAGCCTGTGGCTCTGGTGGGTCGGTTAGAGCCTGTCACTTGGTTGTGTGGATGATAGGTTACATTATGCCTGGCTGCTATATGTGTTTTTATTTTAGTTTTTACATTGTGTGTTTTATGTGTTTTATTGTAAGTCACCTAGAGATGCAAAAATGAGATGGGCTGCTGTATGAATCAAATAAATGAACAAATAAACAAATAAAAGCTGACCTCTATTGGTTAGAATTGCAAATTGATCCGCTTGATGGGGAAAAAAACAACCCTGTGGTTGTTTTCAGAAATGAGGAAAACTCGGAGGATCTCTTCCTTTCCCCCCATCCCCCATCTTATTATTTTGCTTTGCTATATGTCTGTACCATCTTTGGACATGTCTCCAGTGCTATGAGCTGGATTGTCCACATGTGTGGTAGACCACAATGCTAGAAACGTGGAAATGTTCTCCTCTTGAACCATTTACTGACAAACCAGTTCGGCTCCTTCATGCAGGGGAGCTAATTTTCACAGCTGAGGAGCTTAGAAGCAGCAGAATAACGTCTTTCTGTTGCAGCTCATGTTCAGAATATTTGCAACCATTTTCCCAGGAGGTCTTGACTGCCCTCTTGAATTTCCTATTTTAGAAGATAACCTCCTGGCCTGACCCGATCAGATGAACTAATGAAAGCCTTGCCGCCTGGTAATCCATCTGATGTATGGATGAAACTGTTACTACAATCAGCAAACCAAGATCACCTGGGGAATCTATCCTGAGTTATAGTTAGTAAAATTTATGATACCACTGCTCTTTGGTATTTTCTGCCTTTATCTTTCTTTTCTTTAGGGTTAATTCAGAGAAGGCCCTTGTCCTGCAATTGCCCTGATGACATTATCCTTAGAATTTACTGGGAAACCCGATATTATTGTTAAGATGTAAATATATCTTTTCTGCCCACCACTACCCTCATATGAAGCAGAATACAACCGGAAAATTAAAGACTTTTGATCGTAGTGTTAAGCGCTCTCTGTCTGAAGAATTTAGAGGTCATACAGTAAAATCGGGTGTTATTTTTAGGCCAAAGGAAATCAAGAACACTTATATTCTTGAATGTGCAATGCATTAGCTTACAGTTTATTTTAGAAGTAGGTACCAAAAACTGATTAAAGCAATTCATCAATCAACCAAAAATAAATTGCAAATCAAGAGATATTCAAAATTGTCCACAAATTTGAGCTTTTTGTGTGTGTAGGGGGGGGGGGGGAAGGGTGGTGGATAAGATTCCGGGGGCAAAAATGGCTGGTTTTTCTCATGGAGGCCTTTCTTAAGACTCTCACAGAGAAGCTGTTGGCATCTGCTATTATTGGTGGAAAGAGATTTGTTAGAACTGGTGCACCTTTGATCCAAATTCTGCATAGTTCAGAGTCCCCATGTTCTATATTTTATTTTATTTTTATTTATTTATTTATTTGTTTATTTATTTATTTGTTTGTTTTTTTGTCAAACATGTACAAGGTAGCAGGTATAGGTATAAACATAAACATAATCAAAGTAAGTACAGATAAATGAAGACAATAGGACAGTAAGACAGGGACGGTAGGCACAATGGTGCACTTATGCACGCCCCTTACAGACCTCTTAGGAATGGGGTGAAGTCGACTGTAGACAGTCTAAGGTTAACGTTTTTGGGGTTTGGGGAAGAAACCACAGAGTCAGGTAGTGCATTCCAGCCATTGATCACTCTGTTGCTGAAATTTCTTTGACTAGACTGTTAAATGTTAAATTCCCCGCCCCCTAGCTTGTTGAAAGCAACAATTTCTCTTGACTCAACAGAGTTGGATCAGCTGAATATACTAATTACATGCCTAGACTTCATAGCAAGATCAGATTCCTTTTAGAAAAGCTGTTGTGAAACCTGTTGCTGGGTTTTACCCCTTCAAATGTTTGTCAATATTCAGCCCTTAGGGCAGAAACTACTGCAGGTGATGGGAAGCTTCTTTTGTCTTACACGCCTGCTTCTCTTTCATCCTGATCACTTTTTAAAAACTTTTTTTTTCAAGTTGTCTTGTAGTCTCATCTTAACTAATATGTTTATTCAGCAGACTGATTTGTTTTACTGGAAAAGGGGGCAGCTAAGGCTGCAGTTGGGTGTGCTTTACAATCCCTGTATTCTCCTCCCCTTCTCTGATGTGGTTCGACAGCTGCTTTGAGACAAGACTTTTATCATGAAAATGACTTGCTTTGTTCATAGATTGCATAGGGACTTAAGTGATTGTGTTCTATTTGCAATTCACCCTCTGCTCCAGGGCCCTTTCTTTATCAAAGAACAGCCATTAAGAAGTAAAGGATGATGGAATCAGACCACAAGGCTTTTTCATTGATAGTCCTAGGAACCTTTCATCTGTAAGTAGACTTGTGTTCACCCAAAAACTAGTTTTGATTGTCTTTGAAGGTTAGTTGATAGGTAGATGCTTCCTGTGCATAACTCCAGGGCATGGACATAGCAGAAGGTAAATGATAAAAAGTGTGATACCTGGAACACGATTCTTAGTTGACTCAACTAAGGTTTCTCAACATTGCATTTCCCCCCCCTTCAGGCAGGCTAATTGATACCTAGATTTAGAAAAGAATATGCTATCTGATTTCAACTTTCTTCAGCCCACTCCACCGAAGATTTCTTAACAGATGCACAACTGCAAGAAAGTATTCCATTCAAGGACTTTTGAATGTATATATAAAAAAGTGACATTCTATCTTAGTTCGGTGTGTACAGCTGTTGAATAAGATGGGGAAAACTCCATCAGGATGTCATTTAAATACGGATTCATTTTTCAGAGGAAGCATTTGCAAAATACAGGAACAAAAATTTGAATGGTGGCTTTCCCATCATTTGTTTGTGCCCATTAGTTTTGCTTTGATCATTTCTTTCCTTCACCTCTCTTAAATCAGAATAATACACAACATGATAAATATCAAGGAGTACCCAAATAGAGCAATTAATTGTTTCCCCTCCTGTCAATGTCAGATATTTGCCTAAGTGCTATGAAGAAGCTGAATTTTTATTCCATTGGCAATGCAATTTGCTCCATGAAAATAAGCCTCCTACTGTCATTTCCTATTTAATCGTTTCAGATTGCTTTTGATTTTAATAAGCAAAAACAGTCTCTCTCTCTCTCTCTCTCTCTCTCTCTCTCTCTCTCTCTCTCTCTCTCTCTCTCTCTCTCTCTCTCTCTCTCTCTCTCTCTCTCTCTCTCTCTCTCTCTCTCTCTCTCTCTCTCTCTCTCTCTCTCTCTCTCTCTCTCTCTCTCTCTTTGCTAATTCATACCACTGGTATAAATACCACATTCTTTGTATTTTAGTATTATGAATCTCCATACCTGCCATAACTGTTGAAAAACTACCTATATGGAATGTGTCGGTCTTGGAGCTAGAATTTCCATATTAAATTAATGCCCTATATCAAATTGACATGCTAGCTAAACCCAAGTCTTGCTGGCTTCTTTAAATAATAACATGTATAAAATTGCTAAATCCTCTACTACCGTACAAGGCTGTCAAACTCCCAGCCCGCGGGCCGGATGCGTCACATACTGGCCATGCCCACGCCTGGCTTAGTGAAGGGGGGAAAAGTCCCGATACGTCATGTGATGCTGCTGTGATGACATGAGTTTGACACCCCTGGTCTACTACGTCAAGCATATTGGGAAGAAAGAAACCCCATCATAAAGGAAAAAAAAAACAAATTCTGGCAACTCAAGATGCTTAGACAGGTAGTCCTTACAATCACAATTGAGCCCAAAATTTCTATCGCTAAGCATGAAAGTTGTTAAGTGAGTTTTGCCCCATTTTATTACCTTTCTTAACCTTGTTATGTAAATCCCTGTAGTTAAGTTAGTAACATGGTTTTTAAGTGCATCATCTGGTTCCCCATTGACTTCACTTGTCAATGGGGAAGCCAGATTTCACTCGCAAAAAATGATCACATGACCCCAAGACACTGCAACCATCATGAATGTGAGTCAGTTGCCAAGAGTCTGAATTATGATCAGATGACTATGGGGGATGCTGCACTGGTTGTACGTGTGAAAAATAGTCATAAGTCACTTTTCCCCCCACTGCTGTTGTAACTTCAAACAGTCACTAAACGAACTGTTGTAAGTTGAGGACTACCTATACTGTTCTGAAATCGAGCAATTTCGGCTTACCATGGAAACCTCGCTGGTTTCAATAAATGATTTGTTCCTTTCTCCAATATTGTGCAACTTTATAGGCGTATAACAAGACTGCAGGGATTCCACTCCCAGAGGATTCTTATAGCGATCCAAGAGTAACTCTAAAATATATGAATAATTTTTGAGCCACTTCCCAACAGCAAGTATATTAAGACTAGGGACTTGGATATGAAAAGTGAATAACCGTTGTGAAACAGTTAGGGAAAGGATTATGTATGGGCAGCAAAATCTATAGAAAAAAAAATTGAATTGCTACCCCTGCTGTGAGAGGCATTGGATTTATAATTCAGCTGCACAGATCTTATCAAATAAAGCCATGGTTTGTTTTAACAAAAGTGTGTGGAACTACTTGTAATGACTGAGTTCAGACATCCTACTAAGCATGGTGATTTCATTATAGATTTATCTTAATTTAATATTTTAACTCATTTATTGTACTGTTCATGTGTGTGTGTGTGTGTGTGTGTGTGTGTGTGTGTGTGTGTGTGTGTGTGTATCTATGTGTGAGTATGTATATGTACACACACACACATATACATATGTGTCTATCTATCTATCTATCTATCTATCTATCTATCTATCTATCTATCTATCTATCTATCTATCTATCTATCTATCTATCTATCATCTATCTACACACACACACATGCATACAGTATGTATTGATGCTTTACTTAAACTTATATTTGTGTTTGTGTGTATAATGTGCTTTATTAGTGTTGTGCACCAGTGATTGCATGATCTCTGTAGATAAACAAACAAACAAACAAATAAAAGTCCCACTAAGAAAATCCATTTATGAGCTCCTCAACTGATTTTCATTGGCAGGAAAGAGCAGCCCACGAAGGCTTAATTAGAAGAAACAGTCAGATGTTAGAACATGGTGCCAGGCAATGCAAGTGCAATAATTGTAAAAGAAATGCCTTCAGCTCACTTTTTTCCCACATCCAAACCAGACCAACAAGTTCTAGGAGGGTCATGGGAACGTCAACGTTGGCAGCTTCTCAATTTGCCTCACCTTGATGTAATGCTAAGCCAAGGAAAAATATATGCGGGATTTTGGAAAGGCCCTGAAACATTCCAACACATTCTTTGGATGAGAGATCCTCTCTTCGCTTGATTTTCTCAATCAGAGGCAGTTCAGCCACCACTAAGGATGCTAAATTAGAATGATAGTCTTGATAGCCATCATTAACATTGCTGCCTCCACAGGGGCTCTTTACATATAAGGGATATATGGGTCTCTAGTCAGGCATTCAAAAAAAAAAAAAAGAAAGTAAAGTAAAACCAACTACCCTTCCTACCGACATAACACATTTAAATTAACTTAGTTATTTTTTATCCCACCTTTATTATTTTTATAAATAGTGCAAGATGGCAAGTAAACCTAATACTACTACTTCCTATTTTCCTCACAATAACAACCGTGTGAGGTGGGTGTGGCTGAAAGAAAGTGACTGGCCCAAAGTCACCCAGAAGGCTTATATGCCCAAGGCAGGACTGGAACTCAGCGTCTCCTGGTTTCTAGCATACTACTGGCTGGCTGGCTGTCATGAAACGTTTGTTAAAGAACTAGGGCACTGCATGTATTTCTCTAAGGCTGATGTGGCTGGCTGGGATTCAGACAAATGGTAGCCCAAACATGGTTAAGGGAACCTGGGTTTGTTCACTCTGGGGCCAAGTGGGCCACAGAGGCTTAAAAACAAAAGGGCAGAAATAGCAAACATTCCTGGGCTCTGAAAGAAGTAGGCTAAATGCTTCCATTTGAGAAAGTCTTTCTTTAGCATCTGCTTATTTTGAATTCCAAACCCAATCACCCATAAAGGGTTTGTTTATCCTGACCTATTTTGCTTTAAGGCACCACATGAGCCTATAAGGTAGTAGGAGGTGGCTGGATTCTGGAGGACATAACACCCAGTGGCATCTTCAACCCACTCCTAGCCTGTCACAAAAGCAACCACCACCCATCTCTCTTTGCTGTTCTGCAAAAGGCCTGTTCTCCAAGCTCTGCCAACACATGTTGGGGTTGAGCTGTCCATCTCCCCCCCCCCCAGCTTTCCTTCCTAATAAGCAAGGCATCTGTCCCAACTGGGGGGCAGGGAGGGCGGTGTTCTTGCTCTTTGCATTTTGGTCAATGGTTGCTGCTTAGGGTGACATGGGAAATCAGCTTGTTAATCAGTTTCCCCTTTCCTCTTTCCCCTTTCCCCTCTTTTCCTTTCCTTTCCTTTCCTTTCCTTTCCTTTCCTTTCCTTTCCTTTCCTTTCCTTTCCTTTCCTTTCCTTTCCTTTCCTTTCCTTTCCTTTCCTTTCCTTTCCGCCTCTTGCAGAAATTCCATTAAAACAGGGGAAGTGGTGGAGAGATAGGAAGGAAAGTTTATGTATATGTCTGGTTGGCTGTGAGTGTGTGTATGTACTCCTGCAGGTGAGTGAAGCAAGGGAGCCCTAAACTTCTTGACAATTATAAAAGAGAGAAGAAAAATAACCCCACTCTAATTCTACCTTTTCCTCCAGGAAAATTGGGAAGTCTGCAGATGCTCTTCCAGTTCTCCTGGAGCAAAACTGAAAAATGTTTTTGACCTGTTGAGCTTCTCCTAACGGTCTTGTAAAGCAACCCTTAGGACCATGGTGGCGAACCTATGGCACGCGTGCCACAGGTGGCACGCGGAGCCATAGCGGAGGGCACGCGAGCGTTGCCCACCGGCAAACCGGAAGTGCGGAAAAAACGCACTTCCAGTTTGCCGGTGAGCTGTTTTTTGCACTCCGAAGGGTTCAGGGAAGCTCCCTGAAGCCCCGGAATGCAAAAAAACCACAAAACGGACAAACCGGAAGTGCGGAAAAACGCACTTCCGGTTTGCCAGTGAGCTGTTTTTTGCACTCCGGAGGGTTCAGGGAAGCTCCCTGAAGCCCCAGAATGCAAAAAACGACGAAATGGACAAACTAGAAGTGCATTTTCCCAAACTTCCGGTTTGCCCGTTTCGTCGTCCCAGGCTCCGGTAAGGCCTTTGCGCGGGGGTGGGGGTGTGTGCGCATGCGCAGAGGGCAGCATGGGGGGTGTTGTGTGCATGCGTGGGGGGAGGGAATGGGTGTGGGCACGCAAGCGCGCACACCCTCCCCTTTTTGGCACGTGAACCTAAAAAGTTCGCCATCACTGCCTTAGGAGAAAGCATCTCTTACAAAGGTTGGAGTGAAATTGACAAGGTTATAACAGGATCCCTTTCTAACTTAAGGAACTGCAGGAACAGTGAAGTGATGATGTACAGTCCTTGATTTACAACCATTCATTTAGTGATTATTTGAAGTTACAACAGCCCTGAAAAAAAATGCCTTATGACCATTTTTCACACTTACAACCATTGCGACATCCCCATGGTCACATGGTCAAAATTCAGACACTTGACAACTGGCATATACTGTATATTTATGACGGTTGCAGGGCCCCAAAGTCATGTGATCATCTTTTGTGACCTTCTGATAAGCAAAGTCAATGGGGAAGCCAGATTCACTAACAACTGTGTCATTATCTTAACAACTGCAGTGATTCACTTAACTCTGGCAAGGAAGGTTGTAAAATGGGGCAAAAGACCCTTAACAACTGCCTTGCTTAGCAGTGGAAATTTTGGGCTTAATTGTGGTTGTAAGTTGAGGACCTGTCCCTGTACCGTACTGTGAAATGGTCCCATGAATGGGCAACTCCTGCTCTTACCAAAAGGGTTGGACTAGATGACCATTAATGTAGCTTCCAACAGTATGATTCTTTAATGTCTGGATCTTCATGCAAATCAAACCCACACATCTCAAAGACTCAGAAAGAAAAGAAGGATCAGGGGAGACATGATAGCAATGTTCCAATATCTCAGGGGTTGCCACAAAGAAGAGGGAGTCAAACTATTCTCCAAAGCACCTGAGGGCAGAACAAGAAGCAATGGGTGGAATCTAATCAAGGAGAGAAGCAACTTAGAACTAAGGAGAAATTTCCTGACAGTTAGAATTAATCAGTGGAACAACTTGCCTCCAGAAGTTGCGAATGCTCCAACACTGGAAGTTTTTAAGAAGATGTTGGATAACCATTTGTCTGAAGTGGTGTAGGGTTTCCTGCCTAAGCAGGGGGTTGGACTAGAAGACCTCCAAGGTCCCTTCCAACTCTGTTGTTGTTATTATTACTCACTCTTGGAAAGGAAAATGATTGTTACTTGCTTTCCTGACATGGCTTGTAGAGGGCAAGAACCAGGGAGACTACATAAGAGTCACTTCTAGCCAAATACCTGGCCAAGTTCATTGTCAAAGCTAGAAATCCAGATACCATAGCTATTTTTTAAGGCAGGTTTATTTTCAGCTGGTATCAGCAGGAAAGATCTGTGGTTTAAATCTGCCATACAGAATTTTCCTACATTTGATTGGCTGGCCTAAAAACTATGCAAAACCACAATTCCATTAAAATGGTTTATTAAAAAGTATCCAAATGCCTGGATTCATATAACACCTACCCAGTAATTCTCACCTGACAATTTCCAGGGATACAAATTTCAACTCCCAGAGTTTTCTGCAATCCCAGTGCAGCCTGGGAAAGCCTAGGAGCTGAAATCTACACAAGTGAGAGTTGCTGAGTTTGGGAAACGTTTCTCTAAACCAGGGATGTCAAACTCGTGGCCCGCGGGCCGGATGCATCACGTGCTGGCCCCGCCCCCGCCCAGTTTAGCAAAGGGGGAAAAGGTCCCGATATGTCATGTGACGCCGCGAGTTTGACACCCCTGCTCTAAACCAAAACCTCTGACGGGGGAGATGGGGAAAAGGTATCCTCTGGGCTGGTCCTTCCTTCTTCCTTTTTAAAATGTCCGCTCGGGGTGAGGGCATAAGAACTGAGGTGAGACGATTCAAAAGCCAATAAAGTATTTATTAAGGCTAACAGAACAGCAGCTCAAAGCTAACAACAACAACTCGGTAGAAAGCAACCCGCGCCTCAGTCACGTCTGACAGCTCTTTTATAGCCGGCTGTCAGACGCGCCAACCAATAGGAAGCCTTTAAACTCCCGCTTCCAAACAGCGCCCGCTCTGGCCAATCAGGAACAGTCCTGAGGTAAACCGGCGTCCTGAGGGGACGCAACACTCTTCCTACCTGCATATCCTGGCTCCACACATACTATATGCTTATGTTAACAAATAACCAGGCTTGTCAACTCAACAATCATACATGTCTCTATTCCATTTGATATCTCTAGGATGCTGAGTGGAGGTGACACCAACTGTTACCACACACCTCACGTTCCGAAGCAGCTGGGAAGCATCTTCTCTTTTCTACCGATATTCAATCAGTTCAAAACCCACATGGTTTTCAGTTCCCTCTCTTGTTTATCTCTGGCTTTATTACATAAAGTTGTGCTGTATGCACAACTTTATTGTCAGAACAAATGGCTTTGGGCATCTCCAACAGGGGAGGAGCAGAGCAAGTATTTCATCCAGGGGGGTCAGCTTCCTTGGGAGACACTCAGATGCATTTGGCTCTTCATTACACAACTGTTGTTCTAACAGGAGCCTTTTCACATCAATGAAGCAGAAACGCTGGGATGAAGGCTGGTCTGAACTATAGGACTGCTGGGATGAGCTTCACTCCTCTGAGCCTGTGTGGGTGAGTGGGCGTGCACATGTGTGTGCACCTGAGATATCTCCCTCAATATCCAGCCGGCAAATAATGGGAGCCTTTTGTATGATGCTCCCAGTAATCAAATTGTTCCAACTTCAGATGCAACTGAAGTGCTGAGGTTAAAAACCTGACCTAGAATAGGTAGAAGGCCAATAAGGACAGCTTAATAAGGTTGATCTCCGTGACAAAATAAAAATAAGAAATAAAATCAAAATCCTCTCCACTTGTTCTACTTATAGAAATAGAGTGCTTGCCAAAGGCAATAGGACTGAACCCTTCATTGGTATTGGGGGCAACTTTTTAGAGGGGCAGGACCTTCCCATTTGAAGGTTTACTGATGCTGCCCCTGGCAGCTGCCATCTGACCGGTCATTCAGACTTCATCTAGTGCAGTGGTTCTCAACCTTCCTAATGCCGCGACCCTTTAATACAGTTCATCATGTTGTGGTGACCCCCAACCATAAAATCATTTTCGTTGCTACTTCATAACTGTAATTTTGCTACTGTTATGAATCGTAATGTAAATATCTGATATGCAGGATGTATTTTCATTGTTACAAATTAAACATAATTTGTATGTCCCCGTACATAATTTGCATGAAATACAAATTATATACATTGATTTGTATGTTCCCATACAGTACATAATTTGTATGAAATATGTGTTTTCCGATGGTCTTAGGCGACCCCTGTGAAAGGGTCGTTCGACCCCCAAAGGGGTCGCAACCCACAGGTTGAGAACCGCTGATCTAGTGGTAGAACGTGTCCTGAAACCAGGATATCTGGAGCATCTCCTCCTTTGAAGTTAGGTTCTCCTCTATTCCTCCTTCTCTTTTCAGTCATGGCCCCATGGTTCCAAAATGCACTTATGGGGGAGGTACACGTAGCCCTCGGGATGGAAGGTCTGTGAAAATCTATGATGTTTTACTGCCTATTTTAGTGAGGCAGGGCTTGCCAGAAAAGAATTCATCAGATCAATTTTGTGAGCAGCAGTACTTTATGATGATTGAGAGGTTTCAGATAGGTATCATTGGTAAGGATGGCCTGCTTTATCTACTGAATATATGGCCCTTGTTCTTTCTTTCATTGTTTTGTTGTTGGTTGTACTTTGATCACTATAGATCCCAGAAGAATTTATGAAGATTCTTTTTCCCCCCCTTCTAGGCATCTCACCCTATCTGGCTCTTTGTGAATTGGATAGAGGAAATGGCAAATAGTGTGGTTCCAATCATTCTGCAAGTCAGACTCTCCCCACATACAACCCTCCAGATAGGATGTGGTTGCACATCCCAGAAAACTCAGCAGAATCCTGAGAATTGGCCCCCCAATACATTTTGAAGCCCAGCCAGCTAGAGATGGCTGAACCCTAATGGCACGGCTGCCAGACTTGATAGCTGGTTGCATGTTTAGTGGTATCATGAATCATTTTATGTAATAACTGGTAAGTGAGAAATCACATGTCCGGGAGTGGCATGAAGCACGATACCTTCCAAACGCCAAATGCATCAGATATATAGAGCAAAAGTGCAACTCAGGTTTATGGCAGGGGTTCCCAACCCCTGGTCCATGGACTGGCACCGGTACACGGCATGCCAGAAACCTGTATGCTTAAACAAGCGAAACCCCATCCACAGGATGCAGGCAGTACACAAAACCATACCCCCTCTGGTCCATGGAAAGACCTCTCTCCATGGAACTGGTCCCTGGTGCCCAAAAGGTTGTGTGTCAGGGGTGGGTTCCTCCCGGTTTGGACCAGATCACCTAAACTGGTAGTGACCCGCTGGTGACGTCACTGTCGGTGCCGTTCCGTGCGCGCCACCATCTGTTTTTGGGATTTTTTGTGAATTTTTCCCCTTCTGCAGCTTGAAAAAGGGGCCTCCCGCCTGCCTGCGGGTGAATTCTGACCTTTATTTCTTCGCCCGAAGCACAGCTGATGAGCTCCGCAGCTGTGTTTCAGGCTAATTCCTGCTTCTAAGCATGCATGGAAGCCAAATTGTGTGACTGCGCGCGCACGAAACATCACGATGCGAACCGGTGGCAAAGGTAAGTGTAAAGTGACCAGATTTTTTTTAAGCGGGACACCGATGGGGGGCGGGGCCGCCTGGATGCCGCCATTTGAGTTTTGCCCTTTGCGCATGCGCAGAACGCTGCGCATGCGCAGAGGGCAAAAGACAGCTAATGTCGGCGTCCAGGTGGGGGGGGAGGCGGGAGGCCTTTCCTCGCCTCCCGCCTCCCCTTCGGGAGCCGGCAGTGGCTTGGGAAGGGGAGCAGCCCCCAGCATCTCTTGGCTCTCCTCCTCCCTCCCCCCCGCCCGCCTGGGGGTCCCGCGCCACCCGCTTACCTCGCGCACGTCCTGCAGGCACTCGAGGACGGCCAGGTTGGGCCCAGCCGCAGGGACAGCAGCAGCAGCAGCAGCAGGCCTCTCAGCTCAGGCCGGCCGTGGGCGGCGTTGGCGGCGGGCGGGTGTCCCGCGTTGACTCCTCCGGCGGCGGCTGGAAGCTGGCGGAAGAGCCGGTGTGACCGGCTCTTCTGCCAGCTTCCAGCTGCCGCCGGAGGAGTCAACGTGGGACGCCCGCCCGCCACCAACGCCGCCCACGGCCGGCCCGAGCTGAGAGGCCTGCTGCTGCTGCTGCTGCTGTCCCTGCGGCTGGGCCCCCAGTCCCGGCTGCCCCGGCGGCGGGAAGGCTGCGGCGGCGGCCCCGGCCGGCTGAGCCAGCACCGGCCCGAGGGCCATCTTGGATGCGACTCCTTCGCTCGGGCCGCCCCGCCCACCGGGACACCGGCCATTTCGAGAGGGCGGGGCTGCATCAGGCGCCTCTCCACCGTGTCCTTCACCGCCCTCCAGTGCATACCCGGTGGCTTGTAGACCGCGAAGAGCCCTTGCAAAGCCGTGCCCGCCGAAAGTTTAACTCCCCCCAATCTCGCACGCCGCCCTTTCAGGCCGTTTTTTGGAAAGAATGCCCTAGTCGTGCATTCTTTCAAAAAATCAGGACTTTTTAGAGGACGGGCGGGACGCGGGACAAAGCATTAAAAAGCGGGTCTGTCCCGCCAAAATCGGGACATCTGGTCACCTTAGGTAAGTGGAACCCACCCCTGTTGTGTGTGTGTGTGTGTGGGAGCTGGTTTTTGGAATGGCAAGCCTTTCTTACTGCAAAGCCCCCCTCCCCCAATGCACCTTAATCCCTTAGCTAGCCTAATTCAAGGCAGATCCTTTAGGAAGACTGGAAAAGTCAGCCAATTGTGCCACTTCCTTGGAGCTTGCAACTTGTCTGAGTGCTGGATGGCTCAAGCAAAATGGAGGTGGAACTGAAGGAGCTTGCCTGCGTTTCTCAACTCCTTGCGTTAATTTCTTTGTGACTTTGGACAAAGCACTGAATTGCCTCTTGTTGTTTCCTCCCTTATAGAATGAAAAATTGCAGAGATGGAATGCTGATGATTAATTATCTGGTGTGTCTATCTGTGGTTGAGATGCTGCAGTCATGAGATCAATGTGGTTACCATCCATGAGCTACTGGATAGTGGGTTTCCACAGAAAAAAAAGGTTCCCCAATCTAAAATATCAATAGAAGGATTAAATGCTTAAGTTGGAAGGGATCTAGGTTGTTTTGGAAGGAAAGTGTGGGAAGAACATGATCTTTGTTGAGATGACAATTCATATCACCTTTATGATTTGCTTGTCATCAACAAGGTGCCATAGCAACTCTGCTATTATCTTACCAACCTGAAGTTAAGAGAAAGTAAAGAGGAAGTTAGGGAGAGAATATGACTCAAAAGAGTATGGGGGCGTGAACCCAATCACTCCAGTCTATATTGTCTTTGAACTACAGCTGTTTCTAGAATATAATATGGAGGATTGGTTGGTATGAGAACTAAACAAAAATGTGAGACTATAATTTCACTTCTGAATAGCACACCAAGAGCAATGCTACAAAATGTGGGTAAGGCCAGAACAAACCTAGGTCCCAAGACAGAATCTAAAATTTGATCTCATTTACAGATTGAATTAAATGCTATTGAATTGAATGACATAAATCAAGGAAAATAACTACTTCCCATAATGATTTTTTCTATCTTATGAAAAAAAGACAGCTTGGTGGCAACATTTGGAATGTTTGTGAAAGTGTAGTAAAACTTTGAGAAGCATCATAGAATTGGAGCACCATAGATGGGCTCCAAAATCTGGATAACCACCCCAGGGGTGAAATCCAGCAGGTTCTGACAGGTTCTGGAGAACTGGTAGCGGAAATTTTGAGTAGTTCGGAGAACCGGTAGCGGAAATTTTGAGTAGTTCGGAGAACCGGCAAATACCACCTCTGGCTGGCCCCAGAGGGATGGGAATAGAGATTTTGCAATATCCTTCCCCCAGGAGTGGGGAGGGAATGGGGATTTTGCAGTATCCTTCCCCTGCCACTCCCACCAAGCCACTCCCACCAAGCCACACCACGCCCACCAAGCCACACCCACAGAACCGGTAGTAAAAAAATGGATTTCACCACTGCGTGACCAGACGGCAGCAAAGAGTGAAGAGTTTGCTGTATCTTAGCGCTGCCTTCAAGAGTAGCCCTAACAGACTAGTTTGGGGGTCTCAGTGGGTCTACCTTTCTCATACAGTTATAGTTTCCAGCAGTGCAGGTGACATTTGCTTTTCTCTCCCCAAGGAATCAGCAGAGATGATGTCACACCTTTGGCAGTTCATAAACATTCTACCATCTCTCAGTTAGTAGGACACGGTTGCCTTAATCTGTAGTGGAGCAACATTATCCAGTGCCCATCCCTTGGATGCCAAAAGGCTTATTGCATTGTTATTAAATACACAAATCACAAATCAGCCGAGGCTCTATATGTTTTCTATCCTCCACCTCCAACCTGTGACATATCTCACAGGTCAGTTGAAAGTACAGTACTTTATGTTTTTGGAAATTGATCAAAACTATGGAATTCCATCGGCTCCAATGTCTACAAAAGTCAAAATCTTTGGGGAAATGGTTATAAAACTGGCTTTCAGTGAGAAAAAGCTATTTCCTTTCTGAAAGGAAGGGTTTACATAGATATGTATAGTTAGTTCTATGAGATTTGGCATGTATCTTCCCAAATGCTGTCATAATCTTGTGTGACAACAGATGGTGCTCTCTCTCTCTATGATTTTATGCAAATTATATTGCTTGCGTATGTTTTCTTACTTTGCTTAACTCATCGGACACTCCTAAGTAGAAGTAATTCAGGACCATAAGCTTTTGCCACTGAAAATCTTGCTCACTCCACTGGGATTTCTGAAATTTCCCCAGATCTATACTTCCTCATTTTTGGTTTTTTTTGGCAGTCATAAAAGCTCTGTATTTTTTTTTCTGTTTTCCTTCTTTTAATGAACAGATGATAAAATCTGGTTTGACCATTCGTGCCACTCAGTTCTGTGGAACTGAGGAATATTCCAGACTCAAGAGTAAATAATTGCATTAAAACAAGAGAGCAACTCAGAAGCATGAAACAATAAAGTATGTTTCTTAGTTGGGTGAGTAAAATATTTCCGTAATACTGCCTTTCACCTAAATAATCACGAACCTCATAAGAAATGATTCCGTGCAGATTAATATCAGCATTTTTAGCAATTTACCACCTTCTTGCTTTGATTACATTTTGTAACAACCTTCCATTTTACTCTGTGAGGGCAATGAGTGGTTTCAAAATTTGATAAATAAAAATAAATAAATTTCTATAAGGTTTACCTTTTAAGTCTGACATGAACTTCTGTTGCCATATCATTGTACCACACTTGGAGCAAAATCTAGAATAATGTTATAGTAAAAGAGTTTGCCTTTGATATTGCTACATTCATTTTATGGGCCAACAGTATTTGAAAGATCCTTTGATAAGGGAACTAGATTGCTTAGAGGCCAAATATAAAGCTTTAGGATCTCACACGATCTCAGTCTTGGAGAGAAGCACCCCCAGAATTTGATGTAATTGGAAGATTTTAAAATCTTGTTTTCCTCCTGCTCTCCAGTTTTCAGTTATCTGTGACAAGCAGATCAAACCATGTTAACGGCAGCCAATTACGGCAGTTAGGATATCTGATACAGTTTTGGTTGCCTCCTGTGGTGACTCTGTAGGTTCGCTTGCCAAATATTGCTAGTCCCAAACCTGGATTATGGAATGGTCTCCCTTCTCATAGAATAGATTAAACCCCACCCCCCAACGTGGAATAAGTTGCCCAAATCTGGAGAGAAAGGTATTTCCATGTGGATGTATGTGGCAATTTGGCATCTGTTCCAATACTTGAGGGGATGCCACAGAGAGGAGGGGGTCAGGCTGTTCTCTATGGCACCAGAAAGCCAAACAAGGAATAATGGATGGAAGCTGACCAAGGAGAGATTCAACCTGGGAGTGAGGAGAAACTTTCTGATGGTGAGAGCGATCAACCAGTGGAACAGCTTGCCAGCGGAGGTTGTGAGAGCCCCAACACTTGCGACCTTCAAGGAGAGACTGGACTGCCATCTGTCTCAAATGGTGTAGGAACTCCTGCTTGAGCAGCGGGTTGGACTAGATGACCTACAAGGTCCCTTCCAACTCTAATAATAAATCTAAAAATCTAAAAATCTGCTCTGGCCCTGCCCATTCTCATCATGTCACCTGAATCCATTTATCACTAGCTCCTTTAAGATCTCCTTTAAGATTCTCTATGGCACCAGAAAGCCAAACAAGGAATAACGGATGGAAGCTGACCAAGGAGAGATTCAACCTGGAAGTGAGGAGAAACTTTCTGACAGTGAGAGCGATCAACCAGTGGAACAGCTTGCCAGCAGAGGTCGTGAGAGCCCCAACACTTGCGACCTTCAAGGAGAGACTGGACTGCCATCTGTCTCAAATGGTGTAGGAACTCCTGCTTGAGCAGGGGGTTGGACTAGATGACCTACAAGGTCCCTTCCAACTCTAATAATAAATCTAAAAATCTAAAAATCTGCTCTGGCCCTGCCCATTCTCATCATGTCACCTGAATCCATTTATCACTAGCTCCTTTAAGATCTCCTTTAAGATTCTCTATGGCACCAGAAAGCCAAACAAGGAATAACGGATGGAAGCTGACCAAGGAGAGATTCAACCTGGAAGTGAGGAGAAACTTTCTGACAGTGAGAGCGATCAACCAGTGGAACAGCTTGCCAGCAGAGGTCGTGAGAGCCCCAACACTTGCGACCTTCAAGGAGAGACTGGACTGCAACCTGTCTCAAATGGTGTAGGAACTCCTGCTTGAGCAGGGGGTTGGACTAGATGACCTACAAGGTCCCTTCCAACTCTAATAATAAATCTAAAAATCTAAAAATCTGCTCTGGCCCTGCCCATTCTCATCATGTCACCTGAATCCATTTATCACTAGCTCCTTTAAGATCTCCTTTAAGATTCTCTATGGCACCAGAAAGCCAAACAAGGAATAACGGATGGAAGCTGACCAAGGAGAGATTCAACCTGGAAGTGAGGAGAAACTTTCTGACAGTGAGAGCGATCAACCAGTGGAACAGCTTGCCAGCAGAGGTCGTGAGAGCCCCAACACTTGCGACCTTCAAGGAGAGACTGGACTGCAACCTGTCTCAAATGGTGTAGGAACTCCTGCTTGAGCAGGGGGTTGGACTAGATGACCTACAAGGTCCCTTCCAACTCTAATAATAAATCTAAAAATCTAAAAATCTGCTCTGGCCCTGCCCATTCTCATCATGTCACCTGAATCCATTTATCACTAGCTCCTTTAAGATCTCCTTTAAGATTCTCTATGGCACCAGAAAGCCAAACAAGGAATAACGGATGGAAGCTGACCAAGGAGAGATTCAACCTGGAAGTGAGGAGAAACTTTCTGACAGTGAGAGCGATCAACCAGTGGAACAGCTTGCCAGCAGAGGTCGTGAGAGCCCCAACACTTGCGACCTTCAAGGAGAGACTGGACTGCAACCTGTCTCAAATGGTGTAGGAACTCCTGCTTGAGCAGGGGGTTGGACTAGATGACCTACAAGGTCCCTTCCAACTCTAATAATAAATCTAAATCTAAATCTAAATCTAAATCTTTGCTAGCAAAATCTGTCTTCCCATGTTCCAGCTCTGCAGGACTTCAAGACCACCGGTTCCCCCTATTCTCTCATACCTCACTCTACATTTCAAAATCAGCAGTGGTGGGTTCCTACCGGTGCGGTCCACTCTATAGCATCGGTAGCGGCCCGCTGGTGATGTCACAGTACCGGTGTGGTCGTTTGCCGGTGCCTGGGCGCCGCCATTTTTTAAAAAAAGTTTTAATTTTTTTTAAAAAATTTCTTCTGCGCATGTGCAGAAGCCGAGCTTCTTTTAACAGTCCTCAATATTTTTGTCTAAGGAATCAATGACTGAAACCAAAAATGCTGTATGAGACTTGCTTGTCTTTTAACTATAGCATTTTCTGCATATAAAGGTTGCTGTGTTGCCATGGTGTAATACACACTTTGTATGCAAAGCTTTTCATGTAAGGTATAAAATAGCAAAAATAGTAGTAACATCTCTCTGAAATAACTAATACAGTATATGACCGGCAAGCCACGCCCACCCGGTCACATGACTGGCAAGCCACGCCCACCTTGTCACATGGCTGGCAAGCCACACCCAGAAAATAAGCCACACCCACAGAGTGGTAGTAAAAAAATTAGGAACCCGCCCCTGAAAATCAGCAACCATGAAGTTAATCGCAAGGAAGTGGAAATGGTGGCAGCACAGAGGTCCTTTGAGGTCAGATATGTGTAGCTCAGCAGCTGAAGTCAGAATGAATAAACTGTTGTATCCAGCTCTGTATAAACCAGGGCTGTCAAACTCCCGGCCTGTGTGCCGGATGCATCATGCACTAGCCACGCCCACACCCGGTTTAGCGAAGGGGGAAAAAGTCCCGATACATCACATGATGCTGCTGTGACGCCATGAGTTTGACACCCCTGGTATAAATACTGCAGCAAAGATGGGTAGCCTTTGCAGCTGTATTCTTAGCTGTTGGGGGATGTGAGCCAACGAATGGATGGGATTAAGACAAGGGATCTAGAATTGAATAGGATTGTTCACCTTTCCCCCCCTTTCTATTTGTGATATCCCATTTATTTCTTATCTTTCCGATGCTCTCGTCACTCCCTTGTTGTCGTCCGCCAAGGAAAGAATAGGGCAGAGCACAGAAATATTTTTTTGGCCGAGACTTTTGAAATTAAGGAGAAAGCAAAAAGATACTTTCAGATTGCAAACCACCCTCAACACAGAAGGAATGAATTTGGGAAATCTATCCATCGATTTTGTCTTGCCTTCGTGCATAGAAGTGCCAAACATTTATTCAGAAGGAAAACTCGCTGAATTTAGTGGGATTTGGCTCTGACATCTCGGTGAGATTGCCTAAGGATTGTGTAAGGGACTTGACAGATACCATGTTGCCTATTCCTGTGGAACTGCATAGATGATGAAAATGCAAAATCTAGTCACGAACAACGAATTATATAGCATTAAGAGGTGGAAGTATGCCAAAACTGTATTCCTTTGCTCTTTAAAGAAGTGTACTATAAGATGTTTTTGGCATCCCAGCTAATGTCACTCCATGTGCTTCTCAAGTCATTTCAGTGTTCCCTCCCTCTGACTCAGCCCTCAAAGAGATCTAGCAACAGAGAGTGCTACTAAATTAATTACACACGTTCCCATTAAAAGTATTTGCAGCATGCCTGCCGATGCTGCAAGAGATCTTTCGGTCATCTGGAAATGGCACTGGAGTTCATTCGTCTGTCCTTTACCTGGGTCTTTAATAGCCAGGGAGTTAAACCACAGATAACAGTTAAGTCCGGGATTCCCTTGCTCCGGAGAATGGTAAGAAATTATAAGTTGGGTTTGAAAACAAGCCAAACCTCATTAGTGCTGCCGACCCCTGGCAATTATAATTCTCCCAAGCTTCTTGTCAGTGTTATAGTTCCTTGCTGGAACCTGAGAAGATATTCTGGATACTATGCAGAGTAAATTTCTCCTTGTTCTTGCATAGAACTTTCTTTCTTCTTGTGCGGATAGATAGATACACACACACACACACACACACACACACACATACACACATGATGAAACCAGTGTGCCATGATTGTAAAATACGTACATAGGTACATACACACCTACATCCTTAATTTTTCTATATCTTTAGAAATAATCTGGTTTTGATAAAATATTCTATGACTAAAATTATAGCGTAGCATCTTCTTTCAATCCAACAGCTGTTAATCCCCAACTTCGTACTTTAAAACTGCAAAAGTCCTGGTAGATTTGCATGTTTCAGCAATCAATCTGCTCCCAGGACAGCACTCTTCATATACTGATGGGTCTACTAGTTTCTCAGCCTTACCATAAGGCTTTACACATAGCCTAAAATACAAACCTTGTCATGGTGCTTTAAGGCTTTTTTTAAAAAAGAAAACATGGATCTGGTTGACTCAGATGGGGACTTAATGGCTCAGTTCATACATCACTTCAAGTTACTTATTTTAACTATTGCTTATTGGATAAGTCTAAATGATTGAATTCATCCACCATGCCTGCCTGTAAATTGCTGTCTGATCTTTTAGTAAGTATGCCTAGAAGGACAGCTTTGAATTTCACACTGCTGGGTTCTCACATCATGTGAGTATGAAGTAGTTTAATTTTAATTTAGCGTCATGCCTACAATATTGGCACCAACCTCGATGGCGTTAGAATGAGATTGGAAAAATTCATGGAGGATAGGACTAACAATGACAACAAATCATTAGTAACCTATTATCTCATGTTGCTAAAGAGCATGAGCAAGTAGGTACTGTTGAGTTCACATCCTGCTGTGGGCACACCATATGTGAACAAAATGTGCATTACATCAGCTTTCCTAAACGTATGACTTCTGGTTGTATGGATTTCAACTCCTAGAATTCCCCATCAAGCAGACTACTGCTGAAACCTATAAAATATCATGTATTGTACATCAAATGCTGATCTTAAATAAACCAGCGAGTATGGTTGCAATTCTGGACCACCTATGTACACAAACACACTTCTTGCCTCTTGGTCATCTGATTTACAAGACAAAATAGGAGAGGAAAGGAAAGGAGATTCTATAAGATACATACTGGCTGCAGTTCCAGCATGTAATTTAAAATGTTAATATTTACTAGCAACAAAACAAAGAAATCTATGATACATGCGTATACCAGATTAAGCACGCTGCACTGCTGACACGAGACCTTCTCCGGTATTCAAGATGAAAGAACTATTGTGATGCTCTTTGTAAAAGGCAGTGAAGGAGACAAGGAATAACCCTTTCTGCCTGATGTTCTGAAAGACCCATCAAACAACGTGGAACAGAATTAATGTCTAAATTCTAACTGACATTTTGCATATCGTTTTGAGTGGAGGCAGAAACAAAAGTGACCAAATCATTGTTTCAGGAAGTAGCATACTCTTTCTGATTGAATCCTGGCCCTTTCAGAAGGATGATAGCGAAGAGATTCTCCTCTTCCCATCCCTGATGATCAATGAAGCCTATCAATAGTTTTAATCATAAAGCTGCAAACTTTTTCATTTCCCCCTGCAACTGTCAGTGCTGGAATAGTTAAATCTGTAAAGAGCCCATTTCTACCACATGGAGTTTCTGATTCTGCTGCTCCACTTTTCAGTCCCCCGCTGTTGAAATACCAAGAGTTGGGCCACAGAGCAGCACCAATTTGTTTTTCCCTCACCACTTGGCCAGGTATCTACTTGAGGCCCAGAGAGAAAAAGAATGGGGATGCCAACTGAAAATAGTTTGTTCAAGTCTTCTTCCAACCCCAAAGCAACGCAGTTTCATAAACTTTATCTTGCGCCCCTTCAGTGTCATCAAATTCTGCTCAACATCTTACATCTTAAGCAGTAGTGGGTTCTAAAACCCGTTACTACCGATTCACGCGCATGCGAGGCTTCTGCGCATTCGCAGAAGTGTCCGGGTGGGTGGGCGGAGCTTCCCGCTGCCAGCGCTACTGGTTTGGAGAACCGGGCCGAACCGGTAGCAACCCACTGCTGATCTTAAGTCAACTTGGATTCAACTGCAACATATCTTGTCAGGGAAGACTTAAAGGCCATTAAAGATATGTTTGAATGCATGCACTGCAGATAGAACAAATCACTCAAATTCTGTCCATGCCGATGTTACGCTTGTTCAAATCTATCCCATCCTGATTCTATAGTTCTGTGTGAAATCTGCACAAAAATTAACATTTAGCCATCTATAAAACGGTTTAACACATTTTCACAAGAAATGTAGATTTGTAACTTGTTTCATCAACATAAGCAGATTTCTAATCGTAAGTTATCCTAATGTACACATCTTTAAATATACATTAGCAGGCTTTTAAAATAACATTTACATTGCAAATTCAGAGACATAAAATTCAAAGAATACTGTAATTTTGTTTGTTTAAGAGCTGCCAATCAGGTGAGCTCATACTGAAGTTTCTTAGAATGCTTATTGAGAAGATCAAATTCCTGAGGTCTCCCTATGTACGTCACTGGCGATATACTTATCACTCCACCCAGTCTCTGTACATCCCCACATAAATGCCTGCCTAAGGATTTGATTTCATTTTTTTCTAACCAAAAAGATATTTAAAAAAAGAACATTTAGGATGTGTGTCCAGGAGCTCTACAGTGGGCTTCTATCAAGTTGCAACTTGCAGATAGAAATGCTTCAAAACCATTATTGCAGGGTTTGATTTGACCATGTGATGAAGTAGCTGGATGACTCTATTCTGCTTTGGTCACCACTAATGTTCATTAATCTTCCTGAGTGGTTAGGCAGAATTCAGGTGATGTGAATCATCCAGTTCAAAGCCAAAGGCAAGGAGAGCCTTCAGATGAGACAAGAACTACAGCTAGGAAGAGGAACTTACTGTAGTGCCATCCAGAAAGCAACTGCTGTAACTATGGCATGTAACTCAGCACCTCGTGACTCTTATTGATATTCAGTCCTCACCAACCAGAAAAGGTAAAACCGGGGAAAAGCTCTGAAAGCATTCTTTCCAGTCAACCAACCTCCTGAATATTCCTTTCAAAAGAATAAAGAGAAAGGAGGAGAACACAAAGAAGCATCGTGTTTCACTGACCTTGCTCCATCACTTGTTTCTCTTGTGGACGGTAGGTGTGATGCTGAGAAATGATGCAGGGTTGTTTCAGGCTCTCAGTGGGAAGAAGAAGAAGGAAGCCCAAGTGACTGTCTTCATTCCAGACTGACTAGAAGATCCAGGTTCTTCTGTCTGATGATAAAACACCTAGCAGGTTAGGCAGAGACACTCAGAAGCCAGTGACTCGGACAGGTGTTTCTATACACTCTTGGTCCTCATTAGATTCCCTGCCTCCTCAGCTACTGTCCCGCCCCTTGCCAGATCCGCCTAAAGCTCCGCTCCTAAACTTTGCCTCTCAATTCAGTTTGGTAGTGATTGGGCAAGACTTACTGCAGTCTTTTTCTTCTTCTTCTTCTTCTTCTTCTTCTTCTTCTTCTTCTTCTTCTTCTTCTTCTTCTTCTTCTTCTTCTTCTTCTTCTTTTCTTTTTCTTTTTCTTCTTCTTTTCTTTTTCTTTTTCTTTTTCTTTTTCTTTTTCTTCTTTTTCTTCTTCTTCTTCTTTTCTTTTTCTTTTTCTTCTTCTTCTTCTTCTTCTTCTTTTCTTTTTCTTTTTCTTTTTCTTTTTCTTTTTCTTTTTCTTTTTCTTTTTCTTCTTTTTCTTCTTTTTCTTCTTTTTCTTCTTCTTTTCTTTTTCTTTTTCTTTTTCTTTTTCTTTTTCTTTTTCTTTTTCTTTTTCTTTTTCTTTTTCTTTTTCTTCTTCTTCTTCTTCTTCTTCTTCTTCTTCTTCTCCTCCTCCTCCTCCTCCTCCTCCTCCTCCTCCTCCTCCTCCTCCTCCTCCTCCTCCTCCTCCTCCTCCTCCTCTTTTCAAACGGAGATCATTTAGAATAGGAAGCACTTCAAAAGAAAATAAGATATGCCAGGGTTACAGGAAAGCAAAGCCGGTTTTTTTTGTCACTGAGAGCAAAGCATTTCCTTATCGTGGGAAATAATGCTAAAGTAAAGCATACTCGTCTGGACAGGCACATGCTACCTCTCAGTTTCTGCTGCTTAGAATATAGAATGGCTACTTATGATGAGTGTGTGTATATTAGCATGTACACACATACATGCATACCATACAACATTTGAACATATTTGAGATCTAAACACATGCTGAATTTTTCCTTTTAGCCATTTTGGATATAACCTTCATTTAAAAATGGAGTATAATCAATTTTAACACCCCACTAAATTTTAAATTACAGTGAGCTCTTCATCAAGGAAACATGCTCAATAATAACAACGACATAACGTGCAGGCGATGAAGTACGTATATTGCCGGGTTCCATGTAACGAAGACCAATGTGATTTATTTGCTGCTCCCCATGGTTTTGGGGGAACTTGCCTGCTGGGGAGGTGGTTCTTCAATATTGCCCTACATAGGGGGAAAACAATATCTTCATTAATCTGATTGTCTGCTATGACAAAATCAAAGGCTTTTTTATATGTCCTTTTGCTAATAAGGCGCCAAACTAGCCTTTCTTAATTTTTAACTAGGCAAGTGTTTGTTTTGACCTCAAAATAAAAAGCTGCATACCTGAAATATCTAGATAACTCAAACCACAGATCTGCCCAGTCTTGTCCTCTGCCTTCACAATGTACAGCAGAAGCTGCATTTCTCTTAAACCTTTACTTTCTCTCCAAAGTGCTCATTTAATACCACTTGGGGAATTAAATTACCCACTCCTTTTGGTTGCAATGTACCACTAGGGGTCAGTAGGGGGACTGAACTTTGCCAGGTCTTAGGGGTAGTAAGACTCGGAATCTGCTCATGAGATCAGGATAAATTTGAGCCATAAAATGGGATATAATGATTAGACAAAACCCTGACCACTACCAGGATGCTGTTTCCTTCTTCTGCGTATTTTAACAGTTTATTGGAATAGGTACAGGGGCCCTCGGGCACCATGCCACTGGAAGCCTTTCCCACTGCTGAGCTGAACTCCTCTCCACCCATCCTTAATTCAGGAGAAAACAATACCAGCATGTAATTTGCTCTCCCATTCCTGATCCTTATCCTGCCTCTATTGCCTCTATTCCCAGTCATTGCACTCCTGATTTCAATGGTACCCATAAGAAGCTAAGAGGATTTCAAAACGATGACAGGTGCATTATGATGTCAGCGTGCAAGCGGCCAGATTACGTAATGACATCATGGCTGACGCAAGTCTGCATGTCATGCCATCACGGACATGTCATTTGCCTCCTTTGCGCCTTGAGGAAACCCATGCCTACCTTCCCTCCAAGATAATAGACGTTAAAACCTAACAAATTTTGCACAAATTTGAGGCTTCCTCAGACAGTATCAGAATAAAGTGGCAAAACCTGCTTTAACACTGGAGCAGTCAAGGACTTAAACCAGTCTGATGGTGGTGGATGAGAAGAAGGCGATGTCATGAGGGCATAGCAGAAAAAATAAATGCTATCAGGTCATGTTGAGAGGCCCGGTGGCTCAGTGGCTTAAAACATACTGGAGAAGGTCTGTGCTCTGGCAGTTTGAGCTCTACCACGTGGGATGGAGTGAGCTCCCGTCACGTGCCTCAGCTGCTGCCAACCTAGCAGTTCGAAAGCATGTAAATGGGAGGAGATACCATTTTGGTGGGAAGGTAACAGCACTCCATGTTTCACCACACACTCTGTGTTGTGGCGTGATGTCATGCTGGCCACATGACTGAGGACATGTCTTCAGACAGCGTTGGCTCAATGGCCTAGAAATGGAGATGAGAGCCATCCCCTAAAGTTGGCTATGACTAGCGGAGCAAAACCCACAGGGACTCCTTTTACTTTTTACTCAAGTCATGTTGGTGCAAGTGGGAAAACCCAGAGATGAGAACTGATAAAACTGATCCTTTTGGATGTTCTGTGGAAAGACACCATGTCAGGGTGGGCCTTTTTTAATTTAATTTTTAATGTTCAGCCTTACTCACTGTTGGAACTAGCCCAGCGGTGAAATCTACTTACCTTTCCTACCGGTTCGGAAACGCGTGCCACCGTCGTACATGCTTTCCCGCCCTCTGCGCATGCGCAGAAGGCTTTGCGCATATGCAGAGGGTTAAAAAAAGAAAATGGCGATGCCCAGGTGGGTGGGCGGAGCCTCGTGCAGCCGCCGCTACCGGTTCTCCGAACCACCGGCGGCTGCCGCTACCAGTACACCCAAACCAGGCCGAACCGGTAGCATTTCACCCCTGAACCAGCCCATGTTCTTGGCTTGGCTAAATATTTACTATATGTTTAGTGACCATTCATGGGCCCTGAAAAAGGTATTTATGACCCAGATTTGAAGTTCTGACAGCCCCTCCCTCCCGGTTACGTGATTGCATTTTGGGTGCTTGGCAAATTGCCTGCATTTATAGCCGTTTGTGGTGTCCTGTGGTCATGTCACTGCAATTTATGATGTTTTTGGTGGGAACTGGCATTTACTTCCTGTTTCCAGCAAAAAAACATCTCATAGTAAACAGTGGGTTTCCTTAACGACCGCCACAAAAAAGGTTGTAAAATTGGTCACGGTAATGTGATGACCTGCTTAATGACCATCGTGATTTACCACTGTAATTGTGGGCTTAATTATGGTCATATGTTGAGGATTATTTATGCATGTTTGAAATTGCAGGCAATATCTGTACATATGCACTGAGAAATTTTTGGTTTCTCGTTTTTAAGGGAGCAGACTCGGAGAGATGACAAAGATTTCAGTCATACTGCTGTGCCTTATTCAGGTTCTCACCTTTTCGGGTCCAAGGAACAAATTTGAAATTTCATCGTAGTTTAAGTTTGGCTTTCCTTCTTGAGACGTGAATATATTTCCAAACTAAATGACTGATCAGGATGGAAGTAGTATTTTGGGATGGGTTGGTCAAACAGAGAGAAAGTTATGACTGGATGAAACTGATGAAACGGCACTTCCGTTGCAATGTGAAACCGGTGGGGAAGGTAAGTAGAACCCACCCCTGGGAAAAACATATGAAGAACGGTTGCAGGAACTGGGTACGTCTAGTTTAATGAAAAGAAGGACCAGGGGAGACATGATAGCAGTGTTCCAATATCTCAGGGGTTGCCACAAAGAAGAGGGAGTCAAACTATTCTCCAAAGCACCTGAGGGCAGAACAAGAAGCAATGGGTGGAAACTAAACAAGGAGAGAATCAACTTAGAACTAAGGAGAAATTTCCTGACAGTTAGAACAATTAATCAGTGGAACAACTTATTTTTATTTATTTATTTTATTTATTTATTTATTTGTCAAGCATATATAAGATAACAGATAAAAGTATAAACATGATTTTGAATACATGAAAAGGATACAAATAAAAAGGGACATTAGGATAGGGACGGTAGGCACGTTGGTGCACTTATGCATGCCCCTTACAGACCTCTTAGGAATGGGGTGAGGTCAACAGTAGACAGTTTAAGGTTAAAGTTTTGGGGGTTTGAGGAAGAAACCACAGAATCAGGTAGTGCCTTCCAGGCATTGACCACTCTGTTGCTGAAGTCGTATTTTCTACAATCGAGTTTGGAGAAGTTTACCTTAAGTTTGTATCTGTTGTTTGCTCGTGTATTGTTGTGGTTGAAGCTGAAGCAGTCATTGATAGGTAGGACATTGTGGCAGATGATTTTATGTACTACGCTTAGGTCAGACCGAAGATGGCGAAGTTCTAAATTGTCTAATCCCAAAATTTCAAGTCTGGTGGCATAAGGTATTTTATTGCGGGTAGAGGAATGGAGGACTCTTCTCGTGAAATATCTCTGTACTCTCTCAATTGTATTAATGTCAGATATGTAGTGCAGGTTCCAGACAGATGAGCTGTATTCAAGAATTGGTCTAGCAAATGCTCTAGTTAGTAGTACAATATTACCAGAGAAAAAGCTACGCAAGATTAGGTTAACAACTCTTAATGCCATTTTGGCAATGTTGTTACAGTGGGCTCTGGCACTTAGATCTTTAGAAATGAGTACTCCAAGGTCTTTGACAGAGTGTGGGTCATCTACAAGATCATGTCCATCTAGCTTGTATTTTATGTTCTGATCCTTTTGTAAAAAAAAAATGCCTCCAGAAGTTGGGAATGCTCCAAGACTGGAAGTTTTTAAGAAGATGTTGGATAACCATTTGTCTGAAGTGGTGTAGGGTTTCCTGCCTAAGCAGGGGGTTGGACTAGAAGACCTCCAAAGTCCCTTCCAGCTCTGTTATTCTATTCTATTCTATTCTATTCTATTCTATTCTATTCTATTCTATTCTATTCTATTCTATTCTATTCTATTCTATTCTATTCTATTCTATTCTATTCTATTCTATTTGACCCCTATTGACATTTCATAGGGCTTACCACACAATGTATTTTGCATTCACTTCTTAAATGAGAAATATAGAGCTGATTTTGCCTTGGGAAGAACAGAGCCTTAAAGTACTCCATTGCTATTTTGTGTGTTTTTTTAAATTATAAAGGTGTTGTGCCTCCTACTTTTCAAAGATCTGAGGTGTACTTGAGCATGGCTTATCTTTACAGCAAGATGGGCAATATTTGAGGAGTCAGGGGGTTGTAGCTTGATCATATGAGGTCAAAAGGGTCAGAGGAAATCTTCTGGACATTGCCAGGAATGAATTTTTTAGCTCTTCTTTTTTTCCAACCTGTGTTTTATTGCAATTGGAAATTGGCTGGAAAACTTTGGGAGGGAAATAGTTCCCATCCCAACATACCATCTATCCCACCCTTCAGAATTAGAGCATTTGCCATTGAATTTTGGCAATATAATCTGTGGATATTTAGGAGATCTGAACTGAATCATATCTGTCTTAGTGTGGACCAGCAGTCGATCATCTGAGTCTCCATTTTCATTTTGACTTGATGCAATTCCCAGACTGGCTTGTGAAGACAAGCTTTTAATTGTTTGTCAGTCACCACATCATTACATCCCCATGCTAACACATTATCACCTAGACTAGGCCTGGTGATATTGATTGCACCATTTTAAACAACAAAGGCAGAATCCTATTTTAGAATGAATATGGGCCACATGCCAAGCTCAGGAATAGGGCTTGTTTCCCCCCCCCCTTCGGGGACACTTGGTATGTCACCTACAAATGGATTTATTTCCTTACTTCTTCTAATTTGTCTTCTCAAGCTGAAAGGGATAGACCCAGGAAAACAGCATAATAACTGAGGCTGAATCAAGAAATCACCACCAGAAACACTATTTAATCTCAGATTTATTTTCATAATTCCTATTGATATCACCTACCTTTTCTTTTCCATTAGAGTAATCGGAAGGATTATCTTTTCTGTGGCTACATGCATATATTTTAAATATTTAAATATGCATGTAGCCACAAAAAAAGCAATCCTTCTAACCACTCTAATGGAAAAGAAAGGATAGGTGATATCCATTTATTGAAAGTGTTGTAACTTCAAACCACAAACCATGCTGGACAAAAATAAAACAAAACCAGCCAAGTAGCTCTGCATTCATGGTTCTTTTGCTGTGATGTATGGGTTATATCAAAAGTTCTGAAGAATTAAAGGAGAGCTTTTGACTTCCTGAATTCCTGAAATAGTCAATAGATTTCCTATGATCCCTTTTATAGCCTGGCAATGTTGAGAAATCGAGAATACATATTGCCTCAGTGTTTATTTTTCTGGAGAGCTTGGAAGTTCCTTCCAGAATAGGCGGAATGTCAATATATTTTTGCTTAGCTTTCTGTCTAGATCAGTGGTTCCCAACATGGGGCCCATGCCCCACAGGGGGGGCAATTTGATTTTTAATGGGGACAATTGGAACCTTGTTTAAACCAAGTTAATGGCCTTTTAGACTTCCTCCGCATGAGTAGGAGTTCACTTTTTGAATAGTAAGAATTATATGTCACGGGGTGGGCATCAGGATTTTAGAGATGCTTAGATGGGGCATGGCCAAAAAAAGGCTGGGAACCACTGGCCTAAATTATCATGGAACAATAATATTACTATGGAACAATACATTTCTGGATAATCACGTCTCTTACATGGACTACTGAAGCAGTTTTTGAAAATAAAATAGTGGTCTGGAAAATGAAGCCCTTGATCAGAGTAAACCTAACCCACCCACTCCTAAGCCTAGAGTCTAGACCACGCTGCACCTTTGAGGGCCTTACGGCCAAGAGTTCTGAATATAAATACCAGCCCCTCACAGCTCCCCTCTCATGGTAGGCTGCCTCTTCTTGATGCTAGTGAGCACAGGGAGGACAGGAGCGATCAACCAGTGGAACAGCTTGCCAGCGGAGGTTGTGAGAGCCCCAACACTTGCAACCTTCAAGGGAAGACTGGACTGCCATCTGTCTCAAATGATGTAGGAACTCCTGCTTGAGCAGGGGGTTGGACTAGATGACCTACAAGGTCCCTTCCAACTCTAATAATAAATCTAAAAATGTTCACCTCCTGTTCACCTGCTGGATACTCACTTTGCTGCTATGGCTGCATTGCACACCCTGTAATAAGAGAAAGAAAGTCAGTGTTGTGTAGTGGTTAAAGCACCAGGCTAGAAAGAGGGATACCATGAGTTCTAGTCCCACCTGCGCACAAAGCCAGCTGGGTGATCTTGGGCCAGACACTCTCACTCAGCCCTAGGAAGGAGGCAATGGCAAACCACTTCCAAAATCTCATCAAAAAGACATGCAGGGGTCTTGCCCAGGCAGCCACAAGAAGTCAACACTGAATCAAAGGCACACCCAGAAAAGGAATGGCATACAGATAGTCCTCGACTTCCAACAGTTTAGTGACTGTTCAAACTTACAACGCACATTGAAAACAGTGGCTTATCGCCATTTATTACATTTGTGACCATTGCAGCATCCCCATGGTCATGTGATCAAAATTCAGACGCTTGGCAACTGATTCATATTTATGACGGTTTCAGTGTCCCGGGGTCATGTGATCACCTTCTGAGAAGCAAAGTCAATGGGGAAGCCAGATTCATTTAACAACCTTGTTATTAATTTAACAACTCCGAGACCGCCTTCTTCAACATACCTCCCTAAGACCGATTAGAGCCCACAGAGTTGGTCTGCTGATGGTCCCGTCAGCCAAACAATGTCGGCTGGCGGGCCCACGAACGAGGGCCTTCTCTGTGGCAGCACCGGCTCTCTGGAATGCACTCCCCCCGGAGATCTGCACTATTCCCACCCTGCCAGCCTTCAGAAAAGCAGTAAAAACATGACTTTGTTGACAGGCCTGGGGCCAATGATTTCAATATAACATTGAGCACTCTTGGCCCCATGAATGTATTAATTGTATGGGGTTTTAAAATAGTTGTTTTTTAATGTTTTTAATGTTTTTAATAATTATTGTTTTTAATGCTTTTTTCTATATTTATTGTTTGCATGTAGATTTCTTATTGTTGTGAGCCGCCCAGAGTCTCTGTGGAGTGGGCGGCATACAAGTGCGAATAATAAATAAATAAATAAATAAATAAATAAATAAATAAATAAATAAATAAATAAATAAATAAATAAATAAATAAATAAATGAATGAATGAATGAATGAATGAATGAATGAATAAATGAATAAATAAATAAATAAATAAATAAATAAATAAAACAACTGCAGTGATTCGCTTAACAACTGTGGCAAGAAAGGTAGTAAAATGGGGCAAAGCTCACTTAAATATCTTTACTTAACAGCATAAATTTTGGGCTCAGTTGTGGTCATAAGTTGAGGACTATCTGTATTAGCGTAGTGGTGGCAGAAGGAATACCAAGACGGAAAATTGTTATTTGGGTTTTATTTCTTACTTCCTTCTCTGCTGTTAAACTAACAAACAAACAGCAAACAAACAGGATTACCTGGAATGGATGTTTTAGACAGGAAGAGCCCTCTCAAAATGTGGCTTTCTAGAAAAACAGAGATAATAGACAAGGATCAATAGAAAATAAAGGAAACAAAGCACCTTTTAAACTAGACTATTAGCATAGCAATGAGTAATGTTTCAGTCTGGTTTGAGAGATGTGTCTTAAAAACCGGCCGAAGGTGCCCAATTCATAGTCTGAAGTGCTACCACCCAGTTTGCTGTTGTAGCATTTCTGCCTCCTTGTATGTGGAGTGTCTGGAGCAGAATCTCTTTTGTTTTTGAGAATACCCAGCTGGAAGGGGTAATAAACTCAAGGTATTCACACATATCAAATCTGAAATCACTTAAACTAAAGATTAAAAGTTAAAAAAGGAAAAAAGGGAGGAAGAAGGAAAGAAATTACATCACTGAAAGTGTGGGAGGTGTTTTTTTTAAAAAAAAAAATGGAATGAGGAAAAGATGACAGCCTCAGTGGGGGATTTTCTTTCTGGTACCCATAAAAATGTGTTGGGAAAAAAGAGGGAAATGGTATGCAAAGAAGAGAGGATGACTGGCTGCTGAAGATTTCCTCTGCTGTAACTTTGGTTTAACTAATCAATTTCTTTCATGGGAACTGAGTCTGAAAGGATATGATGGCATCTTAAAATATTGATTGATAATTGCAATTGATGTTGATATTACATCACAGTAATACAATCCAATGCATATTTATTTAGAACAGAGAATCTTACATGGATTAAAATGGATGATTGCCAAAGGGAAATGTATCACAGGCTGAGAAAATGATGGATGATCTTTCTCCCAGATGTCTTCACAAGAGTTATCAGTAATTAATTCTACCAACAGTTTACACAAACCATTTTCGCACTTTCAAAGAACACACAGGACCATCTCCTCCCTCCCCGATCAAATGTTTGTTGGACATGAATGGGTGGCACCCTTTCTTGAATGTAGGAGCTTTCTGGTCACACTGAGATTTATTTATTTACCTAAAATAGCTATAATCCTGGGCAACATAGAGCAGGGGTGTCAAACTCGATTTCACTGAGGGCCGCATCAGGGTTGTATTTGACCTTGGGGGTGTGTGGTCAAGGTGGGCGTGGCCAGCTCAACATCACTTGTGTCGGGGGCACCTGTGGTAGCCAAGTGCTAAGGCAGGACTTCCCTCAGACCCTCCCTCCCTCTCATTATAATCTCCTTCCTTCCTTCCTTCCTTCCTTCCTTCCTTCCTTCCTTCCTTCCTTCCTTCCTTCCTTCCTTCCTTCCTTCCTTCTTTTTCCTTTCCTCTTCATTCTCCTTTCTTCTTCCTTCCCCTCTTTCATTATTTTTCCTCCTTGCTCTCTTCCCATCTTCCCTTCTTTTCTTTTTCTTTCCTCTTTTTCTTTCTCCTTTTCTGTCCCTTTTTTTGATGCTCAAATGCAAATGGGGAAACATTTCTCCTTTTGTTTTGTTTTAAGTTTGTTTTGCTAACCCTCTGCAAGTGAAAATGGAGTCTGGGGGGGCACACGCAGCCCCTGGGCCCCATTTTAGGCTGTGATGGCCTCCTGCATCCCTCTGCCAGTGAAAATGGAGCTTAGGAGGGGACGCACATGTGCCCCTCCCTGAGCTGCATTTTTGCTGGCAGAGGCACAGTGGGCTGTTTCCAGGGTGGCCCCATGGGCCAAATCTTAGTACCTCACGGGCTGAAATTGGCCCACGGGCCTTGAGTTTGACATCCCTGACATACAGCAATAAAATAAAATCAACTGAATAGCTACAAAGTTCGAATTTAAGTACACAAAATGCATGCCTTCCCTTAAAACTGCTATGGCCAAAGGCTTGCTGAAAACTATAGAGTCTAATTACCATATTTTTCAGAGTATAAGACGCACCTTTTTCCTCCCTAAAAGAGGCTGAAAATTTGGGCGCATCTTATACTCCGAATGTAGCTTTTTCGAAGCTTTTTCCCACAGCCCTAATGAGGTACTAACGATCTTCCCGGCTTCCTACTCTGTCAGAAGAAGTTTTTTTTACCAGCCCTAAGTCTTTGCAGGCTTGTTTTCATTCCTACTCCCTTCGAAGAATATTTTTTTCAGCCCTAACCAGGGAATAAAATAATGTGTTGAAGCTGAACAGACTAAGGATGCTAGCCAGATGAATACCTGGTAGGTAGATTTCCCCCCCTAGTTTCCTCCCCCAAAACTAAGGTGCGTCTTATACTCTGAAAAATGTGGTAATGCCTCAAGGGCATTTGCTGGAAAAGGAGATGGCGAAGAGGAAACAGTCATTGGTTCTAGCATTGGGCAAGCTGAGCCTAGAGCATCCCACTGAGCCATAGAAGGCAGGCTTATGGTGTAGCTTAAAGAAATGGACTCATGCTTGCAACACAGACAACTTATCGGAGGTCCAACCTCATTCACATTAGAAGACTGCGTTGTCTTCCCACAGGTATGCATCCACTTGATGCTGTTGTCTCCTGAGCAACACAAGACATAGAATTCTTCCAGGGACTAATAGCAATGCTATTTATTTATTTATTTATTTATTTGTTTGTTTGTTTGTTTGTTTGATTGATTGATTTATATACCGCTTCACAGTGCAAGCACTCTCTAAGCGGTTTACACTAGTAAGCAATGTATATTTATATTGTCCCCAACAATCTGGGTCCTCATTTTATCTACCTTGGAAGGATGGAAGGCTGAGTCAACCTTTGAGCCGGTGAGATTTGAACCGCTGACCTGCGGATCAGTGTCAGCTAAAGTGGCCTGCAGTACCTGCCTCTAACCGCTGCGCCACCTCGGCTATGCCCCTCCAGTTGTTACAATCACTAAAGTTCCCTTTCTTTGTTCCTTTAACAATTAATCCCCTCCTCCAATGTTCTGGTACACATTCCTGGCACCACCAGTTGTTTAATAAAATGGTGAGCTCTTGCACCAAACAATCTCCACCATGTTTTAGGAGCTCTGCGGATATCTCATCTAAGCCAGCTGCTTTGCCATTTTTTTTAGCAACGGTATTGTGTTCTGAACTTCAGTAGTTGGAACTGGTTCCATATTGACCTGAAGGGGTGCAATGTTCGCAAAATCATAAGTTGTTGATGGGCTAGGTTGGTTCAATATGTCGCTAAAATGTTCAGCCCAACATCTGTCTTGTTCTTCTTTACTAAGGATCATGTTCCCATATTTATCTTTAATTGGGACTTTGGAGTTGGTTCGAGTTCCTGTTAGTTCACAGCAGTGGTGGGTTCCTACCGGTGCGGTCCACTCTATAGCACCGGTAGTGGCCTACTGGTGATGTCACAGTACCGGTGCGGTCAGTTGCCGGTGCCTGGGTGCTGCCATTTTTTTAAAAAAAAATTTTTCATTTTTTTTTTACATTTTCTTCTGCACATGCCCCAAAGCCGAGCTTCCTGCACTGCACATGTGCTGCCTTCCTACCCCACAGTGAGTCCAAGCAGGGGAGGATGGCTGAGGGAGCGTGTGAGACGCTGAAAGAACGGGTGGCAGGAACTATCTCCATTCCCCTCCCTTCAGCAGTCCGAGAAGCCACAAACGTGCAGTCACATGGCTGGCAAGCCACACCCACAAAATAAGCCACGCCCACAGAGTGGTAGTAAAAAAATTAGGAACCCGCCCCTGGTTCACAGGCAAGGTGATATAGTATCTTAACATCGTTCTTTGCTGATGAATCTTGTGTGCCACAGCTGCTTTTCAAAACCAGTTGCTTTTGTCATATGTGCTAAATTATATTGGAAATTTAAGGATTATATTAGTTTTTCAAGCATTTCCTTGCTTGAAGGAATTATAGGAAACTACAGCTCCAGTTTCAAATCAATGATTATGATTTACCCACTGCTGGGTAAAGCAGTGTTTCCCAACCTTGTCAAATTGAAGGCAAGTGGACTTCAACTTCCAGAGTCCCTCAGCAATGGCTATGCTGGCTGTGGGATTGTGAGAGTTGAAGTCAATATATCTGGAAATTGCCACGGTTGGAAAACCCTGGCATAAAAAAAGTGAGAAAATTGCTAAAGACAAAATTTAACAGTGGAAACATCATCAAAGCCATCGCTATCTGGGCCATGTGTGTGGTAAGATGCACTGCTGGAACTATTAATTGGACATAAACTGAACTGGGAACAGTTTGGACCAAACAAAAAAAAAAAACCTGGATGACTCCAGGTAGTCCCCAACTTACGACTGTAATGGAGCCCAGAATTTCCATCCTAAGTCCTGATGGTTGTAAGTCAAGGCACCCACCTGACTGACCTGAGTCAATGCAGGGGCTTTTTTTTTGTTGGAAATCAGTCAAAATCAGTCAAAAAGCTGGTTTCCAGCAAAAATGTTGTAAATTGCATCACATGACTGTGGAACAGTGCAACCAGTTGTAAAGGATGGTCAATTTCTACGAAAGATTGAGGCGAAAATGGATAAGATCTGAAAACTGAAGTTGAAAGATTGTGGCATATACCACCTGTGGTAATCCCAGTGATTATCGAAACAGTGAGTGCCATAGTCTTTGATAGCACTCACCTGTGCATTGACAAAATTTCCATCTGTCAATTATATAAGACCACAGAGTTTGAATCTGCATACATACTATGCTGATACATTACGTCATCTTTGGGGAAGAACATGATGCAAATGAAGGCCAACACCAGTTAAAGAACTGGCACCTGTGATTTCACATGGTTGTGTATAATATAATAAAATTAATTCTTACAAAAAAAATACCCTGCATGGAACTGGTATATCCTCAGATGTTACCTTAATTCTTAGAAACTTGGTTAGGACTTGAATTATTAAGTTTCTATCAGTCTCTGTGAATCTAAATATAGATTACCAGGTAATGGTACATATAATGGTTGCTGTATGTCACCCAGAGTCCCTTTCATATACTGTATATGGGCAGCTATATAAATATGATAAATAAATAATTTATATTTATTTTTAATATATTGGAAGAATGCCAACAGCCAATTTATTATCTGCCCCATCAAGGTTTATGGCTGTGGCTATTTAAGTAATAAAACCTATTTATTACTTTATCATGGTTGCTTTATTCTTGTCACTACTATGGATGAAGAGATAGATACTAATGGTATAGAAATGAAGTAAACACATTCAAAGATATGATATTCTTACATAATCTGTACATCATGCTCCTGAGTTCTGCTCCATCTGTGGTAATCTTCTCTTCCTGTTTAATGATTTCAGCCTGCAGGTTCAAAATGCTTACATATATGACCTTCTGTTTGTCCTCATAAATTTTGGTTTCTTTTAATCTGAAATATCCTTGCAGATAGCAGCAGAGAAATGAAATGATGACAGGAAAGGGAAATTGTTTGGCTGCCTTTTCTTTCTGTTGTTAATATGCTCAGGCCCACCCATTCCTGTTTCCCCCCTCTTCCCAGGAGGGAAAGCAACAGAGAAGAGGAGAAGACAAGACCAAAGAACAGGAAGAGAAAGTGTTGTATACTGCTCTGAATCAGTATTTAGTGACTGTCTCAGTTGTGGTTCCAGCTTTGGCTCTGGGTAGGGCCTGCCTCCTCCTCCCCACCCGAAGGAGCAGACCTATGATTTGGGAATGCTTTTGGACTTGGAGTTCCTGCTTAGAGTTGGTTGGCCAATTGTGTTGAGGATTTAGAGGCCCTAATGATAATGACTCATCCCCTCACAGTCAGAGGTGATACAGCTGGTGTTGAAGATGACTTAAAAACTAAAATTGGTCTGAAATGAGCAAATGGCCTGTCTGCTAACCAGGATTTAGCAAATTGGTCTAAATTAGTCTAAATTTGTCTGAATTGGTCTAAAATGTGCAATGGTCTGTCTGCTAAACAAAATTTAGCAGCATAACCATGATCCTTCGAAAGCTGCACTGGCTACCGATTTGCCCCCAAGCTCAATCATACCATTGGCAATTACCTATTACTCTCCGCATGGCTTGGTTCCAGGGTACATGTAGGGCTACCTCTCCCCAGAGGGTTCAGCCCTTCTTGTGTATCTTTTCAGCAAGCAGATGCATGGGTTGTTAAGGTGAGAATAAATCTCCATAGAGGCGATGTTTGATCTTTCTCTCGGAACTCAGACATTTAGAAATAAAGCCGAAGTTAAAGTCTAATAAAATATTTATTTCGGTACAAAAACAATAAATTCTGAATAATTACATTCTTGCTAATTAAATGCGACCGCTCCCGGTCAGAGCCAAACCACAAGAAGAAGAATGGAGAATCGGGAATGCACACATGCGCATAAGATCACAACACGTGTCCTGCTTGTAATGGAATGTACCATAAAATTAGGATAGGGGTGCATCACCCTGCATATACATACAACTGACAATATTCACTACGTGACAAACCTATGCAAGGGGAAGTGGTTAAGGGCCCACTGATGCTCCCTCCCTGTAGTTGCCCCCCCTGTCTGGAGCAACTTGTCTCTCAGGCCTCTAACAGTTTAGCTTTTTATTAACCTTTTATTCTACAGGGCATATGGGTACCAAAAAGCTAGCACTGCTTTACCATTTTTGGTTAACTGCATTTTGTTTAATTTACAGTATATTATTTCACTTTGTTAGTTACCAAACATAGCACTCCCTCCTGTGATTTCCCCCTGCTAAAGCAACAAGCCACCACCCTGAGGCAGACTGTATAGAAGGAGAGCCAGTTGCTCAAAATCAACCTGTGAATTCTTTGGCAGTGAATGGATTTTTGTTCTCTCATCCTAAAGGGCATTTAAATAATACCATCTGACTGAAATGTGTATGTGTGGGGGGGAACCTTCCCAGATTGTTGCAGGGGAGATTCATGTCAGTTTGAAGCTTAAATTCATCTGGTTAAAACTAGCAAGAAGGTCAATTATATTTGCAACTTGCAACTTTCTTCCTTCGGATAATGTTTTCAGCTTTGTATCACTGCTGATTTATAAGCCATAGATTCACAGAATTGTGGGACAGGGATCTGTTGGGAATTGCCTAGCCAGACAGGGAGAAGAATCAAGTAGGGAATTAGCCATGAATCATTAGCCCAGTCACAAGAGTTCCGGGTCTGATCTCTACTAAACTGAATGAATCCTTATCTGTCTACTCCCAAGGGAAGACAAGCAGTTTGGGTGATTCCTGTATTATAGACAGAATACAGTAAAGTAGCTATCTTGAACTCTACAAGTGTGAATCTGGTTCTTGAGCCTGACAGATCTCTCTCCCCACTTTCTTCTGTTTCAGTATTTTAGTACCAGCCTTTATACATGTCTTGGACATAAATTTTAATTCAATAGGAAAATGCAAAGGACAGAAGGTCAGAAACAATGACAAAGGGAAGAATCTGATGAACTTTAGTGTTTGTTGAGCTATTAACAGCAGTTAAGAATAGTTCTAGATGCAAGGACTTATAATACTAATAGAGATTTAGTCACTAACTAAGGTCTTACTAACCTGAATGAATTTTAAAGAACACGTGTTTGTGGTCAGATAAAGGTCAGACTTAGCTGAGCTCCAACGGAGAATTAATCTCTTCAGCGGTGGGGAGAAGATCCAGTAATGTTGAGGATGTGTTCGAATAATGAGATAAAAGCCTGGAAGGAAGAAAATGTGGAGGCAGGGTTATACTTTGCTAAACCCAAGATGGCCATGAGTAAGGAATAAAGAAGAGGCTTTTCTTCTTAAAGCTACAGTAGCATAAAATGCAGGGATGGGTTGCTCTCTTACCTTGCTACCGGTGCGCTGCATGTGCATAACCATGTTTTCTTTGCATGCACGCTTGCTTTGTGCGCGCACCCCTTCACACGATTTGCTTCTGCGCATGCGTGGAAGCAAAATCATGCCAAAATCTTGCGAGGGGACGCACATGTGTGTGTGCAATTTTGGCAATTTTTTGCTTTCGCGCATGTGCGGAAGCAAAAAATAGCCAAAATCTCGCGCGTGCACGCCTCCCCTCACAAGATTTTGCCTCCATGCATGCGCAGGAAGAAACAAAAGTCCAGAAATTCTGAAAAAAGATGGCATCACGGGACGGACTGGTGAAGACGACGGACTGGTGTCGCGCGCAAATTACGTCATCGGCCGGCTGCTACCGGTACGGTAGAGTGGACGGCACCGGTAGGAACCCACCACTGACCGGAAGTCACAAAACCTGGGTAGGCATGTCTGGGGGGGGTCTTGTGACTGGGGCGGAGTGAGTGACATCGAGTTGGCCACACCCACCCAGGTTTTGTGGCTCCCGGTGTTTTCTTTTCTGTGGGAAACAGGTCCAAATGGCTCTTTGAGTGTTTAAGGTTGCAGGCCCCTGGTATAGATTTTCCTGCTTGAGCAGGGTGTTGGACTAGAAGGTCTCTAAGATCCCTTTCAACTCTGTTATTTCTTAAATCATATTCCACATTCCTGAGTCTTTGAATTTTTCATTTTGAACATCATTCATAATTAGTTGTTTGCAGGGGGGAAATTGCAATGTTTTCTTCAGTACTTTTAAAGTAAAATTGAAAGCAACTGTATTACAAAAATAGAAGGCAAACCACATTATGAATGAAAACTCAAAGAAATGTAGTTGTCCATTTATAGTATATTTTTCCAAAATTCCTAACCAGGAAAATATTCTCCATGAAATCATAGAATCCAGATAACTTTGCAGCAGACTTTTGAATTTTTGCAAGCATAGTTTGAATTTCTTCGCCATGATTAGAGATATAGACATAGCATTCTGTCCCACCTATTGCAGAGGCAACGCCTTTAGCTGCTGGGATCTGACCTAAAGCTGACCTATTCTATAAAAACATTTGTCTGAATATTGAGGTTTCTGCAGTTAAGGAGTCTCTTGCTCTGTGTTATTTGTTACTTCTTCCAATACAGCTGGCACATGTTTTAATTCATTGATTTTCTGACCAATTACGTTTGTCAGAAACATAATTGCAAAGTTGTATGTTGTTTAGTAGTGGCTTAGTACATCCTTATTGTGCATAATGGCTGGTACTAAAAAGACAAAAAAAAAATAGGATTCACAAAAGCATGTTGGAAAATATTAATAAGCCTGCTCTTTTTAGCCCTTTGAGGTAGGCTAGGTCAAGAAATAGACACTGCAAGGATTCTAGGAATGCTATTTTATTATTGTAGAGCACAGTTACAAAATCTTGCAAGCTTGTCAGAGTTTCTCGTTCCCATCTTATATTAAACAGAATCAAGGCGGGGTTATTTTGAGTTTCTTTCTCACACTTTCCACTTTCCCAGGACTGCATAATTGTTTTTCTTTTCTTAATGGCTCACACATTCCTTCCTTAAAGTTATCATTAGATTCCTTTACAGCTCACAAACAAAATAATGCCCAACTAAAGCTGACAGCCCATTTTTGCAGGTCCTACCTAGAGCATATGAAAGGTGGAGAGGAATGGTTGTCTGGAATGCCAAAGATGGCATAATGAACATAGTTAGAGTAGCCTTCAATGGTTATATTAAAAGTCGACTTCCCTACATAAAATCCTGTGCCATTACACTAAAGGCAAACTGTTGCAAAGGAAGTGGCTGAAGCTATGATAGATCAGATACTTTCCTTCTACTAATAGCCCAGGTCTCACTTGACCTTAAGCTTACTTCCCTGGCCCCATCGCTTCAGTAGGGTCCAAAAGATGGACTATATTATGCCAATTCTTCTCCGTTGGAGGTGCACAAAGGGTCCACATGGTGACAAGTGATGAGCTTTCTGAACTTCTAATGAGCATCTTGGGTTGTGAGTAGGCAATTGTGATGAATGGTTTCATTGGAAAGGGACAATGAAGAAGCAGGATTGAGAACTCTCTAATTATATTTAGAAAGACAAGAAGAGAAAGCTCATAGCTGGTTAAGCCTGAAGGAGAAAGCCCTCCAGTTTGGCTTTTAAGCCAAGAGTTTGTTGAGCAGCCATAAGAGTCTGATGGACCAAGACAAGGGATGCAGAAATGTCTGCGGAATAAGAAGCAGCAGCAGCCATCACTGCCTGCAAGTGTGGAGGAAAGCAGCAGCAACACAAACTACAGCTTAGCTGTAACTAATCTGTTTTTTTCTGGCACCTTCATCTAGTCTCCAAGACACATTTAAGACTTAACTCATCCTTAGTTGTATTGGTGCTAAAGTAGTGTTTCTTCCTTGTTCATTGTCAATTCTCATGCTGGTTGTTGGACCTGTTGCCATTAGTTTGATGTCCTTTATATTTAATTTTAGGCCCATTTTTACTCTGTTCCTTAACTTGCATTAATTACCAAAACCTACAGATCATCCATGTTTTCAGTTTAAAGAGTAGTATAATTAATATAGTGGAGATTATACTGTTTCTTCCTCCAGTTTTAAAACTACACTCCTCTTCTAGTCTAGCTTCTTTTAATATTTATTTAGCATATAGGCTGAACAAATAGGGGGAAAGGATTCAGACTTGCCGTCCTAAAGTGGGTGTTTCGCCATGTTCCTTACAAACTTTGGCTTTCAGTCCTGGGTACAGTTTTACATGAGGACAATGAGATGTTTTGAGATTCCCAGTTTCATAAGCACGACCACAGCTTGACATAATCAAAGGCCTTTTTACAATTCAGCACAAACTGACTTATTTTTTTTTTGTATTATTGGGTTTTCTCAATTATTCAGGGAATATCAGTGATAATGTGTCACAGGGGTGTCAAACTTGTGGCCCGCGGGCTGGATGCGTCATGTACTGGCTCCGCCCCCGCCCGGTTTAGCGAAGGGGAAAAAAGTCTTGATACGTCACGTGATGCCGGTGTGATGACTCGAGTTTGACACCCCTGATGTGTCATGTTCCTCAGCCTTTTTAAAAGTCAGCTGAACATCTTAAATCTCCTTTTCTGTGGAAAGCTCTAATCTGCATTGGATGTTCCTAAGCACTATTTTGTTAGTGTGTGAAATTAAAGATATTGTACCATTTGTTTGCACCAAGTCGCCTTTCCTTGCTATTGATATGTAGACTGGCCTCTTCCAGTCTTTTGGACACTGTCCTTTTTTAGGTTTGTTTGTTTGTTTATTTATTTATTTATTTATTTATTTATTTATTTATTTATTTATTTATTTATTTATTTATTTATTTATTTATTTATCTATCTATCTATCTATCTATCTATCTATCTATCTATCTATCTATCTATCTATCTATCATCTATCTATTTATTTAGAATAGTAATCAATGAACTAACAAGCAGCTAAGTAATATAAATCTGTGATGCATAGTACAAAAGAAATCCATTTAAAGTAATATACGTAGCCCAGGGTTGAACTGTGGGATACTTGGTGCTTTCTGAGCTTGGCTGCTTGCTTGCAGATGTTTTAATACCTGACTAGGTAACATCATCAGTGCTAGGTTTTGAAGCCTCTGAATTAGCCACCTCATAAAGCCCATTACAGTAGTACACCAAATGATCCTAGATCTTCCTCTGTAGCATGTTTCCATCTGATCTGAAGAGCCATCATGTGGCACCATATTCTGACTCACTCTATATTATCTATCCATGTGTTTGTCTGTTTGATAAAGCAGAGGAGTGATTGCCCATTGCCTTCTCCCACTCAATATAAAATATTTATTTATTATTAAATTTGTTTACCACCCCTCTCACCGCAAGGCAACTCCTTGCCATTGCCATTATTACTAAAGTGATCATTTGCCTCCATATCGCTATTGCTTGATATAGATGCCTGTTGGCTTTAGCTAGGCAGCAAGGATGATTTACACACTTACTGTGAGGTAGTATATACTCCCAGTTGGTCCCACTTATCTACTGGGAATATATATTCTTGCAACACACACACAGAGTGTTTTGCTCATCCATCCCAGGAACATACTCCTCCATTACAATGGGGCAACATAAAGTGTTTTTTTATGGATTTCTTGGACATAAACTTTAATTAAGTAAGGAAGTTATAGGAAACAATAGTAGAGGGACCATTGAGCTATGTAAATACTGTTAGGCTTTATATCCATTACCTTTGGAAGGAAGTCAGATGGTGGAAATGGCAGGGAATAGAGGTAACAGAAATCAAATAGAGATTAGCAATACATTTCTGTTGTTTTAAAAAAGATTTGAGTGCATTTCAGTTCAGCAGTGGGGAAAGTCAGACAGGGCTGGAATGAGCAGGGCAATAGGTGTTATGTTCTGGCCAGGAATAACTGGTTTCACCCAGGTCCAGCATTATGGAGGGAAAATGCTGAACCTCCATTGGTTGCTACATTTTGAATAGGTTACAAGTGTTGCTGACAGCCCCTATAAAAAGGCAAGCTGTCAGAGGCTTTTTGCTGGTTGTGCTTCTTATCTCAAATAAAGAGCTGTTGTCAAAGTCGGGCTCCTGTGTTGAATCCACAATCTAACAATAGGGAAGTGGAGTTTCCAGGGTAAAACACGCATAACCTGCTTACTTTCTTAATGATTTACACGCAGACACACAGACACACACAGCATATGAGACAGAAAACCCAAAACCGAGCAAAGGTTCCTCCACTGAAAATTGGCTACTGAATTTCACTGGTGTAATGATGGAGGGTCTATAAAGATGGGACTGTGGGATGCATGTTCCCTGTTCCCTCTGAGATAAAATGATGTTTGCCTTCAACGTATAGAGCCCCAGATTAATTTTTAATCAGGTTACTAAAGCAAATTGCTGGATGCCTAATAAGAGCTGGATGATAGTGAAACAGTGTCAAAAACTTGTTTTTATTCCTTTATAGAAGGAACCAAAATACAGAAATCTATTACTGCCAGCACACCATTCTCCCGGTATAGCCAAGTCTGATTTTCTTTGAGCTGGGGTGTATCTAAATGCAAATGAGTAATTGGCATTTGCCATTTTGTCATTCTGGCATTTTGTGGGGGTGTGAGTTTAAGCCATCATCCTATTCTGGGAATACTTGCCTCACTCTATCTCCCTGAGCTCTGAGCTGAAGTCTGAGCTCTCCAGAAGATTTCATAGGCAGTCTTATCTACCAACTAGATCTTAATCTTCTAGTCAGTTTCTAGGCATTCACAATCCTGGAAAACAACTGTGTTTCCCCGTTTACATAACCAACCTGTAGCAAAATCTTGTCTTAACCACTCCTGTCCCCATCCTCAGGCTCAAACAAGCCATTTCAACCCACCCCAGGGGCGGGTTGCTCTCTTACCTTGCTACCGGTGTACTGCGCGCGCATCACCACATTCCATGCGCGCTTGTGCTCGCTACATGTGTGTGCCCCCTCGTGTGATTTTGTTTCCGCGCATGCGCGGAAGCAAAATCGCACCGAAATCTTGCAAGGGGACGTGCGTGCACGATTTTGGCGATTTTTTGCTTCCGTGCATGCGCAAAAGCAAAAAATCATGGAAATCTCATATGCACGCGCATCCCCTTGCAAGATTTTGCTTCTGCGCATGCGCAGAAAGAAAAAAAAGCCCAGAAATTCTGAAAAAAAAATGGCGGCTCCTAGGAACCGGCAACCGACCGCACCGGGTCGGTAACCTCTTGGTGACGTCACCAGCTTGCCGCTACTGGTACGATAGAGTGGACTGCACCAGTAGGAACCCACCATTGCCACACACCCACCCTTGCTCCAATCTCCACATACAGCCTTTCCCCATCTGCACCTAACCGTGGTCCAAAGATGCATATATATTTTTTCTGCTGCAATCCCTGTGGTGGTCCCTGCATCTCATTCCCAGCTTTTGAGCGAGGCGGGCTTAAATCATCTTCAGGGGTACCAATGTTGAAATTGTTACCCTTATGTTGAAGGGGAAGCCAGGGTCAACTTCTGAAAGGTTTATTGAGAGAAAATAGGATGTAAGAGGAGAGGCAAAAGAAGAGCTTAGAGACAAAGAATGGAATGCTGTTGCAGACCTGTTTTATTCCTGCTTTGGTGCTGTGAATGACGGATATTTTTCCTGCCAGCTAATGAGGAAGGGAACAGGGAAGAGAGCGATGCTGGAAGAATCAACCAATGATTTTATTTGTCACATGCTGCACGTCCAAAATCTGGACAGCACCATTCAGCACTCAGTCAAACCGTAGCAGAAGGATAATGATTGACAAGGAGGTAGGACATTTCATGCCAGTACAATCAGCAGTTGTCTTCAAGATGGGTGGTTAGCACTTTCATTTAATGGGGGAAAGGAGTTGAGAGATTCCACAGTGTGATCTACAGCCACTGTTGTCACCATTGGGAAAATCAACTGGTTGCCAAATGAGAATATTGGGTCATTAGCATAACTTTCAGTGGGAATTTGTATGCAGGAATAACAATGTCTTGACAGTAAGGAAAATTTGCCCTCTTATCTATAGTTCAGACAAATGCTCATAGACAAAAACTATCACTAGCTGATAGCTTAGGACAGTGGTGGCGAACCTATGGCACGCGTGCCACAGGTGGCACGAGCAGCCATATCTGCCGGCACGCGAGCCGTTGCCCTAGCTCAGCTCCAGCACGCATGTGCGTGCCGGCCAGCTGATTTTTGGCTTGTGTGGAGGCTCTGTGAGGGCATTTTAGGTTTCCAGAGGGGTGTTTTCGCCCTCCCCAGGCTCCAGGGAAGCCCCTGGAGCCTGGGGAGGGCAAAAAACGGGCCTACCAGGCCCACCGGAAGTCGGGAAATGGGCCATTTCCAGCCTCCAGAGGGCCTCTGCGGGGGCAGGAAAGGCCGTTTTTGCCCTCCCCAGGCATTGAATTATGGGTGTTGGCACTCACACGTGCATGACAGCGTGCGCGCACGCGTTTTCGGCACCCGAGGGAAAAAAGGTTCGCCATCACTGGCTTAGGGCATAGAATTTTGTAGGGATAAGGGGCCAGGGTAGTTATAAAAATAGTATTATAAAAATACTATTTTATTTTTAACTCTAGGAGTTTGCTGAAATTAAGGAGGGAGGGCAGTACTGACAGCTATAATTTCAGCACTCTTTTGTTGGTCAGCTAGAAGAGCACTAATTACTCATAATGTTCTTGCTTGTTCTTGGCATTCTGGATTGATTGACAGGAGTGAAGACAATTACACCTCCAACTTCAATAAGTTTTATAGAGGAAAGGGTCTAGAAATAGCATCATACCAAGGCACCCTTAGAGTGTGGAGGTAAGTACAAAGTCCAACAAACCCAGCTATGCTCTGTTGCAAGATGGTGGCATATACAATTGTTTTGTATTACCAAGACCATGTCCCTTGCTATGACTTTAATTATTCCTTGAGATGTTTCTTTTAAAGCATCCATTGGGCATCTTAAAACTTATTAAGCAAAATCTTGGTTACCCAAGTCAGAAAAACAATAAGCATACAAACTAAAATGACTTGCAGTGGCTTGGCACACCTATCAATTACCTTTTGAAAGCCATAAAGAGGGAAAACACCATACAGGAAGTAATGGGATAAAAATGGCAGGTAAACAATATCCAGCCCATTTATTTATTTAGCAATAAATTTCCCTGGAAGGGAAAAATTCAATTTAAAAAGCATCCCTCTAATTCTTCATTTTCATTGACATTTTGAGAAACGCCTCCTTGAAAATTGGTCTTTAAACCAGAATCTTGTTAGAGAGGGTTACACCAGTTTGTTTTTCTTTTCTTAGTAATTAGGCCACTGTTTGACGTACAAGAATATTTTTGCATCTTCTTTGCCAGCACTATATTGTACGTAATCTTAAAGGGTTTGATTAGAACTAAACAAAAATGTTTTGGATTAGTTTTGAATTTAATTTAAATATGGTCTGTTTGGGGGAGCTAAATTGATATGTTTCTGATTCTGATCTAGTTCACAACAAATTGCAGCCAAGCTGCAAATTTCATTTAAACCATGGTGACTCTACAGACATTTTGTACAGCTGTTGTCCCCACGAGGGGAACTCTTGCTTCATACTGCCCAAGTGTTACTCTACTGCATGGCAACATGGTGAGATTAACAGATTAACAGAGTTGGAAGGGACCTTGCAGGTCATCTAGTCCAACCCCCTGCCCAAGCAGGAGACCCTACATCTGCCTCTACCTAGGATCGAACTCACAACTTCCTGATTGTGAGGCAAGAGCTCCACCTTCTAGGCCACAGCAGCTGGGTTCAAACCATAATTGCAACATTTATCTGTGTTCCACCTTCACAGGAATGGTAAAATACAACCGAGGAATAGCTTCCAAGTGGCCACTTCTGATTTTTTTCATCTTTTTTTTTCAATAGTTGGCCTTCTCGTCTATAGCTTCCAATGATGGCACATGCTTAGAGGGAAAGGGAATGGATATGGATTGGTTCATGGCAGATCGCATGGTGTTTGTGTTTTGAGATTGCCAAGAATGAAGAGGCTGCAGGACATGTTTGAACTGCTTTGTCAAGATTCATGGATGAAAACACTGATGAGGTTACCTCACATGGCTACATGACTGAAGAGGATTTTGTGTCTCAGAATCTCAGAGTTTGAGAATCCTGGTCATCATGATCTAACTCTGATGTTCTGGTCCCAAAGACCAATTTTTTCATAACAGAAGGCACATAAAGATCTTTTCCTTTGCTCTGGGAGACTGGTATCTATGTTTCAGGGGAAACTTTGTCTCCAGCTTTGTTTCTCCTGTTCAACAATTTTCAATGCTGTTATGGGCAAAGATGTGACTTACTTTGTTCCTATTTTTGACCTCATCTTGCTAGTTTTTTACTAGTGTCTTCCTAGAAGTATTTTACTTCTACCACTGCTTTATTCCTTTTCTCATGGTTATCTTTTCTTCTCTTTCTTGCGATAGCAATCCCATATTACATCTCACACAGTATTTTTCCCTACTCTTACCTAGCCAGATAATTATCCATTCCTTGCAGATATCATTTATTCTGATATATTTTTTTAACAAATATAATCTGGCTATCTCATTTTTTCTGCCATGTCCCTTGCCTACAACTCATCCCCAGCCCACATTTTAGCCACATTGATGTTAAGGGAGTGTTTTCCCTCTTAAGCCACCAAGGTTCGGGGCAATCACAAGATGTATAAAATCTGTTTCACGCCACTCAGTACAGGTGCCATGAGATGACCATTGCCATCCCCGAATGCCATCACTCTGCTAAACAACTAATTCCCACAACACTGTCAAATTATTTACTAAGACTGTATTACTATTATTCTTCTCATCCTTCCTAGTACCTATCTCTTCCCACTTATGACTATAACCATGTTGCTTGTATCTTTCAATTCATATTGTTTTTATTTATTTCCTAGCACGATTTGATAGCTTATTAGTAACCTTGATTATCACTAAGTGTTGTATCTTTTTATTCTTGATGAATGTATTTTATTCTCCTTATGTACACTGAGAGCATTTACACCAAAGACATATAGCAATAGCAATAGCACTTTACTTATATACTGCTTCATAGTGCTTTACAGCCCTCTCTAAGCGGTTTACAGAGTTCAGCATATTGCCCCCAACAATCTGGGTCCTCATTTTACCGACCTCAGAAGGATGGAAGGCTGAGTCAACCTTGAGCCTAGTGAGATTTGAACAGCTGAACTGCTGAACTAGCAATCAGCCTGCAGTCGCAGCATTTAACCACTACACCACTTCAGCACATATTCCTTGTGTGCCCAATCACACTTGGCCAATAAAGAATTCTATTGTATCCTAAAGTTTAATGGTAGGCTGAAATGGCACAGTAACAAAATGGCACAATGCTGAAATGACAATGCTCCCCCACACCCCAAAAACAAAGCAGAGAAAAGTCCAAAAGTAGCATTTGTTGCTTAGGTATACAAAGGCAAAGAATAAGAGGGAACTTGTAAATAAATCTTTTCTGACTTTAATCTGCTTTTTCTTTATTGAGCCTGAAGTTATGACAGAAGGAGGACACAGGAATTTGACTGATTCATGATATTGAGCTCATAGTGCTCAGCATTATAGGTCACGGTGTTCGCTCACCTTATGACATTCTTACTTTCTTTTTCCAGGACCTGGCATTAATTCAGTTTCTTTGCTTGCCACAGTCAAGCCATGTTCAAATGTTCTGTTTTGAGAAGGAGCTATCTGTTCCCCTTTTACTTGATGCAATTCTCACTGAGCACTGTGAATGCTCTGAGCAATTCATTGAAAAGAGCAACTTTTTGCTTGGGGAACATTTCCCCCCCTCTTTGGGTGAATTCTGTTGTCTGGTTTATTTGTATTATCTGTAAAAAAAATATATGGTTCCATTGTTCCACTGATATATAAACCTCCATCTTGTAAATGGCTGTTTGTAGGGGTGACTGCATGTGTCGGCTTTGGGAGGTGAAACAAAATATAATTTTAAGGAAATGTTTGGAACATTACATCCATGCATTATTTTTACATGCTGGAAGAGAATTCTTGGCCCACTGGCACATTTTTCCCCCCTGAACACTGTCTGGGAAATCTCACGAAACAGCTAGCCCATTTTGAACTGAGTCAAGGGAAATGTACTAAATGCTCCTCTTTTCTTTCTTGTTTCTTATCGGTCTCAGTTGAAGACTTCGAGCCCTGGCTGGCCTGGATAAAAGGTTGCTACAATTTGCCTTGTTATGCAGCCTCCCTTGTGCTGGAATCAGGCAAGCAGGGCAGTGTGGGAGACACAAATATAGGGCTTAGTCTCTAAGCCATCTCCAGGCTCAATAGCATTCTTCCCTTCTGCCCTCTCACCAACTCCTACTGCTTGTGCTACTTTGCCTATTTATTTTGCTGAACATCAACCACCCGGAAACAAATCCAGGACAAAGCAGGAGGTCAAGAGAAGAGTCACTCTTCTCAAAAGGTTGGGTTGCTAAGAAGAGCTCAAAAGAAAATAGAGAGAAAAATCCCATCGTATTACTGGCAAGCCTCGCGGAAAATTTGAGTTTCCTGAAGTGTGCTCAGGATTATAATTTCAAGGCAATTTTAAACTTCAAGAAATGCAAATGGCTGCCCATCTACCAATGGAACTCTGGGCAATGCACAAAAGAATAAAAGCATCATCCAAAAAAATATTTTTTTTAAAAAAAATGTCAAAGCACTGCAACAAAAACCTCATCCATATATCTCACACAATGTTGCTGGGTTCCATTAATAGTCTTGCTCAAGTACCTGAGGGAAAAGCTAGATCTTCACAGCCTGTCAGAAGATTGACAAGCTCAGGGCCATATGAATCTCCAGGAAGAAGGTGTTCCATTCTATTGAACTGGAGCCATGAAAAGAATGACATACTTCCTGGAACTCACCAAGTGGCACTCTTTCTCAGAGGGAACCTGAAGCCAAATCAAGCCCAACCAGAGCCACGGAAGCTTTCTGAGTGGCTATGCCCAGTCAACAAAGTTGCAAGTAAGATGTAGTTGCCATCACAAAAGGCCTGGGATTCTGTAAGAGCATAGCTTCTTTCTGTCTCATGTTATGCACATGAATTATGGAGAGAATCTTCTGGCATATGACCTCCTGTGGTAGTCCTCATTTAGTGACCACAATTAGGATCAGCAACTTGGTCATTAAACTACCGGTAGGTGGTTGCTAATTGAAACCATAAGTGTGCTTTTGAACCTACTTCAGCTTTCCTTTGCTTTATTCACCAGTGGAAGTCATATGTGTAATATTGTTGGGATAAGAATTATGGCTAAAGGTGATAAGATCTTTTTCCTTAGAAACTAATCCTTATCAAATAAAGCCTGATAATAAAGTCTAAGTAATAAAATATTTATTTCAGTAGAAAAGAATATAAAAACAACATAATCCTAATAGCTACATTTCTGCAATCTAAAGTCACGTCCTCTCTCGGCAGAGGACTACAGCAGAAGAAAAGAAGAAAAGTCCAAAGGAATGTTAGACATGCGCAGATCACCTATCACGTGTCTGCTTTGCTAGGAATGTTTGAATACCATAGAGTGTAGCATCTGAGCACAGCTGACAATCAAATTCACATCGTGACAAATATAAAGTTATTTTTCATCATTGCTGTAACTGCAAATGATCACTGAATGAGGCGCTCGCTCCACCTGGTCTACCTGTAGGATAGCTAGATTGCAGATATGCACCTGACCACTAAATAGCAGCAGAGAGTGAGAATTTTCTGTATACCTTTGCTGCCATCTGCTATCAGATGGATCTTCGCAGTTTAATACAGTTGCCACAGCTTCCCACCTCAAAAGGACAGACCAAGGAAGAACTGAGGAGTTGGGAGGAAATAGAAAACAGGAGGAAAAAAAATCCTTGCCACTTCTCATAGAAGAAGCTGGCATTCTCCAACAGGAAACACATCATGTATTTGTATGCACTTTAAAAAAATGATATCACTAAGAAATATGAGAGATGAGTAATCTGAGAGAAACCTATTTTAAATTAATGGTCTCTCATTGTTTTTGTCAAGGAAATGGAGGCACCGGAATATGGTCAGGTTTCTCTTTACTGGGAAGTGCCATCAAGTGCTTGCCCAGCCTTTCAAGACAGGAGTGTCTAGGAACACCAAAGCTTTGCGACTCAATACTTTAAAACACAGCTGGCTTCTTGGTTCATTTGAGGATGTGCAAGAGAGCTGCCAGTCTGTGCTAGCAAGGTCAAGTATATTTACAGCTTGCCCTATACCAGTGATGGCGAACGTTTTTTTGCTCGGGTGCCAAAAGGCTGTGCGCATGCGAGATAGCGTGTGTGTGTGTGTGCCCACACCCATAATGCAATGCCCTCCCCCCTGTGCATGTGTGCTGCCCCCCCGCATGCACACAATCACCCGCGCTCCCCCCTGCGCATGCGCACAGGCCTCACTGAAGCCTCCGGACTTCCGGTAGGCCCGTTGGGCTGTTTTTCGCGTGCTGGCGTGCTGATTTTTTGGCTTCTTTCTGGCCATTTTTCGCCATCCCCAGGGTTCAGGAAAGCCTCCTGAAGCCTGGGGAGAGTGAAAAATGGCCAAACGGGCCAACCGAAGTTTGGAAACAACAACAAACTCCAGTGTAAGAATACAAGAACCAGGGAAGAGCTTTGAGAAAAGCTGTACAATGCTCTGAATGAATGTAATCCACAGGATAAAATAATTCTGCTAGGTGACATGAATGGATGGGTGGAATTTGATAAGACAGTATCTAAAAAAAATGATTTGGCCAGATTTGCTGGCACAGTTTGGTTAAAATCTATACTGATTTTTCTTCTGTTGCTTGCTGTATTTCTGTAGACATTTTATAAATTCCTGTACCCATATGACTTGGTAGTGACTGGGATGCTGATATAACTTCATCTTCTAGACATTGGTATCTGAATATAGATACTTTTAACATTCATATTTTATTTCTTTTAAATTCAGATGAAATTTTAACATATATTGCAAGTCGATGTATGATATGGGGGGGTTGGAATTAGCTTGCTTGCAGCTATGTAGAGATTCTAGGCTGATCCCTCTTTTAACTCCGCCCCCAGGTTCTGCCACTTCTTCCCCTACAAGAATATATTTTATGGTGTCTTGGATGCTGACTAGGTTCTGAACATAATTTCAGCATACTCTTTCCATCCTTCCATTTTTGTTTGATCTTCTTGGAATAAGTTGCTATGTGTTCTAATTTGGGGTTGGAAAGTTGCACAGGAACAGTTAAATGACCAATTCAACAGTTGCTGTTTCTGTGACTACATCTGGTGATGTCCATGAATACAGGTGTCATTAAAATTATTGGAAGACTGTGTTAGCAATTAAGAAATCATTGGATTGGTGGAAATTGATAACTTATTCTCCTGCATCATTCTCAGTAGATGGACCAGATCAGAATGATAATGAGAACTATCCCAGATTCTTGAGAAGGACTTGAGAAGGTCTAAACATCGCTTTGGCTGTGATGATAATGATGATGATGATGATGATGATGATGATGATAAGCATTAGCAAAGATGATGGTTACAAATACCTAGGCATATTGGAAGCAGATAACATCTTGAATGGAAAAGTCAAAGAGTCAATGTAAAAGGAATATGTCAGGAGGGTCCGCAAAATATTAAAATCAAAAATGAATGCTGGAAACATAATTAAAGCCATTAATACATGGACAGTTCCAGTGATACGCTACCCAGCTGGAATCATCAACTGGACTTTGGCTGAACTGGAGAATTACACTGGAAAATGCGTAAACTTTGAATATGTACCACACTTTACATCCACAAAGTGACATCAACAGGTTGTACCTGCCAAGAAGAATAGAGGGCAGAGGGCTATTGTAAATCCATCGAACTGTAGAAGAAGAAAAGTGAAGTTTGAATAACTATGTGAATCAAAGTACAGAAAAATTGCTGCAGGCTGGGAAAATGGAAAATATTATTAAAACAACAGAAACAAAGGCAGAAGATAAGGAAAAACAGCTAGATGACAGATTAAATGGATGGAAAACCAAAGCTTTGCATGGACAGCACCTTAAAAACATTGAAGGAAAATGTGATGACAACCTGACATGGGCATGGCTTAAGATGGGAATCATCAAGAAAGAAATGAAAGGTTTAATACTGGCTGCTCAAGAACAAGCACTACAAACTAATGCCATGAAAGCGAAGATACAAAAATCCACTGACAATTCAAACTGCCGACTTTGCAATGACAAAGTTGAAACTGTTTCACATTTAATATGTGAGTGCAGCAAAATTGCGTAAACTGATTACAAAACTAGACATGACCGAGTCGCTAAATAAATCCACTGTTCATTATGTAAAAAATATGACTTACCTGTATCCGAAAAGTCATGGGAATATAACGTGGAAAAAGTTGTCGAAAATGAGAAGATGAAGATCTTGTGGGACTTTCGAATACAGACGGATCGTCATTTGGAACACAACACGCCAGACATCACAGTTGTCAAAAACCAAAATGTACAATTTATTGATATCACTGTACCAGGAGACACCAGAGTCAAAGAAAAAGAACTGGAAAAAAATCACAAAATATCGCGACCTGGCCATCGAAACTACGTGATTATGGATGAACCATATAACAGTGATACCCATTGTCATCGGGGCACTTGGTACCATGTCCAAGAATTTTACAAAATACATCAAGAAATTGCAGCTTCCTGCAATAACACCAGCGGAATTGCAAAAAACTCTGCTACTCGCACATTTTAAGAAGAAACTTGGTTGATACCTAGGATGCTGGCAGCAACCCGTATCAACCATCAGTGCCAGTCAATGATATTTGTGATACATTTTTAAATGTTTAGTGGACTGAGTTTCATGTTTAATGGATAAAAGAGATGATGATGATGATGATGATGATGATGATGATGATGATGATGATGATGAGGATAATAATAATAATAATAATAATAATAATAATAATAATAATAATAATAATAATAATAATAATAATAATAATAATAATAATAATAATAATAATAATAATAATGTAAAACGTAACATGCATTGGCAGAATACGTCAAAGAAAGTAAAGAACCTGCATTGATTGAAGTAAACAACCGGAAGCTTCTGAAAGTGCAGCAGACCAAGCATCAGTATAGGAAAACTGCAATGCAAACTAGAGCCGACAGTTGGTGCAATAAAGCCTTGCATGGGCAATTCCTCAACAAGATTGAAGGAAAAGTTGATAAGGAGAAGATCTGGTTATGGCTCACTAATGAACACTGAAGAAGGAGACAGAAGGCTTGATTCTTGCAGCCCAGGAGCAAGCAATTAGAACAAATGCAATCAAAGCCAAGATTGAAAAATCAGCTGATGACCCAAAATGCAGACTTTGCAAGGAAGCTGATGAAACAATTGATCATATCCTCAGTGGCTGCAAGAAAATTGCACAGACGGACTACAAACAGAGGCACAACTATGTGGCCCAGATGCTTCATTGGAACCTGTGCCACAACTACCACCTACCAGTGATAAAGAACTGCTGGGATCATAAACCTGAGAAAGTAGTTGAAAACAAACATGCCAAAATACTTTGGGACTTTCGAATTCAGACTGACAAGGTTTTGGAACATAGTACGCCAGACCTCATGATTGTGGAAAAGAAAAAAGTGTGGATCATTGATGTCACCATACCAGGTGACAGTCGAATTGATGAAAAACAACAAGAAAAACTTAACCGATATCAGGACCTTAAAATCAAATTACAACGACTCTAGCATAAACCAGTACAGGTGGTCCCAGTGGTAATCGGCACACTGGGTGCTGTGCCAAAAGACCTTAACCGGCATTTGAAAACAATAAACATTGACAAAATCACGATCTGTCAGTTGCAAAAGGCCACCGTACTTGGATCTGCGCGCATCATACGAAAATACATCACACAGTCCTAGACGCTTGGGAAGTGTTCGACTTGTGATATAGTGATACGAAATCCAGCATATAAATCTCGTTTGCTGTGTATTACATTTTTTGTGAATAAATAATAATAATAATAATAATAATAATAATAATAATAATAATAATAATAATAATAATAATAATAATAATAATAATAATAATAATAATAATAATAATAATAATAATAATAATAATAATAATAATAATAATTTATATGCCGCCAAAGTTCAATTAACTCTTTGCAGTTCAACTCCACAAGGAGACTAGGCCTACATTTTATTGAAATAGGCTAGAATACCAGAATCTTGCAAATATGATTGTGCTGTATATCATCCCTCCCCTTCTTATAACCATAGTGAATCAGAGAGATGTTTGCCTGAGTCGTTTTGTATTATTTTGTTGCACAAGACTTTAAAAAACATTGCACTTCTCTTTGCCTATCTAATAGTTCTTGACATTCATGATTAGGTTATTTGCCTTACTCGTTACATTTTGCTTCATTTTGATTTCCTCAGTCATATTAGTTCAACTTCAAGCAGCACATCCTGCTTGCAGGTTCCGTTGATTCCATAGTGAATTACACCATAAAATTCATCAAACCTTCTTTTGCATTAGTGATTGGCACATAAACCTGGATAATAGTCACATTAAAGTGTTGTCTGTGAAGTCGAATTCATATTAATCAGTTGTTGATTGCATTGTAACCAAGAACTATTTTTCTGTATCTTTCTGGCCTATGAAAACAATGCTGACCCTCCTTTGTTTTTCACATTCTGAACAGTAAAGAGTGTGATCTGGCTGAAAGTGACCAGTTCCAGGTTGTTTCAATTTGCTGATCCTGAAGATATTAATGTGTTTCCTCTTTCACCTTTCCCATATTCATGCTTCTTACGTTCCACATTTCCACTATTTCTGTCTTTGCAGATACAGATTTTATTCTGAGTGGCAACCCTCAGCAACTAGACATCCCACAGGCTTTAATCTAATCACGTCATGAATATGGTTAGTATTCCAAAAAAACCCTTAGCTATTCTTCAGTGTAGCATGTTGAGTGTCATCTGACCTATCATCCAGCACAATACCCTGAATCAGTTTCAGGAAAGAAATGAAATGAAAATGTTGAACGTGGTAAAGCAGTAGGTCTCTCTGGAGACATTTTTAAATATTATGTGGCTTAGCTATGGAGCAAGTGTGCAACTTATTCAATGTGTGTATGAAGACTGAACTTGTCCTTGTCCTGCCCCAGCTACGGACCACAAGAGAACAAGAGCCGACCAGAGTCAAGACACGAAGGAATATGAATGAACGTTGTTTCCTGCAAATTGCTTCCTTCATTGTCATCCCTTAAAAAGGCTAGGGGAGTGGCCAATTAGCCCCAAGCCTTACTCCCGAGGAGACCTCCTCCTGAAGAACCATTCCTGCCTTTTGGCAGTTCTGTGTGCCCGTGCATTGAGAATAGGCTCCTCCTCTTCTTCCTCATCACTGATGGGAGGTTCTGGAGGTTCTGAAGGCCCTGGCTGAATCTCCACCTCTGGCACCAAGTCCTCTACAGCCTCCTCACTGTCCGACTCGGGTGCCAGCTGCACAGGCCGCTGGCGCATCACCACATCAGCCTCTGCGCTGCCGGAATCAGGCTGCTGGCGGGCCACAACAGTCCTTGAGGATTTGAAGATTGCCATTGTTCCCCTTTTCAAGAGGAGAAAAGGTAGGAAGAGAGAATGCAAAAACTGTAACTTCTTCTTTTTCTTCTTCTTCCTAGTGTATTTCTGCAGGTGCAGGGTCCGCTTTTCAGATAATTGAACACCACTTTGCACTGTCAGCTGCGTCTCCAAAGCACAGGCCCATGGCTTGCATATCTTTGTTGACGGTGTCTTGCCATCTCTGTTTTGGGTGCCCGTGAGGTCACTGGCCATTGACTTCTAGTTGGTAGGCAGTCTTGGCAACAGTGGAAGGTGCTGCTCTCTGGACATGTCCATACCAGAGGAGTCGGCCTTCTCTCATCTTCTCTATAATTGGTGCCACATCAGAATGCTGTTGAATGGTGTCATTTGTGATGTGGTCAAGAAGGGAGATGCCTGATATCCAATGGAGCATTTGCATTTCCATGACATGGATATAGCTTACAGGGTGGATGGTTGTCTTGTAAATCTTAGATTTAAGATGGGTTGGCATTCGTCTGTCACATATAACATACCAGTGAGTTCTCACCAATGCATTCAGGCTGCATTCACCCTTGCTCACACCTCGCCATTTATGTCGCCATTGCGTTGGAGATGGGATCCCAGATACTGAAAAATGTCCACCTTCTTTAGGTTTTCTCCATTGATTTGAAGCGTTCCAGAGGTGGTAACAGTCTCTAAGTAAATGCAAAAACTGTAACGCAAGGAGCAAAATTTTGTTTGCTTGTTTAGAGGTAGTCCTTATCAACTTTCTTGTTTAGTGATCATTCAAAATTAGGATGGTGAAAAAACAACAACTTTGTAACAAACCTTTGCATTTATGGCTATCGCAGCTTCTTCCCAGTCATGTGATTGAGATTTGGGCACTTTAGTGCCAACTTCTGACAAAGTCAAGGGAGAGGACAGCAGTAAAATTGCAAGTTGTGATCTTGTGATATTTTGCTTGATGGCCTGCTCTGATTTGTTTAATGACAGAAGCAAAAGTGATGTCATAAGTCTGGTATGGTCATGTGATTTTTCATTTAGCAACCACAGCACTCAGCAATGGAGTTGCTAGTCCCAATTATGGTTGATAAATGAAGAGTACCCGTATAAGACTTATACAGCTACTCATCTTAAATGACACAACTCTGGGTAGCTCACAGAACTGGTCCAAAACCAAAACACCATAAAATCAGTAAAACCAGAAAGCAACAAAAGCTTTTGCTTCTCAGCTGATCATTGAGAAATCCACCCACGTGAGAAAGTTTATTGTACTTTTGCTGATCCTGAAGAAGATAAAATGAATAGACTTGAATAATGGAATGGTTTGTGCAAACATAGAGTTGAAAGTTGACTGTTGAAAGTGATAAGGATGGCATACAGTAAAAATAAAGCTTGGACAGAAATAAATAGAATGCTTAATGAATTGTTTGATATTGAACATTGTATGCCCTGCGTAATGTGTGATGAGCGTGGTGGTTGTTTAATGTATTTACGGAATGCTTGTGATATTAAAGGTATATTGGTTAGGCAAATGACTGTATATGTACTTTTGCATGCATATGTTGCTAAACTGTTGGCTGAGAATGAATGCAATACATGTTAGATGATATGACTCAATAAGGAATTTAAAAAGAGTATATTGAAGCCCAAGCTTGCTGTAGTTGACAGGGAAATGTACTGAGCAATTGCAAATTGACACAAAATTAGAGCAAGCAGTTGACAGTTGTGTAATTTGTTTCAGAGCTTCAACTAAAGCACAACAATAAATCCCTGTCTAGAAACTCAACCAGCACTCAAGAGCCACCAGCAGAAGAAAGATGGGCATCAGTCTGCAGAAATTTGTCAAAATGACTAAATATGCATTGTGATGTCATAAGAGGCAAACTGTGCTCTTACACTGCTTGCTTGTAAAATCACAATGCAGGTGCAGAATGTGTGAGTTTATGTTGCAACATTATAAACATAATTTCTTCATTGCTCCCCCCCACCCCACCTCCCCTGCCTTAATATCCTTTATGGATGCCCATTGAAAGAGTGAAGTACTAAGCTTAGAAAGACAAGATGCTGTTACTCCAGACACAAGAGTGCACTGATAGAAGAGAATATGTGTAGCTCATGGTTAAACTGTGGAGTCCTTGGTGCTCTCTGAACTTGGGTGCCCCAGGGCTTAAATCCTAGGGCTTAGTCTACACTACCTGGTTACCCTATCATCAAAACAAGCATTTCTAAAGAGCAGAGATGAATGACGTTTCTCTATTAATCCCATATTCACCTTCAAAGCAATCTCAAGGCATATTTCTCTGCTCCATTTTCCTCTTATGTCACCTCTAATGCTCTTGCCTTTATGAGCTAGAAAGCTTTAATTTGCTATTGGCTAACCTCAGTAGGTCATTGAAAACTTTGTAGGGGTACCACCATCTCTTCATGCTTTCAAATGTTTCTCTCCTTTACTAGCACAGCTAACGGGACACGGTGGTTAAGTTCTTCATTTATCATAGAGATAGTTTCTGTTTGAAATCAAAGAGAAAAAATATGATTCCTTTTTTTTCCTTATTATTTGAGGTGTAGGAAGCCATGGGATAACCTATCCAAAAACTGTTAACAACAACAGGTGCCTAAGCATGCTTTGAACCAAGGTTGAAGGGAAAGTATTACAAAGAGAGTCAGACAGCTTCCCCCTTCCAAGCAGGGGTGAAATCCAGCAGGTTCTGACAGGTTCTGGAGAACCGGTAGCTGAAATTTTGAGTAGTTCGGAGAACCGGCAAATACCACCTCTGGCTGGCCCCAGAATGAGGTGGGAATGGGGATTTTGCAGTATCCTTCCCCTGGAGTTGGGTGGGAATGGAGATTTTGCAGTATCCTTCCCCTGCCATGCCCACCAAGCCACGCCCACAGAACCGGTAGTAAAAAAAATTGGATTTCACCACTGCTTCCAAGGATATAAGTGAGAAGGAAGGGAAAACGAGAAGACTAACTTCCCACTCCTTTGTTGTGAACTGGGAGTGTCTTCTATCCCAAATGACCAAAAAAATGGCACAATCCTGGACTTTTTAAACAAGAAAAACAGAGAGGGAAAAAGTTACCTAGTCAAAGAAAAAAAATCCTAATTAAAGAAATCCTTCCGTTGAGTTTCTCCATGCTAATTAAAGATCTGATGCTGAGCAAAGTTCTTAACCACTCTGCTATTTCAGCAACACGGATTCAAAAGTAAAGCAATATAAGAGCACAGGCTGGAATCAAGGCATTGTTGAAAAGCTGCTCGTGGGCTGCATGTATATGGATGCACTGACATGCACGGACACAAAAGCATGTATGTCCACACAAGAAGGAACGCAACTGATCACTGCTTTCTCGAAACGAAAAGGTGGGGTGACACAGCAACAGAGAAATTTGCAATGAAAGCCTTCACTCGAGATAGAAAATCTTTCAGCTGTTCTCAAAGTGTCTCAGTCGTGACAAGATTTTCTTAAATTGGCCTAAAGGCAAGCTGGCCTGAGCACAAGAGAGCGACACCTTAAATGGTAGGCATGGATATAACTAACTTTTTCTTCTGCTCTTATATGGTAATCAACTTCTTGCTGCTTCTTCCTTGGCTGCTTCTTCCTCGGTGTGGATGTTACTATATTTCTAACATGAGTCCGGTCTGGTCTTGGACTCTTTGCTTCTGACTTTTGCAGCTTCAGCATTTGTACCTTGGTAAGATATTTATGAAATACAGGAATATGGAGGGAGTAACTTTAAGATATGCAAATGCTGTTAATCGTGTGTAATATACTGTAAGGAATTGATATTTTTTTTAAAAAAGGGCTGCGTATAAAAACATGCTTATGTCCACTTTATTATATGGGAGTGGGAGTTGACTATATCAAGAGAAACAGAAAACTAAGATGAAGGCAGTGGGAAGGGGATACTTTAAATGTATGTGATAAAACAAGTGACAGGTTCATAAGTGTGAACTGGAAGAACTACAGTGATGTACTTTTGTTATCCCCAACTAGGAGTGAGATGTGTCTTTTCACACAATCTCACTTTCCTTATTCGTGCCTTATCCTGTGCCTATGGAAATTTTCAGTTGTCAAGTACATGGAGGTCCCAAAGGTGCTTGGTTTTAAAAGGCCTTTTGAAAGAAAGCACCTTTAGGACCTTATCCTGTGATAACTTCCATTGCTTTACCCCAGTAGTGGGTTCTAAAACCCGTTGCTACCGGTTCGTGCGCGCAGAAGCATCCCAGGTGGGTGGGCGGAGCCTCCCACTGCCAGCGCTACCGGTTCGCAGAACCGGGCCGAACAGGGAGCAATCCACCGCTGCTTTACCCCTAGAAATCCATTTTCCTACATTAACAATGCCCTTGCCAGCATCTCATGCTCTAGGAACACCTTCCTACATTTAAGTACTTTAATTTGCCAACAGATTATATTCAGAGATCACTTCTTGGCCTATCCACATTTGCTACTGAGGTCTGTTACTGGATTACACTCAAAGATTGCCCCTTTACTACTTGTGTTTAGCTGCTAAATTTGTCAATCAATTGTCAACTCTGAGAATATTTCCTCCCAGGTATTCTGCATGTCTTTATAACAATCATCCATTTCAATCTCTAAAACATGGCCACTTTCTTCATTGGCCTCTGAGTCAGTTCAGCCATATTAGGTGTGCCTGGGTACTATACATCAATGTTTTTCAACCTTTATTGGGAAATTCTGGGAGTTAAAGTCCATATTTCTTAAAACTGCTGAGGTTAAGAAACACTGTACAGATTATTGGTGTTGTGTACCTTGTTTGTTTGTTTTTTAATAGAAAGGCTTGCTTTCTCAGCCACTCTTGCTTCTCCTTTTCATTAGCTTGTAGAACACCGTACAATTGATTACGTTTGGGGCTGGGTAAGGATTAGCACAACACAGTCTGTGGAGAAGGATACATTCACAAGCATATTAGAATTTGGTTAAGCGCCCTTCTTTTCATCACTTTCTCCAGTACTTATTGGATTAGCAGGTTCACACAAAACTCTGAATCCTTAACTGAACCTCTAGCTTGTTGTTGTTGTTAGTCGCAAAGTCCAACCCCTCGCGACCCCATGGACAACGTTCCTCCAGTCCTTCCTGTCCTCTACCATCCCCCGGAGTCAATTTAAGCTCACACTGACTGCTTTGTTGACTCCATCCAGCCACATCATTCTCTGTTGTCGCCTTCTTCTTTTGCCCCCAGCATTAGGCTCTTCTCCAGTGAGTCCTTCCTTCTCATTAGGTGGCCAAAATATTTGAGTTTCATCTTCAGGATCTGGCCTTCTAAAGAGCAGTCAGGGTTGATCTCCTCTAGGACTGACTGGTTTGATCGCCTTGCAGTCCAAGGGACTCGCAGGAGTCTTCTCCAGCACCGTAGTTCAAAGGCCTCAATTCTTTGGCGCTCAGCCTTCCTTATGGTCCAACTTTCACAGCCATACATTGCAACTGGGAAAACCATAGCCTTGACTATGCGTACTTTTGTTGGCAGGGTGATGTCTCTGCTTTTTAGTGCGCTGTCTAGATTCTAGCTCTAACCTCTAGCTACAACTATGCAAAACATGTCTTTTTTTCCTTTTAATGTTTTGTTGAGTAAATTCTGAACATAACCTTTAAGAATCAAGCAAAGTTAAACTCTTTTGAATTGGTTAAATGAGAGGTTATGATTAAGGATTAAACCCAAGACATAATTATGAAATTCAGCATCCTAAAGGGTTAGAGGGAGAAAGGAGACAATGGGGAAATTTGGTGAAGCTCAAGGATATACTGTGTGTGTGTGTGTGTGTGTGTGTGTGTGTGTGTGTGTGTGTGTGTGTGAAGAATTGTCCTAAAAATGCGAGTTCCAGGTATAGTTATAGATGAAGAATCGATAGACATCACGATCTCCAGAACGTTTTAAAAAATTTATTAAACTAAGCTTTCGTCAGCCCCTGCTGACATCGTCAGAGTGTAAAATCCCCATTGAAGAGATGCTTGCTTTTATGCAATGCCGATCGATTTAGTCATTGCACGCGTAATAGGCCCAGCATGACTAAGTCAAAAACAACAAAGCCAATTACAGGAGGGAGGCAAGGGAAAGAGGAAAGAAGAGAAAGAGTTAAAATTATCTGCAGTTTTTCATCATGGTGTATCTGGCAAAACCAGCCTTTTTGGCCTCTCAGTTTGGTTGTAAAGAGAGAATGAAAGGTAATCAAATTGCAAAACAAGTCCATGAAGGCTGAGTGAATGGTTTGAGAAGGAAATCTGTAAAAGCCATGGTTGGATTGAGTTGATTAAATCTTCAAAAAGAGAACGGAGAGGAGTTTTTTTTTAAAGGCAGTATACATGATTGAAGCAAGGACAGTTTGCAAGGACGAAAGATATGAATGAAGTCCATGCACATAGCAAGGATGGGAGAAAAATACGTTGAAAGAAAAACACTACTCTTTTGTGTATGCCTACAGTGTTGCTCAACAATGATGCCTACAGTGTTGCTGCCCTAATTGGATATGGATATGGTGATAGTTACATACAGGATAGTGAGTGCCAGCTATCTGTCTTCCATCTAATCAGGGTCATCTGGTGGGAAATCCAGCAACTAACTATTGTCATAGGGCAGCTTTCAAAATTTGAGCTGTTTTTTTGTTATTTCATAGATATTTTGTCTTACATATGTGCTTCAGGGGTGGGTTGCTCACTTACCAATGCCAGTGCGCTGTACGCGCATCTCCATGTTTCACGTGCGCCCCCTCATGCGATTTTGCTTCTGTGCATGCGCGGAAGCAAAATCTTGCTGAAATCTCTCTCGCGCGCACGTCCCCTCACGAGATTTTGGCGCGATTTTGCTTCTGCGCATGCGCAGAAGCAAAATCGCCCAAAAATTCTCACAAAAAGATGGTGACACGCGCAACGGACTGGCGAAAATGGCTCCAGAGCAGTGACGTGAAAATTGCGCAATCAGCCGCTCCCTACCGGAGCTACGCACCGGACAGCTCCGGTAAGAACCCACCACTGATGTGCTTATCATAGCAAAAAGGTCTACTGCATAGAGAATCACAGATGTTTTTGAACAGATCTGGCTGTGGGAGTGATGACCTCTGCAACTTTCCCATTCTGTTCTTTATACCTTGGGACTTAAGCGGTTTGGAGAGGAAGATGTCCCAACACACAAGAGGACTGAAGGAAAAGCACCCGATATTAATGTTAGCTCTTCCTCAAAGACCAAAGAAATGGATTGTGAAAGGTAAAAGTGGTTGATCATACTCTGCAGCTGTTTCCCACCCTTTGTTTCCCTATTTGATATGTGAAAGGAAGAGAAAAAAGAAAGAGAAAAAAGTTATTAGGTAAAGTTCTGCCTTCCATTTAGCAGTGAGAATGTTGACCATCACCTAGACTTGCAGTTGGTTGATATTCCCATCTCCAACCCCCAACCAAAAGACTGCACAAATGAGGTAAATGAATCTGTTCCTCTCCAGCTATAGCTAAAGTGGCCAATGAGGCACAGAGCCCAGCAGCCAGATGGGAGGGTTAGTCCCTCAGCTCAACAAGGCCAGCTGACTTCTGACTTTTGAAGGCTTCTCCTCCCTATACCCTAGAACAGTTATGGTGAACCTTTTGGGCTCACCATACCAAAAATTTGGAAAATGCCTAACTTGGCTTTGCTGTTATGGCCCACAACTCTCCCAATTTTTTTTTCATGTTCATTTATTTTTTAAAAAATACAACCCAATCATGTGTGTGATGATCCCAGGATCTGCTGCATGCCCCTTTCCTTCAAACAATATTCTTCTTATGTTGACAGGCTCCTTCAACCTACCCAAGGTAGCTCTGGGTTGCATGAAGACTTTGTTCTTGAAGAAGTTTTGGAGAATACTCTTTCCTGGTCTTTGCAGCCTCTGAAAGCCACACAAAGCATGCCCCCATTCTGATATGATTTTTGGAGGCTCTGAGGCCATACAACAGCCATTCATGTGTGGCCTCTGCAGCCTTTGAAAATCATGTGAGAACCAGGCATGTTTTTGAGAACAGTTGTTGTCGGGTATTGATGAATTCTGATGTGTCACCCCAAAGGTTCTGGTATGTCACCTTTGACATTTGTGCTGTAGGTTTTCCATTGCTGGCTTAGAAGGTCCATATAGAACATCTTGAGTTGCGTTATCACTGAAAACACTACTTTTGTGGTGTGATGCTCTAGACCAGCTTCAGTCTGCTTCAGTGGTAGATTGGCAAGAATGAGATGGTGACAACGTTGCAACATTGCATGCCCTTGAGAAATGGAGATAACAACATTTTCCTTTTAAAATGATCTACCTTTAATTTATTTGGCTATTTCTTGCTTCTTTTCTGTAGTTTCTATAACATTGCTTACCCCAAAAGAAAATAGCAAGGTGACTAAATACATATTTACCGTATTGTTCAGAGTATTAGACGCACCTTTTTACCCCCCAAAAGAGGGTGAAAACTTGGGTGCATCTTATACACCGAATGCAGCCCCATCCACCCCCACCCTTTGGCCTCTGTCTTCCAGCAATTTACCTGCTTGCAGGAAAGAGGGAAGAGCCTGTAAAGCCAAGCAAGTCAGTAGTAGCTTCCTGACCTACAGCTGATTTGCCACGTGCTAAAATGAAACTGAAACTAGCTGCAAAGAGGCAAATAGCTGGGAGAGACACACAGATTTTTATTTTCTGCTGAACTGGATGCAAGGGGGTAAGTGAATAACTATAAATGTCTGTAGAATGTTCAAATTATTAGACTTATTTTTTAAAGACTGCTAATTATTACCAGGGGTCTCCAACCTTGGCAATTTTAAGACTTGTGGACTTCAACTCCCAGAATTCCACAGCCAGCTTTGCTGGCTGTGGAATTCTGGAAGTTGAAGTCCACAAGTCTTAAAGTTGCCAAGGTTGGAGACCTCTATACAACTTAACAAAAAAAAGAAGCTTTTTAAAATAAATGCTTGCTCTGAAGAGATCCAGTGCTATTGTATCTTCTTTTAAATAATAGAGAATAATGTATACTTCCAGAAATTTTAATTAATTTTAACAGCTCTCTACAAGTATAGTCTGAAATGTAACAGTGTCCTGTTTAGTATTAAAGTTAAATCCTGACTTACCATGGAGTAGATCTATTTAAATAATTGGGAGGAGTTAGTGTGACTACATTTAAGAAAACTTTCTGGCATAATGTACATTTCTCCAATTCTTTGCGATTTCTATGGGTCAAGCACACATGCACAGAAATACACAGCAAACAGCATATATCATCTGTGCTGTTTGCTGTTTGGCAAATTGCTGGGAGGCAGAGGCCTTTTTTCCTTGTTTTCCTCCCCCAAAACTAAGGTGCGTCTTATACTCCGGTGCGTCTTATACTCCGAAAAATACGGTATGTATAAATATTACAACATGATTATGAGATTAGTTCAGTATAATCTTGATATCTTAATTACATTAAATTTGGTCTGATTAAAGTGAGATTAATGTTCCAGTAAGTAAATATACCTGAAGTGATTGCTTAAAATAAAAAAAAAGTTATATCTGTACAGTTATTGCCCAAAGATGCTATTTGCCCTAGGTGTTCTGTTTCAAGGTTGCTGATACACACATAGGTATTCAGAGCTGACGGATTTACTACAGTTTTAGGCAGATAACAGCAGACATGTTTTGAGTCACATGCTTAGCAAGAAAGCTTGCCAGAAGGGAGCCAAATACAGTCCAAGAAACAAAAGCGTAGTCCAAATACGTTCTAAGAGTGGCAGGATGCAAATGGTGTAGTCAGCTGATCCAATGGCCAAGAATCATGAACAAGATGCAAGGGCTAAGAAGTCAATTGGTTGTCTCTGGCAAAGACTGCAAGCAAAAGGGCTAACTAATTCTCTGTAGCCAGCTGGCTGCAACTGAACATGCCTCTTCTTTTGCCTAGTGAGGAGTCTCATTGGGGAACGTTGTTCTGCTCGCCTCTGGATTTGCCTAGACTTGGGGCTTGAGTGTTGTACCTCTTCATCTAACTGCTCCAGCTGAACAGGGGGTGCCTGTGGCTGATCAGCCTACATTGAATCCTGGTTTCTTGATTCCTGAGGCTGACCATCCTGAAGCACAGGTTCAACTGGAGCACCGTTGTCGGATTCCAGGTCAGAGTCAGACTGTGAATCATGGCTTATAACACTAGGTTTGAAACCGCTATTGGATGAGTTGTGGTTTTCGGGTAGAAAAATGGTACGGAGAAGGAGAAAGAGTTTACTGTTCCTCTTCCTATCTTACTCATCTGTCTCTGTTATTTTGTTCTTTCATCTGCTGTTTGTTTGTTTTTTAAACAAAGAGGAGTGAGCTTCTTAGGAATAAGTGAATTGTGCATTTAAAAACATCTTTGTCTGGTCTGCACATTCTCAGCCTGGATCCTGAACTTTCTGCAACATTGTGCAATCTACAGGTAGACCTTGGGTGATGATAACAATTGGGACTGTAATTTCCCAAGTTGTAGAGCATGATGTTATGTTACTGCACCATTTATTGATGTCAATCTCTGTAGTTCCCATTGCTTTTGTTAAGCAAGAATGTGGATCATTAAGCAAAGACTGGTGGGAAGATGCAGGCATCCAGGCAATCATGGCTGTGGTTGAGTGCTACAAACAGGGGGTACCACAGGTGAGTGCACTACCAAGTGCAGTGTTAGGTGCTACAGAATGCAGGCAGGTGAGTGGGTGCCATGCAGGCACTGTGGAGGATGGGTAGGCAGACAGTTGAAAAAGTGGCAGGATTAGAAGTGATTTGTGTGATCATTTGTCACCCACTGCCAAAATCCCAAATGATTTTGCCTTCAAGGAAGGTCACAAATGGTGATCTCATGACTGCGTGATGCTGCAACTGTTGTAGCAATAGCACTTAGCACTTAGACTTATATACATCTTCACAGTGCTTTACAGCAGGTTCGGGCATACCGGTAGCGGCGGCTGCCAGTGGTTCAGAGAACCGGTAGCGGTGGCAGCGTGAGGCCCCACCCACCCACCCAGATGTTGCCATTTTTTTAACCCTCTGCGCATGCACAAGGTCTTCTGCGCATGCACAGAGGGTGAAAAAAGCGCATGCAACGGTGGTAAATCGTGCGCTTCCGAACCGGTAGGGAAGGTAAGTAGATTTCAACACTGCTTTACAGCCCTCTCTAAGCGGTTTAACAGAGTCCGCATATTTTCCCCAACAATCTGGGTCCTCATTTTACCGACCTCAGAAGGATGGAAGGCTGAGTCAACCTTGAGCCTGGTGAGATTAGAACTGCCAAATTGCAGGCAGCCAGCAGTCAGCACAAGTAGCCTGTAGTACTGCACTCTAACCACTGACCCACCGAGGCTTGTAATTGCAAGCTGGTTGCCAAGTGTCTAAATCATGATCATGGGTATGCAGTGACAGATGGAACTTCAAGAACTGGGCATACGTTCCCCTTGCTCAATGTCATAGTAACTTTAAATGGTAGCTGAATGAGTGGTCATAACAGGAGAACTTCTTGTATTTCTTCTTCCACTGGTTTGAAAAGGCCTTGGGAGGAGGGCTTAGCTAAAAGTACTCTAGCTTTGTCAACATACTTGGCTACTGTTTCTTCTCCAACCTAATTCACATAACTTCTTGAGAATCTGTACCTGGTCGGTTGGTGGATTTTGCCAAATACTTTGCCACAGCAAAGCCCCTGCGTAGCTTTGTGGGACACACAAATGAGGGAGATGCTGAATGGATTGATTGAATGCAACAAAGCAGAAGAATAACAATCTTAACAGCAAGTAAAATCTACACAAATGGTCACAGACAGGACATTATAATTCAGTAGAGGAAGGTAAATCCAAAACACGGTCTCACTTTTTTCTGCTGTTGAAAACTATCCTTACCAAAGTCAAGAGTAACATTTCATTCCCCTGGGTTTGTTTTGGCAAATGTGTAATACACTCCAAATTGCTTGACAGTGAGATGAGTGAGATGAGTGGCATATAAATTTAATAAATAAAATCCCAAGGGAAGAACAGAGGAAAATGGTGAATGCCATCTAGATTTCTTCACCATTACAATAATTTTCCTCAATGGCACCACATCATTGCTACTAGATTTAAATTTTGGTAAGGGAATTTTCTGCTTATACTTATATATTTTCTTGATGAGTGTGTACAGGAAGTCCTCAACTTATGACCACAACTGAGCCCAAAATTTATGTTGCTAAGCAAGACATTTGTTAAGTGAGTTTTGCCCCATTTTATGACTTTTTTTTGCTGCAGTTGTTAAGTGAATCACTGCAGCAAGGTTAGTAACACAGTTGTTAAGTGAATCTGGTTTCCCCATTGGCTTTGATTGTCAGAAGGTTGCAAAAGGTGATCACATTATCCTGGGACACTGCAACAATCATAAATATGAGTCAATTTCCAACTGTCTGAATTTTGATCATATGACTATGGGGATGCTGCAACGATCGTAAGTGTGAAAAATGGTCGTAAGTCACTTTTTTCAGTGATGTTGTAACTTTGAATGGTCACTAAATGAACTGTTGTAAGTTCATTACTATACCTCAAGTCACTTACAGGTAGTCCTCAACTTGCAACCACAACTCAACCCAAAATTTCCATTGCTAAGAGAGACAGTTGTTAAATGATTCCCCCCCAATTTACAACCTTTCTTTCCACAGTTGTTAAGTGAATTGCTGCATTTGTTAAGTTAGTAACACGGTTATAAAGTTAATCTGATTTCCACATTGACTTTGCTTGTCAGAAGGTCACAAAAGGGGATCACATGACCCCAGGACACTGCAACTGTCATAAATATGAGCCAGTTGCCAAATGTCCAAATTTTGATCGTGTCACCATGGGAATACTGCAGTGGTCGTAAGTGTGAAAAGCAATCACAAGCCACTTTCTTCAAAGCTGTTGTACCTTCAAATGGTCACTAAATGAACGGTTGTAAGTCAAGGACTATCTGTAACAGCAGGGGTGGGTTCTACTTACCTTCCCTACCTGTTTGCATCGCGTCGGAAGTGCGCGTTTTGCATGTACAGAGGGTTCTTTGACAGCCGCTTTCAAGGAGCGGCGACCGGAGGACCGGTTTGGGGGCGTGGCCAGCCGGCCATCGCTGTCGGTTCGGTGAGTGGGGGCAAATTTCCGCCACCGATTCGGGCGAACCGATCTGAACCGGCAGCAACCCACCAGGATTTAATCACATTGTGTGAGCCGCTGCTACGACACACCTAACTCTGAGGTTTCTAAGGACAACTATTGCCATGTCGCTCAAAGCACATTGGAATAGGAAAGTCTACACTTAGCTTTCCCAGGGATTCAGTGTGACTCATGATAGCTAGGTCAAAAGATCTTCAATCATCACTTGAGCATTCATCCCACCTGGACTCTGTCACAAGCAATCGTTCAGTACTCATAATTACCATTAAGTGTTGAGGCGTATTATATAATTTGATTATGTAAGAGTCAAAGGGAAGCGAGAGAGTTTATCGCATGTTCTTCCCGGAGGCTGGTTTCACCCTGTTAACTTTAAACACATTGACATGACATAAGACACACCAATGATCCACTGGACCAGAGGTGGGTTCCTGCCAGAGCTGCCCGGTACGCAGCTCCAGTAGGGAGCTGCGGATTTCGCAACCGCTCCGGAGCCCTCTCTGCTGGTCCACCCGGCGTGTCACCATTTTCCCCCTGTCATTTCCGGTGATTTTCGGGCGATTTTTCTTCTGCGCATGCGCGGAAGCAAAATCGCGCCGAAATCTCGCAAGGGGATGTCCGCATGCGTGATAATTTGGTGCGATTTTGCTTCTGTGCATATGCGGAAGCAAAATCGTGCGAGGGGGCGCATGCGTGTAGCGAGCACGCCCCCCTGAAGCATGGAGATGCACGCGCATGGCTCCAGCAGCGAGGTAAGTGAGCAACCCGCCCCTGCACTGGACCACCTATGAATTTATAGAAATCCTTTTCAAACCTGTCAGAAGGTACCTGCTCTGAGCCTGGGGGAAGGCAAAGGCGTATCAGAGGGAGAAATAGTGACAGACCCTTCTCAAAAATTAGCTTTGGTTTATTAGCTGACAGAGACCGATGTTTTTGACCATCATTCTCCAAGCAGTCACCTTTAGGGGTGTGGAACTGCTACTTCCCCAATTCCTGGCTAGTGTTCATTTAGCCTTCTGGCCTAGAAAGTTTGAAGTTGCAATCTCAAGGCATCTGCAAGCCATTGCGCTCAAATCCCATGGATTTTTTTTTCCAAAAAATGAGAAGAGACATCCCTAAAGCAAATATTAAAATATACTTCAAAATTCATAGGTGACAGTTTAATTTTTTATTTCAGGAACTGGAATGATGAGGACTAGGAGCCTGGATAGTCACAGTTCAAATTCCACCTCATTGTCAACTGATGGCCATAGGCTGGCTATTATATCCCTGACTTATTTCCTTATCTACAATATGGACTGGTTATTGAGCAAACTGACATCATGAAGTTAAATATACTAAAGCACTATGCAAATGTTAAATATGAAAATGTTAAGTTAAACACAATCTAGGAAGTACCCTTCAATTCAGTTGAGGAGGGGGAAAAGCAATGCAAAAGTTGTTCATTAAATAATCTTGTTTGTTCAGCAGTGTTTGGGAATGGTTTAATGATTCCTTCATTTCCCAGAACATTTTTATAGTTAAATGTAGATAGCCATAGTTACTGGCAATCAACTGATTGTTTAAAAAGTTTTTTTAAAAAATTCTGAATCTTTTGACCTGGCTTTAATACCAAGCGGAAGTACATTATCTGCATGGCTTAAATCTCGATAGCCTAGAGCAGTGGTCAGCAATCCAATGCTCTGGAGCCACATGTGGCTCTTTTATCCCTCTGCTGTGGCTCCCTGTCACCTGTCGGCTCCACAATTGATAGGACTTTTGGTTAGGACAGGTAAAGGAAAAAGGACACCACGCAGGAGACTCTATGGTGGAGGAACCAGATTTCTAGTCGGACGCTGCACTAGGAGGAGACTCTATGGTGGGGGAACCGGACTTCCGGTCGGCTCCAGAATTGAACGGGGGGCTTCGGTTAGGACCTTTGTGGCTCTTTGAGTGTTTAAGGTGGCCGACCCCTGGCCTAGAGGCTGTGGCATAATCGGCAAACTGTAATTCTAGGTAAGGAAAATTACCAGAGAGACAACACCACACTTCTGAAAGGGACTAGAGGTGCTTGGAAAGAAGAAAATTCATCTTTTTTTCCCAAGCTTTTTTTTTTAAGTACAAGATTGGAAAGTCACGTGATATTTGGTCACTCTTGAGAAATGCTTTTCAAACTTTTTAAAAAAATAGACATGAGATGAAGAAGATTGTACTTTTACAGGGAGAACTAAATGGCCTCCAGCTAATGACACCATCTGTCACTTCTTCAACTTTTCGGAAAACTATTGCACACTCTCTTCATGTTTATCCTGTTGGGGAACTGAAGAACGTAGGCAGATCAAGCCATGTTTACTTTTTGCATTTTAATATTCATTTTCTCTTTTATTTTAATTCTGCCCACATGCAGTTTTGTGTTTCAAGATAGAAATGTATTATGCAAATAGTCAAACAAACAAACGACAAAGGAGAATATTTGTAGCTCAGGATGGAAATGAGGAATCCTTGGTGCTCTCTGAGCTTGCTTGTTTTCTTGCAGATGTTTCATTATCCTAACTAAGTAACATCTTCAGTGCTAGTAAGGAGTGCGGTTTGCTGTCAGTTTATATTCTAGTGACTTGCCTGTCAGTGTTGGTGGGGTTGGTTTTAGAAGTTCTTTGGTTGGGCTGTTTACTGTTGGCTTGATTGGCAGTTCCTTAATTGGGGTATTGTTTACTTGATTGTTGGTTTGATGTTAATCTTGGAGTTAAGCTATGCTCACCTGGATGCCAATTGCTGGCAGGGAGGTGTTTTGATCTATTTATTCCCTTTTTGACTTGTTGATTGTCTCTTTCGCATAGTACATAGATATTGTTTATGTCTACATTTCTATTGATGGCTAATTTATCAGAGTCTCATGTAAATGCATAATTACATTTAAATATAAGAATGTTCTGGGAAATGAAGGAATCATTAATTCCCTAGCGCTTTTGGACTTGGCTTGGTCTAGGATGGTCATAGCATCCCAATTGAAACTATGGTTAAATGTGCCCATATGTTGTGAAATTAAAGAGTTTTCATCAAAGATGAGGACAAAATCATGGTTTCATTTGATGTCACAGCCCTGTTCACATCCATAGATCCAGAATTAGCCAAAGCATCTATGACCACATTGCTCCATAGCATATCTGACTTAACCAAATACATGAAGATTGAAACACCCAGGATTATGGATCTCATAAACCATTGCCTGACGACATACTTCCAATTTGATAGACAAACAACATACTTCCAATTTGATAGACAACAAATTAAAGGCACACCTATGGGATTATCGCTTTCTGGATTTATAGCGGTCTCTTATGCAAAGTCTAGAAACCATAGCACTTCCAGAAATACAAACAAAAATATGGATCAAATATGTAGATGACACCTTCACCGTAATAAAAAGGACCAATTAGAGAACACCCACAGAACCATCAACAACATCTGCAAAGCAATCCAGTTTACTAGAGGAGAAGAAGAAAACAATAACAACTCACTACTCTTCCTGGACATCCTGGTCAGCAGAGACCACAGTGACAAACTAGAAACACAAGTGTACAGAAAAACCAGTCACACCAACCAAGTGCTCCACTACCAAAGCAATAACCTAATCTCCCACAAGAGAAGCTGTGTAAGAACTTTGTTTAGATAACCACAAACTCACTACAGCAACCCTGAACAGCAGAAAAAAGGAAACAGAGCATCTATATAACATATTCCAACAAAATAGATATCCATGCAACTTTATCAAAAAGTGCCTGACCACTCAACCTAATACAGTACAACACAAGCCCAAAAAGAATAATACTGCCATACATCAAGAACATCTCAAAAACCACCAACAGATTACTACAACCACATGGAATCAGCGTAGCACAGAAGCCAACTGAAGTCCTTCAAAACATCCTAAGTCAGTGATGGCGAACCTATGGCACGGGTGCCACAGGTGGCACGCGGAGCCATATCTGTCGGCACGCGAGCCGTTGCCCTAGCTCAGCTCCAGCGCGTATGTGCGTGCCCGCCAGCTGATTTTTGGCTCGCGCTGAGGCTCTGGGAGGGCGATTTCAGCCTCTGGAGGGCCTCCAGGATGGCAGGGAGAGCGTTTTCGCCCTCCCCAAACTCCAAGAAAGCCTCTGGAGCCTGGGGAGGGCAAAAAATGGGTATAGCTGGCCCACTGGAAGTCAGAAAATGGGGGAGTGGGGGGGTCGTGCATGCATGCGCAAGGGGGTGGGGCAAGTGGGAGGCTTCGAATTATGGGTGTGGGCACGCACGCATGTACGATAGTGCACGTGCGCACTATTTCGGCACCCGAGGAAAAAAAGGTTCGCCATCACTGTCCTAAGTAAACCAAAAGACCCAGCAGCCCCAGGGGGAAAAAACAGGAATCGTCTACAACATACAGTGTAATGACTGCAACAACCATACATAGGACAAACAGGCAGAAGACTGGCAGAACGCATCAATGAAAACCAACTAGCAGTCAGAGGACATGATGAAAGCTCTCTAATTTCACAACATATGCACAGACTTAAAAAATAGTCTCGATTGGGAAACTGTGATCATCCTGGACCAAGCCAAGTCCAAAAATGCTAGGAAATTTCTACAAGCCTGGCACCCTAACATATTAGCCATAAATAGACACATAGGCATAACCAATCAGCAATCAGCATCCAGATGAGCATAGATTAACTCTAAGATTAACATCAGACCAATAATCAAGAAGTAAACAAAACCCCAATCAGGGAACTGTTAAACAAGCCAACAGTAAACAACCCAACCAAAGAACCTCTAAAACCATCCACACCAATACTGACAGGGCAAGCCACTAGAATATAAACTTAGAGCAAACACCACTCTTTACTAACACTGATGGTATTATCTAGTTTGGGTGATGAAATGTCTGCAAGAAAGCAAGTAAGCTCAGAGAGAACCAAAGACCCCTTAAAAAGGTGGGTGTTATTATTTTTCAGAGACTTCTTTGTCTTGCAGGCCTACCTGGTTTAAAGCTAAGCAGCCATAGTAAGAAAAGTCCTAGACTTGGAAATTCCCCCTCAGGAGCAAGCCACTGAATTAACATCCACAGCAGGATCCAGGTTGCTTGACTGGACACTAGATCAGACATATGTCTACTTGAATTTGGATAGAGCTATTTCTCAGTTTGCATCTATCCTAATTACTGTCAATGACTTAACATCTGTCACATTTTCTGCAAATTGGTTTCCTCCCCTCCTTTGGGTGAGGCCTTAGAGGATCCTTTAAAGACAAGAATATGCTTTTCCAGTTCAATATGCTTTTCTGGCAGTGGCAGGTAGCCTCACTTAACTTTTGAGAGGCCTATCGAATTGGCCCATCATAAAGGGGTTCAGTCCAGGATAATTATTTATTTATTGACCATATCAGTGGTGGGTTCCTACCAGTGCGGTCCACTCTATAGCACCGATAGCAGCCCGCTGGTGATGTCACAGTACCGGTGCAGTCGGTTGCCGGTGCCTGGGCACCGCCATTTTTAAAAAAAAAATTTTTTTTTTTAAAAAAAATTTCTGCGCATGCCCAGAAGCCGAGCTTCCGGCACTGCGCATGTGCTGCCTTCCTACCCCACAGTGAGTCCAAGCAGGGGAGGATGGCTGAGGGAGCGCATGAGACACTGAAAGAACGGGTGGCAGGAGCTATCTCCATTCGCCTCCCTTCAGCAGTCCGAGAAGCCATGAACGCGCGATGATGATCCTAGGCATTTTCGCACGTCCGAGGCTTCTCGAGCTGCTGAGGGGAGGGGGAATGGGCGGCAGGAGCCTAGGATCATCGAATGGGGAGAAGCATTCAGGCCGGACGGAGCCTCCTAGAAGAACCGCTGCCACGGTCTTGCTGCTCCCGCTGCGGGGGACTGCGTTGTGGGTGAGCAATGCCCCCCTGCTTCTCTGGCCGCTGCCAAGCTCCCGAGGCCCATGCCCACCCGGTCACATGGCTGTCAAGCCACACCCACAAAATAAGCCACACCCACAGAGTGGTAGTAAAAAAATTAGGAATCCGCCCCTGGACCATATGATTATTAAGTAGGGCTTTAATCATTGTTCCACTCTGTCACCTTTGCAAGTTACAGTTCTCATCAACTTTGGAGCGATCCCTGAGGCCTTCACCAAAGGCTTTGAGAAAAGATTCTTTGGTACCCTCTGTAGCCTGATGAAGTTATGGGCCTTCAAGGGTTTAGGAAATCCAGAGAATTAACTATAAACAAAGGTCTTGCTCCACAGGAGCTACCACAAACTGGTTTTACAGCAATCCCTCTGGAGCTTCAGGGCAGGTGGTTTTACTCAAGTGGAATTTCCCACCTCATCCCACTTTGTGAAACCTGACATTTTCCTCTGCTGTTAAATGTCAAGGCTTTATCATAGTTCCTTGTTCTTATTTATTCCAAGGATGGTTTTGCTGTTCCTCATACATAGGAAGTTTAGATAATGTTTTCAAACTTAGCGATTTTAAGATGCGTGGACTTTAACTCCCAGAATTCCCCAACCAGCATAAATCCACGCATCTTAAAATTCCCAAACATTTATTTGGGATCCTTGCCAAGCAAATGCAGCTGCTGTTTATGAATGAGATTGATGAAGGCAACAGCTGTGTCGAAGGAAGAGGGTGTAGTTTTGAAAACGTAATCGTGTTGCACTTATCTTCAGAGAAGGAGGGCTCCTTGGGCCAAAATTTAATCAAAACTGTTTCAAGGAGATGGTAAGAGATGTTGGATCTGTTCCTTCTTGTTATATGGTAATATGACATAATTCTCTTCTTTTTTTGTTTTTTTTCTCAATTGATAAGAGTGGTGGCCACCCTTTGTGACATCTGTGGACCAGTAGTGGGTTCCTACCGGTGCGCTCTTGGCTATGCGTCGCTGCCGAGCCGAAGAAGCTGGCGGCGTTCGCGGCGCGGGGCTTCCCTGCCCGCTTTCCTGGGATGCCGGGACGCCGCCATTTGCGTTCTTCTGCCCTCTGCGCAAGCAGAAGAACGCAAATGGCGGCATCCCGGCGTCCCGGGAAAGCGGGCGGGGGAAGCCCCGCGCCGCGAACGCCGCCAGCTTCTTTGGCTCGGCTGCGACAGCTAGCCAAGAGCGCACCGGTAGGAACCCACTACTGCTGTGGACAGAATCATTTTACCAAAGGTTTGGCATTTCAAACAGACACTAGATGTCACACATTTGTAACAGGCAGCTCTGAGCATCTGGATGCTGCATATTTTTTTGTAATTAAAACAAAACTACCAGCCGAGTAAGATGCAGAGGTAAGTGAAAAGCTTCAAGGAGAGTTGATAGTTGAAAAAGACAACAATGTGTAGCATCAGAGCAGTAGAACTTTAATTAGCATCCAAAAGAATTTTATTCAGGGAAAGTGATGACACCCAGGAAAAAGACAATAGAAAGTTCTTAGTTTTATTAGAACAGGAATAGATGCACAAATTATCTATATACTATACCAGGTGCTGGCTGGGGAATTCTGAGAGTTGAAGTCCAAGCATCTTAAAATTGCCAAGATGAGAAACAGTGATCTACACGGTGGGCCTTAAGTACGGAGAAACTCAATGTGACTGAAGAAATTTGGGAGGTGGGGGATGATGCTTTCATGAATTATTCATAAAAAAAGGATGACATATGAGTGAAAGTATGAAACTAACATTGTCGCCTTAGCCAAACAGGACTCTTTCTTAAATGTTTTGTACTAATTGATCACTTATTAGAGGAGTGAGATTTTTCTTTGGCCTGGGTTTCACAGTGATTTTTTGCTTGCTTGAAAGCTGCCGGAAGTGAGGCTGTGAGAGCTGTAATTGATCTAAGGTCTTTCAGAGGCCTGCCTGCAGCAGGTATCTGGAGGGCCTTACCCCTGTAGTTTATTCTTCTCCTAGTTCACAAATAAATGTTTGAATAGATGGTATCAATTTTTTCAATAACAAAGCAAGGCATCGAGGGAACTGAACCTAACGTGCTACCATTTTTACTTCCTGAGGGCTTCAGGCCATTTTCACCTCAGAGAAGTCCCTCCTGTCATCAAAATTAGGCTGGATGAAAGAAATGGCATTTCTGATAAGTAGTTCAGAAGGTCAACCTTTTCACCTTTTTAGTGTGTGCAAGGTAAATCTCTCTACCTCAGGCTGTATATGAGGTCAAAGAAATGCATGAACAAGCACGCTATTAGGCTATTATATCTAAAGTGACCAGATATATTTTTTTAAGCGGGACACAATTTGAGTTTTGCCCTCTATGCATGCGCAGAACGCTGCGCATGCGCAGAGGGCAAAAGACAGCGGCGTCCAGGCGGCCCTGCCCCCTGTCAATGGTGTCCCCCCACACACCCGGCGCCTTTGCAAAGCCCGGCCGACCTCGCAAGACGGTTGTGCAAATGTTTTGCAGGAGCAGGCATCGCCCCCGAGCCCCGTTTCTGCAAACAGGGGGGTGGCTGGGAAGCGATGCATGCAAAGCCGCCGGTGCATTTTTTTTTTGCAGCGGCCGGAGAGGGTGGCTAGAAGTCTCCCGGCTGCACCGGTTGGATGCCGGCCTGCCGATTCGCCCATCCTTCCCACCCACCCACCCAGCCCGACCCCGCCTCCCAGGGCCGTGGAAGCCCTGACCGCTTTCCCTTCCTCGCCTCCCCGCTTCTCTTTTATTTTCGCTTCGCGCCCAGCCGCTTCCCGGAGTCGGGGTTCGCTCCGCCGCCTTTGCAAGACCGCAAACTCGGGTCAAGCCCGGCGTGGCCGGAAGAAGAATGAGCGAGCGAGGGAAGGAAGGAGGGAATCGTACGGCTCCGCCCCGGATGCACCAGCTGGCCACGCTATCTCTGTCGGGGCTGCAGCAACCCCAGGACCTCTTTCTCCAGGCACGGCTTCCGGATCCGGACTACTCTAAGGTGACCAGATGTCCCGATTTTGAGAGGGCCTGCTGCTGCTGCTGCTGCTGCTGCCCCTGCGGCTGGGCCCAACCTGGCCGTCCTCGAGTGCCTGCAGGCCGATTTTTTGAAAGAATGCCCTAGTCGGGCATTGTTTTAAAAAATCGGGACTTTTTAAGAGGGCGGGCGGGACGCGGGACAAATGATTAAAAAGCGGGTCTGTCCCGCCAAAATCGGGACGTCTGGTCACCTTAATTATATCGAATCTCTTTTTGGCTCTGAATGTCAGTAACAAAAAGTCCCTGCAATCAAAAATTAAATTTTGGTGACTTGTCACACATATCTATTGTTCTTGCAGGGTGATAATATAATATTCTCCTAGAAAAGTTCAAACAAGTCATTCCAAAACTAATATGTTAAGAAGAAAAAATTGATATCTGAGGTTACCTTCTATTACTTTTTCTATGGCACACAAAGTCCCAAACCAGAGATTTTGGTAAAGGGGTACTTTCTAGATAGTCTCCAAGGGCATTTCTATGAAGAATTTAAATTTTAATCCATACAATATTCTATGAGAGAGACCACCTTAACTGCCTTGTATTTTAGTTTGTCATGATTTGTCAAGAATCATGAGGTACAACACTTAATGATTGTCATATTTGCACCCTATGACAATCATTAAGTGTTGTACCTCATGATTCTTGACAAATGTATTTAGTCTTTTTATGTACACTAAGAGCATATGCACCAAAGATAAATTCCTTGTGTGTCCAATCCAGGGGTGGTTTCCTCTCGAAGTTGCTACTGGAGCTCTGCGCGCGCATCTCCACATTTCGTGCATGCGCGCGCATGCTACGCGCGTGCGCCCCTCAAGCGATTTTGCTTCCGCACATGCGCAGAAAGCAAAAGAAACCAAAAATTTCTGAAAAAAAGATGGTGACGTGCGACAGACCGGTGAAGACAACGGACCGGTGTCGCCCGCAAATTACGTCATCGGCCAGCCGCTACCGGTGCGGTAGAGTGGACCGTACCAGTAGGAACCCACCACTGGTCCAATAAAGAATTCTATTCTATTCTATTCTATTCTATTCTATTCTATTCTATTCTATTCTATTCTATTCTATTCTATTCTATTCTAGTGAAGGCTGTAATCGATGCACCAGCTGGAGCCAGGCAGAGGCTTTCCAGGATACATCTTCCATCTGATGTTTGAATAGGAGCTATGAGTCCAGGAGGACTCCCAAATTGTGACCTGTTCTCCATGCCTGAACCCCAGCCCATGAAATGTCAAACGAAGTATAAATCTCGAATCAGAGGGCTTCCGAAGAAATAACTACTGCCTTTCTAGGTTTGTATGTGAGACTTTTTCTCCTTATCCAGATCCTGGCAATCTCCAGACACCGGGTTAGGACTTCAAGTTCTTCCTCAATTTACAGCTGGGTATCATGAGTATATTGCTGATACTTTATCCTAAACTGATGGATGACTTCTCCTACAGGCTTCATATGGAAGTTAAACAGGATGGGGGAGAGGACTGAGCCCTGGGCCACCCTATAAGGAAACACCTGAGGACCAGTTGTCCTCCCCTGGGTGACCACCAGCTGGATTCTCCCATTCACAAAAGAACAGAACCTTTGCACTATAGTGCCACCAGTTCCTAATCGGTGGCTTAAAAAAATTGCTAGCGTCAACAGGCATCTAAATAGGATGAGGATGGTTATGCTCCTTCCCTCCAAGTCTTGCTGCAAGTCATTTGTGAGGCAAGTGAGGCAAGTAGAAGTTCCACTTCTGATTGCCTTGAATCCAGATAATTGTTTCTTTAAGATCCCCTGTAACTATCACCCCCCTGAATTCTCCTCAACCTTGCCACGGAGGAGAGGTTGGGTATAGGATGATTTTTGTCCAATACAAGTGGGTCCAAGGCAAGCCTCTACAGATTTCAAACCTGCTGGTATCACCCTCTCCTACAACAAGGCATTGACTCTTGCCTAGATTGCTCCTTCCCTGGTCATTTTAATCAGGGGGGGGGGGACAGAGATGAAACCTACAGGTGGTAAATTTAAGGGCACAGAGAATTCTGTCTATTTCAGAGACTCAAAAGCGTCCCAGTTAACATACATCATGAGACAATGTCCCTGTCATCTCATCAGAACCTCTCCACATGGATCCAAACTCAGAACAAATGCGAGCAATTTGATCAGCCCACCAATCGCATCCATTGTCTCTTCTACTTTTCCCAAGTGAACGGGTCACTTTAACCGATACTCTTGAATGACAGTCTGCAGATGCAACAAGGGTGGAGAAATAATTCCTCTTCACCACCCTTATTGCCCCAGAGTAGGTCTGAATTTGATCCTCTACTCATATCCAATCATACGTTGCTTCTTGTCTTTTGCCACTGTCATTCCTGGTGTTTCTTCACCCACCGCCTTTCCTGGAACTTCTCACAGAACCACCCAGGATTAGTGGGTGCAAACAAGATACTGTATATTCTAAATGATAATTAGGAGTTCAGAACTACCCTCTAGTTTACTGAGAAAATTACCAAGTCATATGCCTGCTGCAGGCCATTCAGATTGGTCTATCTGCTCTTTGAAGGATTATCTGACCGGTCTACCTGACCAGTGATCCTGGTCAGTCTGATGATCAAATTAGTGTCAGGCCTGGAAGCTATCTTGGGCATTGGATCTTCAGGCCTGCCACATTTAGTGCTGTGGGAAACTCAGAGAGGGGATTGTGGGAATGGGGAGATATAATCAAAATAACATTCCTTTCTACAAGAGTCAAGGTCACTCTTCCCTGCACCTGGAGGGGTGTGCCTGGGAGGCATCTCCAGTTGGGATGGTGCATAGATTGGACAATGTGATGGACATGTGGGTGCTGGGGCAGGGACTTGAATTTTCTTTGGGGTGTGGAAAACCGGAAGCTTTCAGATTTGGGTTTTCCCAGATGTGCCAATATGACATCTCTAATAAAATGGAACTTTGAGGAAACTCAAGCCTCGGAGTTTTCTCTCGTTGGGGGGGGGGTATTTGGAACCCTGACATTTAGAAGAAACTGATTTGTCCATGAAAAGGAATTGATGGAAATGTTCCCTATCAGAGCATGTTGTACTTGCTCCCTGGGCAATGTTTGGCCAGCTCTGTAGGTTGGACACATGGCGACTGGTTGCCACAAATTCTTGAGCCACCTCCAACCCTGGAGGGAAAAGTTAAAATCATCGAAGACTAATAGCTTGAGTGACTATATAAACACCCCTGCAATAAGATTAAATAGCTTGGAAAGGTTACTGCAATACAGCTGAGAGGAAAGTAGAATAATAGTCACCCACAACCTCAGGCCTCACCTCACAAATGCAAACTCATACCCAGCTACCTACAAAACTGGTAGCTGATGCACAACCCAAAAACTGGATGGAAAAAAAAATCAGTGAAAGATACTCTCTCCTCCTTGTCCAATTAGATTTCAGTGGTCTGCCCTTCCATCCCTAATTTCATGGAGGACGAGGTTGAATTTATAATAGACATAAGAGACAAATCTGGCATTGAAAATAGCTTACAAAGGTGTGGCATGAGAGGACTGACACAGGATTTCCCATTTCGCTTTCCCTTGAAGGAGCCAACCCCCACTTTCCCATCATGCATTTATCCCCACCACCACCCTGATTTCTCCCCCTATTGGACAATCACAGATTTCAGCAATATCCCTGCATTTGAGAGTCATATTCATTTAAACCGAATCCAATCCCAGCCTTCCTGCACCTGCATCCACCTTTTCTCTCTCTCCTGCTCCTCACTGGGCTGTCGCCTGGTCTAGGGACTCTGTGGGCATGGGCAGAGTATCCCCCCAGTTGTTCTTTCAGTTCAAGGAGGGGGCCCCTCCTCTCCAGTTTTCTGTCTCTTATTAAGGGTAAAAGTTAATTACGTCTTACTTTCTGTGGCTGTTTACCCACTCTCAATGTTGTTCATGGCTTCATAAATTTCACTCTGGGCAATCCTGGATCAAGCTGGCATTCTTCATCCATTCACCTTTACAAAACATCTTCCATAAACTGATTAACAGATTAACAGAGTTGGAAGGGACCTTGTAGGTCATCTAGTCCAACCCCCCGCTCAAGCAGGAGACCCTACACCATTTCTGAATGGTGTAGAAAGTCTCAAGTGATGAAGCTCCCACAACTTCCGAAGGCAAGTTGTTCCATTGGTTGATTGTTCTCACTGTCAGAAAGTTCTTCCTTATTTCTAGGTTGAATCTCTCCTTGATCAGTTTCCATCCATTATTCCTTGTCTGGCCTTCAGGTGCTTTGGAAAATAGCTTGACCCCCTCCTCTCTGTGGCAGCCCCTCAAATATTGGAACACTGCTATCATGTCTCCCCTGGTCCTTCTCTTCACTAGACTAGCCATGTCCAGTTCCTGTAACAGTTCTTCATATGTTTTAGTCTCCAGTCCCCTGATCATCCTGGTTGCTCTCCTCTGCACTTTTTCTAGAGTCTCAACATCTTTTTTATAGTGTGGTGACTAAAACTGGATGCAATACTCTAGGTGTGGTCTAAGGCTTTATAGAGTGGTATTAGTACCGCACTTGATCTTGATTGTATCCCTCTGTTGATGCAATTTAGGATTGCATTGGCTTTTTTGGCTGCCGCTGCACACTGCTGGCTCATGTTTAGCTGGTTGTCCACTAGGACTCCAAGATCCCTCTTACAGTCACTGCTGTTAAGCCTGGTTTCACCCAGTTTATATGTATACTTTTGGTTTTTTTTACCTAAGTGTAGGACTTTACTTTTCTCTACATTGAATTTCATTTTATTAGATAGGGCCCAGCGCTCAAGTTCTGTCAAGATGCATCTGGATCTTGAGCCTATCTTCTAGGGTGTTAGCTATTCCTGCCAGCTTAGTGTCACCTGCAAATTTGGTGGCCAAAACTAGATGGCCAGCTAGTCCACATACACATACAGAGCCAGTTACTGCACACCATCATTTCTCCCCTCCCCCATTTTTGCTCATACTAAGATACTTCCACGTGTCATTTTCTCTCTTTTTCTTCCTCTTTTTGCACTTTTGGGGTCCAGACCTGGCAATAGTTACTCTAGATTTTGGTGTTCTTCCATATACTCTCCTTAGTACAGGGTATGCAAGGGGCCATGGCTTCTGAAGTTTCTACCTTTTTCCTTAAGTGAACTTCAGCAACCACTCAACATCAATCTTTGAGCCCAGAGGAGACTATAGCTTTTTCTTTTTCTTTTTTTTTGTAAAATGTGGGATCTTAGGGCACTGTTTAAACAAACATCACAATGTAAAATGTGACCCCTTTCCCTTCCTTTTCCTTCCATTGCTCTGAACAAGTTATCTTTCAAGTCCAACTTAACCTACCAACTTCTCCCCCCCATCTTTTTCCTTTTCCTTTCTTCCAAACATAGTTTGTTATCATTCCTATTATTCTACTAATTATTAATTTCCAATTTCTCAGACACCATCCTACATTATTGTCTCTTGCAGTTGGAAAAAACAACCAGGTGGAACGAAAAGAAGAAAAGCCAAACAACAAATGGTTAAAATAGGGCAAATCCTGCACCTATCAAATCCTGCACCTGTCGACAGTGGTGTCCCTCAAGGCAGCGTCCTAGGACCAACACTATTCATTCTTTACATAAACTACCTTTGTGATCATATTATAAGCAACTGCGTTCTCTTTGCTGACGATGTTAAACTATTCAACACCACCGACAATACTTCTACTCTTCAAAAAGACCTAGACCATGTATCACAATGGTCTGATAACTGGCAACTTCAAATCTCAACCAACAAATGCTCTGCCTTACACATTGGCAAAAAGAATCAGAACACAAAATACAAGCTTGGAGGACACGACCTTGTAGACGACCCTCACTCTGTCAAGGACCTTGGAGTACTCATACAGCCCACTGTAACAACATTGCCAAAAAGGCACTAAGAATTGTTAACCTAATCTTGCGTAGCTTCTTCTCTGGCAATATTACACTGCTAACCAGAGCATACAAAACATTTGCCAGACCAATTCTCAAATACAGCTCACCTGTCTGGAACCCGCACTGCATATCGGACATTAATACAATTGAGAGAGTCCAGAAATATTTCACAAGAAGTGTCCTCCACTCCTCTGCTCGCAACAGAATTCCTTATTCCACCAGACTTGAAATTTTGGGCTTAGATAGCTTAGAGCTACGTCGCCTTTAATCTGATCTAAATGTAGTTCATAAAATCATCTGCCACAATGTCCAACCTGTCAGTGAATACTTCAGCTTCAACCGCAATAATACATGTGCACACAATAGATTCAAACTCAATGTAAACCGCTCGAAACTCGACTGCAGAAAATACAACTTCAGCAACAGAGTGATCAATGCCTGGAATGCACTACCTGACTATGGTTTCTTCCCCAAACCCCAAAAACTTTAACCTTAGACTGTCTACAGTCGACCTCACCCCATTCCTAAGAGGTCTATAAGGGTAAAGTGACCAGATATTTTTTTTAAGCGGGATATTTTTTTTAAAGGGGGGGGCGAGGCCGCCTGGATGTCGCCATTTGAGTTTTGCACATGCGCAGAATGCTGCGCATGCGCAGAGGGAAAAAGTCAAGAGCTGAGTACGGGGCACGGGGCGGGGCAGGCAGGAAGGGGCGCCGGGCTGCAGGCCGGCAGCGGCGGAGGGTCGCTTGAACTCGCTTCCTGCCGCGGACCGCGTTCACGTGCGGCGGCGGCGACAGCAGCAAGCCGGGAGCGCTCGCCCGGAATTGGAGTCAGCGAGCAGCCCAGCATCGGGGCTCTTCCCCCGCCTTCTCCATCCTCCAGGGTTGCCACTGCGGGGGTTCCGTCTCTCCGGTGGTGCCTGCATTGGAAGGGAAGGGGGGGAAAGGCGGCCTGCGGGGCTTGGCACGGCTGGGAGTTGCGAGGCGGCGTAGCAACCGGGCTGTTCCTCCGGGTGTGCTAAAGTGCTCGAGTTTTTTCTCTCTCACACACACATGCACAACCTTCCAACGACCGGGAAGTCGTGCTGGGAGATCCAGTCCGACCCGGTCGTTGGAAGGTTGTGCATGTGTGTGTGAGAGAGAAAAAACTCAAGCACTTTAGCACACCCGGAGGAACAGCCCGGTTGCTACGCCGCCTCGCAACTCCCAGCCGTGCCAAGCCCCGCAGGCCGCCTTTCCCCCCCTTCCCTTCCAACGCAGGCACCACCGGAGAGACGGAACCCCCGCAGTGGCGACCCTGGAGGATGGAGAAGGCGGGGGAAGAGCCCCGATGCCCAGCTGTTCGCTGACTCCAATTCCGGGCGAGCGCTCCCGGCTTGCTGCTGTCGCCGCCGCCGCTCACCCTTCAACAGCCAATCAGCGTGGGGCGCCGACAGCAGCGACGTCATCTCTCCGCGCCTGCCTTGCAGAGAGAAAGGTATGGGTGGGTGTTTTAAGGTGACCAGACGTCCCGATTTTGAGAGGGCCTGCTGCTGCTGCTGCTGCTGCTGCCCCTGCGGCTGGGCCCAACCTGGCCGTCCTCGAGTGCCTGCAGGCCGATTTTTTGAAAGAATGCCCTAGTCGTGCATTCTTTCAAAAAATCGGGACTTTTTAGAGGGCGGGCGGGACGCGGGACAAATGATGAAAAAGCGGGTCTGTCCCACCAAAATCGGGATGTCTGGTCACCTTATATAAGGGGCGTGCATAAGCGCACCATTGTGCCTACCGTCCCTGTCTTACTGTCCTATTGTCCAAATTTGCCTGTACCTACTTTGCTTTTGTTTATGTTTATGCCATACCTGCTATCTTGTACATGTTTTGACAAATAAAATAAATAAATAAATGCATAAATCCATAAATAAACTCTTAATCACAAAAAGGTTACTCACTTCTACAGAAGAGGAAAGAAAGCAAATTCAAACTAGATGTGCAATGAGGACACATACATAGGTTTTATCTATTTCACTAGGCCAGTATCTGCAGACCCTTCCTTCCTTCCTTCCTTCCTTCCTTCCTTCCTTCCTTCCTTCCTTCCTTCCTTCCTTCCTTCCTTCCTTCCTTCCTTCCTTCCTTCCTTCCTTCCTTCCTTCCTTCCTGATAAACAAGACCATTTTTGAACCTCTTGAAAGAAAGAGTTGTCCAAAGCATTAGGACACAATAGGGCTAGACTATGTATTAAGTACCTCTGATGCAACTTTATGGGCTTTAACCCACATAGTCAGAATGATGCTAATATCTGGGTCAAAACCTGTCCCTGCTATGCAGTTCTATGAGATCTAGAGGGATTTGTACATATCACTGGGTCAGGTCAAGCCCTAACCTATTTTAATTCAAGACATCTGGAGCACAAAAGCAAACTTTGCTCTTTCAAATTGATTTCTCAAATAAACTTGCCTTCAGCGAGAAAAGGTCAGGGGTGGATATATGTAGAGCAGTTAGATATGGGAAATACCATGCAATTTAACATTAAACTTCTTTTTTTTAAAGTTTTTTTTATTTTTTTCCATTATACATACATAAAAAACATTCTTTTTTCATCAGCAGTGTGTCGTCTGGTTTTACATCTTTTTCTTATATCTTTTTACAATTTTCTCTCATTACTTTCCCTTTTATCCTTTTTTCAATATATTACACATTTTATCTTGATATATTACATTTCTTACTCATTTTTTCTCTTCAGTTCCACACTCCTTTCTTTTGTTCTAACATTGAACTTCTAAAAATCTGTGCTGCACTTCACAAGTCCTGATCCCTCCGATATCCTTGTGTTATTTAATGAGCGTAAACAAGAGCGTCTGATAGCATCATGCATTTCTATCCAAATCCTACTGCATTAAAAACTCAGTTGTTGCCATTAGGTACAGACTTCAAAAGGCAATTTGGCTACTTCAGAGATGCAAATCTAAATCCAGAGGCAATCTGGATTTCTTTGACTGAGCAGATCAAATACTTGTCTGTGTGAAGGACATTGTGATGCCAATTGTTGACTTGTGTCTCTTCCTTGGCCAAGCATTTCCAATGCAAACTCCACTGACATCCAAATGGTGACAAACAGAGGAAAACCAACCCATACTCAGCTTGAAATTAACTTATCGTTTGCATCACCTTTGAAATATCTGTTTTCTTCAAATGCCAATGTTTGAGGTAAAAAGAGTGCAGGCCGAGACATCAAACGATTCTGTCATCATATTTCTCTACTGTTGCTACGAATAGTGTGCTTCAAATAGTTGAGGGGGTGGTTAGGATTGCGGCAGGAGACTTTTGTTGTTGTTGTTGTTAAAGCACTGAGGCTTTCTCCTGATTAAGCTACTTATTCCCTACCTACTCTGCAGTGCCCCACATAGCAAACAGTATTTGATCATGCAAACTGTATTTGATCAAAATATATGAAAAGACTTCTCCATTGTATCTTTGATAAAGTTTGGCGTGGATATGAACAATGGTGCCAAAACATTTGTTTAGTTTGATAAAGCAATCTTTCAAAGTTCTATTGAAGCAGACTATAATTGTTTCCCTGTTCACACAGGAGGGGTTAAACTCCATGCAGGCAGGTACAGGTTGCGGTGGCGATTGTTAAATATTGTAAATATAAAAGCATAATCTAACCTTTCTAGTACCTTACTATGTATTTTGCATTTTCTTCCTTAAGGAATATATATATATATCAGTGGGTCATGTTAACATTTAATATTCAAATGATCCTAAAAACTATTGTAGCTATGAAAGCATAATACAACTATTATTAACAAAGCATTTTTTAATCGCAGATTACTATGTATTTTGCTTTTTCTTTACCACTCCCTGAATTCAGTTTTACATTTAAAACTTCAGATAAAGAAGTTCTTGTAAACCTAGCTATCAGATTTCACTGGGGTTGGTTTGCATTCATGAGAGATTTTAGAAAGAACCGGCCATCACACAATATATTTAGCCGTCCTTTTCTCCCACTTCGAGTACAGGTAGTCCTCGACTTACAGCAGTTCATTCAGTGACTGTTCGAAGTTACAGCAGCACTGAAAAAAATGACCCGTGGACGGTTTTCACACTTACGGCCACTGCATGGTCACGTTATCAAAATTCAGTACAAATTTGAATACGAGTGACTTCCAGACCCTGCAGCAGAAATATTAGTAGATCTGACCATTGCTCCTGCTGCCTCGGCGCCATTTTCCTCCACTGCCAAAAATTTGGTAGACAGGGTTCAGAGCTCCTCTCAAGCCATACCGTTCAAATTCTGTCCTCCTCTCCGGCCTTTGCTCCTACAAGCTTTAATTTAAAATGGTAGCCTCAATTTCACACTACAGATAGGGTGGAGTGGTTAATTGCCTCCTTTTTTTTACAACCGAGAACCCTTCACTTCTATGATTTGAATACTAAGACCAGTGTTTCTCAACTGTGGCAATGTTAAGATGTGTGGACTTCAATTCCCATAATTCCCCAGTCTACTTTTAATCAGATTTTCAATGGCTGTTTCTGGCTCGAACCCTCTATTTTTGTCCGAAGATGATTGGTGAATTGGAAGAGAGGATTTTTTTTCCTCCTTCCTGCCAGCCTATAAGCCAAAAATAATAATAATAAAGTTTAAAAAAATTCAGATGCTTGGCAATTGACTCATATTTAGGACAGTTGCAGGGTCCTGGGTCCATGTGATCCCCTTTTTGTGACCTTCTGACAAGCAAACTCAATGGGGTAATCAGATTCACTTAACAACTGTTAAGTGGCAAGAAAGGTCGCCTAATGGGGCAAAACTCACCTAACAACTGTCTCACTTAAATTTTGGGCTCAGTTAGACTACCTCTATGTGGAAAGTGAAGGTTATAGCAATAGCACTTAGACTTATATACCGCTTCATAGTGCTTTACAGCCCTCTCTAAGCGGTTTACAAAGTTCAGCATATTGCCCCCAACAATCTGGGTCCTCATTTTACTGACCTCAGAAGGATGGAAGGCTGAGTCAACCTTGAGCCGGTGAGATTTGAACAGCTGAACTGCTGAACTAGCAGTCAGCTGAAGTAGGTTGCAGTGCTGCTTTTAACCACTGCGCCACCTCGGCTCCTCGGTTATGTTTGAACCTAAAATACACAACCATATTTTGGAAGTTTTCATCATCTTCTCTTCCAGGATCTCAGAGTCTCTCCATATACGCTGGGCTGGTCCTGGATCAGCACTGGATCTGCTTCTTCATCTGATGACAGCTTGTTTTGAGGAGTGAGTCAGATTTGACTCTGGCTTTGTACAGGTTTTTCTGAAACTAGAGCAAAGCCGGGTTTTCTTTTTGCAATACCGGTGCTTCGGGCCATTTGGCTTTTGTATTGGATTTGCTCTTGCTCCATCGTCCCTGGGTCCTGGATGCCAACAGGCTCTTGCATGGTGACACTTGCTGTGATTCAACTATGCAAGGGAAGAAGTGCAAGCGATTGCAGCAGCAAACTTTGTTTCAATCTGCTGTGCTCAGATTTGAACCAGTGGCACCTCTGTGAAAAACGCCTAGAGGAATTTTTTTTTTTTTGCTGCATCTTTAAGGAAACTGCACCATCCTGCTTGTGAAATTTTTGCTTGTTAAATTCCAGAGTTGAATCTGGAAGCCATGATTCTGTTCCCACTCCTAGACTTCCTCTATATTCATAGATGTATAGGTTGCATTCTGCAACATGAAGCCAGCTACAGAATTATGAACTGTTTGCAAAAGCTTAGCCATGCTTTACTTGTGGATGGAAGCAAAATAAAAACGATTATTTGGATTATGTGGAAGTGTCCTCCTCCTTCAAAAAAAAAGAGATAAACAGAATATTATCGTGAACATTTGAATCAACCAAAAATCTCATTTTGCTTAATTTATGATCTCACTCCTTAATTCATGTGGTTAAAAACCAGCCTACACTCCAGAAAAATTAGCAGCTTTGTGGGTCTTTGGGGAAGGCTGTGTTTTAGCCAGCTCATAGTTTGTGGAACAACAATTAAGATTGTCCTTGAAATCTTCAAACTTGATGCATGCCGTGTAACATAGTTGTAGCAACCTAATTGTTGTTCTACAAGAATTCAGGAAGTAAGACTAAAGGGCATGATTTATGAGACATTTTAAAATAGTTTAAAAATAGAACATAGGTGCAGATTGGGTGTGGTATTCACCAAACTTCATAAAGGATTTCAGGATATTTTTTTCCTTTCCCCCTTTTGGAGTAAAGAAATTCTGGCCCATATATTGTTACATCAAAGGAAGAAATCTGCAATGCAGCAACAAGATGTAAACAAGATAATAATTTATTAAAAGCTCTTACAGGGAATCCAGGATTAGTTTTTCAAGGTCAAGACTGGATAGCTTATCCCTTTATTTCTATATTGTTACCACAAGTTTTATTCATCCCATTAAGATACGATCTTAGAATAAACTTTTGGTTGTGGTTAGGCTGAAGTGGAAGAAGACATCAAAGTGAAATGGTTTTCTGAAAATTGATTAACACCCTGCAGAAGCAAATAAAACAATGATGGAAGCGGAATTAATCACAGTATCTGAGCAGTTCATCATGGTCTGTGCACTAGAGTAATGATTTCTTCAGGACTTTGAATGGACTCCAGTAAGTGGTCATCAACTACATGTGGTCATGGTTTATTTCACAGGGTAATAGGATACATCCAGGCTCTCTTTGTTCTATCACTTAATGTTTCTGTTTCACCCGCTACTCCAGAACTAAACTTTGAGCAAACGTATTGAAATCAGTGCAGACCTGTTAATCTTCATTAATTTCAATCTCTTTATCCTAAAAATGACTGGATTCAAGCCATTATACAATTGCATCAGAGGTGGGTTCCTGTCTGTTTTTGCCGGTGCAGTTAATAGCTGTTGTTCGGCGCAGAGCCGAAGACGCTGCTGCCATTCGCGGTGTGGGAGCTTTCCCCAGGCACTTTCCCCCCCGCATGGACGCCGTCAATTGCGTTCTTTTGCCCTCTGCGCATGCAGAACGCTTTGCGCATGCGCAGAGGGCAAAAGAACGCAAATGGCGGTGGCCATGCAAGCGGCAGCAGCACCCGGGGAAAGCCCCCGCACCGCAAATGGCAGCAGCATCTTCGGCTCTGCGCCGAACAACAGCTATTAACCGCACTGGCAGGAACCCACCTCTGAATTGCATGGCTTGTGTTTCACATTATGATTTGATATTTTGTGTTTTATTATATTGTGGGTTACTTTAAGAGGGTAATTAATAAATGATTCAATCATCTTTTTGTCTCTTCTATCATCTTTGTGTGTCATCAGTTTCTTACAATGCAGATCAAACATTTGCTACACTATATCACAAGCATCATATAAAAGATGGTGATGGAGAGATATCTTGAAGTAACGTCATGAAATGGTTGGTTCAGAAGTGTTAAACTTCTGTTTAAACAAAATAAGCAGGAAAGATAGAGAAACATGAAGCTGTAAAGCAGGGGTGTCAAACTCTATTTCATTGAGGGCCGCATCAGGGTTGTGTTTGACCTTGCGTGGCTAGGGTAGGCGTGGCCAGCTTGACGTCATTCGTGTTGGGGGCACCTGTGGTGGCCGAGCGCTCTGCCAGCAAAAACAGGCTCCCGAGCTCCATTTTCGGCTGAGATGGCCTCCTGCAACCCTCTGCCAGCGAAAACGGAGCTTGCGAGGGTCACCCGCAGCCCTCCTGAGCTCCATTTTCGCTGGCAGAGATACCGCGGGCCGGTCCTTCGCTGTTTCCAGGGCAGCCCCACGGGCAAGATCTAAGGACCCGCGGGCTTCATGCCTTGAGTTTGACACCCCTGCTGTAAACGTTCAAATGAGCAAAAAAGGGAGAGACTGTGATACTGATTGGAAAATAATATAACAATGCCTAGGAATCGAGACTTTTGACTAGTTGCTAATAGATCCACGCAGCCTTAGATTCAATTTCTTCTGGTAAACTCTGCAATTATGAGAAATTAGAAGTATATACTTTCCATATTTCAGTTGCAAAAATTCTGAGTAAGGTAAATCTGTCTTTAGAGAATGCAGCATAAGAACGGCTGCCACCGTGTTTGTACATGCAAAAATGAAGGCCATCAGGTTTCCACATGTGCAAATCAACAACTGCCAGGTTTGCACATAAGTGCATGGCACACTACACAATGTGTGCATAATTCAGCTAACAAAAGGGTTCCTCACACTTGAAGAACACAGGGAAGAGAAAATAGGTATGGGGCATCCCTATTATAGATTGAACCACCCTTCGCTTTTCAGTACAAAGATGGTGTATATCACTTAGTCAGTAGTCTACTAAATGGACAAGTTTAAATTTTTAAACAATTTTTATGCATCTAAATATTTTTTTTTTGCCTTATGAAAAGTTTCCACGAACACTTGAAACTAATTTGTAAGACTTCAGTTGACCCAATGAATGCATTCATTCAATATGGAATTCTTTTTCTTCCTGTTTTGCTTTTAATGTGACTTGGGAATTATTTAATGTTAGAGGAGCGGGAATATGTTCTATTACTAATTTAATTTTTTAAAAAACATTTCAATTCAACAAATGCAGCAAGATTGATCCTAGTTCTTATTAAAATTGTTCTGTTTTAGAAGATGTCCCGAACACATTGATAAGATTACAATTAGCATGCTGAGAATTTAGTTGGATTTTAGTTATGTGAAATAATATTTATATCTAGATATTCTTGGAGAATCAAATGCAGTGTGTTTTAGTAGATTCTGGTATTGGAAATTCTCATGAATCCTCCCCTCCACCTCTCTCTTAAAACCTTTGATAATATATACAGTATGTGGATGTCTCCCTCTAATGGTGAGTCTCTTTTTGATAGATATATTGCCATATTGGCGGTTTTAAGTATGACAGTGTGTTTTTCTTACCACTACAGTAGCATGTAGCTTTGGGAAGAATGCTTCAGCTACTATGTACATGGGATATTCATGCATTTGAAGCAGTAATTTATTAAAATAGCAAATTACATACAATACATACCCTTGAGCAAGTTCACAAGATGTGACTTGCAGTGAGTAGTTGCCTGTTAAATTGGATGTCTCATTACATTTTATGTTAGTACATCACGTGAATTGGCAGGATGCATGGCTATTGTAATATCACCAGGATTTTCCAAGATCACAGATGGAATGGGAAGTGGCTCATGCAGATCTAAGTCTAGTGGTAGAGTGGCTAAAAGGCAGAGCAATATATCTGGAATGCCTCCATTCATTTCTTAACTCATCTGTGAACTCACTAGAGGGTCTTTGACAAGAACAACAGCTCTTCTCAGGGGTTGTTGGGTTGTTGCTGCCAGCTTTGATGGATCAATGGGCAATTTAAAAAAGCTGCGTACCTTCCTTGATATCCATCTTATTGTGTAGTGGGCTTCAGCAGGCAAGAAACAGACCATAATAGATACAACAACTGAGCCTAGGTGGCGCAGCGGTTAGAGTGTAGTACTGCAGACTACTTTAGCTGACTCTGATCATTTGAGTTCAGCTGTTCAAATCTCACCGGCTCAGGGTTGACTCAGCCTTCCATCCTTCCGAGGTAGGTAAAATGAGGACCCAGATTGTTGGGGGCAATGTAAATATATACATTGCTTAATGGTGTAAACCGCTTAGAGAGTGCTTGCACTATGAGGCGGTATATAAATCTCACTAATAAATAAATAAATAAATAAATAAATAAATAAATAAATAAATAAATAAATAAATAAATAAATAAATAAATAAATAAATAAATAAATAAATAAATAAATAAATAAATAAACAACATTTATTGACTGAAAACTGGAACTGAGGAACTGCAGGCAAATCCCTGCAATTTATACTCTGGGCCCACAGGACCTTAACCTATCATAATACTTGAAAAAGCCCGCCCAAGTATGAATGTTCAAAATTTTCCTCCAAACCATTGGAGTTAACAGTTAGGGTCATCTGAAGGGTAGTTTCACTTTAGCAGGGCTTAACACAACTATATATATTCAATACATAGCACATCTCATCTTCCCTTAGTCCAGGGGTGTCAAACTCAAGGCCCGTGGGATGGATCCATCCCACAGAGTGCTTAGATCTGGCCCACGGGGCTGCCCTGGAAACAGCAACGGACTGGTCCGCGGTGTCTCTGTGAAAACAGAGCTTGTGTGGGCCCCCCAAACTCCATTTTTGCTGGCAGAGGGTTGCAGGAGGCCGTCCCGGCTGAAAACGGGGCCCAGGGAGGCCGCATGCACCCCTGAGCTCCATTTTTGCTGGCAGAGGGCTAGCAAAACAAACAAAACAAAAGGAGGAATGTTAGATAGGGGGGTGCAGGAAGAAGAGGCAGGACGCGGGAGTACTTCAGCACCTTTATTTCTAAGCCGCTAGCAATACGAACTGGCGGCAGGCTACCAGGGCTCTCTATTTAAGGCTTGCCGACCACTGACAGCAGTTTATTTTTCCCGCCGCTAGATCAGCCAATCAGCGGTGGCTATGCAAATCCTTGCTACATCCATCCGTACGTAACACCCCTCCCCTCCTAGATTGAGGCTTGTCCAATCGGTGATGCACGCGAGTCACGTAGTCCCGCAGGTAGGCGGGGCATTTAACATCTCTACTGGACCGGCGTGGTTCAGTCACATCCAGGGCAGCGGCTTGTGCAGTCAGGCCTGCTGTCTCTCCTGGATTCTGTAATGGAACCACCTTGAACCTTCCTTGTGGCGTGGCAGTCTCTGGCCTGGTACTTCCATCCTCCGTCCTGGAATCGCTCTGCTGGACGTCTGCTTCTCCAGGTGAGTGTCCACGCACCTCCATCAGGCTTGAGAATAGGGTGTCTGGGATTCCTGTAGTCAGGGCTGGTTTGCCGTTTGTGTCTTCCCGGCTGGCTGGTCTGTATGCGCCATGGGGTGGAGACTCGAATTGTCCTCTGGTTTGTCTGGTGTCTGTTGAGGGTTCCTGCCTGTCTGGTTGTCTCGTCCAGGATTCTCCCAGCCTACTTCGTAATTGGTCGATGTGTCTTCTCCACACTCAGCCATCATCTAGTTCCACCTTGTATGACTTAGGTCCGGTAACAGCAACTACCCTCGCTCTCACCTAAGTCGGGTACCCCGCATAGTTGTGGCCAAAAAGCAGGTCGTCTATTTTGAATGAGATCTGCTGGGCGGAGTCCAGGGGTGTCTCAGGGTGATAGTTTGGATGCAGTCTGTCTAGCTGGGACCTTAATTTCCATCCCATTAATAACTCGGCTGGACTTCTATTGGTGGTTGCGCTGGGTGTGATATGCTGCACTAATAGGAACTGGTCAATCTTTTCTTGCCAGTTCCCCAGTCCCATTCTGGTGAGTGTTTCCTTGGTCAGTCTCACCATTCTTTCTCCTTGCCCAATCCTGGCTGGGCTGAATGGTGCCACCAGGGCATGTCTTATGCTCTGCTGTGCCAGGAAAACTTCCATGGTCTTGGCTGTCAGTTGTGGCCCATTGTCCGAAACTAGGACATCAGGTAGGCCATGGATTGCGAATAGTCTTGGTAACACTCTGATGGTTGCCTATGTGGTTAGTGTGGACATTGTTAACCACTTTGAGAATGCATCCACTACTATCAGGAAGGTTTCCCCCCCCCCATAGGTCCAGCAAAGTCTATATGTATCCTTGACCAGAGGCCCTTGGGTACCTCCCATTCCTTGGGGGGGCGCGTGGAGTGGAGCTGGCCACGTCTCCTGGCATGGCATGCAGGTTGCCACCCATTCTGTAATGTCCCGGTCTAGGTTGGGCCACCAAATATAGCATCTGGCTAGTGCTTTCATGCGCATGATCCCTGGGTGCCCCGCATGTAATGTTTTTAGGACTTGCTTCCTCAAGTCCTAGGGTACGATGACTCTCTCCCCCCATAGTAGGCACCCCTTGAGTGCTGACAGCTCGAGTTGTTTATTTTGAAACCCTTTAAACTCATCTTCCATCTTCTCCTGTGGCCACCCCCTTAACACCCAGTTCAAAACTTTGGACAATACTTTGTCTCTTCTCATGTGTTCCACAATTTCATTGGATGTAACTGGGCTGGTTTTGTCAATTTCTATTAATAAGACTTGTGCCACCGGTGCTGGGTCCTCCACAAGTTCTGGCATCGGGCATTGACTGAAGGTGTCTGCATTGCTGATGCTTTTCCTGGGGCGGTGCACCAACTTGTAGTCGTATCCCATCAGAAAGATGGACCATCTTGTCATTCTGGGAGACATATAGTTCGGAGTTTGTTGGTCTCCAGCGATGAGCCCCAGCATTGGTTTATGGTCGGTGATGAGTTCGAATCTCCGACCATACATGTATTCGTGGAAACGCTTGATTCCGGCGACAGCAGCTAGCGCTTCCTTGTCCAGCTGACATTTCGGCTGGGGACAATGTCTTTGAATATTAGGCTATGGGGGCCTCTGAGCCGTCTGGTAAACGATGGCTGAGGATGGCCCCAACTCCGAAAGGGGATGCGTCGCATGTCACTAACAAGGGAAGGGTCTCATTATACTGTATTAGGACACTGTCAGATGAGAACAGTTCTTTAATGGTGGCAAATGCCCTGTCTTCTCTCTGTCCCCATGTCCACATGGTCATCTTCCCTAGTAGTTTGTGGAGTGGTTCAGCAACGATCGTCTTCTGTTTCAAGAAAATACTATAAAAGTTCAGTAATCCTAAGAAGGCTTGTAGCTCCGTTTTATTCTTTGGGGTTTGGGCTTCCTTGATGGCTTTTATTTTACTATCCATGGGGTGGATGCTAGGCCCGTTGATTAGATAGCCCAGAAATTCAACCCTTTTTACACCGATTTTACACTTTTTCCTTTTTACTTTGAGTCTCCTTTTTTGGAGCCTCCCCAATGTTTCTTTTAACTGACCCATTAGTTGTTCTTTGATTCTCCTGATATGAGGACATCATCGAAGTAGGAAACCACTCCCGGAATGCCATGAAGGAAGCATTCCATCATGCTTTGGAAAAGCTCCAGGGCCACGCTTACTCCAAATTGCAGGTGTTTGCATTTGAATGTCCCCCTTGTAAGTCACAATAGTTTGGGCCTCTGCAGTGGCGGCATCCACCGGTAATTGCTGATATGCCTGAGCCAAGTCCAATTTTGCAAATATTTGGCCGTTTCCCAACAAATGCAACAGATGTTGCACTACTGGCACTGGATATGCACTTTGTTACAATGCTTTGTTAATAGTGCATTTATAATCCATGCAGATGCGGATGGACCCATCAGCCTTTACTGGGGTGACTATTGGGGTCTCCCACGTGGCATGATCAATTGGCTCTAAGATCCCTTGGGCAATGAGTTTATCCAATTGCTCATCTATCTTGGGCCGTAGAGCAAATGGAACCCTCTGGGCCTTGAGCCTTATGGGGGTAACACTGGGGTCTAGGTGAAATGATATAGGTTTGCCTGTATATTTACCTAGGCTTCCGTCGAACACATCCGTGAATTGCAATAGTAGTTGGTCTAGTTCATCCTTCTTGATTTGGTGGAGGCTGGTGATGCGTATTCCCAAAGGCTTGAACCACTTGACACCCAGCAATGTGGGCTGGTCTCCGGTGACAACAGTTAGGGGAAGCTTGCCTGAAAACTCCTTGAATCATATGTGGACTTCGGCTCAGCCCAAAATTTGAATGGGGTTCCCTTGGAAATCGTTCAGCCTTATGGGTTGCAGTTTGAGTTGTCTTCTCGACACCATCGGTTTGATATGTTTTAGCGTGTCCCATGATGGTAAAGACCGACCCGGTATCTAGCTCCATCAGGCAGGGGTTTCCTTCGATGTGGATCGCTACATGGAATTTGTCCCTGTCGCCTGCATCTGTGTGTCCCATGGTGGTGTGGTAGATTCCCCGACTGTCTGGATAATGCTTTTCCCAGTGCTTGTTCCTTTGGAACCCGGGTCTGGCTGGCCCTTGTCTCCCTGGTCCCAGGGGTGGCTTGGTTTGGTTTGGTGTCGGCTGTGTGGCCCTTCCGCTGGCACTGATGGCAGATTGTGTCTCTAAAATGGCACACTGCTCTGGCATGGGCCCCCAGGCAACCTGAACAACGAGGTTGCTTAAAGTCACTGTCCCTGGGGCTTACCCTCTTGTCCGGATGGACGCGATGCATGACTTCTTCCTCTTTGGATTCATCCTCATATTTGGGAACCTTGGTCATCCAATTGGGCTCTCGGTGGGCACGATGGACTCCGCTGGTCTTCCTGATGTCTGCAGCAGAGTTGTCTGAGGACTCAGCTGCTCTCACTTCTTCAACCACATCCTTAAAAGTCACCCCTCATCTCACCAGCAGTTTCTTTTGGAGGGTTGGGTCTTGCATATCCATGATGATTCGATCCCTCATCATCTCTTCGGGATTGACGAATTCACATTTCGTCGTGATCTCCCTCAGCTTGGCCATAAAATCATTGATCATTTCCCCTTCTTATTGGCGCCGATGGTAAAATTTGTTTCGGTTCACCATGGGGGTTGCAGTTGGTGCATAGTGGTCTTTCAGAGTGTTTTGTAGGGTTGCCCAGGAAATGGATTCTATGTCGGCGGGTGCGACAAAGGTCTGTGCCATCTTGTAAATTTTTGTGCTGCAGTATGTGAGGAAGAGGGCTCTCTTGCGGTTGTCAGGAAGATCCTGGTAATTGTTGGCTTCCAGGAACATTCTGAACTGACTTATATACGTGTGCCATTCTTCTGCTTTCGGGTCGAATATTGCTGGAGTGGGAGAGGTTTGGGTAGCCATCCTCAGGTTGGCCGGAGCAGGGTTGATCCTTGCTGTAAAGATGGCCAAGGATGCCATGAGGTGGATGGTCAGTCCCTTTGTCATCCTTGTCCTTCTTCAGTATCCCTGTCGAAACGTGAGACAGCTTAGCTCCCCCTTCCTGGGGAGACTGTAAATAATTAGAGGAAAATGAACCTTGTTCCCCCATGGCTGTATACTCTTAAAGAAAAATAAAACCCGAAGTATATTCTAATAAACACTTTTATTATAAAAGTAACAAATATAGGTAACTACATCTTACCAGTATCTCAGAGACGAACAAAGAAAAGTAAGAGAATAGGGAAAAAATGAAGACATGCGCAGTAGCTCATAAATCACAAGACATTGTTATCAGACACTGTTGATAAAAGTTCAGAGCCAGCTAATGCTCAGAATGGAAGCTTAGCTGGCAAATACAAAAAGAACGCAGTGACAATCCCATCCTCATCGCCAGTGTTAGATAGGGGGCGCAGGAAGAAGAGGCAGGACACGGGAGTACTTCAGCACCTTTATTTCTAAGCTGCTAGCAATACGAACTGGCGGCAGGCTACCAGGGCTCTCTATTTAAGGAGCCCTGGCAGGCTTGCTGACCACTGACAATGGTTTATTTTTCCCGCCACTAGATCAGCCAATCAGCAGCGGCTATGCAAATCCTTGCTACGTACATCCGTATGTAACAAGAAATGTTTCCCCTTTTGCATTTGAACATGCAAGAAGGGACAGGAAAGGAGAAAGGGAAAGAGGAAAGAAAAAGAAAAAGAAGGGAAGATGGGAAGAGAGCAAGGAAAGAAAAATAAGGAAAGAGGGGAAGGAAAAAGAAAGGAGAATGAAGAGGGAAGGAAAAAGAAGTAAAGGGAAGGAAGGAAGGAAGGAAGGAAGGAAGGAAGGAAGGAAGGAAGGAAGGAAGGAAGGAAGGAAGGAAGGAAGGAAGGAAGGAAGGAAGGAAGGAAGGAGATTATAATGAGAGTGAGGGAGGGTCTGATGGAAGTCCTGCCTTAACACTTGGCCACCACAGATACCCCTGACATGAGTGACGTCGAACTGGTCACGCCCACTCCGCCGCCCCCAAGGTCAAACATAACCCTGATGTGGCCCTCAATGAAATCGAGTTTGACACCCCTGCCTTAGTCAAATAAATATTTTGAAATGAATAATCCTAGAAAACTGAAAAGACCATCTTATAAGTTAGAGGGGGATTTTGGAGCTTCAGAATAGGTTGATTTGATACATAGATACCCAGAGATCATATGTTCCAGTTTTACAGACAAATCAAAAACAAAATGTAAAATCCAAATCAACCAAACACTATTCTTTGGTAGCCTAGCATGGGGAAAATCCACATAGCTATAAATTTTCTTTTTTAGCAGGATGGGATGACATTTGCAAGCAAGCCTGGCATTTTATGAGCTAACAAAAATGTGCCAAATTTTACAGAAATGGGAAGAGGGATTTTCTGAATATGCTCCCTTTAAATATGATTTTGTGGTTCCTGCAGCTTGGATGTTTGAGAACAGACTACAATGCAATTTGCAGAGATGGTTCACCTTGTGATGGTTTCAAGAAAAATAACGGTTCATTAAAAATGTCATGAACCTCTGAGTATGAGAATGCTGTTTGTCACAGGATGGGCAGAAATATAACAGATTAATTGATTGATCATGTATCTTTTTCTGGTGCTAGAACCAATATATTTGCATCAAGGCATTTCTCCTTCCTTCCTTCCTTCCTTCCTTCCTTCCTTCCTTCCTTCCTTCCTTCCTTCCTTCCTTCCTTCCTTCCTTCCTTCCTTCCTTCCTCCCTTCCTCCCTTCCTTTCTTCCTTCCTCCCTCCCTCCCCTCCCCTCCCCCTTCCCCTTCCCCTTCCCCCCTTCCCCCCTTCCCTCCTTCCTTCCTTCCTTCTCCTTCCTTCCTTCCTTCCTTCCTTCCTTCCTTCCTTCCTTCCTTCCTTCCTTCCTTCCTTCTGTCTTAACCCATTAACCTATTTCTATTTCCAGATGTTCATGAATTATGCACTCTTTTGATTATTCTGTGAATCTGCCCCTCAGAAAACAAAATAATTTTTAACAAAGGTTGGATCTCATTTTGGGGAGATGACCTTTATGCAGCCTAAGCTTCTTCCAACTTCCAGTTTTGCAATACGTCAAACCTAATTGGACTTTGGAATCCCATCGAGTCCAATAAAATAATTTTAAAGCTTGAAATAAATATATACATGCTTTCTAGTAGAACAATCAGGCCAATAGAAGAGAGATCCTGTAATAGATTATATATTTATCCGATGTAGTTGATTCCAGTTATTATTAGAAATGACTGAAAACTAGATAACTAATCACATAATAATATCTCTATTACTACAAAGCTCATTGTACTAATATGACCTTGAGATAGAACTCATTTTTGTTCTTCCTTTTTTCTCTCTTTCATAAATGGGCTTTTGAAACAAGTATACATGTGACTTATTCACATATGTCTCTTTATACCAGCACAATAAGCATGAAGAAAACGAATAATACTTAATCATGTGCATCTTTAATTAGCTTTAACAACATATTGATGTTAATAACCTTTGCCCTAATTCTCTGGAACAAAATGATTTCACTGTGCAATACAGCTGAATAAAAGCCAAAGGTAATTAGAAGCAGGAGAGTATGCACTCCCCATGTTTTGAACATGAAATGTGTTCTACCAAAAACAAGCATTAGATTCAGGGGTGGGTTCCTGCTGGTTTGGACTGGATCACCCGAACCGGTAGTGACCCGCTGGTGCCATTACTCTCGGTGCTGTTCCATGCACGCCGTCATCTTTTTTGGGGATTTTGTGCGAAATTTTCCCCTTCCGCGGCTTGAAAAAGGGCCCTCCCACCCACCCGCGGGGTAATACTAACCTTTATTTCTTCGCCCAAAGCACAGCTGATGAGCTCCTCAGCTGTGTTTCGGGCTAATTCCTGCTTCTGAGCATGCGCCGAAGCCAAATCGCATGAGGGGACGTGCGATGCGAACTGGTGGCGAAGGTAAGTGGAGCCCACCCCTGATTAGGTTGGAATGAACACTATGACATGTAGCAGAGGACATTGTAAGCATAGTCAGCATTCTAACTCTACAGTGGACAGTAGATAGTGCATATATCCTTAGTTCTTTATTCTTTTTTTCTAAGCAGGTTGGAAAAACCCAGCAAGAGATTGCTGTGAGATGACCAGAGATGCCCTTCTTACCTGTCCTACAATGACATTTAACTTGAGACTGGGGAATGAAAAGAAGAAAATATTTATTATAATTTTTAATATGCTCTGTCTGATTGCTATCTTTGAAGATAATGTATTTTGCAATTTAAACATTGCAAAACAAATTATTTTGCAATTTATGTTTGCATATGTTTCCCTTTTCTTTATTCCAGTAAAAAGATCTCACGTATGATGGATTTTTTTTACCCAAGGATAGGTGCTCCTACCCATATCACTTTGTCTTGTAAATCTCTCAAACCCCCATAAGTTGTTTCCCCCCCACTTCAGAACTGAAAAAACTTCTTGCATGAGAAGTAAAACATTTTCAAAGGAAAAAAAACCAAGAAAGTCCAATTGCCTTTTGAAAAACACCTTTGGGACAATCATGACCTGGATGATTAAGAATCTCCATAGAATCTTTTTTTTTTTACTCTTCTTAACTTGAAAAGTCATTTTAAATTCTAATGGAATCACATTATCAGGTCAGAAATATAGGTTCAAAAGTTTTCACCCAGGCCTTTTGCAAGGATGACTGATGCTCCTTTCTTCTTTTTGTTCTCCTCCTTTTGTTTTCTTTGCCATTGTTGTTATATTTTGTGCTGTTTCTTTGTGTGTGCTTTTTTAATATTTATTTTTGTTCTTAAATGTTTTTAACAATTGTAAACCACCCAGAGTCACTGAGAGTCAAGCTGCAAATACATTTACTATAGTATGGCTGGTTGCACACTCATCCAGATGTTTTGACTGGATTTGTCATTTTTATCCATCTACGGAGTCCTTCCCAATTACCTGGCATAAGCAGATGTTGTGGTTCAATGGAGTTAAAGGTATTGCAAATTGTAAGCTGTTGCAAGTAAAGCTGTTTTTGCAATTGACTGATGGTGCTTTTGTCGATGCCAATGGTGTTCAGGTGGTGCTCCAGATGTATTATTATTATTATTGCTGTTGTTGTTGTTGTTGTTGTTGTTGTCATCGTTGTCGTTGTAGTTGTTTAGTTATCAACAGATTTGAAGGGGATTTGGATGTAGGATATATTTATAATATGGATTTGATGTCACTCCTACATCAGCAGTTACCATTGGGCTCAGTGGTCCTCCTCGGACAGTAGAACTCAGCAAAAAAAAAGGCAAAATTTCTGGCTTCTGATTTGAGACACTGAATGTTTGTAAAACTAAGAATTAAGAGTTTTTCCAATACATGGTAATTTTTGCTTCCTCCTAATTCCTACAATTTGAACCTGGAGTTTTCTAGTAAATTTGATAAGCAATAAACCTAATCTTAACCATTCTAGTCAATATCTAGTCAATCAATCAATTACTAATGTTTACTCAATCAGTGGCTAGCAAAATTTTTAAAAATAGAACAAAAATGGGATGAAGTAAATAAATACAATAAAATACTAACAACTAGCAAAATGAATCATGGAATATAACATCCATTCATCTATTACTATTTTAATACTGTTATTTACCCAGGTGATAAATCTGATACATTAATAGTTATAAAATTAAAATAAAAACTATATATCCCCTATAGTTAATCGTTAAAATGCAACAAACCAAGTAATATGTCTAATCAGTTTCGCAACACCTATAAAACCTTGGATTCCCTTATTAGGTAAGTAATATACAGTATATTGAACTTTTGTCGTCTTCTTACTCGTATTGTCTTGTCTGAAACAAGTGATCACTCTCTTCATTTTTCACATACACATATAAAGGCTCTATTCAGAAACCAACATCTATGGCTCAGCGGTGGGTTGCCTAATAGTTCTTAGAACCGGTAGAGGCGGCAGTGGGAGGCTCTGCCCACCCGCCCGGGATGCTTCTCCACATGCGCAGAAGCTTCTGCGCATGCACAGAAGCATCGCGTGTGTGCGCAAACTGGTAGCAAACTAATTCAGAACCCACTACTGCTATGGCTACAACTACTGGGGATAAAATGGATACAAAACTATGGTGTGATGCCATCTTTACAACTTTCAATAGGATTTACATGCTGAAAATATTTGCCACCATCATTTCTCTCCTTGTACAAATAACTAAAATATTTTGGAAAACAGACTAACAGGCAGTTTGTATTGAAAATTGGGAGGTTTTGTGTGTGTTGTACTTATTTTTTCCCCCATTTCTGTGCTATACGGGATAACGGAATTGTTACGGAATTCCCGTAGAAGCTGCCACAGCTCAAGGAAGCACCATGTGGGAGAGGAGATTTGCATTCTCTTTTTCATTGGCTCATAGTGTTACCTGTTTGTTCTCAGCATTCTGCAATTCATGGGAGTGAGGACAATTGCGGGGATGACTTCAAAACTGGAGTGGAAAGTGTAGAATCTATGAATATCTCCATTTTTTATAATCAAACTACTGATTATAATTATTCTTAAGGGAGATGGGTGGTCTAAAACATGAAATATATATAATATATTTATAATATATAAACATATAATATATTATATAAAAAAATATTTGATAGGGAGAAAAAATAGCTTACTGCTTAGTCAAAAAAATTTGCTGCAGGATTTAGTCTTTGATTATCTTTGCTCGATCTCCTATGGAGTTCAAATCATCTGGCAAGCACAAGAGGCTTCTATGGGTCAGTCTGGGCCTTAATTTTATTATATATTAAAACAGGCACTCATAAGCTACTGTGTCTACTCTTAGTAGATGTCAGAAGGCACAAGTTAATCTTTGTTGTAACATACCCCTGTAAATCTTGTAATCAGTTTCATATTTAATATAAAATGATTTACCAGTTGGCATTTTACAATCAATAATTAAACTGTGTAATTGTTTGGACTGATAAGGAAAATGTGGAGAACTTCTGCCTAACATGATGTGAATCGGCTAATGATAAACAAACCTGTTTTAAAAAGTCAACTTGACTTATGCAGTAGTGATTACAACAGTCTAGCAAATCAAAATGATTAAAATATTTTTGAAAACCATACTGTCAAAATCGTGGCATAATCTATCTCAACAGTAGTGGGTGAGGGGATGCTATTAATGCTAGAGCAGCAAGCAAGATTAATGAAACGTTAATTTTATGGATAGATTCTAGGGGAACAATGGGCAACAATCTTCATCTTGCCCAAACCAATGACTTATGCAATGAGTTGATATTTTTGTTCTAAACTAGAACCCATCAAATTATATTTTCTCATTAAAGTATTTATCTTGCCTATAGACAACATGTAGCAGATAAAGTAACAAGAGTCTAGTGGCAGCTGAAAAGATTGTTGATTAAAACACATGATACCACAGATTTGTATTAAAAAAACTACCTGAGATGTATTGAATGATACACTAGGTATGACTGATTGCTTTGTCTTTTGGAATTCAATGGGATACAAACATCATGAACAATGTGACTGGTATCTTCATTAAGTCCTTCCTCTGGTTTTCTGATTCAAGTGAACATACAACGGATAAGCAAAGCATTCAGCTTGTACACCTCCATGATCAATGAAGAGGCATTTCCTTTTATAGATAATACTGAAAGAAGTTTTTTCGCTGGAGATCAAGATAGAAGTTAAGCTATCTTGAGCTTAACTTCTCTGAGTTGAGCTGAGTTCTTTGAGCTGAGTTCAACTCGTGAACTTCATGGATGCCTTCAGGTAGTCTTCTTGGCAACAGTAGCCAAATGGTTTGCCACAACTACTTTCTAGAAGAATTGTGGTTGGTCGTACAGTCAGCCAAATGTTTAGACTGGATTTGGCATTTTTATCCACTTCCCACGGATGTGTTGTTCGTTGGTGTTAGACCTATTCTTATTTTCAGTCTAGTCTACAACCGTGGAGGTTTTTTTGAATGCTTTTTCATCCAAGTACTAATCAGATTGAATTCTATTTAGCTTTTCAAGATCAGGGCAGAGCCAATGCAATAGAAATGGACATAAAATCAGTTCTGTTGTTTCCATATTTTTTCCTGAGAATAATGGTCTTGAGGAGGATGGATTTTATCTTCCTTCTCCAAACAAAAATTTCTCAGCCTAGCCAACTTAACTAGAATAAGCGATGCTGGTGGTTGGTGTTACTTTTATTTATTTTATTACATTTATATGCAACACATCTTGCTAATAAGTGACTCTGGGAAGCTTACAACAAGAAAAAAACAACAGTCTATTGTTGGATATTAGTAGCTTAGGAATGGCTGACCTACACCAGAACCTGTATATGGGGAAACGTGAATGAATTTGTCAGCAGTGATTTTATATTGCCTGTTACATGTATATGCAGGGGAGATGCATCCTTATCAAATATAATGGTTTATTCCTGAGCACGTGATTAATATGTTCCTAGTACGCATGTGTACATTCCTTTCTTTGTTCCTCCCTTCTTCTTCTGCTTCTGTAAGGAGCAAGACCTTTTTTATAGCCAGGATGTGATTTATTTGTTTTTGTACCGAAATAAATATTTTATAATTTAGTATTTAAACTGCGGTTTTCTTTCTATAATGTCAGAGTTTCAGGAAAAGATCTATTTCGCCTCTGATGAGAGTAATTCTTATGTAACAGAATTCAACTATGGAAATAATGGCACGCTGGAGTTTAAGCACAGTGATTGATTTTGAGGAAATTGGAGCATTAGTGAAAGCTTTTACACAAAACAGATGTTTTGTCTACTTTTGTCTATACATTTTGTTCATTTGAGAGCTTAAATCTTCAAGAAAGATTTGCTTTGCACAAAGGACAACTTTTGAAAGAGAAGCTTCTTCACTTCTACTGAATGGTGGGGTGGGGGTGGGGGAATGGAAGGATTTATATTCCTTGCGGTCATCTGGTCGTTTCTCTGACATTTGTTGAGGCTACCTCGGGATTTTTCTGTGCCCTCAGAGTCACCTGAATCAGAGTGCATCCTTCCATTCTGACACTCCCCCCCCTCATTCAGTCAGAACGGAAGAAGTTTCTTGGATGAAACATCTTGAAGAAAACAAAGAAAGTCCAGTTGACTTTTGGAAAAAGCACCTTTGGGACAACCATGATCTGGATGACTGAGTTGCTTGCTTTGCGCATTTACCTGAAAGCAATGGACCAAATTTAAAATACAGAATGAAGCATAATTTAAGGTAGAAGAATTAAGTAAACTTCACTGCAACAGTTGACAGACTGCTGAGGCTATTATTCCAGTACAGAATGTACTAGGAAACTAAGGATTACCATAGTTTTCATAAAATTAAGACTTATATCACTTACTGTGTGGAGTGATGAATAAGTTAAGAAGATTTGTCTGCATTTTACTTGTCTAGGCATTTTAAAATCTATTTTAGAGTGCTTGGATTATTGCTGTTTTACTGCTGCATTTTACAGTTCTGCATATTGCTTGTATTGCTGCTATTATTATTGGAGCTGAAGATGATTGTCTTATTGTTCTGTCTTTTGTTTAGCTTTAGCTTTTTTATAATTAAAATATAATTCAATTATACTTGATGAAAACCACGCCTATGAGATGATCTAGAAATGCAATAAATAAATAAAAAATACATCGAACAGAGATCTATTTATCATTTGAGGGCTGTGGCTTGTTTCTATTTTGTCAATCTTCTCTCATTTTTTAAAATACTTTTATGTTGGAGAAAGCTTGGACATTTTTTACTAGTCGGTATTTGGACTGCAAAATTCCAGATAAATATTAGATGATACCTCAGAGTTTGACTTCAAAGTTCTCAATATTCTTGTGTGGTACCAAGGAACTAAGATGCCTTTTCATTTAATTTTTTAAAAATGTTAAACTGAAAGGTATTTTTATCTCTTCCATAAGTGGTGGAAACCTATCTCTATCCTTAACATTTTTCTTCTGATGCAGGTAGCAATGGCTACAATTTCATGGGATGTCCATGGAGCCCTTGGCTCAAATTTCACAATTTAGTGGTGTAAACCAACAATTCCATGAGTGTTTCATCCCATCGGATATACTAATGCTGCACATTGGCTACCTCATTGCCCATTCGTGGCTTTGTGGTGGCATAACACATCCGGTCAGGTTGTGGATCTTCAAGTGGCAAAGTAATGATGCACAACCACCTCACCACATTTTGACATGACACATTAATTTACCATGCACACCATCTCAATGTGGTGACTTGATCTCGAGTTTTAAATCTTGTTTTAATCAATTAATTTGTTGTCTGTATAAAGCTTTTCCCACCAAGGTAAAATAGAAGTCCAAATTATATCATAGTGCTGTGACGCAAATAACAAGAAAATCTGGAGGGAAAAGAAATATAAGTAAATTTGGACACTAATTCTTACATATATTATTTGAATGACCAGTTGTTACAGTAGTTGAGAGAAACGATTCTGAGAGAAGAAAAAAACAAATGTCTCGTTCAGATTTATTGTGGGATAACAAGCTGCAAAAATACAGCTCCCTCTGAACAATAAAAGTAAAATGTTACCTTTAAAAATGTTAATTAATTATGACATTAATTATTATACTTTTTCACAACATCATTTATAATATAAATTATTTCATTATTCGTTTTAAAAAGTATTATTAATTGGCACAGTGATTTTCCTCAGAGTCCTGGAGGGGGCTACAATGTCACCACAGGGAGTCCACAAAGGCTTGAAGAAATGTTAAGTCTTGGGACTCCGTGGCTTGTGGTCCGTGGCCACAAAAGGTATTCAAAGGGAGTCTGTGGTGAAGAAAAGGTTGAGAATTTGCATCCTCCCTTTCCCTCTGGATTGTGTGAGCAACATAGCTGACAGTGACAATAAAAATAAAATATTATGTTTAACATAAAATTAATAATTAAACATATTAGTCAACTATTAAATAAATCTTAATTATAATCAATTACAGCATTAGTTAATTAGAATATAAATTATAATTATTATTAATTGTAAAAAAAACCAGAATGGCACGTGGAGTTACTCAAGAGTAGTTTCCTTTCTTGTTTTTCACCTACAGACAGAAACTTGCCAGACTCAAGCAACTGTTTGCATAACTACAGATATATTCTAGGAAAAGCTAGGGAGGAGCCATTTTAATCCTCTTTCTCCCAGCCAAACTTTCCAAGCTCAGTTGCTTCTTTGCCCATGGAAAGCAGCCCTTCCCTCCTGGGAAACCAGATGATATTCCACCAAATCAAATCAATCAGTTAATTTAATTAATTAACATCCCCCTTTCTTGCTGAACTGTATAAAAATAAAATATCTTCTTTAATATAATATAAATACAATTATTTAACTAATGACTAATTTTGAAAATGAGTGCCATTCATATGAAATACTGTACTTAAATAATTCTTTCAAAATAATTCAAGAGACAAATTATAAACTTATTTTCTAAGGAGAGAGAAAGATGGTGTTGTAAGGAATATCCTTCTGGGTTCAGTTCCAAGTGGGGAAAAAGACTCTGGATTCATGGAAGTTGCTTGGAAAGAAGGTTTAATGGAGAACAGAGAGCACATATATGACATTATATACCAGTGGTGGTGAACCTTTTTCGGCTCGCGTGCCAAAAAGGGGAGGGGGGCGCGCTCGCGCGCGCTCGCATGCCCACACCCATTCCCTCCCCCCACGCATGCGCACAACACCCCCCCCATGCTGCCCCCTGCGCATGCGCACCCCCCCCCCCCCGCACAAAGGCTTACCAGAGCCTGGAACGACGAAACCGGCAAACCGGAAGTGCGAAAAAACGCACTTCCGGTTTGCCGGTATGCTGTTTTTTGCACTCCGGAGGGTTCAGGGAAGCTCCCTGAAGCTCCTGAATGCAAAAAACTATAAAACGGACAAACCGGAAGTTCGGAAAAGTGCACTTCCGTTTTGTCCATTTTGTAGTTTTTTGCATTCTGGAGCTTCAGGGAGCTTCCCTGAACCCTCCGGAGTGCAAAAAACAGCACATCGGCAAACCGGAAGTGCGTTTTTTCGCACTTCCGGTTTGCCGGTGGGAACCCTCGCGTGCCGGCTTCTATGGCTCCGCGTGCCACCTCTGGCACGCGTGCCATAGGTTCGCCACCACGGTTATATACCGTATTTTTTGGAGTATAAGACGCACCTTAGTTTTGGGGGAGGAAAACAAGGAAAAAAGGCCTCTGCCTCCAAGCAATTTGCCAAACAGCAAACAGCAAACAGCACAGATGATATACACTGTTTGCTGTGTATTTCTGTGCATGTGTGCTTGACCCATAGAAATAGCAAAGAATTGGAGAAATGTACATTATGCCAGAAAGTTTTCTTAAATGTAGTCACACTAACTCCTCCAATTATTTAAATAGATCTACTCCATATATATATATATATATATATATATATATATATATATATATATATATATATATATATATATATATATATATATATATATATATATATATATACTGTACACACACACACTTGTTACCACCTTCTTTTACCTTTTTTCTTTTTCCACTATTTTTCTGTTTTAATATTTTTCTTAGTTTGTACTGTATTAGTTTTTTATATTTGTTTTTGAAAGTTTAATAAAAAATATTATTTAAAAAAAGAAAAGAAAATTGGCTCCTGAACTTGAAATATCTTTACTTATAATTTAATGATAAAAATGCCTGGAATTGTTAGCCCTGCATTTTAAAAAATGGAAAAGGAACCAGTGAGCAAAACCTGAGTGAATATCGTAGCTATTGACCCTGGAAACAGGCTAGCAAGGAGCTCTGTTCTTTCCAAGCTGTTGCTTAATTCAAGGAGCATTTTCAGGTCTTTGTTCCATCTCTTCATCTTCTTTGGAATCCCTTTTAAAAAGCCCCAGAAATTAATTATTTTCTAGTGTTTAGCTAAGGTGGGAAGTGGAAAAGCTTTGCTCTCGTGCCAAGAGAACTGGAGAAAAGCATGACAATAGTTCATTGTCAGCTTCTTGTGAATTTCTGATAAATTTCTTTCACCTCATACTCAGAAAAATTGGACATGCCCCTTTCTTCTCCCACCCCCCACCCCTGCCCTTGGATATTTTGTGACTCTTTGTTTCCTGAAATAAAATGCCTGGCACTTTAAATGCCTGGCCCGCTCCACCATCTCAGCAGCAGCTCAGGCAGAGGTGGGTTCCTACCGGTTCGGACCGGTTGTATAGAACCATTAGTAACTTGGCGGCCTGGGTCGCTGGCTGGACCCAGGCCTGCTACGCCCCCGAGCCTGTTCTCTCATCTTTTTTAGTACTGCGCATGTGCGTGCCTGCGCGCAAAGCACAAACACGGCATACAACGTGAGCCCACCTGCGCGGTGCATCCCTGAGCGAACTGGCAGTAGCAGAATTCAGAACCTACCCCTGACCTGAGGGCATCCCCGCAGCAGCCCGGCCGAGAGACCCCCGCCGGAAGGGGCGGCGGGCACAGAGCCAACTTGCAGAGGCCGCCCTTCCCTCTTGGCCAGGGCCACCCAGGTTCAGCAAGGGGTAGGGGACCCCCTGCCCTCCCCTCGCCTGTCCTCTGTGCACGAAGACAAACCGTTGCCTGCCCTGAACTCCTCGCCACTCCCGGCTAATCTCGCCACTCTCGCCCCAGTGCCATCACTGGGAAAAACACCACAGGGCTCCCAAGCATGCTGGCAGGGGCCGAGGAGGGGGTGGGCAGGTGCCTGGACCACCAAGGCCCACAGCCGCAATGGCTCTCCAGGCAACACCACTGTCTCCCAGTCCCGCCAAGGCCCCTGTCAGCCACGGAACCTGAGGCTGGCGGAGCTCCATAGGTGTGTGCCCCGACACTGCCCAGCCCGTGAAGGACCCAGAGCCGAAGCCCGGAAGGCAAGAGTGGCAGCCACAGCTCTGGGACAGCAAGCGGATGTCCCAGGGCTGTACATGCAGTGAGCGGGGTTCCCCTCACCCTCAAAATGAAATACCCCGGATATTCTAATGTATCCGCTGCCAGCAGCCAGGCCTCCCCCTCAATACTTTCTGAGCCCCCGGGACAGCATTTTACAGAGATCATCCAACAGGCAAGAGAGACACTGCTCAAACGCCGCCTCAGCCAGAGATTCCCGGCCCTCTTTTCGCTCCCCCAAGTTCACAAAGAGGAGCGCTGCCATCCGCTCCTAGTTTTGCCTGCCTGGGTGGGGGAAAGGGGCCCGCTCACTCTCCGCCCATCTGCTCACAGCCTCTCCAGAGATTCAGGGGAGTCCTGGGTGAAGGGAGAGGTCGCGAAGCCCACCAAGGAAAGGGTGAGTCTGGAGGCGACCTGGGACGTCTCCTACTGTTTCGGGAATGAAGTGTGAGGGAAGCTGCTGGCCCAGGCAGGACACTTGGGTGGTGGGGTCAGCTCTGAGTGTTGTGTGTGTGTGTGTGTGTGTGTGTGTGTGTGTGTGTGTGTGTGTGTGTGTGTGTGAGCCTGGGTCTGAGAGAGGAGCACCGAGGAAAGCAATGGGAGCAGGAAGCCAGGTCCACCCAAAGCAAGTTTCTATACTTTTAACAGTGAGAGCGAGAGATGGATCTGCGGGCTCGGCTCATTGGGGGGTGGGGTGGAAGATGCCCCTCAGAAGGGACAATAACAGAGCCATTCAAAACCTCTCCCCGCTGCCAAGGAAACGGGGGTGGGGGCTTTTGCTTTGGACTGACTTAACTGAGAGACTGCCCAGGCCGGTTTGAATGCCCCACCTCCCCAGGTCCCAAATTCCCGCATGACTAAGAGAAACGGGAGGGGCACTTCAGCTGGCATCAGATTCTTCACTTGGTCTTCATATGGGAACTCTGGCCTGCTGACTTGGTCTTGCAGCCCGTTTTCCTTTCCTCCTGCATCTGGGCTTTGCCTGCACAAAGATCTCACCTGCTTAACCCTCCCCCCACTCTCTCACCCCCCCCCCATTGACTGGAAGGACATTTGCCCAGGGAAACGGATTTGGGATCTCCCTATTAAAACTCTGGACCCTGTTGAGCTCTGTTGGTTTCCACGACCTCCTTTCACTAGAATGTTCGGAGCGGAGCGTCGTCTGAATGTGCGAGCTACAAACCAGATTCTAGGCCTCTCCGGGAAAACAACCCATACCCGACTTTTGTTCGCTGGAAGAAGTGGGTGCCTTTTGAGCTGAGGGACAGCTGCTTTCTACTAGTGGGAGCTGCGGGTCGGAGAACCCGAATGGAAGAAGCAGATTCATTTGGAGATCAGCGTGAGGGGCTCAGTGAGTGTTACTTCTGAGGATGAACATCCCCGGGCCTACCCAGAGATAAAGCAGGCAGCTTCTCCAATCCCAAGGGCCTGGGAGCCTAGCTAGTAGTAAGCCTCCCTTTCTACTAAGCAAAAGGTGCGGAAATACACACACACACACACTTGTGTATGTGTGTATTTCCACACTTTTTCCTTGCTAGAAAGGGAGGCTTAGAACTGGCAGTTAAAACGTGTGTGTGTGTGTGTGTGTGTATGTGTGTGTGTGTGTGTGTGTGTGTGTGTGTGTGTGTGTGTGAGAGAGAGAGAGAGAGAGAGAGAGAGAGAGAGAGAAGAAAAAGAAAAAGAAAAAGAAAAAGAAAAAGAAAAGAAAAAGAAAAAGAAAAAGAAAAAGAAAAAGAAAAAGAAAAAGAAAAAGAAAAAGAAAAAGAAAAAGAAAAAGAAAAAGAAAGAACTTATGACCACAATTGAGCCCAAAAATTTGGTTGCTAAGCAAGAGCATTGTTAAGTGAGTTTCACCACATTTTACAAGTTGGCCACGCCCACCCAGTCACATGACCACTAAGCCACGCCCACCAAGCCACGCCCTCAGAACCAGTGGGGGAATTTTTTAGATTTCACCACTGGGTTCAACCATCATATGATCACACTTTTTCACCTAGATGAAAGATGCTTGCAAAGATGCAAGGATTCTTTGAAAACCAAGTTTGTGATTATTCTATAGTAAATGATCCTAAGGTTTTTGATAAAATGAGAAGCATTATAGAAAAATTAATAAATATAGGGTCCCAGGACTACTACGTACCAAAGCCTCAGTATTCTTTCTGTAAAGAGTTATATCATAATAATCTGTTTTAAGAAACCCTACTATTCTACTTTATAAAATAAATTGTTTCCTAAAAAACAGAGGACTTACATGCATTGTAGACAAATCATTTATTGTTTACGGACGTATCCTCTATTGTCTGCATAGGGTTAGGTAATAATAATCCCTATGTAATTAATTGAACCACTGGAGACTTGGATGAAATGTTACCCATTGACCAGCAGATGGTACTCTTCACTTGGAGAAGATAACCAGGCTCTGCTACCTAATACTAAAGGACCTGAAAAATAAAAACAAAAACCCACCACACACTGGGCATTTAACATTCTCTATAATTTGAAATAAAATAATTGTATTATGTCTGAGTTGCATATTTATAACACTATAAGAACCGTCATGTTTTCTGCATTGGTACCCAGATATTACTGGTAATGGCAACAAATAATGTGCAAAAAATGAAGAGGAGGCATGTACTGTATCTCAGAGGGATGAGAAAAACTCACGTATGTGAAGAAACTAGCAATTCCACTAATTTTGAATCTTCATTTGACAATCAGGTCTCTGTGTCTTGAATAGAATAGAATGGAATGGAATGGAATGGAATGGAATGGAATAGAATAGAATAGAATAGAATAGAATAGAATAGAATAGAATAGAATAGAATAGAATAGAATAGAATAGAATAGAAGGGACCTTGGAGGTCTTCTAGTCCAGCCCCTGCTCAAGCAGGAGACCCTATACCATCTCAGACAAGTGACTGTTCAGTCTCTTCTTAAAAACCTCCAGTGATGGAGTGCCCACGTTTTCTGAAGGCAAGCTGTTCCATTGGTTAATTGTCTTCACTGTTAGGAAGTTTCTCCTTAATTCCAGGTTGCTTGCTTCTCTCTTTTATCAGTTCCAACCATTGTTTCTTGTCCTGTCCTCTGGTGCTTTGGAGAATAATTTGACCCCCTCTTCTTGGTGGCAGCCCTTCAAATACTGGAATACCGCTATCATGTCGCCCCAAATTCTTCTTTTCCTTAGACTAGCCAAACCCAAATCCAGCAACCGTTCTTTATATGTTTTAGTCTCCAGGCCTTTGATCATCTTAGTTGCTCTTCTCTGAACTTTTTTCCAAGGTCTCAACATCTTTTGTGTAGTATAGTGACCAAAATTGATTGCAGTATTCCAGTATTCAGGTTTTATAAAGCACTACTAATACTTCACATGATCTTGATTCTATGCCTCTCTTTATAAAACCCAGGATTATATTAGCTTTTTTGGCTACTGCCACACACTACTGCCTCATATTCAAGTGATCATCCACTATAACTCCAAGGTCCCTTTCACAGTTACTGTTTTTGAGCCAGGTCTAACCTAATCTGTACTTATACCTTTGATTTTTCATGCCCAAATGTAAAACTTTACTTTTCTCACATTAAAATTCATTTTGTTGGATAGGACCCATTGCTCAAGTTTGTCAAGATCTTTTTGGATCCTGAGCTTGTCTTTTGGGGTGTTAGCTATTCCTGCTAGTTTAGTGTCATCTGCAAATTTGATGAGTTCCCTTTCTATTCCCTCATCTAAGTCATTTGTGAAGATATTGAAGAGTACTGGGCCTAAGACAGAGTCGTGTGGTACCCCACTACTTACTTCTCTCCATGTGGATGTAGCACCATTAAGTACAGTTTGTCAGCCTGCTACAAATCCATCTGGTGGTGATGTTGTCTATTCCACATTTTTCTAGCCTACCAAGAAGGAGGTTGTGGTCTACTTTGTCGAATACCTTACTGAAATCTAAGTATACTATGTCCACAGCATTTCACTGGTCTACTAATTTAGTCACTTTATCAAAGAATGGAATAAGATTAGTTTGGCATGATCTGTTTTTAACAAACCCATGCTGGCTACTAGTTACAACTTTATTTGCTTCTAGTTGTTTGCAGATCTGTTACTTGATTATCTTTTCCAGGTTCTTCCCAGGTATTGATGTTAGACTGATTGGTCTGTAATTTCCTGGGCTATGACCTCATTTGATCAACTTAAGAGTGTTTCTCACTCTTTTTAAAAAAAAAAACTGGATGAAAGAGGCTTGCAAAGATGCAAGGATTCTTTGAAAACCAATGTTTGTGATTATTCTATTGTAAATGACCCTGAAATTTTTAATAAAATGGGAAGCATTATATAAAAATTAATAAATATCATCATTTTCTTTTAACGATCCCATAATCCCTTGCAGGGTGGAGTCTGGGCAACTGAATGGAGCTAGCAGAGTGTTTTAATGGCTGGATGCCCTTCCTGTCATCAATGCAGAGTTTTGCCCAGAGAGAGAAATACCTGCCTCTACCTAGGATTGAACTGATGGCCTCCTGATTAGGAGGTGAGAGCTCCACCTCTAGACCCTCACACCATTCCATAAAAATTAATAAATATAGTGTTCCAAATACATGAATTTTAGTCTAATTTTATAATTATTTTAAGCTTTCCTGAATCTTACAAAAAGCTTAGGCCTTAAAAACCACAGGTTTAAAAGTGTTTACAGACTCTGATTTATAAATGCAATAAGTATGATATAATTTTAGGACTTTTGTTTTCTTCAGATCTTGTAAACTTTTTATGGCAAGTGTATTCTTTCATCATAACTATCCTTGTACATTATATTCCTATGCATCTGTTTGCACCTTAGATGAACGAAGAAAGCAATGCATCTTTATGCAATTCATTTTTACCTTTTAAAATCATTCATTTGTACTTTTTTTGACCAATTTCTGAAGTAAAAACAAGGGTAGAGAAAGCTGAAACAGCATTCTTCAAAATGAAAAAGGTCTTCTGCAGTCACGACATAAGCCTAAGATTGAAAATCAAGCTTGTCAGATGCTACGTCTTTTCTATCCTGCTCTATGGAGTAGAGAGTTGGTCTCTGACAGAAAGCCACTTGAAGACACTAGAAGCATTTGAAATGTGGATTTATAGGCAGCTGTTACTTATAAGTTGGGTTGACAAAATCAGAAATGGGGAGGTGATAAGCCGCCTGGGAAAGCCAAGGGAAATCATCAAAACCATTAAAAAGCGAAAGTTAGAATATTTGGACATGTGATGCGACACCCAGAAAAATATGACATACTTCACTTAATGCTCCAAGGAAAGACTGAAGGCAAATGAGGTCCAGGCAGAAGAAGAACATCATGGCTTCAAAATCTAAGGGACTGGTTTGGACAAAACTCAACAGCACTTTTTCATGCGACTGTTGATTAAAATAGGATCGCCAACATGAGCGCCAAAGTCCGATGACGGATTTGGCACAAGAAGAAGAATGCAAGGTTACTTGGTATAGGATTAATAATGTTTGTTGGCTTCTTTATTAGTCCTTTATTATTCCTAGTAATTTATACTGGTTAATCTTATGGATGGCTTTACAGTGCAAATGAGAACAACTAACCCTTTTTCAATCCAACCTGATCTCTAAAGGTTTGACAAAGCAGCTGATTGGAATGCTTGTTCCATATCTGCTGCTGGTAACTATTGCCACTTCTGAACAAGGGCATCAACCCATAGTTATGAACAATTAGTACAATTAGAACAACAGGTAGTAGTTCTCATTGTCATCTCTCTTTCGTGGGAAAAATATCTGCAGTTAATTCCCTTCTCACTGGGAACTGTTTTGAGTCAAAAGTATGAAAACACCATGAGTGAAGGAGAAAACAATCCAGCGTGACTGCTTTTTTTTTTACAATTAATTTTAATTGCCTCGTGTGAACCGAAGCAAAACTCCAAGGAAGAATTATTGTAGAGATGTTTGGACCATTTGCAAGCACACCAACATTAAGAGCCACGGTGGCGCAGTGGTTAGAATGCAGTACTGCAGGATACTTCGGCTGATTGCCGGCTATTTGGCAGATCGAATCTCACCAGGCTCAAGGTTGATTCAGCCTTCCATCCTTCCTAGGTGGGTTAGGTGAGAACCCAGATTGTTGGGGGGGGGCAATATGCTGACTTTGTAAACCTCTTAGAGAGGGCTGTAAAGCCTTATGAAACAGTATATAAGTCTAACTGCTATTGCTATCTGAAAAGGAAGTGCAGATTGGGACTGCCGCCAAAGCAGCAACTGTAAAAGAGGCCTTTGCAACTGATTTGCTGCAAAGATGTTGATACAATAAGACGATTTGATAACTGTGTACTTATTGTGTGTATCACACTTTGATAAGTGTGATAAGTACACACTTATCAAATCGTCTTATTGTATCAACATCTTTGCAGCAAATCAGTTGCAAAGGCCTCTTTTACAGTTGCTGCTTTGGTGGCAGTCTATGAACCAGTTACTGCTTTCTCAAGTTTTGTTACTTCAAATGCAGTGGTGGGTTCCTACCAGTGTGGTCCACTCTATAGCACCGGTAGCGGCCCGCTGGTGATGTCACAGTACCGGTGCGGTTGGTTGTCGGTGCCTGGGCACCGCCATTTTTTTAAAAAAAATTTTTACATTAAAAAAAAAAATTCTTCTGCGCATGCCCAGAAGCCGAGCTTCCGGCACTGCGCATGTGCTGCCTTCCTATCCTCCCCAAGCAGGGGAGGATGGCTGAGGGAGCGCGTGAGACGCTGAAAGAATGGGCGGCAGGAGCTATCTCCATTCCCCTCCCTTCGGCAGTCCGAGAAGCCACGAACATGCAGTGATGATCCTAGGCATTTTCGCACGTTTGAGGATTCTCGAGCTGCTGAGGGGAGGGGGAATGGGCGGCAGGACCTATCTCAGTTCCCCTCCCTTCAGCAGTCCGAGAAGCCACGCCACCCGGTCACATGGCTAGCAAGCCACACCCACAAAATAAGCCACACCCACAGAGTCGTAGTAAAAAAATTAGGAACCCGCCCCTGTTCAAATGCCTTAAAAGCTGACTCCCAGATTCTGTGCCTGTGACTCAGAGCTAAGTCATAAGCTTAGTTTTGTTCAGGGATAATGGTATTTAATCTTGTCTCTTTTAGTTTTGGGAGATATAAGAAGTATTTGTTTGCATAAACGGGAAGAACTTGCTGGGTGAACTAGTAACACGTTGTTCTTGACTTAGCAATTATTTATGTCGTTCGATCCAGAACTGCCGCTCCAGGCTCCAGAGTTGCTGTGTTGAAAACAGAATTAGGGATTTGTCTTTTTGACAGCTGACTTGATTTAGATTCTGTAGGTGTTTAGGGCAGGCCCAAAGAGTTATTACCCAAAACAAAGCAGTAAATACAGTTCTCTACCCAGTCAAGCCAAAGTGCAAAAGAAAACAATATAGACTTTTTCCCCCTTTACAGGGAAAAGAAACCCCCCCCCCCACAAATGATAAAGAAAATGCCTAACTTTTTCTTCTTCTTTTTCATGAAATCTCAAGTCTTCCTAGTAGAAGGTACATCATTTTCTGCCTAAGACTGAAGCCAGACCCAGCATGTGGGATGCCTATTTCCTTGTGTTTAGGGAGCAACTCCTGGAACATAGATGTTTGTGAAAGAAAGGGAAAATTTAGCTAGGGGCACATTTTTATTCTTTAACCCTGGGCCTCTTTCCTAGTGAATGGGCTTCTTGGGTACTTGAACTTTCCCTAATCAAAGCAGATAATGATGAAATGTGCATAGTGTTTGAAACTTCATCTAGATAGTGAACCTGTTTCGTAAGGTGGCCAGGAGGGAAACAGAGGTGACTGTTGCTTTGTTCCTACCGAATCACAAAAATATTTCAGGCTTTTCCCAGAGGTGTGGTAAGATGACACATGATAGAGAATTAAGAAGACTTAGTTTTATATTATTATTATGGTTGGTCACACAGTCAGTCTGATGTTTAGACAGACGTGGCAAATCATCTCCTTTCCTCAATGCTGGCTTTTATTAAGATTCCTGGCTTGATCTCTGGACTGTTACTGACCTTCCGATTATTGTTTTTATCTTGATATTACTGATTTGACCTTTGGTTACTGACTTTTCTCTACGATTGAATTCCTGGCTTGACCTTGGA